>CM053622.1:362366471-362424127 GCA_028646595.1 Phalanger gymnotis | reverse complement strand
GGAAATGGGGAGAAAATTTGTAATTCAAACGCCTGTGAAAATCAATGCTGAAAACCAAACATGTCAAAAATAAATTTAA
This sequence comes from Phalanger gymnotis, assembly GCA_028646595.1. Taxonomy (NCBI): domain Eukaryota; kingdom Metazoa; phylum Chordata; class Mammalia; order Diprotodontia; family Phalangeridae; genus Phalanger; species Phalanger gymnotis. Next base: position 362,424,048 of record CM053622.1, on the reverse strand, counting down.
AAAAAAAAAGAAAAGAGACAGGGTGAAGCCAGAAAAGTGAATAAAGGAGGACAGGACAGGATGGAGGGAAATATAGTTAGTCTTTGACAACATGACTATTATGGAAGTTTTTTTTGCATAATGATACATGTGTGGCCTATGTTGAATTGCTTGCCCTCTCAAGGAGTGTCAGTGGGGAGGGAAGAAGGGAGAGAATTTGGAACTCAAAATTCTAAAAACAAATGCTCAAAAAAAGAGTTGTTTTTACATGCAACTGGGAAATAAGATATACAGGCAATGGGGTGTAGAAACCTATCTTGCCCTACAAGAAAGTAAGGGAAAAGGGGGTAAGGGGGGTGGGGTGACAAGGGAGGGCAGACTGGGGAAGGGGCAATCAGAATATATGCCATCTTGGAGTGGGGGTGAGGGTAGATGTGAGGAGAAAATTTGTAACTTAAAATCTTGTGGAAATCAATGTTGAAAACTAAAAATACTAAATAAATAATAAAAATATGGTAAAAAAAAAATAAAAAGAGTTAACTAAGTTTAGCACGCAGACTACACAGCAGGTTCACTTTCCCTTCATTAGGGACAGTGAGGTAGGGCAGAGATAGAGTCCTGGGCCTCAAGTCATGAAGACAGTTCAAATCTGGCCTTAGACACTTACTAGCTGCATGACCCTAAACAAGTCACTTAACCCTGTTTGCCTCAGTATCCTCATCTGTCAAGTGAGCTGGAGAAGGAAATGGCAAACCACTGCAGTATCTTTGCCTAGAAAACCCCAAATGGGGTCACAGAGAGTTGTACACGACTGAGCAACAGTAACAAGAATTGTACAGGAATACTCTTTTGCTTGAGTCGCATTGGTTTCAAAAAGTTAACTATTTTAGAATTCGAACAAGTAAGAGAAAATATAGGTGCTTTTGAAAACTAGGATCTCTCTTTCTCAATGAATGACCTGATCTGTCATAGCTCAAATCCCATTATAACAAACACTGAGGATCTGTCTAAAGTTATTGTTCTTTCTAGAATTTTTGTTGAATGGAACTACTCGGTGGTATACTAGAGCCAGCTCGAACTGACTCTTGAAAAACAATTATTAAAATTTCAGTATGAGCATTTACACCTCAGAAATTGGCCAATACTATAAATTAGGGCTTGATTTATTGCTTTATTGACTATCTAGACTCAAGTGATGGAGAAAATTCTCATAATAGGATTAAACTTAAAAGTGTGGGTACATTTGTCCCCGGAGAGCTGGTTGTTAAACATTTATTAACAACACACTATTGGTACTAGTACTGATATATATTTATATATTTTATATTATATATTGTATATATAACATATATGCTGTATATATGTATATGCATACATATATAAACAGCATTTGTTATAACAAGATATAGCCTATATTTACTTTCACAATGTAATACTTAAGCATCAGGATGAGAAAATTTTTTTAAATGAAATAATATTGTCTGGAAACTCCAAATAATTAGCCTGCCTAAGACTTCGATTTCAAAGACAAGGAAGATAGACTCATTTTAAAAAGCAACAACAAGCACACAAAAGCTCTGAGGTTGAAAGTGTCTCTTCAAAGGTCTACTGAGAGATCATGCTCTGGGGGAAAACTAGATTGAAGCATGACCTAACTCACAAATTGCCTTCAGCAATACCTTTCTGATGTAGGTGTACCTCGTCTAGACTGTGAATTTAAACAACGTACCAAGCTTGGCCTTTCAAACTTGAAGTAAGGCAATTCAATTTAAACGAATCCCTGGAGACAACAGAATGCTACAGCAGCATGAGTTTTGATAGCATCAGCAGTGGGGAGTCCTAGCCAATAGCCCGGGTCCATTATTTCAATCAATATTCTCCAAATTGCAGCCCCCCCTCCCCGGACATGAGGAGCCTGTAAAGGATTCTTGCTATCCTTCATCTTCCCACCAACTCCGTGGCAAGTGTACTTTGCCTCTCCTCTGGTAAGAGGAATTTGAGTCTCATAGTAGGGGAAAAAAGCAAATCAAAGCAAGTGGGAGAAGTGTGAGTCTCCAGGGTATGGGCTAAAATTTAACTTTAAAAAGTCCCAGGGGAAAAAAAAGACAAATAAGGATTAGTCTTGTTGACTGTCAACACTATGAAGTTCTTGGCTAAATTTTTCCTCCAGTGCCCAACACAGTACTTGGTTTCCAGCTGTTTTCTTTATCGCATACATTCAAATGTAATCTCTGTCACAAAATCCAGGAAAATTCTTAGGAACACCAAGTACTCCAATGAGTAGAAGCTCTATATGTGTTATATTCTTTTTTGCATATAACTTTTTTTTTTAAAAAAAGGCCCCACCTATATGTACAAAAATATTTATAGTGACTCTTTTCTGGGGGCAAAGAATTAGAAATTGAGGAGATGCCCATCGATTGGGGAATGGCTAGATAAGTTGTGGTATGTGATTATGATGGAATATTATTGTACTATGTAAGAAATGAGGAACAGGATCCTCTCAGAAAAACCTGGAAAGACTTGCATCGGCTGATGCAAAGTGAAATATACTGTGTAGCAATATTGTTTGATGATCGAATGACTGAGCTATTCTCAGCAATACAATGATCCAAGACAGCTTTGAAAGACTTATGATGAACAATGCTATCCATCCCCAGAGAAAGAACTGGTGGTGTCTGAATACAGATTGAAGCATACTTTTTTGGAACATTCTTTATTTTTCTTGAGTTTTTTTGTCTATGTTTTCTTTCATAACATGACTAATATGGAAATGCTTTGCTTGACTACACATGTATATTGAATTGCTTGCCTTCTCAATGGGGGAGGTGAGGAGGGAGAGAATTTGGAACTCAAAGTTTTAAATACAAATGTTAAAAATTATTTTTACATGTAAACTAAAGAAAAATAAAATATTAAATAAAAAAGACCAAAAAAAAAGCAAAAGCTCCCAGCTTTTTTTGGTTTGGGGATGTTCAGACCCCTCCCAAGCATAAAAAGCAACGAAGTGAATGTCAAATTGTGAAGATGATTAGAAGTACTCAGAAGACATGTGAGAAAATGATGAAGAAGAAAAATCAATGGGCAATGTTGAGGGGATTCACTTTTAACATTTTAAAGAAAATAACAGGCCACAGGAACTTAAGAATCTAGTCTTTTAAGAAAAAAAGAACCTTAAAAATAGGCTATTGGGCTGGTGAAAATTGTTGTTTTTAGCATTCACATAATCAAGTGAACCAAACCTTACCTATTGAGGAAAATGCTGCTGACATCATCGTGAGTGATTGGAGGTTTCTTTGAGCTCGCAGCCATTCTTAAAGGGCGAAGGAAACAATTAACGAGAACATACAACTGATGCACATACTCTGACTCGGCCTCAACCATGTTGAAAACAATCTGGTTTCTCTTTCTCATACTTTCAGCATGGGGAGAACAGATATAATCCTGAACGATGGTTTTCCATTTTCTTCTACATAACCATCCTCGCATGAAGCTCTGAACCTAAAAAGAATAAGCCAAAGACAAATCTGCACGAGTTAACAGCATTCTGACTGGTTAAGCAGGGCAATAATTTGTGCTGCATGCAAAAGTAAATGTTTTATAGTATGGAAATTATGTTGGTCAGAGACTCTCATTCCCCATGAGACCCTGAGATCTCCTGTGGTTGGCTTGTTTAGAAGGCCCAGTGATCACTTACTTCTGAACTTTTTAACAGCAGGCATAAGTCACTAGAAATTAATACATTTTAAAATGCTGTACCCACATACGTCTACATGCTGAGAGGTTTGGTAGGAGAGTTGAGCTTAGAGTAAGTCGTGGGTTCCAAGTCCTGCTTCTCATACATACTATTTAAATGTCAAGAGGCAGATCACTTAATGTCTCAGTGCCAGAGACAATCATATAAAGTTAGATGAGCTGCTAGTCTGCATTGGTGGCAGGAATTTCCACACTAAGAGGTCTACATACTGATGAAATTACAATCTGAGAGACAGGGACAGAGGGACAGAGACAGACAGTGACACAGAGAGAGAGAGAAGGAAAGAGAGAGGAGAGAAACAAAGAGACAGACAGTGACAGAGACATAGAAAGGCAGAGGGAAATCAACAAAAAATCTCCAAATCGTATACATACCAGGTGATGACCAAAGAATATACCCTAAAAACTGACTAGTTACACTAGGATTCATGTGTGGATATTAAAGTGGATAAAACACTGATCTAAGAGTTGAGGGTTTTTTTGTCTTGGATTTTAGTGTGAAAAGCTGTGTGGCCCAAACAAGTCACTTACCCTCCCTGGAGCTGTGTTTCCTCCTTTGAAAAATTAAATTATTAGACCATTCTCTTGGATCCCCTCCAGATGATGACAGTGTTCCTAATGTTTCCCTACAACTAATGCTTCCTGGAGGCAGGGTGATGCAGTAGGCAAAGTACTAGACTTGTAATAAAGGAATACTGGATTTGCATCCTGCCTTAGACATTAGCTGTATGACCCTGGGCAAGTCACCTAACTTCAGTTTCCTCATTTGCTAAACAGAGATAATAATGCCTGTAGTCTTTACCTCACACAACTGTTGTAAGGACAAAATAATATAAAGGATCTTGTTAATCAGAAAGTGCTATATGAATGTCAATTATCATTAACTTAGGTTAATTTTCGTTGTAAAATCCTCTTTGAGCCATTCTTATTTCCCATCTATTAAAATTTCCAGAACAGAATATAAAAGGCTTTACTGTTAAGCTACATAGGAGACTATACCACCTTCCTAGGCGCATATGTGAGTCTTTAATAGAATCTTCACTCATGAATGGAGAGAGATTTCCCTCACCTAAAATCATTAACACAGCAAGTCAGTTTCAGAAAATAATATCCTGTGATGATAGTGATATTTTAACACTAACCTCCATTCACTAGGCAATATGATGTAAGGCAAATAATTCTGGGTTCTAGTTAGATCTGGGTTTACCTGTCATTAGGAGCTGTTGGGCAAGATATTTTACATCTCTGGGTAACAGTTTCCCCGCATGGATTATGCAAGATGATTTCTCAAGTTCCATTTCAAGTTCTAACAAATTTTGTAATCAGCTTTATGGTGTATCTAAGTAACAGTTTTGTTAGGCTGAAAATACAGATTTAAAACATCTCATTGCCACCGAATCTTTTTTTTTAAGCATAACTGTTGATTTGACACATTTTTCTATTTTTCTTCATTATTTTGTCCACATGTACTATATTCTCTCTTATTTAAACTGATTCCCTCTTTTACTATGTTATAATGCTTTTACTTGCCTGAAGGTTTTAGCACTACATTATCAATTTTCACATATGCAATGAAATCATCATACCTCCAAAAAAATCAACTGCAATTTTTAAAAAATAAAAAGCACTATATTGGAAATTTTGCATGACATGTAAACAAATTGATGGAGAATTCCTGTAACTATCCATTTCATATTTTCAGTTAAATTTATATTACCTTCTATATACATCTCTTAAAGCAGACACTAGCTCATCTGTAACATCTTTACACTGGCAGGTTGAAACAATCCAACTGCAGAGAGAAGTTGGATTTGGAACTGAATGGATAACAAAGCCAATTTTAAAAGTTTAATTTAAAAATCAAATTACGAGAAAGTCTTACTTTCAGTGTGTTAATAGTGAATTGTCAAAAACAATTAAATGGCAAAAATTTCAAAGTAAGATTTAAATTATAATGGCTAGCATTTGTAGAGTGCTTTAAGGTTCCTTTAATCCTCACAACAATCCTGGGACACAGGTGGCACAGGACACGTTATTATCCCCATTTTACAGAACAGGTGACTGAGGCTAAGGAAGCTTAAATGACTTGCTCAGGGTCACAGAGATCTGAATTCAGGTCTTCCTGACTCCAGGTCCAACACTATTTATTGCCCAGCTTAGCTATTTTTCAACTCAACATTATTGCTCTGTGTCTTCAACCCCAGAATCAAGCTTTTTTTATGTGCCCAGGGAAGTATTCATTGATAAAATATAAAATTGCCAGCCTATTTTCATATGGACTGGTTCCTGCCTTTTGGGACACAGCAAATACTGTTTGTTCACATCTCTGGTAAATGGCTCAATTTTCTTTTATTTTTTTAAAAAAGAAAGTATTAAAATAGAGTCAAAATTAGCATAAGTCAAATTACAAAAAATACAATTTTAATGTAAAATGGTGCTGTTTTACTAAAATGTCACAATTTGACATTCACTTTGTTGCTTTTTTTCTTAGAGGGGTCTGATCACCCCAAACCAAGAAAGGCTGGGACCTTTTTTCTTTTTTTGTCTTTTTTTATTTAGTATTTTATTTTTCCCTAGTTTGCATGTGTAAACAATTTTTAACATTGGTTTTCAAAACTTTGAGTTACAAATTCTCTTCCTGTGTTCTGGTGGAGATTCCTTTGAGTTATGAGTTAGACCAGACAGCCCCTAAGGTCCCTTCCAACTCTCAAATTCTGTGATTCTAAGTATTATTCAGTTCATCAGTGACATAAAATGAGGGACTGAAAAACATCCCTGTTGGTTTTATGTTGACAAGAGTAGTAGCCATTTCTTTATCCTCTCATCCTACAAAGCACCTGTTCCTGCCCTACATCTCTTTCCATGCTGGAATCCTTGTCCACACCTGTGGGCTTCCAGCTGTGGCCTGTAACTCCCTTCCAGTAGGAAAAGTGAGGGAAGGGGAGTCTACAATTTTATTGTAACAGAAAAGGATAAGATGGCGGAAAGGAGAGCAAAACAAATAGCAATATATTTCAAGGTACAACTCTGGATACTTTCCCACAGAAACATTGGTACACATAGTGGTTAGGCTGCCTCTCAAATATCCAAATTTGTAATTTTATTGATTCTGGAGCTCCCCCATGACACAGACTGAAGCCCATCCATACCTATCCATCTTATGATTCTCAAACATTTCTTCCCATAAGTTCCCTGCACAGTCTGCCTAATGTAGAATGGATGCCTTCTTAGCTTTCTACTAACACTTCAAGGGTTCCAATGAAGCACTCTGTCTGTCTACCTGCCATCTCTTGTTCTTGCTCCATGAGCAACCTATCTTCTTTCCCTATCATACAATTCTTTGAGGATGTCTTTCATTCCTGCTCTTCAGAGCACCAACTCGGTTGTAATCTGTTTACACCCATTGTGCTACCTCTCCACTGTCTTCAATGTGATATTAATTTGTAAATCTTTGAAGACTATTATATTCCGTGCCTTACGGCCACAGAGCAACAGAAGTACAATGTTAGTATTGAAATAAAAGTGAGCCCTTTTTCTCATAGGAATTTTAAGGTCAGTAAAGAAGCCTTTGCAACTTCTCAAAAGCAATCCAGATCAATCACCTTCTGTTCAATTTTGGGCTCCACCTCGCTATCCATCTGTGCTAACATACTGATGGAAAAAAATCTATAGGGTGTCCATCCAAATACATGTTGAAATCTGGGCAACAGATATTCTTCATTCATAGTATGGTTGAATGGAAGGAGTACTAGCTTTGGAATTTGAAGACCTGGAATCAAGTCCTGCTTTTGTCATTTACTACCTGTGCAACCCTGGACAAGTCACTTACCTGTTTTTGGTCCTCACTTTCCTAGTATGTAAAATTCAGGGACTGGACTAAATGACCTTTTCCTTCCAGTTCTAAATCCATGAACCTATAATGGACTGAACTCCTCTGAGTCACTGCAAATCTCCTTCAGAAGATTCTGCAGTGTTTGGAGGCTTGATACAATCAGCATGGTGTCATCAGCAAACACGAACATCAGGAGGACTTCACCACACACAGAAAATCCCTCTTCCACCTGTACTCTGTTTTAGACCTTCTCTATTACAGTGGTAAATACCTTTAACAAACACATACCTTCTTTATTTTATGCCTTACTTGATATTATAATCAAAAGATTGTTGAACAGGGTTACGTCCACCATTATATGTTTCAAGGAATCTTGAATGATTTTCACATATGGGGCAGAGATGCCTTGTTGGAAAAGAGTCCATAACACAACATTTTTATCCTACCAAATTAAGTGCTTTTTCATAATCATAACAAGCATAATGGATTCTTATATTCTACATCTTTATTTAACCATAAGATGGTAAAGATATGGTCCTTTGCTGAACATTATTTGTAAAAAGTCTGCATGCTCCTTACTATACCCTCATTGAGGATGCCTTCAATTTGTGTATAAAGAGTGAGAATAGAGCTTGGTAATTATTGAGTTATGTCAGTCACCTTTCTCAGCATCCATAATGTCTGAGTTTCCCCCCCCACACACACACACACATTTGGTATCTTCCCCTCTTTAAGATACTGTTTATATTGCTTCTTCAACACTCTCATAATTGTGGATCTCCTCTCAATATACTTGGCCCAAGATAGCAACTTTTCCTATCTTTGTTCTCTTTAGTATCATTTCTTCCTTCTCTATAAGCACCTCCAAGCCCATGACAGTGTGTTGATTCCACTGTCCTGGATGGAGAAAATAGTCGCTAATATAATTTTCGCAAATCTTTCCTATTTTTCTTCTCTTCATAGTCTTCCTTCCATTTTCATTCTTGAATGCTCTTGGGATGACTTTATTTAATTGGATACCTTGTCAAATTTTCTTTGAATTGGTTTTATCCTCCCTAGATTGTTCTGCTTTAGGAGATACTATTGTTTACAATCATCCATCATCCTTCTTCATAAGATTCTACAAGCATGTTTATAATCTAATGGCATTGCCTTTGGCGACCATCACTTTCTATTTGGCAAGTAGGTCAGACGCTTGCTGAATAAGGCACTTTCTGTGATCATTCCATCTCCCTGTTATGGCAATTAACTTACATTGGTTAAATGTCTGGATAAAATTATTAATACTTGGCATCAATGTTTTTTCTGCTATTCATTTCCCATTTTTTCAAATATTTATTTAGTTAAGTTGTTTCAATTGTATACTTTTTTCATTACTATTCTTGATTTTTAGTACAAATTTTGATCTTGATTTTGAAGAATCTAGAAAGCTAACTTCAAGAGAACTCTTAAATCAATAAGAAGTCTTGTCCTGTTTGTTAAAATAGAATACATTTCATTCTTTATCACAAGCACCATATATCATTACATTTCAGATACATCTGAGGTTATATGGGTTTTTGAGGGCTAGCCTGGGAAATGATCTGTTACAATATTGTTCTTCGGGGAAAATGCATTTAAAATTTTGAAAAATAATTTATACTCAAATTTTTGGAATAAAACATAGTCAAGAATTAAAATGAGTCTATAAAATATATCTTTAGCCTATTAATTAATAAAAAATTGAGTGCCTACTATGAGCAAGGCATAGCATTAAGTGCTAGGAACACAAAGACCCAAGTGAAACGGTGCCTGCCCTCAAGTGGCCTGCATTTTATTGGAGAAACAATGTATATATACAAAATATAAGTATATATAGAATATCTATGTGTATATGTATATGCATACATATATACATACACATATACATAGACACACATATATACATATATAATTAATACAAGATGTCTGTAGAAGGGAAGGCACTAGCAACTGTGGGAATCAGAAAAGGCTTCATGAAGAAGGTTGACCTTGAGCTGAGCACAGAAAGAAACAAGGGATTCCAAGAAGTGGAGGTGAGGTGAGGAAGAAAAACAACCCAGGCATAAAGGTCAGCCAGAGAAAAGGCAGAGATGGGGAATGGCATGTCATGTGTGAGGAAAAGCAAGTAGGCCAGGATGACTAGACAGTGCAAAGAGGGGACCAACGTTTAAGCAGTTGTCTTGATCAGTCCTTATTAATAATCTTTCTTGAGAAAGCACCATAAGGTGCTGAACACATGAATTTCAGTATGCATTACTCCTGATCGACTTAAATGCCATTGAGTGGTAGTTAAGAGTTTGTCCTGTAGTCTAAGGTTAGGGACATTTGAACAAAAGAATCAGTAAAGAAGCAAAAGAAGTCCCTTTTTAGGGCAGAGGAGGAGAAACAAGCTGAAGTGCAGTGGCCACTCATGGGCCAGATCCCATTGACAACAGGCATGGGAGCTTTGAATTGCTCCCTTTATGACCTGAGACAGCCCACCCCCCTCCCAAGGCAGCCCGGTGGCCCACTGCTCCCAGAGGCTCACTCTACTGGTGCCAGACTTCGTGTGGACACCCACCCAATCAGCTTTAGCCTACTGTAGCTCAGAACTGCTAAGCACAAGTGATCTACCATCCTCAGCCTTCCCAGTATGCCACCATGCTGGGCCATAAAGTCCTCTTATTAAACAGGATAGGTAAATCAGATAACATAATAACAAAACACAAGGTGTGGTGGTGTCTGGTTCATCACTAACTTTCTAGAATTTCAGACAACAGGAAGATAGAAAGATTGTCTCTCTGGATATCTACAATAAAACCCACATTAGAGCCAACATTTCTGTCCTCAATCTGCTAACACTTGAGGAAAAACTGTGCTAAGTGTTCCCAAAGAATAAGCATAACAAGCAAAAGCTTTTTTAAAAATAACTTCATAAAGCATTAAAATCAGGGGGAAGGATAAATAAAGTCAGCAGATTAAGGGAAGTAATATTATATAAAAGAAAAGTATCTTGGACTTGGAATTAGGACATCTTTGTTCTTGTCCTGACTCTACCACTCACTAACTGTGTGACTGAGTGATTCTCTGGGGTTCAGTTTCCTCACATGTAAAATGAGGCTGGGGGATGCTAGACGATTTTTAAGATTTTTTCCAGCTCTAATATTCTTTGATTTTAGAACCTAATATTGTTTTAGTTGCCCCAACAGGGCTACTCTTTCATTATAGGTTTTGGCATCGCTCCCTGAGTATCTCAAGAGAAGGAATTACTGGAAGCTGGCAGATTCTAATTACCAAGTTGGAGTGTCTCCACAGAGGAAGCACTATCTTAAGTCATCTAAAGGGTAAAGCTGGCATTTACTCATGGGAACACACTGGTTACGCTCTGTTTCGAGAAAAGTAAGAGGCAGCTATGGGGCAAAACAGCTAACCTTGGAGCTCAGGGCTCAAGTTAGAATCCCAGCTCTGCTACCTACCACCTGTACAACACAAACTCTCTGGACTCACTTCTACAAAGTAAGGTGTTAGACTGATGGCCTCTGATGTCCTTTCCAGCTCTACAGCCTTCCTCTATGATCCTGGGGTGAGAAGGACAACATCTCACAAGTCACATTGACTTGCTGGTATAGCTTCCAAGCACATACCTTTTTAATCTTTTTGATGTCCGGATCTTCATCTTCCTGGTTGCCCTGATATGGTCGCATTCGTTCCTTGGTTTTATTAAGAGCAATAATCTGAGAATCAAACAAAATCGACATCTTAGAATATTTACTTCTACCCCACTAACCATGGATTATCTCCCCTCATGCTCAGAAGAGCAGACCATTCAGACATGCCAGGAAGGGAATTTCATCTAAATGTAATAAGCATGGCTTTCACCCTGAATGGATTAAGAGAAGCGGAAGTGTGTATGTGCTGGGCCACAAATAAGAACACAGGCTTGACTAATGATCATCAGGCAAAGACCCAACTCTCTTCCTCAAAGGCTCAGCAAAACATCAACATTCTTTTGAATGGAACTCTGGCCAAGATGCTCTCTAGGGATCTCTCATGCAATATACTCGGTTCATGGCCTTCCAATCATATCTAACTCTTTTGTGCATGCCCTCAAATTCTTCAGAACCTCCCCTTTCAGGGTTAAGAGTTTATAGGTTACATAGAAATCATTTGACTCCTTTTGGGAGTGACAAAGCTAATTCTTATATGTGGCTACAGAGTAATACAAATGCCTTAGCAATATTTTCAATCAACCAAAGGATTTGTAGTTCTTCTCTGGACTCCACCCTGATTCTATGGCAGGTAAGAAACCATGAAAATCCCCAACTTATTTCTGTCTTGTGTAGATCAGAGAAATGGAGTGCTATGAGAACACCAAGTTAACCATCACTTAAGTTTTAAGTTTTTTTTTTTAAGTTTTAAGACAAAATATATTAATATTCTGCTCAACGTCAGATGCATTTGGGACTCATGCGGACCTACTAATGAACATCAATTCAGACACCAGAAGTCCTTATAGGCCATCAAATGGCCTAACAGTTATTTTAATTAAATTCGACTGAACACAGGTTTATTTTGCATCCGATATATGCAAGGCACGGTGCTAAATGCTGGAGATACAAAGGAAACTTGGTGCTACCATAGGGTCATCGAACTAGAGCTGGAAAAGGCCTCAAAAGCCATCTAGTCCAACCCCCTCATTTTACAGATGAGGAAACTGAGGCTCAGGGACACAAAGTAATTTATTCAATCAAGTTCACACAGGTAGTATCAGAACCAGGTTCACTGACTCCCAAGTACATTTTCCATTGTTATCATGGTTTGTATCCCAAGTACCTAGGACAGTGTCTTACTCCTAGCAAGTGTTTAATGTTTGCTGAATGAATAGACAAGACACAGGCCCCTGCTGTCAAGAAGCTTCCATTATTTCTTAAGTAGATACTCTTTCATTATGTGACAGATAAATGCGGAAAATTGGGACTTGATAATGTATTCTAGTGATTAACTCCACAAAAAGTACTGGCTACTTAAAATTTTGGGGTTAAATCAAATTTCAGGCTAGAACAAAGTATCCTGAAAACACGCTAGGATATGCAAATACTGGGTAACAATGTTTGGCACCAAGTTTATCTCATAATGTAAATATCTTCCTCTCCCACTGTCAGACAAGTATCTGTTCAAGCTTACTGCACCAAAGAAAGAAAACAGTAATTTTGCTTTAAATTATAGTGCCAGATATAGTCTTTTAAAATGCAGGTTTGTTGTTTATTTTTTTAAAACTATATCGGATTTTGGTGCTTAATCAAGATGGCATCAACTCTAATGACATGGTGATCACAGACTGTAACTTATCACAACAGAAGCTATCACACATCACAGCTGGAATCAGCATACATCATTGCCCTGCATAGCAGAAATGATACACTTAGGACAGCAAGTAAAACCCCTCAACAGAATTTGCAAGGGAGTATTTTAGCAGAAGATCTGAAAGAAAAGAATAGAAAAATACCCCACCATAATATTGAGGCACTTGTCAGAAGGTTCCAAGACTGCCAAACTGAAACAGTTCAGCTAGCCTGATGAGTGCATATTTTTGAACTCCAATTGTTTGTGCAGATCTAGAGATGTAGCAACCATATACCAGGTGGGGCCAGGGGAGAAGCTTTCTCTTCTTTAATAACTCTCAGAATCCCCAGAGGGGGAACTCCTAGGTCACCATGGGTGCAGCATAGAAATGTAATAAAAACACAACTGAGTTGTGGCCAAATCACCCCAGCTCTGTAAGATGTGAAAGCACCACTTCTCCATTCCCAAACTGTAAGCCCTTTCCAGGGCTACATAGTTTGAGAAATTCACATGTCAAATGACCTTCTGCAGAGCCTTCTACCTAGCAGGCAAAGGGGAGAATCATTCTTGTTTAATCAATCAGTAGAAATTGCATTGACAATGCCAATATACTGTCTCATATGCCCATATGAAGGACAGAAAGTTGTGCACATTAGATTCAGGGAGGGACAAATCCCTTCAATCTGATTTGTAATCTAATTGGATTCTTTCCCGATTATCCATCTGTATTTTGGCTGAAATAGACAAAGTCAAGTAGAGTGCTCTTAGAGGAGTAAATCAGAACCCAAAAAAACTACAGTCAACTCCTGATTATCTGCACTGATGGAAGGAAGCAAAGGCAAAACAAACAAACCAAAAAACCCAAAACAAAAGCCCCAACAGTCCAAAAGTCAATTCTATTTGGCTTCAAAATTTATTGGATTACTGATATTTTGAAGCACATTTGTCTTACTGATGACAATTTGCTTATACTAACATTGAAACTAGCTAGTGCTTAGAGTGTATGGAGAGCTGTAGCCCACGAGCATCCTGTGTAGCAGAGAAGAGCCAGGGTCTGAATTTCACTATGCCTTCTGGGTAATCCTCAGGCTGATAATGATGAGTTGACTGCATAACAGTGAAACAATAAGAAGGGATTGATTGACAAGTTGGAAAATACCTCTGATTTAAGCCTTTCAATTTCAGTGTCTTGATCCTCAAGCTGATGTCGGAGTTGGTTAGCTGCAATTTTTTCTGTCTCTACGATCTGAACTAGATGGATGTACTTCTGCATTAACACTTCTCTCTCAATCAGAATGTCTGAATAACTTGAGAGAAAATTACACTATTAGTCACTCAGATATTGTTTTACTAATGTTCCAAACATGGCATTTTCAAACATTTCATTTGCAACAGAAAACCAAGAAATCTCATTTATTTTGCTTTGTTCTCTTTTGCACCTGTAAACATTTTTGGCATGCATTCACAACCTAATCATACTTGCTTAATTCTTTTAGTACTATATAAACTGAATCACTATTTTATATTTCAATAATTGAGCAAGTGTAATTCCATAAGCATTTACTGACTGCCTGGTAAAATTAAATTATACTGTTCCTGCCCTCAAGAAATTACAATTTAACATAGAGAGACTAACTTTATGCTGGCTAAAATATAGCACACACCAAAAAAAGAAGTTTTAATGCTCACAGACATATTATAATTAATATGTTTAATATAACATGTTTATAGTATATAATATTATAAATATAACTATAACCATATTATATAATTGTTATATATATTTAATAATGTATAATATAATAAGATATATGTATATCTGTATATACATACAAAAGCAGAAATTTAAACTAAGTAGATAGAGAACAATGACCTTGCCTCCTTAGCTTAACTTCTGATCTGGCTCAGATTCATTTGCAGGCTAAGCCAGAGAAGATCTTAGAAATGTTTAGCCCTAATTTAGATAGTTATCTGAAACCCAAGTGCTCTATGCCCAGACATAGGGGCCCAAAAAGAAAATATTTTATCATAGTTCATGGCACTCACTGATTCTCATTAGCTAGATGTGGTGGCTCTACCCAAAGAGCTCTCAGCCTATCCTTCAAAGGGAGAGGTTCTAGTCATATTCCAGGAACTAGAGCTAAGATACATGGTGGTGGCCCTAAAGAAATGGGTACAGAAGCTGATAACAGGGAGCATAGTATACTGCCACCATGATATTATCTGAAAAAAAGCTGATAAAATACGTCCAACAGTTACTTGTAGACATTGCACCCAATGATGGACAGGGCTAGTAAGAGCAGTGCAATGGTATCGCCAGAAGACATCAGTTGACCTGAAGCAATGGAGGCATAAGCTGCTCCCTTACAAATATGTCTTGGCTACATATGTTCCCTACATCCACATGCTCCTCATGAATGGTCTTCCCTTACTCTCCCTACTGACAGTGTACTTATAGGAACAATATGCCTAAAGTTTATGGAAGAAACCTTCTATTGTGACTTTATTTGTTATATTATTTCATTAAATGCCTTTGTTTTTAACTAACTGTGTCCTCTGACTGACCAGAATAAAAGTGAATACATTGTAAGGGCTCAAGAACTATGGTATTGAGTGGATGCATCCCTTGAACTTGCTTGAGGATATCAAATCTGGGAGGCAGGGATCCAGGAGTGAGAATGGGTAGCTCAGGTGATATTCTAATAAACAAGATGATACGTTTTTCCACAAGCTACTAATATACAGGAGAATCTATTAATTTTCTAAGCAAAATACAAAGTGTTCTGAGACCCATTAACTTTACTTCCTAGTTAAATTTTAATTTTATAATGTGAACCAATAAAATGCAAAGAATTACCTTCCGTTTTAATAAGGAAATGGCTAACTTAAAATTTTTTTCTGATAATTTGTTATACATATTTGCTTCTCTTTGTAAACTTTGACTGTTTTTTCTTCCATATATAAAATCTACTATTTTCTTTCCAAAACCAAGTAAGTCACCTATTGACTTTGGCTGGCATTCCTTTTCAGTTAAACTCCATGGGCTGATAATCGGCATCTACAACCTGGGCCTTGGATGGTAGAGGAAAAATAAGATATCTCCTAAATGCCTATTTATTACATAACTTTGTGAACTCTTGAATTCTTCCTCCATTACTACTGTTCCTATTTAGTCTGGTCAAATTAGTAGGCATTCTTGGGTGTTTTTCCCCCAATAGTTCAGCAATCACAGCTCTACTTTGACCAAGAGTAAGTTTCCACTTCTCCAAGCCTACCTGGGGTTTGGGCTAAATGATCTATAAAGTCTCTTTACAAAATCAAATCTGATAAGAATGAGTGAAGTGAAAATAATACACCCAGAGCTAAACTTAAGAATTATTCACTGATTCTTGAATTATAATTTTAGTTTAATCACTTCCATGTTCTGAGTCAGTAGTACAATGTTTGTAAACAGACACATCACAAGTTCTAGCTGTATAGGAATAAATATTACAATGGAGAATAATTTTTTTTAAATTTTGATTCTGTGCAATTATATCTTATGTTTATGGCAAGAAAGGCATGATAAGAAAACAGCGGTGATAAGTGGGGAAAAGAGAACGACAGAACACAACTACCTAACAAACATGGCACCTGGGTGCCTAATAGAAATAAATTATGGAAATCTGTGGCCAAAAAGCTCTTAATTCAAATCAATATTAAACACTTACTAAAAGTAGGTATTGTTTTAAAAGGAAAGATGCTTTTTTCTGTCTTGCTTTTTTTTTGAGTAGAATTTTAGTGTAAAACTAATTAGGCAGTCAGAGCAGTGAATTACTCTTGCAAAGACTATATTTCCCAGATTAGTGTTCCCTCAACTTAAACATTCTATTTAATGAGCAAATTTTAAAATACAAGGATTTCTGCCAAGTCTGTTCATCATTTCAGCTCAAGTGCAAAATGTAGGTCTTATCTATGTTATCTCTACTTTATAGGGGAGAATAATGAAATCACTTGATGGGGGACCAACCCAGAATCCATCTGTCAAAAATCAACAGATGGCAATCTGTGGTCTTTGAGTCTTAATCATCTAGACACAAGCCAACAACAACCATCAACGCACCAAGTATAAGAAATTGGAATGTCTACATAAATGTTAAAGATTCCCAAAGAGACACTAAAGCCAAGCATGGACCTATGTCCTTTTTTTTTTTTTACTTCAGAAAAGGGTAAAAATTATATTAGCTTAACATTCATATTTTCTTTCCAATGTTCAGTGTCTCAGCTTCTCGTTCTACTTAATTTTATCAGAAAAGTCTATGAATTGAAATATGCAGCTAGTTGTGATAGGAACTTGAGATATTACCAAAACTGGAAAGTGTAAGCATGTAGTAGGGTACCGGAGAAATAAAAGGCACATAAATTCAAATTTAGGCTTGAACTTCACTGAGAACATGGTACTATATGAATACGTCTCTAATATCCTGAGATCTTCAGGAACAATAATAACGGCAGTAACAGCAATAATAACTCACACTTATTCAGAGTTTTAAGGCAGTTTTCTGGCACTGGTAAACAGAGCTGTTATGTCCCAAACATGTTCGGTGGTGGCATCTGTAGGAGTAATTACTCACACCTCTTCCTCCTACACTGTCATTATTGCTTTCCTCTTTCCCTGGCTCCCAAGCTTTCTTATCAGCACAGTGAGTGAATCAATAATACTCATTAAGTGACAAATTACTGTGATGGACTGTTCTGGGTGCTTATTGACTTGTTCCTCTATCCCCACCCCCACTTATCACTAGTATATCAGTTTGTTCTCAGTTTGTTGGGCTTTCTCTTCCACTCACAATTCCATAAAAATTCTGGAACATTTTTTCTTGGTAGAGTAGTGATATAGGTCAAAAAGATTTACAAAAGGAAAAAAATCTGAAAACCACCAAGTTTTCCCACAGAAAGGGATTTTCTTTTTCCTTCTTACTGGATAATAGATACAACTTCATTACTTAAAACTCAGATTCTAAGTTTAAGATAAAATGCTATAAGTAACTCTACCCCTCCCAACAACATAATAAAAAACAGATAAAATGCCGTATCACGAAGTTGTAAAGAAAGCCAGTAATGACAAATTCAATTTAAAATATCAAGTGTATCTTTTCAGGACAATGAAATTTTAGGGTGTGTTTCCAGAAGAAAACATATATTTTATAACATTGTGCTACAGAGCTGATGAAAATGATATTAACACAATAGTTGTTTTCTCCCTCCCCTTTGAAATTTTTTTTTTGCAATTGTACATAAATTTATATTGGTAGAAGTCTCTTAAAATTCTCCAAAGAATCTGAATAATGTATGTAATCTCCAAAGAATTGACTGAGAGAATGAGCAGAAAGGATTTATACGGAGATTAAAATGCTGCACAGTTGTATTTTATTTCTATGCGAGAAATTTATAACAAAGAGAAACAATTAGATAACCCACCGTTGTAATGTAATACAGCTGTCTACATTGGTATTAATAAACTGAATTTTACAATTATGTAGCTCCCAATTACAAATCTCCAGGGTGCTAGAAACTGTTCCATATTCTCAACTTTTTAATATAACTTTTAACAAAATTATATGATACAATAAATTATGGGAAAGATCTAGAAAATATTTTGTTTGCATAAAAGACACAAAAAAGGGATAAGTTGAGTTAAAGAAACAAAGTGAGGAACAAATAAGTAATTATATTTATATTCCTTAAATTATAAAAGATCTAAAAGAACCCTTTCCGTGCAATGAGTAGGCTATGGAATACTGATGGAAAGGCATGGACAGGCATCACAAAGGACTTGTGCACAGATGGACTGTGATCTACACCAAAGTAAGAAGTAATTCCACTCATGAGACCACTGATTCATTAGAGCATTGAAGAATTGGGGTTGGTAAATAAAACTTTAAATCACACTTCTCTTTCTTAGACAATGATAAGTATTACAGATAATGATATGTATTACAGAGGGAAAGCAAAATTGTTAAATATGAGCTCTTCTAGCCAAATCAGATGACCCAGCTTATTGTTCCAGGGTGGTATTAAAACATTAAGCCATATGGGCCATATCTCTACTTGCCTCACATTTATACAACAGGTATTTCCTGAGCACAGATAGTGGGCCTAGGATTAATCTAAGTACTCAGTGATAAGAGAAGTAGAAAGTAGTCCTTAAGGAAAGCAGAAGATTAAAATACATGAAGCAACTGCAGAATAAATGTGTGAAAAAGTACAAGACAAAAGGCTAGGTGGCACAGAGGACAGAATGCAGGGCTTGGAGTCAGGAAGACTGAAGTTCAAATCCAGCCTCAGACACTTACTAGCTGTGTGACACTGGGCAAGTCACTTCACCCTATTTGCCTCAGATTCCTCATCTGTCAAATGAGCCGGAGAAGGAAACGGCAAATCACTCCAGGATCTTTGCCCAGAAAACCCCAAATGGGGTCAAGAAGAATAAAACGTCGGGCCAGCTAGGAGGCGCAGTGAGTAGAGCACCGGCCCTGGAGTCAGGAGGACCTGAGTTCAAATGTGGCCTCAGACATATGACACACTTACTAGCTATGTGACCTTGGGCAAGTCATTTAACCCCAATTGTCCTGCCTTCCCCCCTCCAAAAGAAAAAGAGTAAAACATGACTGAACAACAACAAAGTATAGGACGATGTCATGAAAAGAATAGTAGATTTGGAGCTGAAAGACCCAATTTGACATCGTAGCTCTGTTATTTATTATGACTCCAGGCAAATTACTTTACCTCTTGGCCTCAATTTCCTCATCTACTAAAATAAAGGAGTTCTCCAAAGATAATAAAATCATAGATTTACACTTGGAAGTGACCTTAAAGGTCATAGAGTCCAAAACCTCATTTTATAAGTAAAAAATAATTCAAGCTTAAATAGATTGACTGGCCCAAGATTAGAATCTTTAAGAGTCCTTCCAAATCTAATCATTTACAACACCACCACCAATAATGTATTATTGTATTATGTAATGTACATGTCAGTTGACAAAGCGTTTTCAGGTAGTTCACCTCATCTGATCCAACCATCCCATGATGTAGGTGGGACTATCATCATCCCTGTTTCATATATGACAAAACTGAGACCCAGAAGGTTGAAGTGACTTTTCTGAGATTAGCACTAGGAGAATATGGACTTGAATTCAGTAGCCCTTATTTTCAGGCAAATTTTCAGGGGAAATGTGGAGCACAAGAGCTAGCAAAATAAAATGAGATTTGTAGGAGATGAATTTTTGAAAGTTTTTTTTGAGCCAAGTCTTAAAGGAAGTAGTACATATAGATGGGCAGAAAGGCTGGAGAAGGGTACTTCAGATGATGATATGACTCAAGCATGGATACAGAGACAGAAATTGGCAAAAGGCCTTCGGGGATGGCAAGTAGTCTGTTTTCCTTCTGGAGTGTCTACGGCACTATTTCAATGAAAGAAATATCATTTTAAGTATAGATAATGCTTAAAATTATTTTATATCATTTTAAAGCACATCATAAAATAAGGACAACGTCTTGGGTTATCACTTGCTACAGGTTGAAAAATTTACAACATTGGAAATTCCTAAAAGACAATGTCAAATCAAAGAGAGGTCTTTCAAAAGAAACACATTCCAGTTTATTTTCATATAATGGAATCTGTGGCCTGCAAGACAAAAAAAGAACTTTGAATTTTCTTTCATCATGGTACATTAGTACTTCAAAGAAAGAAGCATGGATATTTCAAATAAGTAATATTTCC
This sequence comes from Phalanger gymnotis, assembly GCA_028646595.1. Lineage (NCBI taxonomy): Eukaryota > Metazoa > Chordata > Mammalia > Diprotodontia > Phalangeridae > Phalanger > Phalanger gymnotis. The sequence goes on along the minus strand of CM053622.1, from coordinate 362,403,376 downwards.
ATTTCTAGCTACACAATACAAATAACATTATGGGGTGAAATCACTACAAAAAGCTGTGGTTTTTCCTCTATCTTTGCAGTTATGCTATGATACATGAGGCATTGTCTGTGTAAACATGACTAATTTATGAGTAGTTTCTCCATGCAAACTCGAGAAAGAGATAACTGAATGGATATTATATCTTCTGTGTCCTACCATTCAATACTGTGCTTTTAGCTATAATAATCTTTCTCTGTGTAAAGCAAGAATGAAACTATAATGGTTTTTGTTTTGGAACATTTTCACCAGTTGGCGTGTGTGCTTTGGGACACACACCAAAAAAGAGTGAGATGGTTTCACACTTTCCTGAAAAAGGGACTTGGATCCTTCCTCATCCTTTAAGGATCATATGTCCATACCGGATCAGTTCTGTACAGTTACAGAACCTATAAAAGGGCACTGATCCTCAAAAGCTGATTATGTTTCTTTGGAGGTACCCATATCGATGTGGTACTCTGTCACAGGGTGACATAGAGGACATGTCATTATTTGTTTTTCAGGTTTCCATTAGGACACCACACAAGCATTCTCGTCTGCATTAAACCTTCGCAGATGCTCCCAAATGCTAACCAGGGACTAGAGAGGCCCCTTCCCTCTCCCTTCTGCTTTCCAACATTCTTCCCTACTTTGGCCTGGCAGGTCCCTGTAGGACATGCACCTTTGGTCCAGCCTGGCCCACTCCTTATGTGCCTCCAGTAATCATGCCCACCTTCCTCCCTGAGCTCCTGTGGGCCAGTCCTAAAGTCCAACATAGATTTAGTGGTAAAATGCATGTGAGCAGATCCTGAGAAATACCAGAAAGCAATATGGCTCCTTAGTATCACCATGGTTTTCCTAGCCTTTCTGGATTTTCCTGTGAAAGGAGGGATATTGTACCCATCATCTCTGCTGCCCCCTCTTGAGGGGTGTGAGTGGTGGGGTGGGGGATCCGTAGGACTGAAGGACATCTGAGCCACTGGATGGTGTTTAGGTGTCTTTATCCTTTCCTCCTATATTAAAATGTAACTTTATCTTTGAAAAAAACCCCAAACTAAACTTAACTTGTATTTAGTTACTTTGAATATATTTGTATTTATTCACTTTATATTTAGGCTATATCTATTTAGATATATATAGATATAGATATATATATGTATGTATGTATGTATGTATGTATATATATTTGTTGTCTTCCCTATTAGAATGTGAGCTCCTTGTGAGTATGGATTGTTCCATTCTTTTCACTAATATCTCCCAGCGCAATTTCTTATGTATTATTTCTTTGTATTCTTAGCAATTAGCCCAGTGCCTGGTGCCTGATAAATACTTGCTGACTGATTGATTGATAGGCTAAACTGGGTAACATATACCTTATAAACCAAAGGGCAGAATTATTCTTGTTATTCTGTTAATGACAATTCAAAAGCCTGACTTTTGGCCAGTCCCTCAATCCCAGCCCTTCCTTGGGGAATAGGAGTGAAGGCTAATTTAGTGTAAAGTCAGCACTTCCCAAACTTTTGGATATGAAGGACTATGTTGATCCTCTCCTCAAGTTTCACAATCAATCCAGGGATAGAGGTCTTGAGTGTCTGAGAGGGAATATGCTACCAGACAGCCGGTAGTCCATTAAAGAGAAGGACAGGACAATTTTCCCTCATGCTTCCTGTATCTCACTCTATAATTTCACAGAACTGGAGGCAATCAAAGACAGATGTAGCCTTGGAGGCCACTTAGTCGAATACATACATACCTCAATAGCAATGTCCTCTACATCATCTCTGACAAGTCCTTGACAATTCCCAGTGAAGTAAAACCCACTACTTGTTGACATGGCCCCTCTGGACTGTTCTACTGGTTAAAAGCTTCCCTTCTAGGAGCTAAACTCTATCTGTTCTTCCTAGCTCAGCCTCTAGGAGCCAAAAAAAAGTCTAATTCTTCTTATACATGGCAATCCTCCAAAAGCTTAAAGACTATTATCAGTTCTTCTTCCCCAAGCCTCTTCTATGCTAAACATCCTTACTTCATTCAGCCGATCCTCTTATTGCATGACCTCAAAGTCTATTACCTCCCTTCGGACATTCTCCAGTGTCCAATGTCCTTCCTTAAACACTGCATTCAGAACTGAACATAATAGTCTAGCTTTGATAAGACCATAGGAAAATGCGTCAGGACTATCCTCTCTCTAATCTGGGACACCATGCCTATCTGAGTGCAACCCAAGTTCTCATTAGCTTGGGGCAGGGGGTGGGGTGGGGAGAGGGAACAGCTATGCCACACTGAACTTGCAGTCTACTAAGTTTCCCAGATCTTTTTTCACATGAACCACTATCTAGCTACCTATCTTGTTCCTTTGCAGTTGATCTCTTTTTAGCCCATATGTGACTTTATACTTATTTCTATTAAATTTCAGCTTATTAGAATTAATCTATTATACTAATCTATAGAGTCATCTGACTGTCATCTACCACAATACCTTCTTCAGCTTCATGTCATCTGCAAAGATGATAAGCAAGCTGTTGACAGAAATATTAAGCACAAGACCTCCTCAAAAAATGTGCCAAGGATACTGACTCACCAGAGAGACCACCCTTCATGCTGAAATTGACCCCTTAAAGCATTACTCTTTGGGTCTGGTCGGTCAATCAATTCTGAATGCCCTGAACTACACTGTCATCTTATCAATGTAAATCTATGCATAAGGACAGTCTAAGATATTTAATCAAACACTTCACCTAAATCCAGGTATATAATACACACGCGCACACACACACACACACGTATACACACTGTGTGTGTGTGTGCATGTGTTTATGTGGAGAGAGAGAGAGGGGGAGAGACAGAGTATGTGTGAGTGTGTGAGTGTGTGAGTGTGTGTGTATAAAATTTGCCTGACAGTTTAGGAAATGAGGTTAGTCTTGATTAGCCTAATTAGTTCCTGATTAAGCTATGCCATCTCTTAGTAATCACTGCTTTATTTTCTAAATAATTATAAACCATTCACTTAATAATATATTCTAGAATGTAATTCATCAAGGTAATATGGTAACCAAAAGCTAATGAGATCTTGGGCTACATTAAGGAAAGCATAACTTCCTGGGGGAGTGGGAGGGGAGGGAAGGTTATAGATACACTGTAATCTGTCCTGGTCAGACCAGTTCATGAAGACTGTGCTCAATTCTGGACACCACATTTTAGGAAAGATACTTATAAGCTGGAGAGTCTCCAATGGAAAGCAACCACAATGGTGAAGGGCCTTGAGTACATGCCATAATAGATTCAGTTGAAGGAATTTGGAATGTTTAGCCTGAAAAAGAGAAGGCTCAGGGGGGATATCATAGTTCTCTTCAAGTACTTGAAAGGCTGTCAGAGGGAATCAATCAATCAACAACCATTTATTAAGTGCTTACTGGGCACCAGGCATTGGGCTAATTGCTAAGAATACAAAGAAATAAGCCAAAAAATGTCTCCATCTTCAAGGAGCTTATGTACTAGAAGGGAAGAAAACATGTCTGTAAGTAGGCACCCATGAGATAAATACAAAGCAGTTGAAAGGTAACCTGAAAGCAGGGGTTCTTAACCTGGGTTCTGTGAACTTGGCTTTATTCAACAGAATTGTTTTCCTCAGCAATCCTACATATTTCATTTTATGCATTTTAAGATTTTACTGGTTTACTGAAAGGATCCATGACTTAAAAAAAAATCAGGAAACTTTTGAGGGAAAGGTGCTAGCGTGTGGGAATGGGAGAACAAGTAAAGTCGTTCTGTAGAAGGTGGCATCTAAGTCCTGAAGGAAGCCAGGTGTTTGAAGAGGTGGAGGTGAGAATGGAACGTAATCCAGGCATAAAAAACAGGTACTACAAAAAGAGAAAGACAGAAGAGCTCATGTGAGGAACAGAAGGAGGGTCAGTCTGGCTGGACTGTAGGATGTGTGGAGAGGAGTAATGTATGAGAAGGCTAGGAAGGTAGAAAAGGGCCAGGCTGGTAAAGGGTTTTTAAATGCCAAAGAAAAGTCTTTATATTTGATCCTGGAGGTAACAGGAAGTCCTTGCAGCTTTTGGAGAGGGCAGTGTTTGAATCTGACATGGTCAGGCCTGCACTTTAGGAAAATCCCTTTAGGAAGCCACCAGCTGTGTGGAGAATAGAATGGAATGGAGAGGGAATTGATGCAGGGGAGGCCAATTAGAAGGCTGCTGAAATATTCCAGGTGACAGGAAAGGAAAGCCTAAAGAAAGGTGGTATCTGCGTGAGGGAACAGAAGGAGAGATGTTGTGGAAGTAGAAACAAGAAAATAAGATTTGTCAGCTGATTGGATATACAAGCAGTAGCTGAGGGGACAGAATGCCAGGCCTGGAGTTGGAAGGACCTGAGTTCAAATCCGGCCCCAGACACAGCTGTGTGACCCTGGGCAAGTCACTTCACCCTGTTTGCCTCAGTTTCCTCATCTGTAAAATGAGCTGGAGAAGGAAAGGGCAAACCACTCCAGTATCTTTGCCAAGAAAACCCAAAATGGGGTAATGGAGAGTCAGACACGATTCGAACAACAACAAAAAGCAAGGATAATAACAAGGTTATAAACCCAAGGGACTGTGAGGATGTGGTGCCCTTGACAGTAATAAGGAAGTTCAGAAGATGGCTCTGTTTGAGGAGAAAGATAATAAGCTCTGCTTTGTTTACTTGTTTTTCCAGGAGGAAATTATTTGACTTATTAGTCATAACTTAAGATGCTGTTTCCTGAGAGTTAGCATCACAGCCATTCATTTTGATGAGACCACAAAAAGATTTTGCCTAATCTCAATGTTTTATATCACCACCCTTGTGTGCACAATGGGACTACCTCTCAGGGAGTTATGAAATGAAAGAGCAATAGCAACAAAAAGACAAAGAAACAAAGTACTGGTGGTCTTTAGACACTTAATAAATGCTCGTTGACCGACGGACTCAATTATGTTTCAATGTTAAATTAGCTTGGTCTTCAGTTAGTTTTCCTTGTCTCTTTTTAAGGCCTCAATTAGGCTCATCTATTTCCAGATTTGCAAACTGAGGCAGATTGTGGCTGAGCAGATAGAGCACTGGGCCTAGAGTCAGGAAAACCTGAGTTCAAATCCAGCCTCAAACACTTCCTAGCTGTGTGATCCTGGACAAGTGGCTTAACCTCTGATTGCCTGAAAAAAGGATCCATTGGATCCCTCCTTGGAGAAGGAAATGGTAAACCACTCCAGTGTCTAGGCCAAGAAAACCCTACAGTTAGTTGGTCCACTGTGTCACAAAGAGTTGGACGTGACTGTTTATGACAATGATAATAACAACAAATGTGCAGACTTGCACGACCATAACACCTCACTGAATTGCTCATACAGCTTAAGGTCACCCTGGTTTGGGGCACATTCTAAGAAATGTTTCATCTCACAGCACCGGGGCTTGAACTGCTGCTGGTACTCTGGCTGCATTTGCTAGGGCTCCTGACAAGGGCTCATAAGACTGGAATTAGTCTCATTATGGAAGCCACCAGTAATTGCACAACCAAGAATGTGCCCAAGAGTCGTTGCGATGGTAACCAGCAGGGGCAATTGTAGCTGGCAGCCTTGAGGAAACAAGAAAGAAATGTAACTGCAGATGGTGGGGCTGCTGCTGGAGGGTGAGCTGCTGTCGTTAGCCAAGACGTGGTTCCCATTAGAGATTTCCTGCTGGCTGGGGGTGGAAGGGTACCCAGTGGGGTCACTGGCTCCTGCTTTTGAATAGAATCTCAACTCCTAGGTACAATGTCCAAAGAAGTGCTAATGAGTTCTGTTTTGGACACGTTGTGGTTGAGATATTAGATAAATATCCAATAAGTAGCTGATGATGTGAGACTGTAGCTCAGGAGAGAGATTAGGGCTACATGTACACATCTAGGAATCATGAGCATAGAAATAATTGAACCCACGGGAACTGATAAGATCACTCAGAGGCCAGAACTAATGAACAATACATGGAAATTGCAAAGATTTAAAGTCAAGCTGCATGTCAAGAAAAACTTCCCAATTCAGTTTCCCAAAAGTGAAATAGGCTGCCTTGGAGATAATGCCTCCCCTTCACTGGGGTCTTTATAGAATGTAGAGGGGATTACTTTTTGGACAGAGGCTGGACTGTATGGAAACTAAGGTCCTTTCCAACTCTTAAATTCTGTGATTCTATGAAGATAGAAGCACTCCACCAGTCTTTTCACATCCTCCTTTAGGAGGAGATGAACTTGCACTCCATACATACATAATTACTACATGTCAATGGTCAAAACATAATTATAGGGTATTCTCTTTATGCTACTTATAGGTAAGTCTGGCAACAATGTTTAGCAATATTAATTTTAAGCCTGGAATCGGGTAGGAATTTTGTGTAGCAATATCAAGCACGAAACAATGAAAGCCTGAACTAGACTGGTGGCAATGGAACTAGAGAAGAAAGAATAGACATGATAGCTACTTTGGGAGGATTTGGTGATTAATTAAATATAAGAGAAAGACACTTCTCTCTACATGTATTTTACTTAAATAGATAACTTGTGGCCAAACTTACTACTTTTCCATTTTTCTAGCATCTCTTAGAAGAAAGTTGACTATTCTCTTGTGTTTCTCTAGAATAGCTCATTGACCATCAATCTTATTGGATACTTTCAGACAGGACATAATTTTAAAAAGGCCAACCAATAGCACTCCTGACCAAGGTGATAGATAATTAATAGCAAACATTTTCTTAAAATTGATATTAAGATTCTTCTATCAGTAATGTTAACATTCAAACAAATTATGTAATGATTTTTCAAATTAATTCCAAAACAAGTAAAGAAAAGGGTTATACCTAGCTTGATGAATGGCATCCATCCACTCCTTACCCTCATGTTCCTCTTCACATCGGAGCTCTAGAGGCTTCTGACCTTCATGGCCAAAGAGAACAGTGAAGTAATACTGAAAAGAAAAAAATAGTTTTTTTTAATTTTTAGAGATATTATAATTACAATACAGAATTTGCTTATAAAAGGATGTATATATATATATTACAAAATATATTAAAGACTTTTAAATAAGCAGGATCGTTTCAGGAAAACCTGGGGAGACATACGAATTGATGCAAAGTGAACAAAACCTGAACATTGTACACAGTAACAGCAATATTGTACAATGATCAACTGTGAATGACTTAGCTATTCTCAGCAATACAATGATTCAAGACAATTCCAAAGGACTTAAAATGAAAAATGCTATCCTCCTCCAGATAAAGAAACAATGGAGTCTGAAAGCTGATCAAAGCATACTTTTTTTTAACTTTCTTTTTTTTTTTTTGGCCTGTTTTCTCTCTCAACATAGCTAATATGGATATGTGTTTTGCAAGATAGCATATGGATAATTCATATCAAATTGCTTGCCTTCTCAAGGAGGGAGAAGGGGAGAGTGGGAAAGAATTTGGAATTCAAAATTTTTTAAATGAATTTTTAAAATTATTTTTACATATAATTGGAAAAATATATAAAAATTATTTTAAGAACTTTTAAATAATTATTTCAAAATCTACCATTTGGCAAAATTTTCAGCACCCCCAAATCTGCCTGGAAGTGATTTTGTACCATAAGCATCATGATGCTTTACATAAACAATATCACATCCTGACTCAGTGAAGTTAATGAAATGTTAATATACCTCTTTATACAGTTGTCAGAAAATATTATAGAAAACTAGCATACGTGTGGAGATGAATCAAAGTTAATATTCATGATTATTCAATTCACTGAACAAATACTTTTTTCCTTCATTTTAGGCACCCAAGATATGTATGAATCACATAAATGAAGAGGCTCACAGAATCAGAAAACCAAAAGAGATCTTAACATCTTAACATCATTTTGCAGATAAGGAAAGTGAAGTTCATAGAGATGAAGTGACTTGCCCATAGTTTAAAAAGTCATAAGCAAGTAGCCAAGCTAGTCATAGCCCAACTATGACCCAATATCATCTGAATCTTTCTACTCTATGTCCAGGCTAACACCTCCCCCTGAATTTTTTTCTACTTTACTGACCGGCTTACCTGATTCTTTGGTTATTGTGAAAAGGAATTTTAGTCTAGCTTGGTCAAATTATCATGAATTTCAATGTATTTCTGTTCAAATTCATAAGATTTTTACTCTGCTTGATCCTGCCATTTCTATAGCATTTTCATACCAGAATCAGTCAACCAGGCTCTGATTTTATTTATCTCTGAGACAATGGTCTTAATCCTTTTCAATGCTCCCTCAAGTCATCTGCTCTATTATACCTGCTCAGCCTGATCTACCTTGCCAGAATAGTTCCCAATCACAATTACCTCTCAACCTTGACCCCTCCCAGAAATGAAAGTGTGCCTGTCTTCTCTTCCAAAACATACAAGACAAAATACTACAATAAGCAGATGCTACAGATCACAGTAGCAGAGAAAAAGTGAAAACAATCATCTTGGAACAACTAGAGAAGTTAAGAGTTCTGATGTAATATACAAAGAAATACCAGAAACCATTCAGGGTCTGTTTTGAATTATCTGCAGCCATTAATGGCTGAATCGAAGACAAACTTTCTGACCATGTGCATCAGCACCCCATTTTCAGAGAAAGTTCTAGAACAATCAGGCAACTTCAGGTTTTACCTAGCAGATTTTCAAAGTCCAGATCAAAGGAGTGGGACTTCTGAGAACCAATGCCATCCACTAAGTCCCCAGGTCAAGCTACCTAATGATATTCTTGGGAAAAATGATTAAGTTTCACAACTTCTTATCCTAACTTTACTTTCCCCTCTAAGTATTTTTATTTCTTCTGTTTTTCCCCTCTTCTTCTAAGTTTCTTTCCTGCTCTTTTTGGAGAAAGTGTTAGGTAAGCAAATCAAAACTGTTCCTTTTCCACAGCTAGCCAGATGAAAGAGAATTTGTCATCTTAACAAACTGGTCTAAGGTGCTATTTTAGAATGAAATATTGCCATTGTAAAAAAAAAAAAAAAACCTTGTGTCTATGTACAATTTTGTAAGGTTCAAGGGAGATCTTTTTGATGGACATGCAGCAACCCCCATCAGTAAAAATGAATGTAACCTTCTTAATTAGGATCCTACTAATCCACAAGTTTTAATTGCACTATGAAAAAAAAATGACATCCCATTACTGGGTATGTACCCCAAGAGGGTTACTGACAGAAACAAAGGTCTCATATGTACCAAAATATGCATAGCAGTACACTTTGAGGCAGGAAAAAAGCAGCAAAATTTGTATTTTGACTACGGAATAGCTGAACAAATTGTGGTATATAAATATAATGTAATACTATTAACATGTAAGGAATTCATAAGAAAAAAATAGTAAAAATACTTGTATGAACAGAGTGAAGAAAGAAGAACCAAGAAAGAGGATATGTGGAATGGCTCAAAAATGTAAATGAAAATGGCACTAGAGGGCAGATAAATTCTGACTAATCACAGGTGAACCATCTTGGTTTTGGAGAATGGAGGATGAAAGATCTTCCCTCAGTGGAGAGGCGGAATGCTGCAATCAATGGCACATGAAGTTGCTTTATTGGTTGGGGTTCTTAGCTGCTTTTCTGTATTTTGGTATCTCCACTCCCCTTTTCCCCCTGTCCCGGTCAGATATTGAGAAATGATTGTGAATGCCAATAAAGAAAAAAACATTTTTAAAAGCTTGATAAATTACTAATATAAAAAAGATTGCCAAGAAATGCTTAACACATTATAGAGAACAATTTGGAAATATCTATTTACAAACATTTATATGCAAAGTATAATTTATTGCTATTGAATAAATCAGACTCCAAAGTCACATAACTTCTCTGAATTTGTCTCCACATCTGTCAAGTGAAGGTTTGGGGCTAAAACAGTTCTAAAATGATAACGATCTATGGTCTTTACATGATAACAGCTTATTAACCTAGTTGATATTATTAATTATTATTATTATTAATATCATTATTTTACATATCTATAATGGCTTACAGTTTCTAAAACAACTTCATACAACTAGGTGGCTCAATGAACAGAGCTCCGGGCCTAAAAGATCTGAGTTCAAATCCTACCTCAAGATATTTACTAGCTGTGTGATCCTGGGCAAGTCACTTAACCTCTATTGGCTTAGTTTCCTCATCTGTAAAATGGGGAAAATAATAGCACCTACTTCCCACTTCAAATGAGATACTACTTTTGAAGTGTTTAGCACAGTACCTGGCATACAGTAGGTGCTACATAAATGTTTATTATTGTTTTTATTACTGTTAATAATAATCTTATTTGATCCTCACAACTTTGTGAGATCAATTGAGCCAGTATTGTTACTCTTGTTTTAGAGATAAGGAAACTAAAACACAGAGATGTGAAGTCACTAGCCAATAGTTATATGACTAGTTAATAGCCAAGCCATACTCGGAAATCAGGTCTTCTGACTCATAATTCAATGCTCTTGTTGCTATACAGACTTTCTTCATTCATTCATTCATTTGTTCATTCAAGAAGCATTGACTATGCTGCCTAAAACATTAAGAATTTGTAAGACACAGGACAGAATTAAGTCTGCCCTCTTTGAGCTTACAGTCTAGCACATCAAACTAAAACTGCATTTGTTTCATCTTTGTATTACAAGTGTAAGAAGTCCCACCAAATGGGATTAAATAAGATATCAAATGAAACCCAAACTAGTTCCATCTTCATCAAAGAAAAAAAAAACCAAAAAATAATTTATTTGTTCTCTTTCCCTTTCTGATCTGTTTTCTAATGAGAGCTTATAAAATTAGTTTTCTTGCTGTCATTTTTATACAATAGCGATCAATGAATATTAGTCCTTCTAATTCTGTTTCTTTTACAATGTATCGTTTTATCTAAATCTTTCTACATTCATATGTATTTTAAATATTTGCCATTTTGTGGAATAATAATATTACATTAACATAACAGAGTTTATTTTGTCACTCCCTAAAGACTGGCCATACAAGCTATTTTCCATTTTCCAGTACTACAAATGAAGCAGCTATAAATATTTTTATTCAGATACAACATTTTTCATAACTCCCGCAGAATACAGTCCTAGTAGAAGCAAGCAGTTATAATAAATATGGAAGGGCTTATTCATTTTGTAATTCTTCGATATTTCCATATTGTCTTCCTAAAAGATGATAACACCACCAAAAAACCATAAATGATTACAATTCCACCAATATATTAGATTATTTGTTTTTTTTACAGGTTCCTCAACATTGCATTTTATTGTTCTTAAATATTTTTTAACAATTTTTTAAGTATGAGATGATTCTTCAAAACTGTTTAACTTTGGATTTCTAATTATAATCCAACAATTTTTTCAATTAATTATAATCAATTTACATTTCCTCCTCTAAAAATTGTGTGTATTTATTTGACCATCTATCCACTGTAAATCTGTATTGGTTACATATAGATTATGTGTATTATGGATGTCGAATTTGTATTATTTAATTTTTATTCCATATTTATTTATATATATTATATATATGTATATTATATTTTTATTTACTACAAAGATTTCTGCATAGTAATCATAGGATCATAGACCTACAGATGGAAGGGACTGCCTGAGTCATCTAATCTGAATACTTTCATTTTACAGATGAAGAAACTAAGAACCAGGTGGGCAGCACAGGGCAAAGAACACTGACTCTGGAATCAGAGGATCCGGGTTCAAACCTTCCACGGCTTTTATATCTGTGAGACTTTGATCAAGTCACTTGACCATCCAGGGCCTAAGTTTCCTCATCTGTGAAATGAGGGAGTTGGAGAACTGTAGACGACTTCTGGGGTCCCTTCCACGTCTATGATCCTGTGAACGCTGCTTTTGTCCAATGAATCTCAGAACTGAACAGGCCATCTTGGCCAAACAGAAACTCAAGTGTCTCTGACAAGAGCACACCTCCAGTGATGTGTGACTCACTCCCTGCAGAGGTCCACATCTGGACAGAACACAGACAGACAGTTCACTTGATGAGTCACTGGCAAATTTCTCAAACTTGCTGGAACTGACTGATATCACCACAGTATTCTTGTTCTTGCCACTGGATCTAGGTCTAACATTTGCAATTAAATGACATGAAAACTAACATTTTAGCTTATTTCCTGCACTTGGGCCTCTTCCCCCTCAGTGATGCCTTATCTATCGACTGTTTTCTACCTTTATCTAGGGCTTGGCCCATACCTTTGTGATGCTACTTGCTAACTCACTCACTGGCCTGATTGAGCAGAAAGAATCCTTTCATTTTTGTTCATCATTTCAGTAGTCTCCAACTCTCTGTGACCCCATTTGAGGTTTTCTTGGCAAAAATACTGAACTGGTTTCCATTTCCTTCTCCAGCTCATTTTACAGATAAGGAAACTGAGGCAAACAGAGTGAAGTGATTTGCCCAGGGTCATACAGCTAGTAAGCGTCTGAGGCTAGATTTGAACTCACAAAGACAAATCTTCTCGACTCCCGGTCCTGCACTCTATCCACTGTGCCACCTAGCTGATTCCCACCAATACTCTAATGCAATGATATCAAACTCAGATAGAAACAGGGCCGCTAACGTATACATAAAGATTTCTGCTGACTGAAAAATGACTTTGTTTTTAAAATGTAATGTTATCTATGTTTTATTGTATTTTTATTTATTTTGTTAAATATTTCCCAATTACATTCTAATGTGGTTCCTGCTGCACTGGGAATGTTACAGAGATTTGTTTGACACCTCTGCTCTGATGGTCACATATTTATGTCACAGAGAGGAATCTACTGAAGCATGTGCTTTGGAAGATTAAACATGGGCTTAAGGTTTTTTGGTTATTTTTTTTTTTAGAGGCAATTGAGGTTATGTGACTTGCCCAGGGTCACAGAGCTAATAAATGTCTGAGACCACATTTGAACTCAGGTCCTCCTGACTCCAGGGCCAGGGTTCTATCCAGTGCGCCACCTAGCTGCCCTAAACATGGGTTTCAGCCCTTTGCTAAAGGACATATAAACATCAGAGGCTTTTGGTTATTCACTTTGTGTTCCCCACTTCCACCCTGGGAAGAACGCCAAGAAGGAAAGAGGGGAAAGGCTGCTGTGTCAGAGTACTGGTCAGTAAGCCAGAGAGACCAGCCCACTCAGTAGCCCTTAAAAGGCATGACTCCATCTTCTGGTGCTCCCTTACTTCCTATCTGCCCTACAGGGGTGCTATAAGCCTTTTCTTTCCTACCTTCTGCAAGAAGCCTTTCCCTCTCCTTCTTAATGCTGGTGCCTTCTCTCTGAGATGACCCCTAATTTATCTTGTATGTAGCTTGTTTGTACATAGTTGTTTGCATATCATCTCCCTGAGCAGGGACTGTCCTTTGCCTTTCTTTCTCTCTCCAGTGCTCAGAACAGTGCCTGGTGCATAAGAAGCACATAATGTTCGGTGACAGATTGCCTCCTCTTCCCTCAACTCCCAGCAGCTACAGTGGCTACTCACACGTGGCAAGGGAATACATATATGCTGTCCAGGCAATCTGCAGCTTGGACGTCAAGTCTATAGATGCCTCTTACGTTTTGAGTTTCTTTCCCTAAACACGGATGAATGAACAGACGGAATGTAAGAGAGGGCCTTTTCTCAAGAGTTTACTCTGGAAGCCTGAGAGTTTCCAACTATCTCAGTTGGTGTCAATTGTTGGCAGGAGAAATCTTGATCACTTCTCAAACAGATGAGCACCAGCAGGAGAAGGATTCCAAGTCAGAGGATGTGGTCCTTGAGGGGGCTGTTCATTTAGCACAGAATTGAGGTAATGGCAAAATGTCTATTCAGCATTTCATGTTTAATGTTTGAAGAACCAACTTCCCAAGACAGAATAAAAGAAGGTATGGGTCGTTTGTCATAATCACATCATAATAACAATGTCATCGTTCATGTAATAAATCTTTGTTAGCACCTGTTTAGGAGTTCTACGCGTTTCTTTTGTGTGGAGGAGACAAATAGTTGTATTTCGTTGTTGTTGTTAAATATTTCCCATTTACATTTTAATCAGGTTCCTGCTGTGTTGGAGAGGTGTCTGACACCTCTGCTCTGATGCACACATATTTATGTCGCGGAGGTGAACTCACTGAAGCATGTGCTTTGGGGGATTAAATACGGATTTAATCCCTTTGCTAATGGACATGTAAAGCCAGAGGCTTCTGCTTACTCCTCCTGCGTACGGGTATAGACCTGATATACAATGTACACCGAATACCTTCCTGATCTCTCTTGGTGAGATTATAGCTTAGAGTCAAACTTGAACTTTAAGTGGTTTTCTCCAGGGCTCCTATGTTAGGGCATAAAAAGCCAGAAACAACAAGAAAAAGCCTGACCCTTCTCTGTGGAGGACAGAGTCCCCAAGGGCTAAATCAGGTCTTCCTGGACCAAGCACTGGGGGTTGTGGGTGGGAGAGGATGACCTAGCCCCTCTAGGCCCAGCAGGTTCCACTTAGTTATTCTTATGTGAGGTCTCATGTAAAAAGCCAACATCTCACCTCCCTTCACTGTCCTCTAACCAATCCAACAATCAAGGATCAGGTTTCAGATATTGTGTGCTGCACACCATAAGAAATGCTTAATAAACATTTATTCGTTGACTGACTAGTTAATTTCAATAGGACTGGAATTATAAGCATAACCTTGAAAATAAGAAAACTAGGTAAGTTATCTTTCCAAGGTTTTTTTTTTTGTTTCCATTGTGTCCAAGTCTTTGTGACTCCATTTAGGATTTTCTTGGCAAAGATACTAGCGTGCTTTGTCATTTCCTTCTCTGGCTCATTTTACAGATGAGGAAACTGAGGCAAACAGGATGAAGTAACTTGCCCAGAGTCATACAGTTGTCTGAAGCTGGATTTGAACTCACAAAGATGAGTCTTCTTGACTCCAGACCTAGCACTCCATACACTGTGCCACCTAGCTGCCCTTTTCCAAGTGAAGAGCTTCCAATTAGCAGGTCTTTATCAGGTCTTTATTCCACCCTCCTGGCAGTTAACACTGCTAGCTTCACTAGGCTATCCTATAACCTCATAAATTAAGAGAGTTGTCAAACTTTTACAACTTCATGACCACTGCTAACAGCAATAAGCAAGGTGAGGAGGAGGAGAGGAAAAGGCTAATGAAAATGGGAAAATGGAATTTAGTAAATATATTCAATAAGCTATTTAAATTTGAGAGAGAAAGCTCGCAAATTCTACAAAATAGCAAATTGATTATTTAAAGGACAATCCTATAAATGATGACATTTCAAAAACTTATCATCAAAGCCTGAAAAGCCCCCACAGGAAGAGGAAACATTTAATGAACTGGTCAATCCTATCTCTAAGAACATCAACAGCAGATGCTATTTCAAAGCCCAATTAAAAGCAACCTTTAAAAGGCAGAATTGCAATTCTGTTAACAGAATATATCCAAAGGTTAAACTATTTCTCTCACATATAACAATTGGGTGCATAGTAATAAGACAAAGTAGATTTTGTACAATAGCGGGCTATTTGGGAGCAGGGAGTGGGGAGAGAGTTTAAATACAACCTAATAAATATAATTTGCCTTTGTCCACATATCTCTATGAGAAAATTCAAAGTCTAAGCTGGAAATGTAAAGCTACATATTTTTATCCAAGTATCACATTTTCATTGTATACTGGAGCCACAAGTACAAATTTCAGAATAATACAAGTCTGTGTCTTGGACAAGGAAAATTAGTTAAAATCATGTTCATTTTGTTACCATTTGATTAATCAATCAACCAGTATTTGTTAAGCATCACTATGTGCTTGGCACAGAGCTGAGTGCTGGAGTTATAATGAAAGGCGCCATCCCTGCCCTCAAGGAGCTACTTATATGAATATAACAGCCTCAAGTTGAGTCAAGATATAGAATGAAAGTAGCATTTTTTGCCCTAGTTCCTCCATGGCCTTCTGCACAGTATAATTTCTGCAGACCAAATTCTGATTGGGAAAGTCAGGAAGTCACATTAGCCTAGGGAAGCTAGAAAGAAAGGGAGGTCTATGGGCACGCAGGCCAGGTTCCCAGGACAGTGGCAGCAGCAGGCAGCAACAGTGCGGAGCATTCCAGTGCCCATGGATGGTTAGGGGACTGAATACCGGGGCAGGAACATTCCAAGGGACCCCAGTACTAGCACTGGGAACAGGAAGGAGTGTCACCTGGCAGCTGTGTTGCCCATCA
Organism: Phalanger gymnotis; assembly: GCA_028646595.1. Classification (NCBI taxonomy): domain Eukaryota; kingdom Metazoa; phylum Chordata; class Mammalia; order Diprotodontia; family Phalangeridae; genus Phalanger; species Phalanger gymnotis. The sequence goes on along the minus strand of CM053622.1, from coordinate 362,387,152 downwards.
CCCAGTCCCAGGTCACATTTCCAAAGTGAAGAGGATGCAGTAGCAAGGGAGCAGGGGCCAGACCTGTATAAGGAGCAAGGAATAAGTTTCAGGAATATAGCTGTGCAGCTTTTGAGTCCAAGGGCAGAGTGGAGACTGGCTTCTAATCTTTAGCTTCACAAACAGCCTTCAGTGATAAACCAGGGCAGAAGATCAAAACCAAGGTGGAGTAAGCAGTTCAGTAGCTCGCTGGGCTACCTGTGACAACAAACACCAGCAGTCTATGGAAACTCATCCATATACCAACCAACAGAACCAAACTTAGGACAGGAACTCACAGAGCACAGACCAGGAGGGCAGTGATCACCCCTCTCCCCAGATCACATCACTTTGGAAGCGCTGAAAGCTTACAGGTCCCCAGTTGAGCTGTGAAAGCAGCAGATGGACATAAACAACAGAACTTCAGGTCAGGCAACCCCCTAGAAGAGAGCAGATCCCAACACTAACATAAAGTCAAGAAGTAGGCTGGAAAACATGAACAAACAAAAATAGAACTTGACCATAAAAGCTGCTATAGTGACAGGACGAGGATGCTCAATATAGAAACACAGGAGACAAGGACTCCACAAGAAACCAAGAAACAACAAAAATTAAAAGACTGAAAAAAAAACCAAAAGTAAATATGAAATATCTCATACAAAAACAACTGAATTGGAAAACAGGTTGAAAAGAAATAATTTAATAATCACTGGGCTACCTGAAAGTCATGAACATCAATAAAAAAGAGCCTTGACATTATATTTCATAGAATCATAAAGGAAAACTACCCAGATATCCTAGAACCAGAGCTTAATGGGAAATTTGACTTTCAAATACAAGAATCAAGAGAAGCATGAAAAGGTAAACAAGAAAGAGAAATCATAAGGGCCTTACTAAAGTTGAACTGTTTACATTTCTACATGGAAAGATGATATTTTTAACTCATAAGACCTTTCTCAGTATTAGGGTACCTGAAGGGAATATACATACATACATACATATATGCATATATACATGCATATATATGTGTGTATATATGTATAGAGAGAGAGAGAGAAAGAGAAAGAGAGAGAGCGCGCGCACAGGCTGAGTTGAATATGAAGGGATGATATCTAAAAAAATAAAATTAAGGGGTGAAAGAGGAATATATTGGGAAAAGGAGAAAGGGAAAGATAGAATGGGGTAAATTATTTCACATAAAAGAGGCAAGAAAATGCTGTTGTAATGGAAGCAATGAGGGGGTAGGTGAAAGGGAATGAGTGAACCTTACTCTCATAGGATTTGGTTTAAGGAAGGAATAACATACATACTCAATTGGGTATATTACCCTACAGGAAAGCAGGGGGGAAGGGGATAAGGGGGGGGGGTGATGATAGAAGGGAGGACAGATTGGAGGAGGGGGTAGTCAAAAGCAAACACTTTTGAAAAGGGACAGGGTCAAAGGAGAAAATTGAACAAATGAGGGATGGGATAGGATGGAGAGAAATATATTTAGTCTTTCATAATGACTATTATACAAGTGTTTTGCATAATTATACATGTAAAACCTATATTGAATTGCTTGCCTTCTCAAGGAGGGTAGGTGGGGAAAGAAGAAGGGAGAGAATTTGGAGCTCAAAGTTTTAAAAACAAATGTTAAAAATTGTTTTTACATGCAATTGGGAATTAAGATATACAGGCAATGGGGTATAGAAATCTATCTGGCCCTACAAGGAAGTAAGGCAGAAGGGGATAAAGGGGTAGAGAGGGAGTGGGGTGATAGAAAGGAGGGCAGACCGGGGAAAGAAGCAATTGGAATGCATGCCATCTTGGTGGGGGGGAGGGCAGAGATGGGGAGAAAATTTGTAACTCAAGATCTTGTAGAAATGAATCTAGAAAACTAAAAATAAATAATTTTTTTTAAAATAAGTAAAAAAAGAAAGAATCCAGATATCATGGAGCCATAGTTAGGATCACACAAGATTTAACAACTACCACAATAAAAAAAAAGAAAGACTTGAAATATGATATTCCAGAAAAAAAGAAGAAACTAGGATTACAACCAAGAAAAACCTACCCAGCAAAACTAAGTATAATCTTACTGGGGATTGGGGTGGGGTGGGGTGGGGGGAATGAATATTTAATGAAATAAGAAGACTTTCAAGCATTCCTAATGCAAAGACTAGAGCTGAACAGAAAACATGACATTCAAACACCAGACTCAAGAGAAGCATAAAAAGGTAAATATGTGTGAGAAATGATAAGGAACTAAACAAGGTTTACATTTACATTTACATTCTTATATGGGAAGATGATAGAGGTAACATCTCAGAACTTTATAATCAACAGGGGTCTTAGAGGGAGTCTACTAAGACAGAGGGCCTAGATGTGATCCTATTATGCTGGGATTACTTTAAAAAAAGAAGAATTAAAAGAATTAAAGGGTGAGAAAAAGGGATGGACTGGCAGGGCAGGAAAGAGGACACAGGGGAAGAATGGGTAAAATTATTTCACACAAATAGGGTGTACAAGAAAGAGCTTCTATGATGGAGAGGGGGAGTGGAAGGAGCAGACTGGGCAACACTCGACCCTCACTCACATCTGAACTGGTCCAAAGGGAGAAGAATATATATACATATAGTTGAGTATAGAAATTCATCTTACCTAATATGGAAGTATGAGAGAAAGGAGTTAAGAGAAAGGTAGAGGATGAGAGAGAGAATAGATTAAAGAAAGCAGTGTGGTCAGAAGCAAAATAGACTTAAAGAAGTGTAATGTTAATGGGATTTGAAGATCTCCCCAGGCCAGCAATAGGCCCCACATGGAGCCCACTGTGGGAGGAACTTGCCTTAGGGGGAAGCTTGCGTGTAGGAAGGCTCACACCTTTTGCTAATTTCTAATTAGGTACTGAGTCATGAGGGTTGTGATACCCTCTGGCTCTGAGAAGGTGTATTGGGAATCAAGATGGGCTCTTAGCACTTATTCAACCATGTGCCCTTGAAGAGTTTGGCCTTTATTTCCTTGATTAAATTAGAAATCCTTGATGACCTCCTTGCCTCAAGGGAAAGCCTAGTTTACATGGGTTTGAGTGACATGTTTGTGGCATCAGAGGCTTTTAGACCATGTGGGTTCAAGTAGCATTTTTGTGATGATTTTAAGTCATGTGGGTGAGTCGCATGTGTGACTCACCTTTGACCCTGAACAAGATATATAAACCCAGAGGTTGGCTTTCTCTTTTGGAGCTCTGAGCCACAGCAGAAGTGGTGTGTGGCTCTAGGCAAGCCATTGTTTTGAGCTCCCCGGCTTTGAAGAAAACCCAGATGTTGATGCTTCTCTGGTAACTGTATATTATAATTTTGTCAGACAGAAATCTGTCGATTTGTGTTTGTTTGCTCTGTTTGTATTTGCCCTAAAGCTCAGGGTGCTGGCTTTTCCCCCTGAGCTGAGTGAATGATATTTGTATGTTGGATTAAAGTAAGATTGTTAGCCCCTTAACATTGCTTTCCTTAGTAAAGCAGATCAAAAGAACTTGTGTTGGCAACTTTCTGTTTGCTGGTTGTTGGTGGGTCTTACACCCCTTCAGCAGCGGCTCACAGATCGTTATAACAGAAGGGTATATATACTCTGAGGTGAGGTTTTGCTTTGGGGTCTTACTCACTGGAAGAATGTTTGTGTGATCCAGCCAGACAAGACTCTGGGTAGCCATTAAGGGCCCCCCGGGTTTGAAAACCCAGATGTTGGCTTCTCTCTCTCTGGTAACTATGTATGTATTGCTTTCATCAGACACTTGGATCTGTCTGTTGATGTGTGCTAATTTCTCAGACAGAAGCCATCTGTTGATCTGTGCTATCTTCTCTGTTTGCATTTTCTCTGCTTGTCTGTTCAGGGTGCTGACCTTTCCCCCGAGCTAAGTGAGTGATATATATGTTTGATTAAAGTAAGATTGTTGACCCCTTTAAAAGCAGATCAAAGAACCTGTGCTAACAGGCCATCCTGGGTATGCTAGGTTACTTGCTATTACAGGAGGGGACGGAGTAAATTAAAAAATACACACACACACACACCCCAATCCTGCTAAAGACCCTGAGAGTTGTATTTCTTCCCAGCTTAGGAAAAGAGGAAGATAACTCAAGATCAGGATTGAGAGACAAGGTATCTTCTGTACAGTAGGCATTCTGAAGATGAGGAGGAAAAGGAGGTGATGAGCTGGGTTCCTTCATCCTTTATGTCAAAGTATAAGCAGAGTGGCTGCAACATCTACAGACCCCCTTCTCCAACCACAGGCCTCTGCAGTATATTCCCTAGCTATACTGAAAGAAACTCCATCTTCCAAATCCTGATTTCATTTTAGCGTCTTCTCTTGCTAAGCTAGGAAGAAATACAATTCCCAGAATTTAGGGAAGTGGCAGTACAAATATACAAGATATGTATCCAGAATATATGAGGGTAATCACAGAGAGAGGGCAGCTAGGTGGTACAGTAGACAGTGTCCCACTTGAAGTCAGGAAGACTCACCTTCTTGAGTTCAAGTCTGTCCTCAGACACTTACTGAGTGACCCTGGGGCAAGTCACTTAACCTTGTTTGCTTCATTTTCGTCATCTATAAAATGAGCTAGAGATGGAAATGGCAAACCCCTCCAGTATCTTTGCCAAGAAAACCCCAAATAGGGTTACAGCAAACATGACTTAAACAGCTAAACAACAACAAATCTCAGAGGTAAGACACAAGCAAGAGGAGTGGACAAAGAAAAGTCCATGCTTCTGTATTTGAGCTGAGTTTTGGAAGCCAGGGAAGCTAAAAGGCAGAGGTGAGGAGGGAAAGCATCCGGCATGGGGGACAGCCAGTGCAAAGACAAAGGAGAGGAGAATGAAGTGTCTGCACTAGAAAAGCAAATAGACTAACGTAGATGGTTCTAGAGAATTCATTGCTGCTGTTCAGTTCCTCAGTCATGTCCAATTCCACATGAACCCATGGACCATAGCACACCAGGCCCTTCTATCCTCCACCATCTCTTGAAATCTGTCCAAGTTCATTTTCATTGTTTCTGTGACACTATCTATCCACCTCATCTGCTGTTCCCTTCTCTTTTTGCCTTCAATCTTTCCAAATACCAAGGTCTTTTCTGATGAGTCCTGTCTTCTCATTATGTGGCCAAAATATTTAAACTTCAGCTTCAATATTTGACCTTCCAATAAATAGTCTGAATTAATTTCTTTAAGTATTGATTGATTTGATTTCCTTGCTGTCCAAGGTACTCTAAAAAGTTTTTTTCAGCACCACAGTTTGAAAGCGATGATTCTATGGTACTCAGCTTGCCTTACAGTACAACTCTCATAGCCATACATACTAATTACATACATTACTACTGGAAAAACCATAGCTTTGACTACATGGAGCTCTGTCAGCAAGGTCATCTCTGCTTTTTAGTATGCATCATGCTAGACACCAGAGACACAAAGACAAAACCAAAATGGTCCCTGACTTCAAGGAGCTTACACTCTTTGGGGGGATACAACACATACACAGGTAAATGAATACAGTAGAGGTACAAAGTAAATAAAGGCAGCTCATTAAATGTTAGGATTTTGCCTTTGGTTGTTTGGGTTTGGTTTGGTTTTGTGTTTTTTTAAGTACTTCCGAATCAGCAAGTTATCCCTTCAATACCTTCTTATGGACAGGATGCTAATTTTGGCTACACTATTACTTCCAAAACACTTTAGATTTTTTTCAAATGTCACTGTACCCTTCAAAAGGCTAATTCTACACACAATCTGATTTAGGTGGATATCTACATAGCTCTTTATTCCACCATCTGTGAGAAGCAGTGCGGTATGGTAGAAAGGTTGAATTCTAATCCTGGCTCTGCCTCTCTCATTTTCTTCTGTGAAACTGTGAAAATATCAGAAGATTGTAAAGACCAGATGAGATAATGCATATGAGAATACAGAGAATGCTCTTCATACGTAAGGCACCATTATCACCAAAGCAGTGTCCACCTGAGACTAGGCTCCACGGAGATACATAGTTAGAATTCTCAATCAATAGTTTTTAATTTCCAGATCTGTGGCAGTGAATTATTTGGATATCCTTCCTCTTTTTTCCTAGCCACCTTATGGGGTAGTGCTAATATGCCTAGGCAGCAAGGTGGCCCAGTGGATAGAGTCTTGGGCTGGGAGTTAGAAAGACCTGAGTTAAAATATGGCCTCAAACACTTTCTAGTCATGTGAACCTGGACAACTCATTTAAGCTCTGTCTGCCTTAGTTTTCCCACATGTAAAATGAGGATAATTGAGGATCAACTGAGATAATATTTGCAAAGCACTTAGCTTGTTCCTTCCCTCACTCCCAAAGGTGACAGAAGAGAAGAGATAGGTCAGACTATAATTAGATTAGTGGAGTCAAGAAAAAAGAGGTGGCTGTGCTGTCATTTTGGTGATTAAGAGATTCTCTCTTCCCCTAAATATTTTGAACAGAGTTCATTACACTCTTAAATTTCAGTAAGTAAAAGGTCCTTGAATGGCTGTTTTGAGACTTCAACTTTAGGAAAATCACTTTGGCAGCTGGGTGGAAGATTGACCAAAGAGGGGACAGTGAAACAGGGAGCCTAATTAAGAGACTATTGCGAAAGTCCAGGTGAAGGCTGATGAGAGCCTTAACTAGGGGGTGGTTGTGTAAGTGGAACAGCTGCTGATCTACAGTGGTAAAGATAATTAACTGACTGGGGGGCGGGGCATGTCATAGATCTAGATACTCTCACACAAAAACAAACAAACAAAAAAGTTGGGAACTTTGACATGTTAGAATATGCACAGAAGATGCAGCCAGGATGGTGAGGTGGTGATGGTTGGGGAGGAAAGTTGAAGGAGATGGAAATAATAAACATGGAGGGGGAGCACAAAAAAGGAGAGAGAGAGACGAAAGAGGATGTGAGAGAGAAAGGGGGGGAGAGTGGGGGGGAGAGGGAGAGAGAGAGACAGAGAGAGAGAGAGAGAGAGAGAGAGAGAGAAAACGAACACAGTAACTATCTTCAAATATTAGTGACCCAATAGATATATTCTGTCACATTCCAAGTTGTGAACTAGCACCAACAAGTACAAATGGGAGAGAGATAGATGTCCACTCAACATAAGGCAGAACCTTCTAAGGATTAGTGCTATCAAGACATGGAATGGGCTGTCTCCCAGTAACTGGAAGTATTCAGTACAGAGGTCAGTCCAACGACCATTTGTCAGATGGGTAAAATGGATGCCTACACTGATTCAGAGATAACTAAGGTCCCCTCCAAATCTCATATTCTGCATTAGCTCTACCATGACCTTGGATTTTTAGCACAATGGTATGCATGACTGGACATGTGGAAATAAAAATCACTGTTTTTCGGTCTTCGGAAATAAATAGCTCAGTTTCCATAGCACAATTATTATAATTATGGTAATAAAAATTCATATCTGAACAAACAAATCAGAAGCAACCATGGAGCGGTATTTACGACCCTGTGCCTCATTTGTATTGATAGCCATCATTTCCACTCATCAAACTAACAAATAGAGTGTTTTGTGTTTATTTTTTTTTTCATCTTAAGCATAGGGGTAGCTTATTTTATTTGTCTCAGTTTGCCAGCAAGTATTTAGACTTTCAAAGAGTCAAACTGCAACAGAAAATATGCACATATACAAAAGAAATTTTCTTAAACTGTCATCTCATTCTTTGCTCTTTTCAAAAGATGGCTTCACAGCCAATTAGAATTGTTCATGGATAAATATACTGAGCTCCCTCAAAGTCAGGGATTCAGCTAGAGGTATTCAAATTCTTTCTGGAAAAAAAAAGGGAATAAACACAAATGACAAAAGGTCTTATACTAAAAGTAAGGGGATAAAAGAGTGGAGTGTGAACAAAGGAAATGAAAGACTAAGAGCCTGTGTATTTTAGAGCTTTTCTTTTTCTAAAACAAACAAAATCTGGAGGGTGGGGAGGGGGAGGGAGAGAGAGGGAGACACAGAGAGAGAGAGAAAGAGAGAGAGAATAAGTAAACATTTATTAAGCACCTACTAAGTATGCTAAGTGGGCAGTGAGAAAGCAGAGTGGGTAGAGTGCAGGGCCTGAAGTCAGGAAGACTCATCTTCCTGAGTTCAAATCTACCCTCAGACAGTTATCAACTGTGAGACCCTGTAACCACTCCTGTATCTTTGCCAAGAAAATCCTAAATTGGGTCACAAAGTGTCAAATATGATTTTTTATATCTTTTTAAGTTAATTAATTTTTTTTAGTTTTCAACACTCGGTTCCACAAGTTTTTAAGTTCCAAATTTTCTTTCTCCCTCCCTCCCTCCCCACTCCACAAGACGGCATGTGATCTGGTATAGGTTCTACATATACCTTCACATTAAACTTATTTTCCCAATAATCAAGTTGTAAAGAAGAATTATAACCAATGAAATGAACCATGAGAAAGATGAAACAAAACCAAACATAAAATAAAAAAAGAGAAAGCAAATAGTTTGCTTCAATCTGCATTCAGACTCCATAATTCTTTCTCTGGATATGGATAGCCTCTTCCATCACGAGTCTTTTGGAACTGTCTTAGAACCTTGCATTGATGAGAAGAGCCAAGTCTATCAAAGTTAGTTATCACAGAAGCAATGTGTCTGTGGTTGTGTACAATGTTCTCCTGGTTCTGCTCCCTTCACTCATCATCAGATCATGTAGGCTTCTCCAGGTTCTTATGAAGTCCATCTGCTCCTCATTTCTTATAGCACAATAGTATTCCATTGCATTCATACCACAATTTGTTACATTCAAGCCACAACTTGTTTAGCCATTCCCCAATTGATGGGCATCTCCTTGATTTCCAATTCCTTGCCACCACAAACAGAGCTGCTACAAATATTTTTGTACATATGGGTCCTTTCCCCCATTGTATGATCTCTTTAAGATATAGCCCTAGAAGTGGTATTGCTGGGTCAAAGGGTATGCACATCTTTATAGCACTTTGGGCATAGTTCCAAATTGCTCTCCAAAATGGTTGGATCACCAACAATGCAATAGTGTTCCAATTTTCCCACATCTTCTCCAGCATTTATAATTTTTTTTGACATGTTAGCCAATCTAACAGGAGAGATGTGGTACCTAAGAATTATTTTGATTTGCATTTCTCTAATCAATAGAGATTTAGAGCATTTTTTCATATGACTATGGATACCCTTAATTTCTTCCTCTGAAACTGCCTGTTCATATCCTTTGACCATTTATCAATTGAGGAATGACTTGTTTTCTTACAAATTTGACTCAGTTCCCTGTATATTTTAGAGATGAGGCCTTTGTCAGAGACACTGGTTATAAAAATTCTTTTCCAATTTTCTGCTTCCCTCCTAATCTTGGTTGCATTGGCTTTGTTTATACAAAAACTTTTCAATTTAATGTAATCAAAATAATCCATTTTGCATTTCGTAATGCTCTCTATCTCTTTAGTCATAAATTCTTCCCTTCTCTATAAGTCTGACAGATAAACTATTGCCTTCTCTCTCAAATTGCTTATAGTATGAGCCTTTATATCTAAATCATGAACCCATTTTGACTTTATTTTGGTATATGGAGTAAGATATTGGTCTATGCCCAGTTTCTGCCATACTATTTTCCAGTTTTCCCAACAGTTTTTGTGAAATAGTGAATTCCTATCCCAGAAGCTGGACTCTTTGGGTTTATCAAAGAGTAGATTACTACAGTCATTGACTACTGTGTCTTGTGGTACCTAACCTATTCCACTGATGCACCACTCTATTTCTTAGGCAGTACCAAGTAATTTTGATGACTGCCGCTTTACAATACAGTTTAGTATCTGGTGTAGCTAGGCCTCCTTCCCTAGCATTTCTTTTCATTAATTCCCTTGATATTCTGGATCTTTTGTTCTTCCAGATGAGTTTTGTTATTATTTTATCTAGCTGTCAAATATGATTAAAATAACTGAACAAAAACTGTGCTAAGTGTTGGATGTTGGGGAGGATTGTGTTTATTCACAAGTGTTGTTCAGTCATGTCAGACTCTTCATGACCCCATTTTGGGATTTTCTTGGCAAAAACATTGGAGTGGTTTGTCACTTTCATTTCCAGCTCATTTCACAGATGAGGAAATTAAGGCAAACAGGGTTACATGACTTGCCCAGTGTCACACAGCCAGTAAGCATCTTGGGGGAAATTTGAACTCGGGTCTTCCTGACTCTAGGCACAGCACTCTATTCAATGCACGTGCATGTGCGTGCCTGCGCACGCACACACGCACCACAGAGACAAAAATACAATGACTTGGAACACATTTGGTGACGTCTGGTCACAGAAACTATAGAAAAAGGATTAAAAATGTGGCTTAAAATTTTTGACTGATTGTGAACAATGAATTGTGGCATTTTGCTAGGCATCTCTCCTTAAAAATAAGATTTTTTAAAAAATATGTTGGTAACATTGAAAATCCATTTGCTTTCATTTATTAATAACTGAAACATGACTGTGAGACATTTAGAAAAGAGTGACCCTCCTAAATCTGTAACAAACAGTATGGAAACATATAAAATTGCAATTGCTGGAAAAGAAAATTGCCTCAACTTGCATTAGGCATTTCTCAAAATGTTGCATACTGTAAAAGTCTAGCAATACACTACAATACTATTTCTAGCTGAAATGGTTCATTCTACCCTTTTGTTTTCTCTATGACTCCTAAAGCCCATTTCTATTCAGAGAAACAAAAAATCATATACAGAGTTTATTTTATATCGTGTAAATTTAACATATTTAGAAATAAAACTTGAAAACAAATGCTAACATGGGGGGAGGAGGCAAAACACATTGTGGCACATGAATGTAATGGAATATTACTGTGCTGACAAGCAACAACTATGATTAATTCCCAGAAGCATAGGAAGATTTATATGAACAGATGTAATGTGAAATATGCAGAATCAAATTTCAATAACAATAAAAATGAACAAGACCAAGTGCAAGTATAATGAATAAATATATTTATAGAATCATATAAATATAATATTTTATATAAATGTTTTCTGTATTTACATATAAACATTATAAATATAATTATAATGACCAAGCTTAACCCTAGAGTAGACATGAGAAAATATACCTCCCTGTTCTTTGTAGAGGTGGGTTCAGAACTATAGACTGTCAGACTCAACTAATGTGTCAGTGAATTCTGAACTACTTTCTTTTTATTTTTTGTTACTAGGAATGGCTTGATGCATAGGGGAGAAGGGAGGGATATATACTAAAATAAAAGTTCTACGAAAAGAAAGATAGCAATAATAATTAAAATCTGGGAAAAAATCAGAAAACAAAGTCTAATAAAATCACACGTGAATTCTGATCACCAAAGTACACCATCTAAACCTAACAGACAGTTTGGAGTTTTTAACTCATCCACTCATACAATATTTAGTGACAAACAAAACCTAACTCACTCTTTCTCACCCCAAGGTTGGCATGCTACTGTATCTGTCAGCCATGATTATCAGTTACTTGGGCAGGATCAAAAAGTCAGTGTGTATCAAGATCTAGGTTCAATCCCCACATCTTCCTGACACTGAGGCTGGCTCTCTATCCACTATACCATGTCATCTTAGGGATAATGGCAATGATGGATACTGATGTTGACAATGACGATGATGGTGGTGGTGGCACCATATTGGATGTTGTCAGTGGTTAAACTGTCACTTCCTACACACTGGGAACTCACAATTTGAAGGAGATGTCAAACTCACAACAACTGATGATATATTAGGGACTAAAAGAATCACAGAATCTTAGAGTCAGAAGGAACCTTACAGATCATCTAATCCTACCAATGCAGAAATCCCACCTGTAATATCTATCTATATTATATAATAGTACATGTTATATTAATATTATTACTAATGTGCCATCTATTATATATTATATTAACATATGATGTTATATATGTGTAATCTCTATAATATTGATAATGATTGTCATCTATTCATTTCCTCCTCAGAGTCAGGATGTTTCAAACACATGATACTAATGATTGACAATGAGCAGAACATATGCTTTAAGTGGAACAATTGTTTTTCTAGCAGCGATGATAGGTCTTCATTTGAAATATATCAATACTTGTCTCCTTATGAGAAAGGACATGCGCTGGCCCATATCAGAGGTGGGGTCAGTCTTTGGCCATGAAATGGCAAAAATGAACTGGATTATATATTTCTGAAAGTCATGACCTTGGCCTCATAAGCAACATATATAAATGTCTTGGACAACAAAGATAACTAGGCAAAAAGAAACAGTCAATAGGTATGTAAAAGCAAAGCCAGACTTGTAGGTTTATAAATGAATGATTATAGATGAATCAGGTAAATAAGTGAATAAATTACCTTGCAAAGTATACATTTTTTAAATAGACAGTCTATAATTCTATATATCTATTATAAACTATGGTCTATACCATCCTAGTCTTGAACTGCCTTTTATTGCTGAAAGTCTATGATTCCCTGGACCTTGATTTAAAATAAGAAGAGTCAAGTTGGACTAAAAGGCCAAGAATCATTTTAAAATGGAGCTAGAAGGAGCAGAGAAGTCAAATATCCAGAAAGTGGTAAAGTAGAACTCTAAACCAGATTTTTCTAAGTCCATCCCTCTCTTAACTACACTTAAGATTCCTTCTAGCTCTGACTTCAATTCAATTCAAACACTGACTAAGCACCTACTATGTGCCAGTCATTGTGAACATAAATACAAACAAAATAATCCCTGTCCACAAGGAATTTTCATTCTCCTGGGGGAATATAATAGCTATGCAGATTAGTAAATATAAAGATAATTAGTAAATATAGTAAATATAAAGAATATAAATATAAAGTAAATAGTAAATATAAAGAAATTTCATAAAGGAGAAAGCAGTAGTGAACTGGAGGAATCAGGAATGACCTTGTAACGGAAATTACAACGACAGGGGCTTTTAAGGAAGTAGGGATTCTAAGAAGTGGAGGTGAATTCCAGAGATGGGGGAACCACCTGTGCAAAGCCAAGGAAATTGGAAATGGAATATTGTAGTAGAGGAACAGTAATGAAGTGGAAAGTAAATGAAGTGGAATAATATTAAATAAAATTTGAAAGGTAGGTGACAGAAATATAGTGCCAAAAAAATCTTTAAAGATAAGGGTAACAATTTTGTATTTTCTCTTCAAAGCCATAAAGAGCCACTGAAGATTTTCAAACAAGAGGAAGACATGATCAGATCTGTGTTTTAGGAATATCAATTTGGCACTCTGGAGGATGGATAAGAAAAGGGAAAGAATGAAAGCAGGAAAATGAATTAAGAGGCTTCATTACAGCAGTCTAAGTAAAGAATGACTGGTGCCTAGAATAGGGTAGAGGCTATGGATGTGAGAAATATGGTGGTGGTAGAACTAACAAGATTTGGCAACTGATAGCATGTGGGGACTGGTAGACAGAAGAGTCAAGGATAATTCCAAGGTTGTGAATTTGTGTAACTAGGAGGATTGTATATCTTCTACAAAAATAGGAAAGTATGAAGAAGGGATAGATTTTTTGGAGAAATATATTAGGTCCTATTTTGAATGTATAGCATTTGAGATGCCCACAGGACATCCAAGTGGAAATATCTAATAGGCAGCTGGCACTGAGAACTGGATTTCAAGGGAGACATTAGAGCTGGATTTATCAATTTCATAGTCATCAGCATAAGGATGACAGCTGAATCTAAAATGAAGACACCAGATTAAATGACACCTAACATCCCTTCTTGCTGTAAATCCTACCAGGAAGAAACGGATTTTAGAGTTCTTTGAGTATAGTTGGTGAACTAAGAGAGCAGAAGCATTTCAATTTTAAGTCACGGGCTAAATAAAGGTCTTTGAAGGAGTCCAAAGCCTTAACAAAATGACTAAGTTACCACTTAAATATACTAAGCAGTAAATCAGGGTCTGAAAGAGTCACCACAGCTTCAGAAGATACCATTCCCAGCTTCCAAACAACAAGGGAGAATAGCAAATAAAGTACAACTTTTTTTCCAACAAAAGCACAGATTTGGTATCATGCCTTATAGCAAAGATTCTTAACTTTTTGGTGTCACGGACTCCTGTGACATTTTAGTTAAGTCTAGTGACTCCTTCTGAGAATAATGTTTTCAAATGCATAAGATTATAAAGGAAGTTAATAGAAATACAGTTATCTTATTTTTTTATTTTATTTTTTACAAATTCACAGACCCTAGGTTAAGAACTCCTGGCTTTTAGGTTATGAAATATCGGTCAAATAGGAAACTCTAATCCAAAAATGCCATCAACCAGACAGGAAGTGGTGTCTACCCTCTAATTTGAGGGTTGGAGGGAAACTAACTACTCATTTCTCAATCACACGACTCATTTTCAATGCAATTTTATTGTTCTACCCTAAAGCACATATGTCCACCTTGCATAATTCTGTTTGCTCTTCTCTTTAACTGCTGTGTCATTATTTAGCATCCAACTTTATTTTTCCTTCAAAACTGCTGAGATTATGAAAAACTGATTCAAGCACACAAAGTCTTCCTTCTCCTTCATCTTAGAAAAAGGAGGGAGAATGAAAGACAAAAAAAAAAACCCTCAAAAATGACAATCTCTGGCACAACTCAGCCAGGGCAAAAGGTAATTCCGGGTTGATTTCAAAATAGGAAGCAGAAGCTTAAGAGACCTTGCCCAGGGTGTACTGTTATTCCAGGCCAATGGACCTTGCTGGAAATATAACACTTAATATATTTAAGCCCTCTGATCCCCATCCGAGTAGACAGAATCATAGAATTTTAAAGTTTAGGAAGATTCTAAAGCTCAACTGGGGCCCAGAAAAAAAAAAAGAATCAATAAGCATTTATTAAGCACCTACTAAAAGCCAGACACTATACCACACACTGGAGATTTAAAGATAGAAATGGAAAGGAAACAATCCCTGCTGATATAGCTGCACAGGTCTGTAATCCCAGAGACTAGGGGAGTCTGAGGCTGGTGGTTCCCTTGACTTTGGGAGTTCTGAGCTACAATAGAGCTGAAATCAGTTGGTGTCCAAAGCTACGTCAAATACCAATGTGGTAAGCCTCCTGGGAGTGTAGGGCCACCAGGCTGCAAAGAGGAGGAAAGCAGCTCAGGCCAGAAAAATCTAACAGGTTAAAGCTTTTCTGCCCATCAGTACTAGGACAGGGATAGTGCTGGGCAAGACACAGAGAAACAATTAAAACACACACACACACACACCCCTGAGAAACAGTCCCTGCCCTAGACGGGACAACAGGTACTGCCTATACGCATATAAACATATGCAAAAGAAATATAAAGTAGTTTTGAGAGGGAAGTACTAGCAGCTGGAAGTGAGGGTGGAGGAGGAGGGACTGGGCGAGGTATCACAAAAGGCCTCCCATAGGAGATGTCGCTTGAAACGATTCTTGAAGGAAATTAGGAATTCTAAGGGACAAAGAAGAAAAAGTCATATATTTCAGGCATGGGGACAGCCAATACAAAGCATAGAAATGGGAAATAGAATGACTCATGCGCAGAAAAGTTAGACTAAAGTCGGTCTGGCTGAACCAAAGAGGGCATGAGGGAGAGAAAGATCAGGGCAACTAAGTGGCACAGTAGATAGAGAGAGTGCTGGACCTGAAGTCAGGAAGACTCTTCCTCCTGAGTTCAAATCTGGCCTCAGACACTTTCTAGCTGTGTGACCCTGGGCCTCACTTAGCCCTGTTTACCTCAGTTTCCTCCTCTGTAAAATGAGTAGGAGAAGAAAATGGCAAAACACTCCAGTATCTTTTTCAAGAACACCCCAAAATGAGGTCATAAAGAGTCAGACACAACTGAAATAAACAACAAGTAATGTTAAAAAGGTAGGTAGGAGCCAGGTTATGAAGGGATATAAATGCCAAACTGGTGAGTTTTTATTTGCTTCTAGAGACAACATAGGGCCAATAGAGCCTTGTGGGCAGGGGAGTGACAGGCTCAGATTTGTGCTTTAGGAACAACATTCTGACTGCTGAATGGAGGATGGCGTGGAGAAGAGAGATTTGAGAAAAGAAGAACCATAAAAAATCTATTACAATAGTCCACGTTAATGTTGATTACAAGAAATTTGAAAAGATTTTGCACAAACAAAACAAATACAGCTAAAATTAGAAGGAAAACAGAGAGCTGGGGAAAATTTTTTTATAGGTTTCTCTGATAAAGGCCTCATTTCTCAAATACATAAGGAGCTAAGCTAAATTTATATAAAAAAATGAATCATTCCTCAAATGATAAATGGTCAAAGGATATGAAGAGGCTGTTTTTGGAAGAAATCAAAGCCACATGAAAAAAAAACTCTAAATCACTACTGATTAGAGAAATGCCATCTCACACTTACCAGATTGACTAATATGACAGAAAGGGAAAATGACAAATGCTGGAAGATATGTGGAAAAACTGGGATACTAACACACTGTTTATAGAGTTGTAAACTGGTCCAACCATTCCAGAGAAAAATTTGGAACTATATCCAAAAGGTTATAAAACTGTGCATACTCTTTGACCCACCAATATCACTACTAGGTTTGTATCCCAAAGAGATCAAAGAAAAGTAAAAATACAGCAGCTCTTTTTGTGGTGGCCAAGAACTGGAAATTGAGGGGACGCCCATCAACTGGGGAATGGCTGAACAAGTTGTGGTATATGAATGTAATAGAATACTATTGTGCTATAAGAAATGATGAACAGGAGGACTTTAGAAAAACCTGGAAAGACTTATATGAACTGAGTGAAGGGACGTTTTGCTAAGTGAAGGGAGCAGAACCAGGAGAACATTGTACACATTAACAGCCACAAGGTGTGATGACTGACTTTGATAGCTTTAGCTCTTCTCAGCAATGCAAGGACCTAAAATAATTCCAAAAGACTCATGATAGAAAATGCCATCCACATCCAGAGAAAGAAATACGGAGCCTGAATGCAGATTGAAACAGAACATTTTCTTTTTTTAGTTTTGTTTTGTTCTTTTTTTTTTCTCATGGTTCTTCCCATTCATTCTAATTCTTCTATACAACATAACAACATGAAAATATGTTTAATAGGAATGTATATGTAGAGCCTATATTGGATTGAATGCTGTCTTGGGGAGCGAAGAATAGAGGGAGAGGAAGAAAATTTAAAACTTATGGAAGTGAATGTTGAAAACTAAAAATAGATAAGTTAACTTATTATTTTAAAAATGATGAGGGAAATGGTTTCAGAAAAACCTTTGAAGACTTCCATGAATGGATGCAAAATGAAGTAAGGAGAATATTGTACACAGAATCAACAGTACTGTCATGATGATCAACTGTGAAAAACTTGGGTACTCTAATTAAGACAATTCCAAAGGACCCCTGATGAAAAATGCTATCCACCTCCAGAGAAAGAACTAATGAATCTTTAGTGCAGATTGAAGCAAACGTTTTAAAAACTTTATTTTCTTGCTTTCCGCGTGTGTGTGTGTGTGTGTGTGTGTGTGTGTGTGCGTGTGTGCGTTTTTCTTTTGCAACACAGCTAACACGGCAATAAACAAATCTGAGGGTTGACATGGGTCTGGATTAGTATGTTGGCCATGTGAGTGAAGAGAAGCGGGCAGATATATTGTGGACATAGAATCCACAAGATTTGGTGACTCACTGGATGCTAAATGAAGTGTCTTATTCAGTTATAAAGGTAGAGCTAGTAGCAGAAATGGAACTAGAAATCAGGTCTCCAAACCCCCAGTACAACATTCTCTCTACTATAATACATACCAATAAGGAAGTTTAATTTATTCATCTTCCGTTTTTCTCTTGGGAAGAGATCAAGTGCTGCATAAATGAAGCTTTTCTTTATTCTTCCTCCCCATACCCCCATACTCTCAAGGAGGCCTATCATGATTTACACAAGCCTTGCAAATAAACATAAAACCAACAAATTAGCACACATTGGACTGAGAATGTCCACCTCTAATAAGCAAAATCATGTAACAGCCAAATTGTTATGACTAGCAAAAACATGATCTTTCTCAATTTTACCATCTCCATGAGAATAAATTAATGTTGCCTAAGCTTTTGCATTCACGGGTTATGTTTAGGAAACACCATGTCCCTGGTATATATTTTAAATCATTTAGAAGTCCAGCTAAAAAGGTTATTATCTCTATTACATTAAGTTATCTGCAAGTGCTTCCTGGGGTACAGCAGACACCACCAGTGAATGCAACCACCAAATTTGTAAAGAATGATGAATTCAGATAGGAAATTGACTTCCTTATTCTTTTACTATTAAGGTGGCTAACAATACCACTAAAAGAAAGTAAGTGGCATGTTGTTACTGAATGCAGCCTTACATCCAAACATAACTTATAAAACAAGGGGAGGAAGCCAGGCGCATGGGAAAGAACACTGGATTTGGGAGTCATGGGCCTTGAGTTCAAATCCCAAATCTCTCTCTTCATTACCTGTGTAATCATAGGAAATTCACTCAACATCTCTAGGCTTGTTTCCTCATCTGTCAAACAAGCTTGTACCAGATGACATCTGAGATCCCTCCAGCCCTAAGGCAAAGATCCTGTAGTCAACTTCTGCACAGATCTTGGACCTAACCTGGAGAGGTTACATGGGCTAAGTAGCAAATATATAAATAAGGCCCCGGTAACTAACAAGTCAGCCTCTTCATGAAAATGAGAATGGCTTTAGACAGGAAATGTGTGATATCCTATTATGTTTCAAAATCAGGGAGGGGAGCAAAATATTCGAGTACATCAGAAAGCCAGTAACCGACAATTATTTTTTTTTCTTTTAAATAACAGGAAACTGTTCAATTGTGTTTGTAGTTAAGGAGCAAAAAGAATCTCTTTCTGGCTTCCAGTCTCAGGTTATTCCAGAAAACCTCAAATGCTCTTGTTATGTGAACAAGCCAGCCTGCCAACATTAATACAAACACAAGTCACATTAGTCAACTATCAGTTCTCCTCATTTTACCAACTATGTGTATGTGCAGATCTGTGGTATGTGTTCATGCTTTTGGAGAGGAATTTTCAAACAGCAAGTGAAGCTCCCTTCTCATTTCCATTTAAGTCCAAGTTAAGCGATAACTCTTCTAATTAACACAGCTAAATATAAGGACCTTAAAGGATCTCACATTTAAATAAGCAAACCTTTTAAATGGTTAGGAACTCCTAACCTGCTAGGAGAAAAATATCAATTCTTATTTTTCTTTTTAAAAAAAAAAAGTTTCCCATGTCTAGATTGCAGGATCATAGACAAAGAGCTGGAAGAGACCTTAGAAATCACCTGGTTCAACCCCTTCATTTTACAGATGAAGAAACTGAGGGTAAGAGATGAAAGTCAATGACAAACGAGCACCCATGCTGGCTGCGGCTCCCCCTCCACCCTGTCCTCCTCCTGCCCCTCGCCGTCACCTCCACCACGCCCAGAGGTCTGCTGCTCGGAGACGAGGCCCCCAAATTTGAGGCGGACCCCATGATAGGACGCATCTGTTTCCATGACTTCCTCAAAGACTCGTGGGGCATTATCTTCTCCCACTCTCAGGATTTTACTCCAGTGTGCACTACAGAGCTGGGCTGTGCTGCAAAGCTGGCCTCAGAATTTGCAAAACGTAACGTTAAGATGATCACCCTTTCTACTGACTCTGTCCAAGACCATTTTGGCAGGAGTGAGGATACCAATGCATACAATGGAGATGAGCCAACATTGGCATCATTGACAATAAGAAACGGGACCTTGCCATCAAGTTGGGCATGTTAGACCCAGATGAACGGGATGGGCAGGGCATGCCTCTGACAGCTCATGTGGTATTTATTTTTGGCCCTGATAAGTTGAAGCTGTCTATCCTCTACCCAGAAAGGAACTTTGACGAGATCCTCAGAGTGGTTGATTCCCTTCGATTGAAAGCATACAAGAAGGTTGCTATCCCTGTTATCTGGAAATGTAGGGATGTGTCATGGTTGTTCCAACTGTCTCTGAAGAGGAGGCCAAAAAATTATTTCCTAAAGGTGTCTTCACCAAAGAGCTCCCTTCAGGCAAGAAATACTTACTGTACACCCCTCAGCCATAGGGCTACTCCAGCAAGATCATGCTAGGATCTGGCTAGGCCTCCCTTGAAGAAGGGATACCAGCCTACCAATCATGTTTTCCTACAGTAATTGATTTAAACATCTTGGGGTGATGAAAGTCAGGAGTCGAATGGCCGGGGGCGCAGCCAAGATGGCGGCTGGGAAGCAGTGACTGGCGTGAGCTCCCCACCAAATCCCTCCAAAAACCTATAAAACAATGGCTCTGAACCAATTCTAGAGCTGCAGAACCCACAAAGTGGCAGAGGGAAGCAGGGCCCCAGCCCAGGACACCCTGGATGGTCTCAGGGTAAGGTCTGTTCCACACGGACCTCCCAGCCCCCAGCCGAGGGGAGCGGAGCTGAGCCCAGC
Source organism: Phalanger gymnotis (assembly GCA_028646595.1). Lineage (NCBI taxonomy): Eukaryota > Metazoa > Chordata > Mammalia > Diprotodontia > Phalangeridae > Phalanger > Phalanger gymnotis. The sequence continues at coordinate 362,366,678 of CM053622.1, read as the reverse complement.
AAGCACGGCGCGAACAGACCACACGCGGACCTACCAGACCAGGAGACAAGTGGAAAGTGCCCTGGCATCCTGAAATACTGAGCTGTGGCATGTACCAGACCTCTCAACCCACAAAGAGCAAAGACATCAGAGAAGGTTAGTGGGAAAAGCTGCGTGACTGAGTTTGCGGTTCCAGCCACTTGCCCAGGGGGCAGCAGAGGTGGGGCA
>CM053622.1:362321504-362359824 GCA_028646595.1 Phalanger gymnotis | reverse complement strand
AGGTTAGGTACACAAGATGCAGTAGTCAATGACTATAGCAATCTACTCTTTGAAAAACCCAAAGATTCCAGCTTCTGGGCTAAGAATTCACTATTTCACAAAAACTACTGGGAAAAGTGGAAAATAGCATGGCAGAAACTGGGCATAGACCCATATCTTACTCCATATACCAAAATAAAGTCAAAATGGGTTCATGATTCAGGAATAAAGGCTGACACTATAAGCAATTTAGAAGAGCAAGGAATAGTTTACCTGTCAGAGAAGGGAAGAATTCATGACCAAAAAAGAGATAGCAGTACAAAATGCAAAATGGATAATTTTGATTATGTTAAATTGAAAAGTTTTCGTATAAAAAAAGCCAATGCAACAAAGATTAGGAGGGAAGCAGAAAACTGGGAAAGAATCTTTACAACCAGTGTCTCTGGTTGTAAATATCTGAATACCTATCTAAATATCATATCTAAAATATACAGGGAACTGAGTCAAATTTATAAGAAAACAAGTCATTCCCCAATTGAGAAATGGTCAAAGGATGTGAACAGGTAGTTTTCAGAGGAAGAAATTAAAGACATCTATAGCCATATGAAAAAATGCTCTAAATCACTACTGATTAGAGAAATGAAAATCAAAACAACTCTTAAGTACCACATCTCTCCTGTCAGATTGGCTAAAATGACAAAACAGGAAAATCATAAACACTGGAGAGAATGTGGGAAAACTGGAACATTGTTACATTATTGGTGGAGTTGTGAACTGATCCAGTCATTCTGGAAAGAAATTTAGAACCACGCCCAAAGGGTATAAAAATGTGCATACCCTTTGACCCAGCAATACCACTTCTAGGGCTATATCCCAAAGAGATCACACAAGTGGGAAATGGACCAGTATGTTCAAAAATATTTATAGCAGCTCTTTTTTATGATGGCAAAGAATTGGAAATCAAGGGGATGTCCATCAAGTGGGGAATGGCTAAACAAATTGTGGTACGTGAATGTAACGAAATACTATTGTGCTATAAGAAATGAGGGACAGACGGACTTCATTATCACCTGGGAAGACTTATATGAACTGATGTTGAGTGAGGGGAACAGAACCAGGAGAATATTATACATAATTACAGACATACAGTATCCGTAAGGACTAACTCTGATAGACTTGGCTCTTCTCATCAATGCAAGGCTCAGAGTCAGCTCCAAAAGACTCATGATGTAAAATGCTATGCACATCCAGAGAAAAAATTATGGAGTCTGAATGCAGATTGAGGGAAACTATTTGCTCTTTTTTTCCATACTTTTTTGGTTTTGTTTCTTCTTTCTCATAATTCATTTCATTGGTTATAATTCTTCTTTACAACTTGACTATTATGTAAATAAGTTTAATGCGAAGGTATATGTAGAACTTATATTGGATTACATGCTGCTTGGGGGGAGGGAGAGGGGAGAAGGAGGAAGAGAAAATTTGGAACTCAAAAACTTGTGGAACTGAGTGTTGTAAACTAAAAATAAAAAAAACAAAAAAAAGGATATGAATTGGTAGTTTTCAAAGGATAAAATTCAAATTATCAACAGTCATGTGAAATAAAAGTTCTAAAAATTAAAGAAATGCAAATTAAAATAACTCTAACTCTTCTTCATACTCATTAGATTGGCAAAGATGACAAAAAAGAAAAATGATAAACATTGGCAAGGCTAGAGGGGGGAAAAAAGCGCACTGGTGCACTAGAGGTAGGCCTGTGAACTGATCTGTCATTATGAAAGGCAATCTGAAATTACGCCCAGAACATCACCACAATTTACTTAATTTTTTGATGCAAAAATATCACGACTAGGCCTATTCCCCAAAGATATCAAAAAAAGGAAAAGGATCCATATGTACAAGTTTATTTACAGAAGCTTTTTTGTGATGGCAAAAAATTGGAAAGTGCAGGGGTGCATGAATAAGGATTGGCTGAACAAGTTATAATATATAAACATAATGGAATATTATTGAGCCATATGAAATGATGAAAAGGGATAGTTACAGAGAAATCTGAAAAGCATTGTATGAACTGGTGCTAAGTGAAGTGAACAGAATTAGAAGAACAATTTATACAATGACGACAATACTGTAAAAACAAACAACTGTTAAAGACTTAAGAACTCTGAACAGCCCAAAGACCAACTACCATTCCAGAGGACTAGTGAAAAAACCTGTTACCTACCTCCTAACAAGGAGGTGATAGACTCGAGATGCAGAATGAAATGTGCGTTTTTGGCATGGTCAATGTGGGGATTTATTTTGCATGATTACCCAAACTTTTAGAAAAGTTTTATTTTTCTTTTTTTTGTTTTTGTTTCATTATTGGGCATTTGAGGGACAGAAAACAAACGTTTGCTAATTGGGGAAAAAGTATTTTTTAAAAATGTAGGACTGGAAGCACATGGAGAAAAACCCAAGTCTAAGTACCAGTTCCGCCATATAATAGCTGTGTGGGCACCTAGGTGACACAGTACATAGAGTGCTGGGCCTGGAGTCAGGAAGACTCATCTTCCTGAATCTGGCCTCAGATGCTTACCATGTGACCCTGGGTAAAGTCAGTTTCCTCATTTATAAAATGAGTTGGAGAAGGAAGTAGAAAACCACTCCAGTATTTCTACTCAGAAAACCCTAAATGGGGCCATGAAGAGTTGGACACGACAACAACAATGACCACGGGATAAGTCATACAACCATAGATTTAGAATCAGGAAGGACTTTAGAGATGATTTGGTCCAGAGATGTCAAACCTGAGGTCCAAAAAATCAGGAACCAGATTAAAATATAATTGGAGAATGTTAAACAAAATAAAGAAAAATACAATACAAGTAACGATAATTTGAAGGTTTTCTAAGTCAATATGCAGTTGCAGGGATCTGTTTCTATTTGAGTTTGACATCATTGATCTAGTCTAATCCTCTTATTTTTACAGATGAGAAAAACCAAGTGTTGAAGAAAAAAATGCCAATACTAATACTACATGCATTTTTAGGCTCAACTCTGCCAGAAACAATTACATTTATCATAAATCTATATCCAAGGCATTTTTAACTTGGTGATAGAGATATTCACAATGGCATAGTCTCTCATGCCCTCTGGCATGACTCTCTTCCAAGATGATGTCAGGTAACATGTATAGAAGTATTGAGGAAAAAAGTCACAATATATAATAATAATAATACAATTCTAGGCTAACATTCAGAATAGCTGAGCAACGGAGTCACTATTCAGTTCTTCCTGGACTATTTCCCATGAGATATGAATGGGGCTCCTCCCAGAGATCTAGATCTGGCATCTAAACTGGGCAAGAGGTGGAAAGGGTGTCTCCCTTTCAGTGAAGGAGGGCACTTCCCTTGGGTGGTATGTCTTAGCCCAGAAAGCAATGATCTTATATAGAAAAGAGTTAAATTAGCTTATCATCCTCAAACTGTTTCCTGAAGAAAGGCCTTATAGGGAGATCTTTTGTTCTCATTTTTCTAAAGGGGAAAGTCTGGAAAGGATGTTAGGTTGGAGAAATTTTTTTAATATTCTAGAGAAACTAAAGGAGTTTTTAATGTGCTTCCACAAAGATAAAGGAGCTAAGACTTGTCCAAGTAGCAGAGTCAAGATTTGAATGCAGCCCCTCTGATTAAAAAAAAAATCCAGCACTCTTAACACTACATCACACTACCTCAATTTCTCTAAAGCTTATTATCTCATCTATAAAATAGATATACTCATATTTCCCACCATATTTTGTAGGATTGTTGTGCTTTGTAAACTATGAATTGCTAAGTCCCCAGGGCCTAGCACATAGTAAGCATTAAATAAATGTTTCCTGATTGGCTAATATCTGGGGTTCCTGAATTGAGAACTGTGAACTTTCTGAAAAAAAAATTTAATAACTTCATTTTAATATAATTTGTTTCCTGTGTGATCTTGTGTATTTTATTCTATGCATTTTTAAAACCATTCTCAAAATGTGTCCATAGGCTTCAAAAGGGTCCATGACAAAAAATAAAAAATAAATTAAGAATCCCTGTTCTAAATCTTCTTACTTCACTTTCTTCCCTTCCCAATCCTTATAGTTATTTGAGTTAATCAGTTAAACTCCTTACCTGTCTTCTATTCTCAAATCCCTCTGCCCTTTTCTTGCTGGCCTATATCTCACTTATCTTACCTGAGATGACACCCACCATCTGCTCCTACTCCCTGCTAAGGAGTGGAGCTGGAGGCAGTCACATAACTGTGCTACCTGGGTACACAAACAACCACATCATCTAATTGCAGCTGGGACCTCCCAGCAGCAAGGCAATCCTTTGGTTCCTTCCTAATTGATTCCCTATCTTCCTCCCCACAGAAGCTATTCCAAAACTTCCAGCCTCCTACTCACCTCACCTCCTACCACTACTGTTGGCTGAGGATGTTGCCTCTTATTTTACTAAGAAAATTGCAGTCATTCACCATAAACTCCCTCTTTTTCCCTTCTCTTCATCTCAAAACCCCTTGACATCATCTACTCTCTTCTTTCCCTCAGTCTCTGACAATAAGATGGTCTTTCTCTTTGCCAAGACCAGCTCCCTAGATGTGCCTTCTCAGCTCCCAGAGGCTTAATTAGCATTTCTCTATGGATGACTCACAAATCTATATATCCCGACCTGTCTTCCAAGGGCTCTAGGTCTACTGGATATTTCCAACTGGATGTCCCACAGACATCTCTATCTCATCCTCTCAGATTCCTTCCGGAGCTAAAGCTATGATCTCCTATCTTTTCCCGGAAATCCACTGCTCTTCCAAATTTCCCTTCCTTTGTTAAAGGTATCACCACGTTTTGAGTTTCAGATTCAATCTCAACGTCACTCTCAATTCCTCACTCTCTCTTACCCTACCATCTGACCTTGTTGTCTCCACCCCCACAACGCCTCTTGCATCTGACATCTTCTCTCTAATCATGCAGCCAATAGTTCTGATCAGGAATCTCAGCATTTCTCACTTAAACTAGTCCTCCAGAACTAATGGGCATCAAGTCTCTCCCAAAGCCAGTCCATTCACTACTAATATGCCAAAATAATTTTCTTAAGGTCGAATCTGAGCATTACCCTCTCTTACTCAACAAACTGAAAAGACTTTCTATTGCCGCTAGGATAAAACATAAACTCTTTTGTTTAGCTCTTAAAGCCTTTCATGACCTGGCCCCAACCTATCTTTCCAGTTTATTATTTTCTAATCCCCTTATGACAAGCTTCCATCCAGGCAAAATGGCCTTCTCTTTGTTCCCCATATACAACACCCCCTCTGCCATCTCAAGGCCTTCGCAGTTTCCATTCCCTGTGCTTAGAAAGCCCTTCTCCATTTCCAGAGAATCCAACTCTTCCTTCAGGGACCAGTCGGTTTTTCTATAATGCATGTTGCAAAAATGCAAATCAGTTCCAATGAAATTGATATACTAGTGAACATTCTGAATATAACAAGAATTTCTAGTTTGCTTCTTTGAGATTTCTTTGTTGAGAAACAGCAAGAATACAGAAAATTGCACCACTTCACAATAACTCACAAGCTGCAAGCCTATAAGCAAATGTCAGGTTTTTGGTAAGGTAAGTGAGTGATTTATTGTAGGTTTTTTGGTGCAGGAAGAGCTGTGAGTCCACCAGCCCCACATCTTCAACCAGGGATGATTGACTGTGGCCACAACTCAGAGTTGCAGTATAGGGCAGAGATGGAGCAGAAGCCTAGGCCTCTGACAACATCACTATTTAATGTTGTATTTGGCTGTGTCAACCATTTAACAAGTATAAAATTGTGCTACTTTTTTAAAATTAGGTTCCAATCTTTTTTTAATGTATCACTGATGATTTTGAGTGTTGTGTCCCTAATACCAATTTTCCCCCATGAGTTCTGTGGCTTTTATTATGAGATTTTGCATAACAAGGTGCTTTTGGGGAACTGCATATACTGTGTTATAACAGAGCTGACTGTATACTCAAGAGCACCACTTTTGATATGACACCTTTCTTAACCCCTTTACCTTGTATTTAACTATGTTGCATTTATTTTTATTCTTTCTGTTTATGTTCTTATATGTACTTGGGGTTACCTCCTTGAGAGTAGAGATTGTGCCCTAACACTTAGCATAGAGTCTGGCAAATAGTAAGTATCCAATAATGCTTGTTGATTGATGGATAAATGGTATTTTAAATGACTTGCAAAGGAAGACATAAAGAGCTTTCCTGTTAGTACAGTAGTCAGAGGTCAGTATAAACTGACCTTAGCTTAGAGGAAGAAACGGTCACCCAAATCTACACATAAAAGTTTATCAAGTCCCAGAACCTAATTCAATTCGTGATATTTTCATCACAATGGAAATTAACCCAGAGACTTCTGATAGAATATTCAAGCCCCAGTAAGATCTTAAAAGAGAAGAGAAAGAGTCCTCTACTTGTGGGAAGTCTATGGCCAGGGTAAGTATTCTATTTGGGAGAGAGGATATAATAAAGAAAACCAAACAACAAGATATCTGCAGGATAACAAACCACCACTTCCGCCTACTCATCCTAAGCTCCTTCTGGACTCCCCTCTCTCAAACCGTAATGGCTAATAAGGAAAAACTGGGTGGGGAGGGGGAGGGAGGGGAGGAATAAAAGGGAATCAGAAATGTAGAAACATTTGAAATTGTTTTAAACTATGTTAGGGAACAAAAGAAAATAGGGCAGGGAATGCTTCGCTGTTTTACAGCACAAACTGGTTAAAATGAAAAAACTCAACTAAATCAAAAGTACGATGAACTATACACCCAGATAGCACTGAACTCAAACTAAATGCTGAATTCTGCCTGGTTATAAGAGACACTTTGCCAAAGGAAGAATAATGCATGTCTAAACTTAAGACAAAAGACAAGAGTTGAAATAAGGATGAATGCGTGTCTTAAGTCTAAACCTAAGGCCATTCACTTAAGTCTACAACAGTCTAAACTTAAGATACACATTCATCTTTATTCTGACCCTTGTTTTTCACCTCAAAATCAAAACGTGCATATATGTATAAATATATATATGTGCAGATTTTGACAAGTTTGCCTTATGTAATCCATCATTTGCCAATGTATTCATATTGTGAATACTAGCAGAAAAGTTAGCAAAGGATATCTTACTAATACCTCCATCTTCCTCTCATTATCCCAACTCTTGTCCAATTTTAGATCATTATTATAGTCATCAACTGAGTAAAACAGAACTCGATCTGTATAAGTACCTCATTTTAAAATCAAGGTAATCTTCATCAATGAACTTTACTGAAACTTTTGTAAATCAGTAAGTAATTGTGATACAAACTGCTAATTAGAACGAGTTAATTCCAATTGGAAAAATCATAAATCAATAAATTAATTATCATTAAGACTAACTTAGTGATGTTAATAGTTCTTAACTGTTAAAGAAAGCAATTATTGGGCATCCTTTCCCATATGGAGGGCAAACAAATGGAGGCCTTGATGACCCCATTTGAAAACCAATCTGAAATTGCCAAAAAAGTTTTAAAAAAATCTAGAATTCTCTCCACAGAGTCTATGTGTGTCCTTGGCTTTAAAAAGTACAGCATTTTTACGTCGTGTCAAGTTATCACATCGGTGAATACAACTGCAGGAAATAAATCTTACACAACACTGTCAAGGCAGACTGTCCCCAACACCTTTCCATCATTCGGCCCATGGGACCTGTGAAGCAAAAGGAAAACTACCCAACACTTAAAAGCTAAAAGCAGATCATACTTTATGAAGGTTAGCTTTTTTTCCCTACTCAAGTCTGGGAATTGGTCCTTCGCCGGTCTGAATAGGTCTTTCAAAAAAAGAAACACTCAAAAATGTCACTGACACCAAGCCGTAATATATAACCTTATGATTTGTTTCTTAAAGGCCACATTGGGACTTAGCTGTTGCCCTTATACTTTAGGTATAGTGACAGCAGGTGGCAGCACTGTGCCATACTTATGAAACAGATGAGGCAATTAATATGCCTTTCCTAAGATTTAAATTGATGGTTCACCCTATCCAAGCCTACTCACATTTCACCATCAGTTTTCCATGCCACTTTGATCTTCCTTAGTAGGATGGAAGTGCATTTTCGAGGGGCAGCTAGGTGGTGCAGTGAGTAGAGCACCGGCCCTGGAGTCAGGAGGACCTGAGTTCAAATGTAACCTCAGACACTTGGCACACTTACTAGCTGTGTGACCTTGGGCAAGTCGCCTTACCCCAATTGCCCTGCCTTCTCTCCACCAAAAACAAACAAACATGGAAGTGCATTTTTGTTTTTGTATACAGAGTAGTTGATATATAATAGGTGCTTAATAAATGCTCATTAAATAAATTAATATCTAGGCACAGAACGATATATATATATAATATATACACACACACACAAACATATATATACACACAGATATGTACACACACATTTGTTGTTCAGTTGTTTAGTAGAGTCCATTTGTGATCCCATAGACCATAGCATGCCCAGGTCCTTCTGTTCTCCACTATCTCCCCAACTTTTTCCAAGTTCATGTTCATTGCTTTCACGACACTATCCATCCATCTCATGCTCTACCATCCCCCTTCTCTTTTTGACTTCAATCTTTCCCAATATGGGAGTCTTTTCCAATGAATCTTGTCTTCTCATTATGTGGCCAAAGTAGTTAAGTTTCAGCTTCAGTATTCTCCAGGAACACAATTTGAAAGCATCAATTCTGTGGCATTCAGCTTTCCTTGTAGTAAAACTCTCACAGCCATATATACATTGCTACTGGAAAAACCATAGCTTTGACTATATGGACCTTTGTCAGCAAGGTGATGTCTCTGCTTTTTAGTACACTGTGCAGATTTTCCGTTCTTTGGCTGCAGTCACCATCTACAGTGATCTTTCAGCCCAAGAATATAAAATATGACCCCACTTCCATTTCTTTTCTATTTGCCAGGAAGTGATAGGACCAGATGACATGATTTTAGTTGGTTATTTTTTTTAATGCTAAGCTTCAAACCAGCTTTTACACTCTTCTCCTTCACCCTCATCAAGAGGCTTTTTAATTCTTCACTTTCTGCCATCAGAGTATCGTACGCCACCTGCATATGTGAGGTGGTTATTCCTCCCAGCAATCTTAATTCTGGCTTTTGATTCACCCAGAGTGGCAGGTATTCTGCATTTAAGTTGAATAAGTAAGGTGACAGCATATAGCCTTGTTGTACTCCTTTCCCAATCTTGAACCAATCAGTTGTTTCATGTTCGGTTCCAATTGCTGCTTCTTGACCTGCCTACAAGCACCTCAGAAGTAAGATGATCCAGTACTCTCATCTCTATGAGGTCTTGCCACAATTTACTGTGAGCCACACAGTCAAAGGCTTTAGTGTAGTCAAAGAAGCAAAAGTAGATGTTTTTTCTGGAACTCCCTTGCTTTCTCCATAACCCAGCAAATGTTGGCAATTTGGTCTCTGGTTCCTCTGCCTCTTTGAAAACCAGCCTACACTTGTGGTAATCCTCAGTTCATATACTGCTGAAGCCTAACCTGCAGAATCTTAAGGATAACTTTGCTGGCATGTGAAATGAGCACAATTGTTAGACAGTCTAAACATTCTTTGGCATTGTGTTTCTTTAGGATTAGGATGTAAAGTGATCTTTTCCAATTCAGTGGCTGTGTATACGTATGTGTATATTTACACATGCACACATGCACACACACATATACATATATACACATGAGTATACATATGTATAGATACATATATTTGTACATAGGTGTAGTCTATCAAACTCAACATATCAAACACCTCAAAGGCCTACTACTCTTTCTGATTTTTCTATTTCTATTAGTGGCGAGCCTCTCAGACTAAAATTATCTTTGGATAGTTGAGAGGAGGTAACCAAATCAATCACAACACTCTGCTGATTTTACCTCTATAATTTTTCTCATAAAACCTCCCTACCTTTCAGTTCCACGGCCACCACCTTGGTTCAAGCCCTCATTATTACATCTCATCCGCACTACTCTAGTAGGCTCCTGTTAGATCTTGAGACTCCAGTCTCTCTTCTTTCTACTTTAGATTCTGACTTTGCATTCAAATTAATCTTTCCACTACAAGGCTCTGATCATACAGTGGAAATCCACTGCTGAAAATATACCTAATGGTACCCCCTACTGAATCAAGTCCAAACACCTTTAGAGGCAGCTAGGTGACACAGTAGCTAGAGGACTGGGCCTAGAGTCAAGAAGACCTGAGTTCAAATCCATCCTCAGATTCTTTTGTAGGCACGTGACCCTAGGTGAGTCATTTAACTTCTGTATGCCTCAATTTCCTCAACTATAAAACAGGGATAATAATATCACCTGTCTTCCAGGACTGATGTGAGAATCAATTGAGATAATATTTGTGTGGTGCTTAGCACAATGTCTGGCACATAGTAAAAGTTTAATAAATGCTTGTTTCCTTCCCTTTCCCCCTTTATCAGGTCCTCTACAACCTGGCTCCAATCTCTGTTCCCAGACTTCTTATACTACTCTGCTTCCTACATTCATACTACATCCAAATTATACTTCTTGTCATTAACCAAACATACCCCACAGTTTATCAAAGGCCATGGGCAGTATGCCCTGAGCCTAGAATACCTTCTTCCTCATGCACTGTCTGTTGAATCCCTTCTCCTCCTTTAAACTCCAACTCAGATGTCACCTTTTTCATGAAAATTTCCCTAATTTCCATCTTTTCAGCCAGAAGTAACTTCTCTCTTTTCTGAAATCTTACAACTCTCTTATAACTACATCCCACTAATGTATTCTCACATTCTACTTTCTATCATAATTACATATGTATTTCTTTTTACTTCTACTTTTAGAATATATGCTCCATGAGGGCATGAACTATGTCTTATTTATATATTTTTTTCTTTTTAATTTAACAGTTTATTTAAACACAGTTCTCAAAACAGTTGAGTGAATCAGGCCTCCTTTGGTAAGCAAAAGGATCTCAAAATAGGTTTTGAAATTTAACAGGCAAAGTCTTCAGTTCACTCATAAAACTGCTAAAGTGTTCCTTTCTCCCATCCTTTACGAAGCAGCCATTTTGATTTGTAATCTGAAGTTCAAAAGTTAAGATTACATTTGTGGCCACCTCCAGAAGACCCTCATGAGGAAGATGAGCTTTATTCAAGGCCTCCAGTAGACCAACAATTGTCCTCCCTGCACAGATTACACAAAGGCTTGACAAACAACATTTAGACAAGCAGAAAGCAATTGCTGGATAGAAATGCCTTTAGTTCTAATACCAGTAATACAGAGTTACACAGTACTATAATCGTAACACTCAGCTGCAGATATATTAAGTACGGTGCTCTCTAAATAGCAAGGGTAAAAGGGCATCTGATTTTATTTTCCACAGACTAATGTGAAAATTCCGTTTTCCTAAGCATTGATGTGGTGAAAAGAAAAGTAGAAATCAAATTGTTTATGGTTGGTTTACCATGTGGAGGCATTTTACATAGATGTCAAATCTTAAGGTTACCCTGGATTCAGTAGAAAACCTTTTAAATGAAGCTTTTGTTATTTGTCTTTTTATCTCCTTCAGTGCCTATGTCTCACTGAGTTATTCTTTTGTTGCTGTTGCTCATTCGCTCTTGTCCAATTCTGTAACTCTTTGGACCATACTGTCCATGGGGTTTTCTTGACAAAGATACTAGAATAGTTTGCCATTTCCTTCTCTAGTGGATTAAGGCAAAGGGAGGTTAAGTGACTTACTCAGGGTCATACAGCTAGTGTCTGAAGCCATATGTGAATTCAGGTCTTCCTGACTACAGGCCCAGCACTCTATCCACTGAACCACTGAAATAGTAATTAAGGTGGGACTTTTTGCTGTTCTTTTCTTAAGTGGCTTTAATGATTCTGGCCTTTGTTTGAATGGGGCAGGTAAAATGGGATCTTTTTGTCTTGGAGTATTTCTCAGCACTAAGACAATGTAATGGTAATCAGGGCAGGACTTTTTGTTGTCTTCTCCCTTGGAGTGCTGAGGTAATTAAGTACCTTTGAAGAGTCTTGCCTTCCAAATGTAATGGCCAGCAAAATGGGATTTTTCACTGTTCTTTGTTTGAGTGCTTCTCAACACTGAGGTAATCAAGTGCCTCAGGGCCCTCAGACAGGTACATAAGATCCAAGGTTGATATTTGATTTTGGGGCACACTCCTGGAAGGAGTGTTGAGACTCTGGGCAAGCTGCAATTGCCCCCCACATACACTTTGCAACCCAGATATTGGTGTTTCTCTGGTAACTATGAATTGTGATTTGAATCAGACAAGGTCTTTCTGTTGATGCTTGTAATTTCTGTATTTGCCTTGAAGTTCAGGGGGCTGATCTTTTCCCCCTGAACTGTGAATGATATTCGTATGTTTGATTAAACTGAGATTGTTAACCCCTTAAAGTTACTTTCCTTAATAAAGCATATCAAAGAACCTGTGTTGGCAGCTTTCTGTATGCTGGTTGTTGGTGGGTCTTACACCCCTACAGCAGCTGCTAGCAGATTGCTGTTACAGCCACATAGCTTACTATCTACTTTATATCAGACATTACGCATACAAAGACAAAAAATGAGAGTCCCTTTTTTCAAGGAGTTTCCCTTCTACCTGGGAAAAACGACATGCACACAGAAAAAGTGAATAAAAACAAAACAACTGAATTGAGGAGAGGAAACTGGCAACTGGGAGGCTCAGGAAAGGGAGGTATTCCAGGAATGGGGGACAAATGTCAAAAAGCAAACACAAAGAGACAGGCGAAAGAATGTCATGTATAGAGAACTTAGACCAGTCTGGCAGGAATGCAGAATGAGTAAAGGAGAATCACATACAATGAGCCTGCAGAAGTAGTCCAGAACCTGACTGTGAAAGGCTTTAAATGTCAAAGAGAAGGCTTTGTATATTATCTTAGCAACAGCATGGAGCCATGGGGGCATGTTGAGCAGAGAAGTGGTACAAACAGATCTGTTTAGGGCTGAATATCAATTTGGCAGCTATGAGGAAGATGATTTTGAGAGAGGAGGTACCAGAGGCAGGTAAGCCAACTGGAGGCTACCGCAACAATCCAGGTAAGAAGTAAGCAGATATCTGCTTAATAAATGCTTATTAAATTTAAACAGTTAAAAAACAGTCTAAGATGATACTACAGAATAAATTTGAAAGAATCAAAAGAATCAAAAAAATAAATGGCATCTCTTTCCCTCATTCTTTGGTAGGAATTTCTAAATTTAATCTAATAAAAAGAGGCCAATTCTAGTGTTACCCTGATTGTTCACTCTGAATTTTAACTTGCTATCAGCAACAACCCAGACTTCAAACTTGACCCTTTCTCTCTCTGACTAGTTAAGAACCTTGACTGACTCACTCCCGATCTGATTAAAGAAAAAGTGAATTTGCCTTTTTAGCTCTCACTCTCAACTCAGTTTTATCTCCTTCCATCTCTCTGCAGTAACATCTCTCTGCTTGGGAAGAATAAAATGGCATCATTTCCCCCCTACCTCCCACCCCAGTCAGAAGGAAGTATATTCTAACTTCACTCTGGGGGAGGAGTGGAAGGCCTTCAAACCCCAGCAAAGGCAGAATGTGAGGATACCAATTCTGGTAGCAGAAGGGCCCGGCTCTAAGCACAGCTGGCTGGTGTGAAAGTAACATAACATAATCAGGAGTGAGCAGGATTAGATGGGAGGGAGTAGGTGAGAATGAGCTCAAGCAGGCAGGGCTGATTGGGGGGGGGCAGGTAATCAGTGCATTATATCAGACTCAGCTACAGCAACAGCTTTGATGTCTGTTTGCTCCCAAACCATGAAGTCCTATCAGCTACCTCTATTTCCACCTCTCTTTGGCATCTATCCATTGTGATAGCCCAAAATGAAATAAATCATCTGGTTTTATTAACCTATGCTGTTAAGGTCATAAAAGCAAAATAAACAATCAGAATGGTTCAAATTTTCTTAATGTCCAAAATGGTTCAGTGTATCAAATTATCCCAAGGACTCCCTATTCCCTCTGCTTCCATCTTCTCAACAACACAAAAAAACAAAATTTCCTAGAGCCTTCATTTGGGTGAATATTGCCTTCTTCTTTGGTGCTTTCAAAATGTAAATTCAAATCTGCATGAAATAAATACATTTTGGATCAGTCTACTAGCTACACAAAGAATTCTAATGAAACCTGCACAGACTGCAGATTTGGCGGTTTGTCTTTGGCACTTTCTACAAAAACCCAGCACTACCTTTAGGAACCCTATGGTCTAGGTTTAGCCTCCTTGGTTTGGTAACCTCATTCTGCATTCTCTCCCCCTCATACACACTACCTCTAGGCAAATGAAGGTGTCCCAACTTAGGCCTTCCCAACCCTGGCCAATGCCCTGATCTTCTCTCCTTACTCCCCAAATAAAGTTATCTAGCCTCTTTGTCATCCCCTTGAAACTATGCTTTCTCTGCCAAGCTAACATAAGAAACTAATATTCAGTAATATGCTATTGTTCTTTTCCTCTCCTCTTTCCCAAAAAAATATGTATTTTTAACTTCATCCTTCTAGAGAAAATGTCTCCCCCCATTTGTTGTAAAATCCACTTGTGACTCAATTGTGGGAATCTAAGAGCAGTTATGAGGACAGAAATGTCACACGCAGCAGGCTAGCAGAAGAAATATTTTCTAGGAAGGTGCAGCCTTGCAGAATACCTCATATCACATCCTGAGAGTAGCCACCGACTTAGCTTATGTGTAGAAGCAACTGCTGTCTTTAAGGACCACTGAATGGTGAGGGCCATAAAAACAAGATAATGCTTGCTTTGTCTATACCTCTAATTATGCTCTTACCACATTCTACTCTGCATTATCATTATTTTTGTCTTAGTTCTCTTAGTTCTCCTCCTAGATAGTGTTTTGCAAAATTTTATTTTCTCCCCCTCCCCCCAAAAAAGAAAAACAAAGCCCTTATAACACACGTGCATAGTCAAGCAAAAAAAAAATTCCCTCATTGGCCCTATCTAAAAATGTATGTTTTATTCCACATGTTTATGTTCCATCACCTCTCTGACAAGATGTGTATAGAATTCTTCATCACTAGCCCACTGCAATCGTGGTGGATCAAAGTTTTAGTCTTTGAAAGTAGTTCATTTTTACGATATTGTTATCATAAAAAGTGGTAGGTATCCTAGGTCTGGCTCACTTCATTCTTCATCAGTCCTTACACATCCTCCAAAGGAGGATGTGAAACTAATTTTTTTTTTTTTACAAAACAGTAATATTCCACTACATTCATATATTTTTTCAGCCATTCTCCAATTGATGGACAACACCCCCACCCCTTAGTTTTCCTCTAGTGAAATATAACCACTTCAATAGTCAAAATCAATCAATGAACATCTACAGGTATACCAACTTTTATTGCACTTTGTTTTGCTGTATTTTGCAGATATTGTGTTCTTTACAAATTGAAGGTTTGTGGCTAACCTGCATCGAGCAAGTCACAATATTTCTAACTTTTTCATTATTATTGTATCTGTTATGGTGATCCATCTCTCTGCTTGGGAAGAGTAAAACGGCATCATTTCCCCCTACCCCCACCCCAATCAGAAGGAAGTATATTCTAACTTCACTCTGGGAGAGGAGTGGAAGGCCTTCAAACCCCAGCAAAGGCAGAATGTGAGGATACCAATCTCTGGTAGCAGAAGGGCCTGGCTCTAAGCACAGCTGGCTGGTGTGAAGGTAACATAACATAATCAGGAGTGAGCAGGATTAGATGGGAGGGAGTAGGTGAGATCTTTGATGTTACTACGGTCATTGTTTTGGGGTGCCAAGAACCACTCCCATATAAGATGGAGAATGTACGTGTTCTCCCTGCTCCCCTGACCAGCCCTTCCTCTGCTTCTCTCCCTCTCCTTGGGCCTCCCTATTCCCTGCGACACAACAATATTGAAATTAGGCCAATTAGTAACCCCACAATGGCCTCTAAGTGTTCAAGTGAAAAGAAGATTCAAGTGATGTGGCACATTGAATTGCTGTCTTATTTTAACAAATTGCCACAGCTACCCCAACCTTCAGCAACCACCCTCCTGATCAGCCAGAAGCAATTAACATTGAAGCAAGACCCTCCCCAGCAAAAAGATTAAGACTTCTTGAAGACTTAGATGATGATTAGCATTTTTAGCAATAATGTCTTTGTTTAATTAAGGTATATATGTGTATATATATATTGTTTTTATACATAATACTATTTCACAGTTAATAGACTACAGTATAGTGTAAACGTAACTTTTCTATGCACTGAGAAACTAAAAAATTCATGTGATTCACTTTATTGCAGTGATCTGGAACCTAACCAGCAATACCTCCGAGGTATGCCTGTATTTATCCACCCCTCCTCCTCAATTAGACTTCTCTACCCAGCCCTTATGGCTAGGTTTAGAGCTGTTTCCCTCTGTCCTACTGCTGTCAACATCACAGTATGGGAGCATGACACTGTAAAGCTTTCTCAGCTTCTTTTTTCTTAGAAAGGAGAAAAAAGATTGTTATAAGTTGTGTCCTATTTGTTTGTATATTTAAATTAAAATTTTGTTTTGTTTTTTAACCTTAGGGGGAAAGAGAGCTTACATTCCAGTAGAGGGCCATAATATCTATCAGGGTGTGGTGACCAGGGAAAGGAATTTTGATCTAGGCAGTCACAGGGATTGTTGGTGTAGCCAATAAGGCAGTAGATTGTTGTGTCCATTCTTGTAGCAATAGTAATATTGATTTGATTTCTGTTCTGAGAACAAGAGATAGAAAGGATGGGGGGGCGGGGCACCATTCGTGATGGAGGATCACATACTCAACAGCAGAGAAGATACTCACACTAGTAGGCCTTAGTATCCTGATGAAGCATTAATAACCTGGGGCTAGGTAGCTAAAGTGGGTTAGGTGAGGTTTTTCTTCTCTCATCCACAGAGAACAGTTCAGCTCCCAGGGCTGTCAGAAAACACTAAAAAATCCCACAAATCTAATCCACTCTGGCTTGTCTATAAGATATAGTCATGCAGCAGGGGCTCAGTACCCAATGAATCATAACATTTTGGAATTGAATGAGATGTTGGAAAGCATCTAGAGTCTAATCCCTCCATTTTGCATGTGAGGAAAACGAGACCCAGGAAACCACATGGAAGAAATTGTTGTTGCTGAGTTGTGTCCAACTCTCCATGACCCCATTTGGGGTTTTCTTGGCAAAGATACTGGAATGGTTTGCCATTTCTTTCTCAAGCTCATTTTACAGATGAGGAACTAAGGCAAACAGGGTTAAGTGACTTGTCCAGGGTCACATAGCTAGTAAGTGTCTGAGGTCAAATTTGAACTCAGATCCTTCTGACTCCGGGGCCAGCACTCTATCCCCTGTGCCATTCACTCCCCATCCATCTTGCAAGAGGTGATATACATTAAGAATGCTTACTTGAAAATGAGGGGCTGAGGAGAGGGAGAATTGAGAAATAGACCTGAGAATTTCTGGTTTTATAAGGGTAAGGTAGCATTCTGTGGGTGAGAAACCATAACTCAAGACTGTGCATCAAAAATCCCAACAAAATAAATTATGTACAAAAGACTTTTAATAGATATGTAATACTTGTCTCGAAAAGTTTTCCTTGTAATCAATAGACTAGGCTGTCCTAAAGAAAGAAATAAGATAGAAACGGAGAGCAGACAAAGTTGAACGGAATAGAAAATAAACAGAAATCTCTGCATTACGGTTTGGCTAAGGGCGAGGGAGTAATTTTGAAGGTCACCAATTGGATACATCAGATGTCTTTGGCTCAGGTAGAAGATGAGTGCACTAAGGAATATAACAGGGAAAGTAAACACCATTTCCTACATCTCCTGAAAAGATAGGATGAGCAGTGAAATGAATTATCAAGGAAGATCACAGACATGACTAGCAGATGGGTAGACAGCCTGGAGGAAGGAGTAGGGGATTCGGAAGCTGGTCCTCTGTCACGGGAATTCTTCGCTTCTAATGTGAAGGACACAGCCAAATGAAAAGGTGTAGAGACATCACAATTGTGTGTTTGTTCACAGCCCTGGAAAAGCAACTACTTTATCTAATGGATTGTTTAGAAACTTCACTAGTCTATACTAATTTATCAACTAAATAATTGCAATTGAATTAGTCTGCCTTTTAAAGACAAATCAGAAAAGGGCTTTCAGAGCAAAGAGAATGAAAATAGATTACAGTCAACACAGTCAGAGACAGGAAACACTTTAACAAGCCTCATTATGATAAATTTGAGAGGCAGCATGGCATAATACATAAAGGTCTGGTCTCAGTCAAAAAGACACAGGTTCATATCCTGCCTCTAACACATTCTGGCTCTGTGACCCTAAAGTGCAAGCCCCAGAACCTCTCAGTGCCCCAGGAAACTCTATTAAGCATTAGCCTTCTCCAAAACACTTTCTAGATGACCGTCCCCGGCAGATTTCTGATTTGGAGGTTATGCTAAAGCAAAGAAGAATGGCAAAGCTCAGGAAGGGGATCTTGAGAGAAAAGAAAAATAGTACTGATATAGTTATCCCTTCCACATCAAAGTAGGGTTAGGGGCACAGGGGGCCTGACGTTCTGGAAAATCCACGTGAAATTTTTGGTCCTCCCTTCATACCGGAGAAGAAGTCTGAATTATTATAGTATTAAAAGATAAAATATGTTCATATTATACAATACTATACATATATTTTATGCATTTCTGAGTTTCTAAACTTTTTCTGTGTTGTCTGTTGGGCTTCCTGTGTCCTCTGCAACGTCTGCAAAACTCCCTCAAAATTCCCATTTAATTTCTTATGCTGACCAAAACCCAGAGGGAGAAAGTCGCTATATGAAAGGGATAACTGTAGTACTGATCGTTGGCATTCATATAGAGCTTCCTCCACCCCCACAACCCCACCCCCAATGGGCTCACACAGACCCACTTGGCTGACAGACCTTTCAACCTAGAACAGGTGCTAAGTTCGTAGGACAAGGATGGCAAAAAGTCTGACAGTTGCAAAGAATAATGGCATAACTAGAAGATAATTTTCACCTACTCGACCTTCTTGCTCACTTAGGTGCACAAGTGACTCTGATTTTGAAAATTCCATTCAAAGAACTGGCTAAAATTCTATTGCAACATATATAGCATATCAAATTGCTTGCCATTTTAGGAAGGGGGAAGGGAAGGAGGAAGGAAGGGAGAAAAATCTGAAACTCAAAAGATTTTTTAAAAGAATCTTAAAAAATCATTTTTACATGTAATTGGGAAAAATAAAATACCATTAAAAAATTCTATTGCTGGATAATCGGCATTAAAAGAGCACCTACATTCCTGCAACCACAGTGAAACCTATCTGTTTCCATTTTGTTCATATGTCAGCTGTGACGGCTGACCTCAAAAAACAGAAATATTTTCCTTTCTTGAGGAAGGTAGCCTCTAGGAATACAAAACAAAGTACAGAGCAAAAGAGTCCAAGAATAGTGAAAAGACAAAAGGCTATTTGCCTAGAGGTAAGGAGACTTTCTCTAAATTACTCTAACCCTCAGACAACCATTAGAATGTAAGCTGCTGGAGGGCAGGTCTGTTTCATTTTTGTATGTGTACACTGCTTGATGTTAATAAATGTTAATGTGTTAATTAATGTGTTAATAAATGTTTGTTGACTGACTCTTCCATGAATTTCCTTTATGGTGATTTTGTTACCATAAAGCAGTGCCTGGTTTCAACTCCACTGAATGAGATGATACAGATCACTTCTAATCTTGTCACTGTGCTGCTGACTCAAGGTTTGGGTACCACCTCCCTCAGCCTCCTCTCCCTTCTGAAGGGTTGGAGGGCAGAATCCTAAACTCCTCCCAAAGTTTCTGACTGCCCCCCTTCCCATTTCCAGTTTTCTTTTGTGTTATCTTTCCCCACTAGATTGTAAACTACTTGAGGGCCAGAACTGTCTTTTTCTTATTTGTATCCCTAGTCATGTGGTAGGTGCTTAATAAATGTTTACTGAATTAGACTGAATTGAATTTTTAGAAGCATCCTGGTAGATTAAATAGGTTAGCCTTGGAGTCAGGAAGACACAGGTTCAAAGCCTGCCTCTTACATATTGTGTCACCTAAATTCTTAGCCTCTCCAAGACTCTTCTCATTGTGTAGTTCTGAATGACTCTGGTTGATCCCATTTTGGGTTTTCTTGGTAAAGATATTAAGCAGATCATTTTACAGATGAAGAAACTAAGGTAAACAAGGTCAAGTGACCTGCCCAGGGTCACATAGCTAATAAGTGTCTGAGGCAGACTTTGAACTCAGCTCTTCCTGACTCTATCTATCCACGCATCACCTAGCTGCCCCTGAGAGACTCTTCAGTTCATTCACTTCTCTCCTGGCTGCACTACTTTGGGACCTCTCTGACTTCACCCAACCCCAGGAAGCTCATCACTGGGATAATCTCATCGGCCTTGGTACTCTACTACAGTACTATCTCCACCCTCTGCCTCTCTGACTGGAGGATGGAGCCAAGAACTTCCTTTACAGAGAGAGCTCAGGTCAGACATCTCATGTCTCATCTGGCTATGTTACTTCAGGACTTCTCTGCTGAATTTCTTTACTGTTCCTCTCCCCCGCCCCCAGGTTTGGCACCTTCTCCTCTGCCCAAGCTTTTCTGTATTGTCTTCCCCCATTAAATTGTAAACTCCTGAAGTACAGACTGTCTTTTTTTGTATCTCCCAGGCTTGGTACAGTGCCTAGCACACAGCAGGTACATATATATGTTTATTTATTGATAGACAAACTATCTATCTACGTCAATGGGTAGGAGCTTCTACCACCCCTGAGTTTCCTAAAGCAATGGAATCAGAACAAAATCAGCAGAACAAAAGGACAAAAAACCCCACAACCAACCTGATTTTGTTGGTTTTACAAATAGAACAATCTCAAGATGAAGTACGTTATAGCTAAATTGCATTATTACACATATGCATTGTTACAGTACCTTCTATTTGCTTGACTATATTAGAGTCCAAATTTTTTTTCATCAACTAGCTATTTACTTTCTGCACTCCAAGAAGAACGGGGGAAATAGCTGTTTATGGGTGTGTTTCATCTTCCAATTCTCATTTGCTAACCTGAAACTGGCATTTTATGAAATCATATCTCACCATACTACAGTAATAGCTCCAAACTCTGAAAAAAATGTCATTAGAATGCTTTGGGGGTAAGGTTTACCATGAAATGTAGCAATTCATATAGAGTAGTCTTCTGAGAGCTTATCAGCAAGGCAGGATGGCTAATCCAAAAAAAAAAATCTATCCTGGAATTGACATAACCATGGAAACATTTCTATAAATGCATTGTTCAAGCTTTTAAAAACCCAGTATCCTGACATCTTTAGCCTAATTTATTTACCAAGCCGTCTGTTTTCAAGTCTCAAAGCAGAAGCTCATTCCTGGGAAATGAGCTTACACTAACGACCTGCAGAGTTAGGAGGCAGGGTGCAAGTGTTTCAGGCTCCATAAAAATGGACTGTTAAGAGTCTAAGATACACACAAAATAAAGGAATAAGCATTTATTAAGCACCTACTATCTTCTAGATACTGCGGTAAGTGCTTTATATTTATACATAAATGGTAGCCATAAGTATCATAAAGAAAAATGTCATTTTTTCCCCTGAAGTTAGAACAGCTGGACCACACAAAATGAGGGGGAACGTATTTGAGGTTGATATTAGAGAGATACACATAAAAATGTGTTTATCAGGGCAAGAGCTATATTCATAAACTAGGATTTCTCAATAAATCATTGATTAATTATATATGACTTTAAGTCCTGACTGCATACTGTGTTCTGTAAGTTACAGAAACATATACCATGTTTCTACTCTTCCTCCCAATTGCTGTCATTTACATAGACCACACTTTAAGGTGTACAAAGCCCTTTACATATATTATCTCATTTGATAATAACAACCTTGAGATCTATTGTGTATTACAAGTATTATAATCCCGATTTTACAGATGAGATTCTATTATTATCATTTCACTGGCCTTGGAAGTCACCGCCATTGAGTAACTGACAAACTCCAATAAATAAACTTATAAAGGGAGAAGAAAAATGATTCCATAATTATAGAAATTCCTGGATAATAGCTAGTGTTTACTTTTGCTTTATATAAGTGGACCATTCAGGATTTAGAATTTTTGTGGACTGTCAGTTGACTGAACTCAAATCTTTCTGGCTGCAAGCCCAGCACTCTATCCACTGTATGACCCAGATGCCCATGTGGATAGAATACAGCAACACAACCTTGTACTGTGACAAGTGTCACAAAAGGTTAAGAAATTTATCCAAGAGATGAACTGGCTTTGGAACACAATGAAAACCTATGGGCTACAATCAATGCCAGATCTGAAAAAAATGGATTGTTCATCAAAGATACACATAACATCCGATGAGATAAAAGCGTAATTTCGTGTTGAAGAATTCAAGAATATTGTGACAAAATCTTATGAACTCAATGGCAAATTGAGGAAAACAAATTATCATAATCAAAGAATGACATATTGCATACTGTTTTTTTAGAGATGTAGAAAGTTATAAGCACTTTATATATACTTTATTAACTGTATAAATAAATCAATAAGTTTAACTATTTTACTCTCTCCCAAGTAATTTGCATACCACTATGATACACATACACACATATACAAATGACTCATTAGAAAAAATTTTCAGGAAAAAAAGAAAATAATTTCAGGGCAAAATACAATTATAATAGACAATAATGAACACAAGCACAAAACTTGGTTTAAAAGCATAGCAGAATCACTGAGGCAGGCTTACTCAGCAAAGATTTCTTGGAAGAAGTGAATGCTAAGGTAAGTATAGTCTCCAAGGAAATGTAGAGTACTAGGAAGAAGGAAGGTAACATATATTAGGAAGAGAAGCATCATGGTCCAAAGACAAAGCCAGAATTAATTAAGGGATGTGGGGAAAGAAGACATACGGGGATTGGAACTAGGATATCTTGCCAACATTCAACCAACCACTTTGAGTTTTAGGAACTCATTCTAAACTTGATTTCGTTAATATGCAACTTTCTAGCCATCTAGGGTAGATGTAATGCCCCCGTGTTTTGGCCTCTACAGTCTTGAGCCTTCATGGACGGTAAAACAAAAAAAAATCACATTTACCATGAATTGTGGATATTATTGACTCTGGCTCTCCTAGGCTATTTTTGTTGTTTTTCAGTCATTCCAGGGAAGTCCAACTCTTCATGACCCCATTTGGAGTTTTCTTGGCAAAGATACTGGAGTGGTTTGCCATTTCCTTCTCCAACTCAGGGTTAAGTGATTTGCCTAGGGTGTCACATAACTATTGTCTGAGGCCAGATATGAACTCAGATCTTCCTGACTCCAGGCCTGGTGCTCTGTCCACTGCATTGTCCAGCTGCCCAGGCTCTTTTTGGTTGGACCCTTTTGGCAAATGGCACAAGCACAGTGCTGCTGTAAAACAGCACCCATAAGCAAAGGAAAGGAAAGAGAATCATAAGGTATATGAAAACATAGAGTACATCACTTAGGTTGGCCATACCCAACATCTAGCTGGGGTTTTTCTGTACCTCAGAAAATAGCTCTTCAGCACCCCCTTTTAATGGGCAGCTAGTTGGTGCAGTGGATAGAGTATCAGGCCTGGAGTCTGGAAGACTCCTCTCCTTCATTTTCATTTGAATTGTCTTAGGAAGATTCTGAAGATCACCTGGCAGAATAAAGTACCAGACACTGAGGTCCTTTCTCGACCTAAACTGCCAAGCATTCAAACTCTATTGCAGAGAGCATAGCTCCAATGAGCTGGCCATGTTGTTGGAAGGCCAAATGTACATTTCCCTAAAAAAAACTATTTTATATAAAGAAAACTCACAAAAGGCAAGAGCTCACATGGAGATCAAAAGAAGCAAGGCAAGGTCACTCTCAAGGTCTATCTGAAGAACTCTGGAACTGATTGCATGATATGGGAGACACTGCAAAGGAATGCCTACCATGGCGTGCCCTCATCCACGAAGGCACTGCACTCTATGAGCAAAGCAGAATTGCAGCAGCTCAAAAGAATCGGGAGATGTGTAAATTTAGAGATATTTCCACTCTAAATGTTCATGCGGACTATTTGTGCCCAACCTGTGGTAAAGGCTCTGGATCTTCATTGGTCTGATCAGCCACAGTCGAACGTTCTGTACCTTGATCCCAACATAGTGATGTCGTTTTGATCCTCTTTGAAAATGAAGCACAACAACCAACCAACCAGGAGTAATATCTTTGTCATGTAAGCTCAGCTGGACAGCTGTCCCTAAGACCTGACTGGTTTTTAAAATCAAGGAAGCTGTCTCTGAGACTTGTTTGGTCAAGGTGGGGCTAAGGCCTTTGACGCAACTCCATAAAGAGACTTACACAAAAAGAGTCAGTACCCCTCAGAACTTATAGATGTCTCATATATATTCAAGTGAACATACCTTTCTGCCTAGATTCATTTTAGCATCTAAATGCATTTCAGTATCGATGGGAGAAGGCCTGTGTCCACCTTAAATGGCACTATCTCCTCGATTATCCTCTCCACACCATGGCTGTTAGCCCAGAGATTCTTAACTTGGGTCCATGAACTTTTTTTTTAATTTTGCTAAATGTATTTTAACATAACTGACTGCCTTTGAAATTTGGTGTTTTCTTCTGTACATTTAAAAACATTTTTTTTTCTGAGAGAGGTTCATAAACCATGTTGCCAAAAGGATCCATGGCACAAAAAAGTTAATAACTTCTGTGTTAGATGGTCTACAATGGAAGTCTCAAACATATTGCTTCCCACAACACTGTGCAGACAGAACCAGATTAAAATGTAATTGGGAAATATTTAATAAAATAAAAATATAATAGATGAGGAAACTGAGGCAAACAGGACTGAGTTGCCTAGGGCCACATAGCTACTAAGAGTCTGAGGCCAGATTCCAACTCAGGAGGATGAGTATTCCTGACTCCAGACCCAGCACTCTGTCCACTGCACCACCTAGCTGCCCCAGTGATCTAAAGCCTGCTCCTTTAATTCCCATTAGTCAAAGATGGTTGGTCTGGAAGGGAGAGGAGGAAAATAGCTGGCCTGTTCTCCACAAATGATGTTCTCCTCTATGATGGCTGTGGAGACTTGAGTAGAAGCAGAAGCAGAAGCAGAAGCAGAAGCAGTGGTCTGAGGGGAGATTACTACTCTCGCTCAGGGTCCAGGGCTTCCTCTACTGAGATCTGAAAGGTAGTAGTAGTCAAACCCATCAGGGGCAATTGGTTGTGTTGGGGGTAGAGATGTCAGATGCCTTCTCTCCAGGGTTTCCCCTCCCTCTATGATGTCCACTAGAGACCAAGCTACTGGTAGGACCACTGATCTAGGGGACATATCACAGAATTTCAGATCCAGTATCTTTAATAAGAAGGGTCAGGAAGACTCATTTTCTGGAGTTCAAATCCTGCCTTAGACACTTAACAGCTATGTGACCCTAGGAAAGTCACTCAGTACTGTTTGCCTCAGTTTCCTCATCTATAAAATGAGCTGGAGAAGGAAATAGCAAGCCATTCCAGTATCTTTGCCAAGAAAACCCCAAAAATGGGACCACAGAGTCAGATACAACTGAACATCTTTTTTTCTTTTTTAGTTTTTAAATTTATTTTAAACTTAAATACAAAATAAGAAAAGAAAAAAATTGCCATGTACACAGCAGGACATAAGAGAGGATGAAATATAAAGCAATAAGTTTCCATTTCAAGAAAACATATAATAAATATTACACATTATTTTCAAAGCTGTCCATCTTTTCTTTGTTTCTTTGTAGGTTTTCTTTTGTCCTCTGTGCTTCAGTTTTCTCTTTATTTTTTCCTCCCTCCACCCAGACTACATTTAAGCATGGATATATTTTCATATTTGTATAAATACATACATATATATGTACACACATACATATACACATACATATATACATATACATACATATACACGTAGATATATATCCACATATGCACTCAAATGCATATAAGACCATATTATTCTTATTTCCACTTGTCACCTGTTTCTCTGAAGGTGGATAGCATCTTCCTTCATAAGTCCAAGTCTTTTCATATTTTTCTAAATCTTATCAGCTCATCATTTCCTATAGAACAACAATATTCTGACCCAGTCACATTCTAACTGAGATTGTCTATGAGAGTTTTTCTCCCAATTTTCTGTATTCCCTCTAGTCCTGGCTACATAGGTTTTATTTATACAAGACATTTTTAATTTAAAATAATCAAAATTATCCATTTTACACTTCAATACTGCTCTCACCTTATAATATGGTTTAAGGTCCAATACTACTCAATCTAGTTTCTTTTTTTTTGTCCTGATTTCCTTGAAGTTTCTGACCCTCTGTTCCTCTTGTGTCTGTTTTCAGGTATATGCTCATATATTTTTTCTATACTGTCTATTTTATATGATCTAAATTGATTAATATGGCTGACACTAGTTTCCCTATTTTTCTCTTTTGATTAAATCTATTTTAGCTTTAACTTTGTCTGAGATCATGATTACTATCCCTACATTTTTACATAATAGATTCTACTCCTGACCTTTATTTTGTTTGTGTGTATCTCTCATTTTTATAGAATTTCCTGAAAGCAACATATTGTTAAATTCAAATTTTTAATCTGCTATCAGTTTCCATTTTATGGGTAAATTCATTCCATTCACATTCTAAAGTATAATTATTTGTTATATATTTTCCTCCTTCCTATTTTCCTCATTACCCTTCTCCAGCTATTCTATCTCTCCTCATTCCTCTACTTTACTTCTACTCACTACCTTGCCCTCCTATTCCTTAACCTACCCCACCTCCAAGAGCCCCTCACTTATCCTCTCCCTTCACCCTATCCCCTTATCCTCTTATTTCTTTCTGAATTCACAAGACTTTTATACCCTTCTAAATATGTATGTATTGTTCCCTCTTTAACCCATTCCTGATGAAAGCAGGGTTCCAGAACTACCAGCCTTCCTCCCTCATCTAATTCCTCTGTGTTAGTTCTTCCTCTTGCACCTCATTTGTATGAGATAATTACTCTTTTTACCTTTTCCTATACCATTCTGTATGTTAGAATCACATCATACTCAGCTCTACCCCTTTCCTTCTTTCAAACTACTCAATTACTAATAACAATCTTAGACATATGGTTTATATTTCCACATATAAAAAGTCAACCATTTGTTCTTATTGAGTTGCTTGTAATTAGTCTTTGATGTTTCCCTTATATTTCTCGTCGATTTTGTATATCAAATTTCCTATTAAGTTCTGGTCTTTCTGCAACAAAATCCTGAAAGTCTGTCAATTCATTTTATTTCCCTTCAGGATCACACTTAACTTTTCTAGGTACAATATTTTTGGCTGTAATCCCAGTTCTTTGGCTCTTTGATACATAGCGTTTCAACACCTGGGGTCTTTTAGTGTAGTCACTGCTAGGTCTTGTGTAATTCTAATTGTGGCTCTGCCATATTTGAATTGTTTTTTTTCCTTGCATATTTTCTCCTTAACCTGGGGGTTTCAGAATTTGGCTATGACATTCCTGTAGGTTTTCCTCCTAGGATCTCTTTCAGGTGGTGATGAGTGGATTTTTTTTTTCTATTTTTACATTCCCCTCTTTTTCTAACACTTCGGTTCAATTTTCTTTAATTATTTCTTATATTATTGTATCAAGATTCTTTTTTTTATTGTAACTTGCAGGTCATCCAAATATTCTTATGCTTACTCTTCTTGATTTGTTCTCCATGTCAGTTGTTTTCTTATGTTTCACATTCTCTTCTATTTTTTCATTCTTTACATTTTATTTATTATTTCTTGGTCCCTTATAACTTCCCTGGCTTTCCCTTGACCAATTCTCATTTTCAAGGAGTCATTTTCCCCCTTAAGATTCTGGATGTCCTTTTCTAGTTGGTTGACTTTCTTTTCATAATCTTATTTTTCTTGGATTGTTCTTACTCCTCCCCACCACCAATCTCTCTTGTTTGATTTTTGAAGTCTTTTTTGAGTTCTTCTATGAATTCTTTTGGAGAAGGTGGCCATTTCATGTTACTCTTTGGGATAGGAGAGGCTTTTTTTGCTTCAATATCCAACAACATCTTTAATAGAAAGATGCAAGAATCCTGAGCTGGTAAGCCTTTATCAGAAAAGCCAAGAAGAAAGCTTGGTTTACCATTAAAGTCAAGAAGAAAGTTTGGTTTACCATTAAAGTGTTCTGCCCCTCACCATATTGTACCTCTCTTGAGGGAGGATACCACAGAAGGCAAATATATCTACCCTGAATGTTCTAAGGAGTTGGGGGACATTAATTGCTGTTCATGCCTTGGCCTTAGTGCTACCCCATCACTCGACAGATGGTTTAGTTCTCCAAGGCCTGCCTCCCTTTCAAGATAAATCAACAAGAGTTCAATCTTCATTTTTTATTATTTATTTCAATTAATTTATTTTATTTTATATATTTTATTATTTATTTTTAAATTTACTTGGTTTATTTTTCCCTGATTTTTTTTATGATTCAGGACAATAAAGGGAGCCATTACATCAATGTCAAAAACTCTTGATAACATCTGATTAAACAAATTACAGATTTTATTGAATGAAATTTTAAATTCCACAAAATATTTGGGTGTCTAAATTCAAGCACAATACTTTTCCATATGGAAGGCTAAAGTAATTAAGGGATTTATCCAATCCAAGCTGTGTGACCTTGGGCAAATCACTTCCCCTCTCTGGGTTTCAATATCCTCACCCATGAAAGGAAGAGGTTGGAACAGAGTATGCTGGTGGTGATAATAACAAAAATAATAGCTAACACATAGGGTACTTACTATGTGCCAGGCACTGTGCTAAGCACTTGACAATTGTCATCTCATTTGATCCTCACAACAACTGTGGGAGGTAAATGCTGTTATTATCCCCACTTTACAGATTAGGAAACTGAGGCAGACATCAGTTAAATGACTTGCTCAGTGTCACACAGCTAGTAAGTATCTGAGGTTGCATTTGAATTCGGGTCTTCCTGACTCCAGATTCAGCATTCTATTTGTGTGAAAAGTGTTTTATAATTGTGTTCATATAGTTCCTGGGTTTGTCTTGACAGGTAGATGACTCCCTTGTATTTTATACTGTTTACAGTTATTTTAGATGGATTTCAAATTTTTGCATCAATATTCATTAGGGAAATTCATCTACAATTTTCTTTTTCTGTTTTTGTTCCATATTTGTGTCATAATTAATTTAGGTAGAATTGTCATTTTTATCATACTGGCTCAGCCTACCCATGAGCAATTAATATTTTTCCAATTGTTTAGATCTGGCTTTATTTGTAAGAAAAGTCCCAGCATTCCATCTACTGAGCTACCTAGTTGCCCCAGAAAATGGTAAGTGTTTAACAACTTGCTCTCTGAAAATGTGGAACATACTCTTAAGTTCAACTTGCATTAACAAAATGTTCTCCATCACTTTTTAGAAAATCAACAAAACAAATCAAGTCCTGATTTGCAGCATTTGCCAATTTCCAAGTTGTAAATGCTCACACTAAAAACTTAACAACTGGCTCTTCAGAGCAGGTGCAAGCTGGCTCCAACACAACCCGGTTAAAAGTCCCTTACAGACCTCATATTCTACTTATAGATAGTGAGGCATTGTGGAAAGAGTGCTGGACATGGAATCAAGAATCTGCCCCAACGCTCATTGGTTGTGTGATTTAACCCAAACCTCAGTGTTCCCAGCTGTAAAATATGAATAATGATACCTGTAGAGAGGCGGCATAGCATAGTCAGTCAACAAGCATTCATTAATCACCTAGTACCTGGCAAGCATTGTACTAAGTGCTAGAGATACAAAGCAAGGCAGAAAGCAGTTCCTGCTTTCAAGGATCTCAGTCTAAAGGGGGAGACAGCATGCAAATAACTACATACAAATACAATATATGCAAGATAAGTTATATATAATCACCAAAGGAAACACAGAGAATTGGCCTCAGAGTGGGGAAGACCTGGGTTCAAATCCTATCTCTCACACTCCCTGTGTCATCCTAGGCAGATCACCTAACCTCTTAGTACTACAGGTGATTCCTTCAAACTATATGATGAAGGACAAGAGCATTGCTGTAACATTTCCCGGAAGGAGCTCCCTATACACTCGAAATCACTGGTCCAGACCAAACACACACACACACACATATACCAGTAACACTAACCTCAACATATTATCGTGAGGCTTAAATATGACACTTAACCTAATACATTTTGCATATTATGAAATACTTTACACATGTCTACTATTATGGTTCTACAATTGCTATACGAAAGGAAAGGAAAATATTCCTTGACGATCATCACTCCTTGGAAGTATTAAAGACCTATTGAGTACTTACTTGAGGGCCAGGCCTATTTCTTCTCTCACTCTTGAATCTCTCCCCGATAGCCAGCACCTGTACAGTGTCCTGCATACCATGGAACATTTCTAATCAAGCCAACAAGCATACGTTGAGTTCTTACTACATGCTAGGCACTGTGTTCAGTTCTAGACAAAGAAAAGCAAAAACACATTCCTGCCCTCAAAGAGCTCACATTCTATATGAAAACACTGTGGGTTTTTGGTTTGTTTGGTTTTTTTTTTTAAACGCAGTGGTATGTGTTTGAATTTGCATGGGGCTAATTTCATTATCTGTAACCCAACTGAATACTGATGCCATTTCTCTAATTCATTCCTGAGCACGTTTTGCCCTACTATACAACAGGAAAACAGCTCACCCCAGCTGCTGCACCCTGCCCCATATCCTATGGGGGTTGGGGGAGGGGAGGAGAGCATGCAGATCAGCAAATGTCAGGAGCAGATGAGGCTGCATAGGCTTTCTTTTCCAGGGAAAAAAAATTTGCCAACCTTGAGAAATGGATTATTCTGGCACCTCTGTTCCCCTTCGGGAGCTTCAGGGTGAGAGGAAAACCCAGAGATCTCACTACTATTTCCTTTTGTTGTCGGGCAGAGGTTGTTTTGGGGAACTATGCAAGAGGAACAAATTTCTTTCTCTCCCTGTTTAAGATACATATGGTCCCTGTTCCTGGGAGAATCCAGCTGGATCTCTGGAAACTGGATGTAGAAACTGAAGCACAGAGAGCCTTGGCCTTGCTCAGAAATAACAGAGCCAGATGAGTGGCCTAATTACACAATCATACCACCACCAAGCTAACTTTTTTAAATGTTCTTGAGTGATGCTGAAATAATGTGACTACTTGGCTATTTTTAAAAACAACTCTGACACAGCCTAAATTTTTTATTTTTTTTAAATCAAGCATTATTTCTTGAACCAAGTGACAGGGTCTATATTAGGCACCAGAAGGAACTTTAAGAAGATAGAGGAGAATATGGTTTCTGTCCTTAAGTGGCTTTCAATCTAGCTGAAGAGAAAACTTACAATGAAGACAAGGCAATACGTCATCAATGCAATAACAGATGAACCATAATGGCAGTTCGGAGAAGGTAGGTTTTCATCACAGGCCTGAACGGTCAAGGACGGCTTCACGGATGAGTTGAGGCTTGAGCTGAGCCTTGAAGGATAAGACTTACATAGGCACAGAAGATGGAAAAGTGCATTCCTGGCTGGAAGAGAAGGATGAACAAAAGCAGAAGAGCAACAAAAATAAATTATAAAGCACGTAATGGCTGCAAAGTGCTTGGCATATATTTTCTAATTTTAGTCTACATGAGGCATATATAGTATAAGTACTATTATCCTCATTTTACTGAGTAGAAAGGGGAGGCTCAGGAAAGTTAAGTGATTTACCCAAGGTCAACTCTCTAGTAACTGGTAGAGGTTCAAAGGCCAGTCTTTGGACTCAAAAGTCATGTAGGGAGCCTTCAAGGACGCTTGGTCCAAATTCCTCAACTTCCAAATGAGGAAACTGAGGCCCATAGAAGTTGTATGACTTGCCCAAGGTCACACAGGTAATAACTGAACACAGTACTTCTGATTTTAAATACCATGTTCTTTCTCTTTCATGATGCTGCTTCTTTCTCTATATAAAGAGAGAATGTTTGCTCTTTTCTACTATACTCCCACGACCTCAAAAACTGGCATAACACGTCTAAGTGATTATAGCCATTTAGAGCAGAACATGAATGTAAGAAATAACCATGGATAGGTAGGGGAGGTCTAGCTGATGAAGGGGCTTGAAAACCAGGCAGGGAAGCTTAGAATGGAAAAGGCAGGGTATGAAATACCTTCTGTGGAATGGGATTTCTCAATATCGAGGACAAAGTCTCTCCTTTAAGTCTCATTCTCTGTGAATTAACCTTTGAAACAGGAAAATAAATAATAACAGAACCACAGAATCATGGACCACAGAAGGGCAATCAAGAAGTCACCTAATCTAGCTTTGTCCCCCTAAGAGCTACACTTTCAGTGTATTTGGATAGTTCATTAAATATCACTAATGTGGAATGGACAGAGTGCTGGTGGAGTTGGAAGACCTCTGGACCTCTGTTCAAATCTTGTCCCTAACATATACTAGTCGGCCAACCCTGGGGAAATCCTCTAATTCCTCTGAACCCGTGTTTCTTCCACTATAAAACAGGTACCATAAACCCAGCCCCAGAAGGCTGTTGTGAAGCTCAAATAAGATAAAGTATGCAAAGTGTTTTGCAAATTGTAAAGCACTATATAAATGACTACAATTATTTTTGTAACCTATCCATCCATACCTGCTCATTCTGAGTGATCTTTCCATAAACCCTTCATAGAAGACTTCTTCAAATTGTTGGGGGTTCTAGTTATTCTTTTTGTGAATGAAACTGCCCTGGTTGCATCACACCCGAGAATACAACAAGATCTCAACTTGACCATGGTCAAGCCAAAGAGATTCCACACATGGAAAAACCAATTGGATAAAAGAAAAATATATCACACAAGTTATGACACAGAGTTGAGAAGAGCAGCTCACTGAGTTAATTCTTTAGTGTGTATATATGGATATCTCGGACTGACATTGCAGACGAACAATGATGGGCTCAGCACTGAATAGGAGGGAAGAGAACAACAAGCTCAGGGAAAATTTCAGAACATTCATCACATCTTTTAACACTAATGTTCCCCTGATGATGTTACGTGGCTGCAAATCACACAACATTATGGTCTCCCAAGAATGAAAACTACAGATCACCAAAAGGATATCAGAAAGACGCATAGTGAGAATAAGTAGGCTACCAATGATACTCGTCCATGATAAGTAATGTGAAAGTCATCACAAAAGACATGTGTCTGGAAAAGTTGGTGCACCAAGTCATACATTAAAAATGAAGTCCTTCATATACCCTCCAGTAGCCCTCCAAATTTGTCCCTCCACTTAAACCTCTAACACCCACACCACTCGAATCCACCCCCTCTTAGCAGATTACTTTTCCTCCTACAGTATTGAGAAAATTGAGGCCATCCATCACAAGTGGCTCATATCTTTTCCTCAAAACGTCACTACTTTATCATCCATCTTTCCTTCTTTTTCTCTGGTTTCAGAAGATGAGGTGGTCCTTTCCCTTGCTAACCATATCTATTTGTGCCCTTCAAACTAGCATACCCTTCTCTAACAGGAGTTTGCCCCATCAATCATTTCCTCTTTCATCTCTTCCTGTCTACCAGCTCTTTTTCCCCTACCCACAAACATAACCATGTTTGCAGTTTCCCCGTCCTTCATTTGACTATGCCAGTTCTTCAAACTATTATCCTCTCTTTCACTGCCAAGCTCCTATTCATTGACATTTAGTGCCACCCTCTTCTTACCATTATTCATTCTTCAACTATCACTTCCCAATCACTTCCAAAATATGTGGTCTTCACTCCAGCTACCCTCCTCCCACTAAGAACCTTGTCCTCTTCCCTTGGAATACTGCACTCTGATGGGTAAAGTTTTACTTTCTATTGCCCAGAACTAAACCTCTCTTTCATTTCCTGGACATTACCAAGTGAAACCTCCATGCACAAACCCCTCCCTCCCTTTCTAGCTCCCTTTTGGGTGTTATCTTCCCCTATTAGAATATAAGCTCCTTGAAGGCAGGAATTTCTTGCTTGCTCGAATTTGAAACCAAGTGTGCTTAGCATAGCATCTGACACACGGCACTTAGTAAATGCTAAATATCTGCATGTGATCTAAAAACTGCGTGATATTTTGATATTTTCTAACCCAGAGGTTGTTAACTTAGGGTCCATGAACTTTTAAAAATATACATTCTGATAAATATAATTGGTTTCCTTTGTAAGCCAACATCTTTACTCAATGTATGTAAAGGTATTAGTCTGAGAAGGGGTCCATAGGCTTCACCAGATAGTTAAATATATCTAAGACATAAACCTTTAAGAACCTCCTATGAGTCTAACCTATTTTTTTGTTTTAAATTCAATTTTGTTTTGTTTTCAGTTGCAAATTCTCTTCCTCTCCCTTCCCCTCTGCCACCCACTGAGAAGGCAAGAAAAATAAAACCCATTTATAAATACGTATAGTCATACAAAACAAATTTCTACATTAGCTACATTCTTTAAAAAAGAGAGAAAGAGAGAAGAAAATATGTTCTAATCTTCACTAAATCCATTAGTTCTATATCTGGAGATGAAGAAGTGGATACCATGTTTTCATGATGAGTCCTCTAGAATTATGGCTAGTGGTTGAGTTGATGAGAGGTACTAAGACTTTCAAAAGTGATTACCTTTATAATATCACTGTTACTGTATAAATTATCCTCTTGGTTCTGCTCCCTTCACTTTCGTCAGTTTATAAGAGTCTTCTCAAAGTCCGTGCCAATACCAATCAGTAAAAATCCAGGAAGCCACACAGTGCCACAGGACATGTTGTATTTTTGTACATTTCATAGACTGCTGCAACTACCACCAATAAAAACATCACTTGGCTGCTAATCTTCCAATGATGAATCCTTTTAGCTTGGTTGATCCTTGGGTAATTAGTTATACCATCTCTGTTGCTAGATGTGAAATCCATTCCCGTGAGGTAAAAGGTAACCCTAGGTCCCAAAGGCTCTCCCAGTAAAATTCAAGTTGTGATGAGATCCCTTCCTATGGAAAGATTTTAAGTCTGGGCCTGACACCAGACTGCTTGTCAATCTTCTGATTACCTGCTTAGCTAAGTGCCAATAAGCTCATCCCCAGAAGGTTGGCTCCCAAATGATGACATTTTTTTTCTTTTTGGCCACAGCAACTCACAAAGATTGTCTAAGGCATAGAGGGGTTACAGTTTGTTTTGGTAGGAATGCCTTTGCTGACGAATTCATGGATCTTTGGCAGTACTGTATTATGAATGTTGCATGTGATCCCCCCCACCCAGCTTCCACATCTGCATCTACACCCTTCATAAATTATCCAAGCAATGCAATTAACAAAAGTCAAGTATGTGACAGCTTCTGTGAAATTTATTTGAAATACTTTTTGAATGCCAAATATAAATCTTGCTTTCCTTCTTAGTGTTTGCTTTATTCACTGTGGCTTAAATGTTAGCTCTAGCAATGAAAATCACCTTCTCTCCTGTAAATCTGTAAAGTCATAAAGCTCTTGACAACTAAATGTATTCTTAACACTGTATTCCACCATGGAAACAAAACACCAATCGCATTCAAAGGCTTGCTGGAGCTCCCCTCACAATCTGGACTTACTTGTAACAATACCAATCTTATTCTTACACAGTATTCTTTTCAGATTAGTTTGGGAGGTCTTAGCTCACTTTCAAACAATTTTTTCCATTAACTGGCAAGAGTTCCCATAGTACTCCACCCCCTCCATATCCTTCCTGAGCTGGGTCACTTAAAAATAACTATCTACTGAAAAAAAAGAGTCCAGGAAATTATTTTAATGGAAAATCATTGGCCATACTAGTTGCCGGTAGATGGAAAGATATCTCAGGTTTGTCCTCAAAAGGATTCCAAATTAGAAAAGCCTGTATCCATTAGTGATACTACCAACTTGCTCTTCATTTCCTACATCACTTCCCTACCGCACCTTGTCTGTGGTATAAATGAATAGTTTATAACAGAATGCATCCCATTTGGAAAAGAAGGTCCTTTATTTCTCTTATCATAATAAAATGAAAATTACAAGCTCTTCCTACTTATGCATACCACATTACTTTATACTCTCTTAATTCTTCATGTTTCACATTGGAGTTATTTCCCAAAAGGGAATTCTCTCTGAGAGATAGAGTCTTCTGTTTTGCATCAGTAATAGCTTACAAGGAAAGAAGAGAGGAAATAAATTATTTTATTAAGTACCTAATATGTGCCAGGCACTGTGCTAGGCACTTTGCAAATATCATCTCATTTGATTCTCAAAATAACCCTGGGAGGTAGGTGCTGTTATTATCATCCCCATTTTACAACAGAGGAAACTATGGCAAACAGAGGTTAAGTGACATGCCCAGGGTCACACAGCTGGGTAGTATCTGAGTCCAGATTTGAACTGAGTTTTTCCTGACTCCTGGCATAGTGCTCCATGAATTGTGCCACCTATCATAAGATATATTCATGATGCTTAAAACCAAAAGGAATTAATGCCTTGGTAACATACCTAACTTTAGCAACTGACCATAAAAACTTTTGGCTCCAAAATATTTCTTTGGGTTAATGCAAATTTTTTGATCCTATTTTATCTCAAGAAAAAATTCCTAACACCTAGTTTTATTAAAAATAGGACCAAATCAAAAAGGAAGGCTGTGAAATCTATTCAGCAAATAATTAAGGAACAGGAGAGAAACCCATCTGTCTACGATGGCTTAGGTATAATACTATCTGGAGTCATGGGAATGGGTGAGATGGTTTCTGTTCATTCCAACTATATAGTTTATTAAATTTTTTAAAAACTCCTTTCTCCTTCATCCCCCATATCCAAGTTAGTCAGAAAGTCTGTCAATCCTTATTTCAAAATATCTCTTATAGCTAGCATTTTTTGGTTACTGCCATCTCCCCAATCTAGGTCCTCGTCATCTCATTTCTGGATTACTATAACAGTTTTGTAACTGGTGGGGATACACCTTCACAGTTTCTTACAACCTGCTCACTGCTTCCAGATTCAACTTTCAAAAATATCTATGTTATATTAGTCCCCTACTCAAAAACTCCCAATGGCTCCCCATTGTTTACAGGGTGATGTCTAAACTTTTCAGCTCAGGATTAATGACCCCCCACAATTTGGACCCACCATACTTTTCCAAATCTGTCTCCTACTACTCCTACAAGCTCTGCTACTACTCTAAGTAGCTGGTCTCCTGTTTTTAAAATACTCCATACTCATTCCCAGCTCATGCCTTTATTCATGATTTTCCCAAAGCCTAGAATTTCCTTCTGTCTTCTATCACAATCTTACCCATCCTTTAAAAGCCAGATCAAGTCAATGGGCACTGTGTTAAGAGATGGGAGATACAAAGAAAAACAAAATAGTCTCTGCTTGCAATGAGTTCATTCTAATAGAGAAGAAAACATGCCAACAATTATGTACAAACAAGAAAGATATAGGATAAATGGAAAAGGTATTAGTTGGTTGTTTTGAGGGGTTCTTTGGCCAATAATACTTTATTATTTTTTAACATTCTGTTTTTAGAATTCCAAATTCTCCCTCTCCAATCCCTCCCTCACACACTGAGCAGACAAGAAATATGATCTCCATTATATATGTGAAGTCATACAAAGCATATTGCCATATTGGCCATGTTGCATAAAAAATCAAGGAAAATAAAGAAAGATAAAAACAATATGCTTCAATCTGCACTCAGATTTTATCAGTTCTCTCTCTAAAGTTGGATAGCATTTTTCATCCTAAGTCCATTGCAATTACTGTGGATAATTTGTACTGATCAAAGTAGCTAAGTCTTTTATAGTTGATTGTCCATATGATACTGCTTTTTCTGTGTATAATGTTCGCCTGGTTCTGTTCACTTTGCCTTGCATCAATTCGTATAAGTCTCTCTGGTTTTTCTGAAACCATCCCCTTCCTTATTTCTTAATGCACAGTAGTATTCCATCACAGTCATACACTCCAACTTATTCAACAATTTATTATGGGCATCCTCTCAACTTCTAATTCTTTGCCACTACAAAAAGAGCTGCAACAAATACTTTTGTGCAAGTAGGTCCTTTTCCCTTTTCTTTGATCTCTTTGGGATATAGACCTAGTAGTGGAATTGCTAGGTCAAAGGGAATGCCCAGTTTTATAGTCCTTTGGGCATAGTTCCAAACTCTTCTCCAA
>CM053622.1:362295321-362321004 GCA_028646595.1 Phalanger gymnotis | reverse complement strand
AACAAAAAAAAAAAGTTTTCGCATGCAACTAGAAAATAAGATACACAGGCAATGGGGCGTAGAAATTTATCTTGCCCTACAAGAAAGGAAGGGAAATGGGGATGGGAGGGGAGTGGGGTGACAGAAGGGAGGGCAGACTGGGGAACAGGGCAACCAGAATATATGCCATCTTGGAGTGGGGAGGAGGGTAGAAATGGGGATAAAAGTTGTAATTCAAACTCTTATGAAAATCAATGCTGAAAACTAAATATATTAAATAAAAAAAATATGCACCAGTGATTAAACAAAGGGTTAAGCACACAAAAACCTGCCCTACTGATAGACCCTGCAAATCCCAGCTGCATAAAGGCTGGATTAAAATTGTATCTTGTTCTGGTCTTCCTGACCACTGTCCTACTCCCCCACCCCAGACACACTTGTAGTCAGTATATTAAGTTTATAAGTAGCCAGTAGAAAGTAGCAATAAGAAGATTGCAAAAGAGACCTATACAGACTGCCCTAAAGAGCTGAGGAGCATAATTTGTTAACAATATCATATATTAACTAAAAATTGCATCCTGATAATATGTGCTGAATCAAGGGAAGGTTTTGCTAAGCTTTGCTGCCAGGACTTTTTTATCTTATGATATGCAAATCTTGGACAAGTTCCAGACATCTGTAGTAAGACCAGCATAACATCAAATGGTGCTAATAATTTTGAGATGATGTGGAAATGTTTAACTGACAACTTTGAGATGATTTGGATATTTTAATGAACTAAACCCAATGTGATACATATAAGAGTTAGTCTGTCCCTCCCCCCCCAAAAAAACCCTCTATAATAATGAGACCTCAAACTCCTCCCCCATCTCCATTGAGGTCCATACTGCTGAGTACTCCCAACTCTAATCCATGGTTATGTGAGTGGCTCTCTGTGACTTTCCCCTCCCCATCCTGCCTGCTTTACTTCACCATTCTGTCCCCGTCCCCATAGCACCTGCCTCTGTACCCTGCCCCCTTGCCACTTGTCTCTGTATTTTCTGCATCATTTGCCATTATCTCCTCTGTGCTTCATTAGAATGTGATTGCAGATTCACTTCCCTGGTCTCTCCTGACAAGTACCCAAAGAACCTGGTGCCTGCCCCCATTTCATATTTCCATAAATTTCACAAATTAATTAGGAACTCAATGGCCCTAAGACTCACACCTAATTCAACCGAGGCCAGGTCAGCACAGAACTTAAGGAAGTGATATGCCATAATTAATTTGCCCTTCTTCATTCATTTTCTATTTGCTAAGATACTAGCTTATTCTGACCATGGCTTTAGACTCTGACATAGAGTCTGATTATTCAAACCCTAATGCCTATTCCTGGCTTTGATATCAATCACCTTGAGAAAGCTGTAGCTTGTGTCTCATGGGCACCTCTTGGACTTGTCATCCCTCCTTATATCCTTCCCTCCTATTCCCATAAGTTTGGGTTCATCCTTATGTTGCACTGTGGCTTCTGAGAATCAAGTGCGAACCTAAACCTGGACCAGGAAAATATACTCCATCCTAACAATTTGATTTGAATTTCACCTTGTGCTACAAGAAGGAGCTATTCAGGACTTAACACTCACTCATTATCAATCCTTTGCTCCATCTAACAATCTCTGACTAAATTCTATCGTGTCCAATACACTGTTGAAGAAACAGAGATGGATCTTACATAGAGTAGGGGAAGACACAACACACTCACAAGTAAATCTAACAGAAATGAAAATATGACAAATGCATGGGAGGATGATACATTTTGAAGCTTCAGTGAGAGGTATGTCATGTGTGGCGGAGGAGATCAGGGAAGGCTTCAAAGAGAAGAATTAACATTCAGCAAAAACTGAATAGACATTCTAACCAAAAGTGTCAAAGTGCCCTGCAAAAATAAATAAATAAAATACGATACAACATAAAGTTAACTGGTGCTTTTCCAAACCAATAGCCAGGAAAGCCCTGTCTCTGTTTGAGTTTGACACCACTGTTCTAAACCAAAATAATTTCATTTTTTTAATTGATATTAACAATCAAGCTTAAAAAAAAACCCATCTCTACAGATTCACTGGTTTTGGTTCCTTGGAGCCATCACAGCACTAGCAAGATATGCATTAGCTGCCAAAACTTTAAGTCAATAGCAAATATCTTTCAGGCAAAAGTGCAAAAGAGATTACTGAGTGTGTGAAGCCACTTGGAAAAATCTGTCTGAATTTTACTTAGGTCTTCTATCTGGCAGCAGTAATGGAAAAAAAAATTCTCTAGGAGCAGTTTAAATACTTGAGCCAATAATGCTATCATTTGTATGGACAATGGGTTTCTCTTTATTGCTCTCAAAATGACAGATTCTACAAACAACCCTTCCATCAAGTCAGAGAAACAATTTCCAAACAGAATATTTAGTCTAAATACCAATTTCATAGTGCCTGCCTATTTACTGAAATGCACAGTAGCATGTGAAGGTTCATAAAATACAGAGGGGCTATAGATTTAAGACAACTAATATGGTATCAAAAATCTTGTTTGCAGTGGCTCATTATCAAAATCAGCGAAAGGAAAGCAGTCTCGTAGGATCCCCTGGGAACTACTGTTCTCCTACGTGAGGATAACAATAACCTCAGGGAGACAAGGCAGCTGGTGCCTGCATTAGAACATTATCAAAACAGGGGAAAATGAGCATCAACCCCCAAGTGAGTTGATTTTTATTTTTATTCTTTTATTTTTATTTATTTATTTAGTTTAGAAAAGGTGGTAGCATCAAATAACCCAACTTCAAATATCACCATGGTCTGACTACCAATAGAAGAATATGAAAAATGAGCACACTGATGAATGGCAGAGAATATTTGAATTGTGCAAGATTCTTCAGTGCCTATTAGAACTTAGTGAGCAAGGTTCTCCTATTTTATAGAGGCCAAGGGGAGAAAAAAAATCAACAAACTATTTTAAGACTGGTTAGGATAACATCTAACCTTTTTCCAAGTCTATCTGCCAGGCAATATTTAGACCTACTGGGCTCAAGAATCCTCTCCCCAAACACATTAGTATTCCTCATTCTAAGACTGGTTTTTCCTTTAAAAGGCCATGGTGGGTGTGAGAAGGCAAAGACTTAATGTCAATCAAGAAATTACATTTAAAAAAATCAACCACTTCTTTTACTCCGGTTTTTTCTATGAGCAAAAAAAAACCAAGCTCCTCATTTGTCCAGACAAAAAGTTAACTGATAGACAGCCTGGATGTTCCACTCTACTTGCTGTAACCCCCTTCCTTCTCCCCACATCCTACAGCCTCAGTCTTTAAGGCATACTGGCTTTGGGCTAAGCTGACCAAACAAAGTCTTGAGCTAACAAGACCTCTAAAAAGGGGTGGGGAGGGCTGAGAATCAAGCATTTCTCACACTCTATGGCCCATTACACTCTCATGCCAGAGTAGAACTCTATGGGAAAAAAATCCTCTAAAATGAAGCTTAGGAATGGTTCATGTCTGCAGTCTCTCCCAAAAGGGTAATTATTAACAAGAGTCCCTTCAAAAAAGGTGTTCAATGAACAAGACATCAGGCATAGGATGGCTATTATTTCCTCTATCACAAAAGTACTTAAAAGACTCATAAATGCACATTGACAAATGAATACAAGATACAGTAACTCATCACTCCTATTACTATCTTCCAGGATACTTTAGCTGTTAAAAAATGAAACACGTTTTAGGCCTGACCAACAAGTATTTCAAGCAACCTTCATCTCTCATTTCCAATGTCAAAGCGACTCACTCAAGGTCAATGACCTGTGCTCACTGCCATGATGGTTCTCATTTCCTTCAAGCAGCTGTTTTGATCAGGTGATATTACCTTCAAGGCAACCAGTAGCTTTTTAATTCTTGAATTCATGAGGTGGCTGCCAAGGCTACAAACTCATATTTCAACATTGGTCAGCTGAGTTCAGACAAAGAAGCACAAAGCAAAAGAGGGGACCAGAGACTTGAGATGCAGTCTCAAGTTCATCTAGGCCAGCATTTGACCTTGCTACCATGTGTGTAGTTAGCAAGCAGGAGTAAAGTCCCCTCCCCTACCCTTCCCTGGAGGTCTGAAAACTTGAAGAGTCAACAGAGAGAGAGAACAATGTAATTTGTACCTGATTTTAAAGTCTTAGTAGCTCTTATATTCAGTATTCAATTCTTTGACACTATTCCATTTTGTGATCCAAAGGACCGGGAGACCAACCAGAAGCCTATTTTCACATATGCCTTCAGCAAGAGGGCCAAGGAACATACGGAATTGGAAATGACCCAAACACAATGCAACCTGAAAGGCAGGATCTGTGCTCCGTTCCATGGGGAATGCCTCAGCCAAAGTACATGTGTGACCAGAAGTAGCCTGGACATACTCAGCTCCATAGTAAGTGATCCAGTCAGAATGGAGATAGGGTGGGGGGTTGGAAGGGGAGAGATGAATTCTCCTCATTATCCTTATCACACTGCCATGTCAGGAATGCAAGGGAAGGCCCCCAGAATATTGAGTGGGCTCCCTTTGGAGAACTTATGATAGGATTGGGCAAAAGTTTCTTATATTGGAAAATTACTTAACCTAAAGGTGATAAGATCCTCTCAAAGAGTAATTTCTCCCACCTAGGACCATTTGACTGATGGTCAATACAACATGAGGCAAGACTAGGCTATAAAAAATCTAATTAGCATCAGCTGATGGGCAGTTGATAGGTACCTAAAAATGGCCCCAAATAAAGGAAGATACATCTATAAGGTTTTACACAATGTTAAGGTGCCATTACTGGATGAGGTGTTACTATCAGGAGAGGCTGGTCAGCCACTTTCCTTATTTGGAAAATTGAGTAATGGGGACAAGAAGTCAGGTGCTTTAAGAAGGAA
Organism: Phalanger gymnotis; assembly: GCA_028646595.1. Lineage (NCBI taxonomy): Eukaryota > Metazoa > Chordata > Mammalia > Diprotodontia > Phalangeridae > Phalanger > Phalanger gymnotis. Next base: position 362,316,114 of record CM053622.1, on the reverse strand, counting down.
TATGTTAAGCTTAAGAGTTAGAACATGTTAACATAGGGGTCTCAAGAATTGCCAAAGAACAGATTTGTTTCAGTGGAACAATGCATTTTTTTGAGCTTAATCTTACAAGAATGTGATGGTGGAGCAGGAAATCTCTAAGATAATAGAACCCTCCTTCAAGGGAGAAATTGGTAAGATTCATCTTGCACTTGGTAGCCTGAGGGTCTCTATTTACACACCTCTGTATCTGTTTGTTTGACCTTGTAGGTTATATTTCCCAGGAAGATGTTTCCTCATAGGTTACCTCCTCCACAATTCCATCATTTGATACTTCCTCAAAATTATTACATATTATATATGTATTATAAAAATCTATGTATTACTCAATGTATTCATTGTACTAAATTCTGATAATACAGCAAGGCAGTTGTATATACAGAAAACTAGGGACCTCAGTCCAAAGAGGGCTATGGTGGTAATAAAAAAAAACATGTGGGAGCAGACAAAATTAAGAATATTCTCCTAAAGACTAAATAGCAAGCATCAACCAATAAATCAATCAATTATGATGTAATAAATCTGGGAAAGCATAAAAAGCAGTGTGAACAAAACCTCTTAGCAAGAATGGAGAGTCATGATAATTCCCGAAACTCAGTCTTTTCCTACATAGCTTCTGAAGCTATTGTTTTGAACAGCGGTCATTATCTGGCAAAACTATGAACAGATCTTTGTGGGAACAAAGATGTCCTGAGCAGAGACTGAAACAAGGACTGAGACATTTTACAGGGAAATTGTAACATGAAGACCTGGGTTTAAACTCCAGTTTTTATCTTATAGCTGGCACCTAATTACCTTTCCAAAAAGGCTAAAACTTCTAAGAGACAATGGACAATACACACAACTCTAAAATCAGGAGACCTAAAAGGAACAGAGAATGCAGTTTAACATCCATTTAGACAACAGGTTTCTTGTTCCACTGGCTTGGATTTAGCTATCTACTTCATGAAGTCATCTGCTTCAGAGAAACATTTTCCCCATAGAAATTCCATGTCAAAGGGGTCTGACAAGACCACTGTCCAAAAGTTATCGAGTTTTGTCTGCTTATACTAGGATGGGCCTTTCCACCTTGTTTTAGGGTAGATTCACACAGATAATTCTTCTAGTAGATCCATTTGTCAGATTCCAAGGCATACAATGCTCCTTTCAGAAGTTCCTTAAGTAACATTGCTCAAATCTGCTTAGTGATAAGACTAAAAATAATTTAGTAGGGTCTGACACTCCATATGGTGAAAGTCAGTGCAAACCTCACGACTACAGAAAGAACATCAGACTAGACTACCTTAAACTCATCTGAAAGTTTTGAGTTTCAACATTCATATGCCATTTGTTCTGTCCACCTTGCCCATGAACAGTGTTGTCTAGAGGTTAGAGGAAGAATTCCTGACCTATATTCCCCAAATGAGAAATGGTCAAAGGATATGAACAGGCAGTTTTCAGATGAAGAAATTAAAGCTATCTATAGTTATATGAAAAATGCTGTACATCACTATTGATTGGAGAAATACATATTAAAACAACTCTGAGGTATCACTTCACAGCTATCCTATTGGCTAATGTTACAAAAAAAAGAAAATGATAAATGTTGGAGAAGACATGGGAAAACTGAATGCTAATACATTGTTGGTGGGTTCTGAACTGATCCAACCATTCTGGAGAACAATTTGGAGCTATGCCCAAAGGGCTATAAAAATATGCATATCCTCCAATCCAGCAATACCACTACTAGGTCTGCATCCCAAAGAGATCATCAAAAAGAGAAAAGGACCCACATGTACAAAAATATTTACAGCAGCTCTTTTTGTGGTAGCAAAGAATTGGAAATTGAGAGGACGCCCATCAATTGGGGAATGGCTGAACAAGTTGTAGTATATGAAAGTAATGGAATACTGTTGTTCCATAAGAAATAACAAGCCTGTGGATTTCAGAAAAACCTGGAAAGACTTACATGAACTGATGCTGAGTGAAGTGAGCAGAATCAGGAGTACATTGTACACGGTAACAGCAACATTGTGACATTATGCAATGACCAACTCTGATAGACTTAGCTCTTCTCAGCAATGCAATGACCTAAGGCAATGCCCAAAGATTCATGATGGAAAATGCTATCCACATCCACAGAAAAAACTATGGAGTCTGAATGCAGATTGAAGTATACTATTTTCTCTCTCTTTTTTTTGTTTTTTATTTCTCATGATTTTTCCCTTTTGCTCTGATTCTTCTTTCACAATATGACTAATATGGAAATATGTTTAATATGATTGTACATGTATAGCTTATATCAACTTGCATGCCATCTTGGGGAGGGGAGAGGGAAGTGAAGAGGAAAATTTTGGAACTCAAAATCTTATAAAAGTAAATAAATTTTTAGAAATGAATTACTGACCTGTAAAATGAGTTTTTCCTGTCCTTTGATATTATCAGAAAGAGACCTCAAACAGAAAAAAATATAATCTAAAAGTTTCTTTACAACTACTAGAACAATTCTCTACACAAAAGCCTCAATCCAACTAGAGGATTTATAGACAATTACTAAAACATACTGAAAATCTGTGTATATATGCACTATATAAAATTCATCTGTGGATATGCAAATGGACCTGAAAGGAGTTCAGTAACTTTCAATAACCTCCAGGACAAAATCTAAAATATATCATTTGGGACCACCATCTTTACTTGGCCTTTTGTCAACATTTTCAGTGGTAAAACAGCATTAGTTCTAAGGCTACCAATACAATTACAGCTACCACAATTCCTTTAAAATATATTCTTTACCCATTGCAAACCATTTGGAAGCCAACCACACATATCTAATGTCCACTTTTGTTGCCTTTCTCAAAGTAAGGTTTTACTACTCAATTGAGAATTAGAATTTTTAGATCTTTATCAATTATCCTTTTGAGGATATATTTTATACTCCTATCACGGAAAGAGGGGCAGTATTTAAACAAAAAGAACTGAGACATAGAGACATTATCTTATACTTGAATATATGGCTATTTAACCTTTGACAAAGGAGACAGCAAATCAAAGAAATGATTTGTTCTATTAGCCTATTTTAGGAGGTTGAGACAAGTAATGGCCACAAAAATTCAGAATGGTATATATTAGGGTCCTTTATGTCTCTACCCCATTATAGAGGCTCAAAGATGCCAGATGTTTGGAACAATAAGTTCATTACAAAATCTTTACAATTCACCTGCCATGGTCAAAGAAATGTATTGTGAAAGGAAGAGGAAAGACATAGAACAAAACTCCCTCAGTTCTGTTTGATTTCAGACAAAATGATAGATATCTTTTGGAATAGCTGATCATGCAACAGAATTCCACATTATGTAAAAGGTCTCATAGCAGGGCTCCCAATCCTATAGGTGGGAAATGTTCCTGTTCCAAAAGGAAATAATACAGTGGGGAAACTGAGTTGAGAGGATCCTGCCACTACTTTCATAAGACATCTACTTTCCCTATCTTCTCAATCATCTTAATCCACTTTTAACATTTTTAGATGGCATTCTCTTTGAACAACTCTTGGCATTTTCCTTTGAATGGTGGGCAACTTACAAATTTAATGACAAACCAATCAGATATATCTGGATTCAAAACTAGAACAAATCAAATCCAGGTATATCTGAATTCAAAACTACAGCAAAGAGGTTACACCTCCACTACTTACAGAGAAGGTATACAATTGTTTCTGCAGGAAATAGTAATATCAATAAATTCACAATAAATAACAACTACTAGAAACACTCATCCTTACTTAAGAGTATACAAGACCTTTACAAAAGCCTTCAGTTTTTCGGTTTTTAGTTAACATATGCTTATGCAGAAATCAATCATTAGAAATTAAGAAAATAGTCACATTCTAGAGTTTAACATAAAATGCTACAGTTAGCCTGGACAGCATAAAGTATTCCATATTAACCCCTAAGGAAAAAGGGAAATTCTTTACATTTTGATCTAGTAGAGAGTTGACTCAAAGATGCAACAGTTAATATACACCAATTGAATTACAATTTACTTAGTTTCTATAGATTTCATCATCAGACAAACAATTCACCAAATAAATAATTTTTAAAGTATAAATAAATTTTTAAGCCAGCTCCCTTTGGCTGTGCACATGTTTGTTTTGGGCGATGGGATCTTAATTCTTCTGTAAGCCAAAGTCTTAATAATATCTAGTCTCAGGATAGAATTTACAAGGTTTCCATAAACATACTCCTCCCTGCAACATCTTTTACACAATCAGTCAATAAGCACTTTATTAAGCTCCTACTATGTGTCAGGCTGTACTAAGCACTGAGAGATTCAAAGACATGCTAAAGACAGACAGTTCTAGACCTCAAGGAACTCACAATCTAATGAGGGAGAAAACAAGCAAGCAACTATGTACAAACAAGTTATAGATATACAAGATTAATAGAAAATAATTAATAGAGAGAAGGCACTATAACTAAGAGGTATTGGGAAAGGCTTCCTTTAGAAGGTAAGATTTTAGATGGAACATGAAGGAAGCCTGGGAAGCCAGTAGGCAGAGATAAGCAGGGAGAGCATTCCAGGCATGGGAGATGGCCAGAGAAAATGCCCAGAGCCAAGAAATGGAGTGTCTTATTTGTGAAACGGTAAAGAAGCCAGTACCACTGGAACAAAGACACTGTGGGAAGGGAGGGAAGTATAAGATGTAAGAAGACTAGAAAGGTAGAGGATTAGTTAGGTTATGAAGGGTATTGAATGCCGAATAGCATTTAGGATTTTACCCTGAAGGCAATAGGGAGTCACTGGGACTTACTGAGTAGGGAGTGATAGATTCAAGCCTAAGCTTTAGGAAAATCACTTTGGTATCTGAATAGAGGATGGACTGGAGTGTGGAGGGATCTGAGGTAGGCAGACTCACCAACAGGTTATTGCAATAGCACAGGTGCGAGGTGGTGAGGGCCTGTATCAGAGTGGTGCCATACTGGGGGAGAGAAAGAAGCATACTGGAGAGATGATGAGAAGGTGAAACTGACAAGCCTTGGAAACATATTGGGTGTGAATATGAGAAATCAAGGATGACACCTAGATTGCAAGCCTGGTGACTGGCAAGTTGGAATGGGAGACTGCTTAGAGGGAAAGATCAGTTAGGGAGAAAGATCGGTTTTAGACACAGTAAGTATAAGACAGCTACTGGACATCCAGTTCAAGACGTCTGAAAGGCAGTTGAAGAGGTGAGAGTAGAAGTCGGCAGAGATGTTGCAGCAGGATGGGTAGGTGTGAAAATCATCCATGGGAGCTTCACTAAGCGAAGCAGTAAAGAGGAAGGGCAGAGGATTCAGAACAGAGTCTCGTGGGACACCTATGGTTAGAGGAAGTCACCTGGATGAGTATCCAACAAAGGAGAAAAGAAGGAATGCTCAGATAGGCACAAGGAAACCAGGAGAAAGTGGCATCTCAAAAGCCTAGAGAGAAAAAAATATCAGTGAGAAAGGGGCAATCACCAGTGTTAAAGGCTGCAAGGAGGTCAAAACGAATGAGAATTGAGAAAAGATCACTGGAGTTCATTGGTGACTTTGAAGAGAGCAGTTTCAATGGAATGAAGTAGTCAGAAGCCAAATTGAAGGGGGTTAAAAAGAAAATGAAAGAAGATGTTCGTCTCAAGGAGTTTAGCCACAAAGGGTAGAAATGATATAGTTAGTAGGGCTGGAAAAATCAAGGAAGGGTTTTTTGAAGATGAGCAAGACATACACATATTTGCAGGCAATAGAGAAGGAGCCAGTAGACAAAGAAAGACTAAAGATGGGAAAAAGGATGGAGATGATAGAGGACAATTTATTGGAGGAGACAGCTGAGTAAAACATCTGGGAAGGAATCTGAACTCAGGTTTTCCTAATTCCAAATCCACTGTCCTGTCCATTGAACCACTTAGCTGCAATATTTAACTACGTTTAGTAAGTCCTCACCCAAAGTCTTCTTAAGTCATTTCGTCTCCCTTTATTATTTTCTACTACAACCTCTGAAAACTTTAAAATACCAAAAAAATATCATGAAGAATTTATCTTGCAGGTAAACACTAAAGATACCGAGAGACGAAAAGGAGTAAAGCCTCTGGCATTTAAACATAACCATAGGGCAGCTAGGTGGCACAGTAGATAGAGCACCAGCCCTGGAGCCAGGAAGACCTGAGTTCAAATCTAACCTCAGACACGTACTAGTTGTGTGACCCTAGGCAAGTCACCTAACCCTGATTGCCTCAAAAAAAACCAAACCAACCCCCAACCATGAAATAAATCCAAAACAAACTTCCCTTTGACTGGATATCTAAACAAACTTGCAATATATGACAAAATAAGAGCCATGTATTATTTCAAATAGAAGCTATTGCACGAACATGTCAAAAGATCACAGGATCATAGAGTTAAGGCAAGGAAGGCCTAGAAGCCAGTTAATCTAATTCTGCAAATGAAAAAAAAAGTGAAAGACTTGGTCACATAGATGCTAAGTTAGAGAGGTAAGATTTGAATGCAAGCCCTCTAATTCTAGAGCTGCTGCTCTCTCCACACTGTCATACCACCTATAATGCACAGGTGGGGAAAATGTTCTCAAATTCTTCAAGGAAGCCAAAGCAGGACTTCTTAACCTTTCATGTGTCATGGACTTCTTTGGTCATCTGGGGAAGCCTATGGACTCTTTCTCAGAACAATGTTTTTAAAACACATAAAATAAAATACATAAGATTACACAAGAAACTAAGTATATTGAAATATAGTAATCAAAATAAATAATGAGTTCACAGACTCCCCAGCTTTAGAATCTCTGCAGGATGGACAAGTTTGGAGGGGAAATAAAATACAGGTGCCCAGTTGCTGAGCAGACATCATCTTAAGATAACTCTCTTCAGGTGTTTAGCAAGACAACTCCAAAGGGCACTGCTACGATGGATGAAACTATACCAACAGGATAAATTCAAGGAAGAAATTATTTTAATAAATAGAAAGATTTGGGGCATGTCCATGCCGTTTCCCCTTCTGTGGTGCTCCTTTTGTTAATCTATGTTGGAAATCTGCTCCTCAGGTGCCCAATGTGACAGGCAACAATGCCTTCTGTTCTGCGTCAGTAAGGAAAGCATGAATCTGAAGCAGGCAGTCAGAGCTACCAAAATGGGAGCTGGGCTGGAAGCATTCTGCAGGGGCGCTCAGAAGAATAAGAACGTCTCTGGTGGAAGCCCTTCAAGGGTGGACTATGTAGGGGGCAGAAATTATGCATTGTAACGACTGCAGACTTAACGACGATCGTGTTCTTTCTCCCAGTCATGATTCTGTTGTTTTCTGTTACTCGTAATGGGTATAGGAAGAAGCTTTGCTGGCTTTCACAGGGGTTGTCATTTCAGGATGAGCCATTCTCCACTCTAATAATAATAATAATAATAAAAATTGCTATTGCTGTCCAGTTGTTTCAGCTGTGTCTGACTCTTCGTGACCCTATTTGTGGTTTTCTTGGCAAAGATATTGGAGGGGTTTGCTATTTCCTTCTCCAGTTCATTTTACAGATGAGGAAACTGAGGCAAACAGGGTTAAGTGACTTGCCCAGGACCACACAGCTACTAAGTGTCTGAGGCTGGATTTGAACTCTGGAAGATGAGTCTTCCTGACTTCAGACCCGGCGCTCTATGAAACTGTACCAACAGGATAAATACAAGGAAGAAATTATTTTAAGAAATGGTAAGACTTGGGGCATGTCACCTAACTGCCAAATAATAATAAATAGTTAACATTTATACAGCACCTGTTATGTGCCAGGCATTGTGCTGAGTACTTTACAAATATTATCTAATTTGATCCTTACAACAGCCCTGGAAGGTGGGTTCTATTCGTATCACTGAAGCAAACAGAGGTTAAGTGACCAGCCCAGACCAGGGTCTCGCTGCTAGTTAAGTCTCTAAAGCCAAATCTGAGCTCAGGTCTTTGTGACTCCATGCCCAAGGTTCTATCTGCTGTGCCACCTAGCCAAACATAAACCCATTTCAAGTGGAGGATAATGGCTTAGGAGAGAGGAAGGAGGTGACGGAAAAGAAATCACAATGACAATGATAGCTAGCACTTACACATAGCACTTTAAAGCTTCCAGGGCACTCTACAGATGCTATTTCATTATATCATGGCCTCAGACACAACTAGCAGTGTGACTCTGGACAAGTCATTAAAACTCTTTATATCTCGGTTTCCTCATCTGTAAAATGGAAATAATGATAGTCCCGACCTCATCGGATGGTTGTGAGGATCAAATGATTTAACATGTGTAAAACACTCACTTTGCAAACTCTGAAGTGCTATGTCATGCTAATTATTATCATCAATTATTATATACTTATGACACCCCCATGAGGTCTGGGCTACCTCATCCCCACTTTACAGATGAGGTAACTGAAGTTGAGAGCAACCTGACTAAGGATAGCACAGCTAGTGTCTGAGGCCACATTTGAACTCGGCTCTTCAAATCTAACTCTCTAGCCACCATACCACCTAGCTGCTGAATAAGGCCAAACTTGCCAAACTTGGCAGCAACATATAGGATCCTCTGATAGATCTGTAATGGATATTTCAATAAATGCAGGCCATCTTCCTCATCTTATGAAACTTGTCTGCATCCTCCAGTAAATCTCCCACAAGGCGTTAACCCAATATAATAGGGGCCTCTCTCTAGATCTGTCAACACTGAGGATACTGTAACCAATGAGGCACAAGGTCTATCTACTGATTATCTGTCTCTCGCTATGACCACAAGACTGACCTACCTCTTTTCTCAACCAATTGCCTGGAGGATATCCTTTATACTTCTTCCTTCAGTGCAATCCTCTCTTGGTAATATGCTGCAGACTATTCATGGCTACAGTTGGGTACAACACAACTTTTAATTCTTTGGCCTGCGAAGCAATCCATTATTCACAACCCTACAGCACCACTGAAGGAATGCTGATGTTAAAAAGATAGCTCTTACAATACCAAGGAAATCGAAAAGGAAAAACACTCCTATATACAGAAATATTTAAAGCAGCTCTTTCTGTGCTGGGCAAGAACTAGAAACTTAAAGGGTGCCCATCAATTGGTAAACAGTTCAACAAATTATGATATGCAATGGAACTATCACACCATAAGACATGATGAAAGGACTGGTTATATAGAAACCTAAAAGGACTTGTATAAACTGATGCAGAATGAAGTGAAGAGAACCAGGAGAATTTTTACAATAACAATATCTCTGTGAGGACAAACAACATTGAAATACTTAATGAACTCTTAAAAAAAAACCAATGCAATAACTAATCATGATTCCAAAGGACCCACACTGAAAAATGCTACCCTCTCTCTTAACAAGAGAGGTGATTAATTCAGGGTACACAGTAAGACATACAGGAGACATACAGGCATATCTTGGAGATATTGAGGATTTGGTTCCATACCACTACAATAAGGCACTTACTGCAATAAAGCAAGGCACACAAATATTTTTTTGTTTCCTAGTACACATAAAAATTATGTTTAAACTATAACGTAGTCTATTAAGTGTGCAATAGTATTATGTCTTTAAAAAAAGTATGCACCTTAATTAAAAATACTTTATTGCTAAAAAAAAAAGTTAAGCACAGATTATCTGAGCCATCAGGGAGTTGTAATCTTTTTGCTGATAGAGGGTCTTGCCTCGATATTGATGGCTGCTAATTGATCAGGGTGGTGGTGGTTGAAGGTTGGGGTGACTGTAGCAATTTCTAAAATAAAACAACATTGAAGTCTGCCTCCTAGATTGACTCCTCCTTTCATCTGAACACTTAGAGGTCATTGTAAGGTAATTAATAGGCCTAATTTCAATATTTTTGTATTTCAGGGAACAGGAAGGCCCAAGGAGGAGAGAAACAGGAGAACATGCAGTTGGTGGAACAATCAGAACACATACAACATCTATTAAGTTTGCTGTCTCATGTGGGTGTGGTTCGTGGCACCCCAAAACCATTACAATAGTAACATCAAAGTCCGCTGGTCACAAATCACCATAACAGATATAATAATAATGAAAAAGTTTGAAATATTGCTAGAATTACCAAAATGTGACACAGAGACAAGATGTGAGGAGCTCATGCTGCTGGAAAACTGGTGTCAATAGACTTGCTCAATGCACGGTTACCTCAAACCTTCAATTTGCAAAAAGTGCAATACAGCAAAGTGCAATAAAATGAGGAATGCCTGTATATTTTTTGGACACGGCCAATGTGGGAATTTATTTTGCTGGATTATGCAGTTTGTCACAAGGGATTTGTTTTTCTTTTCTTTTTTCCCCCGCAATAGGAGTAGAGAGAACTGAGGAAAAAGGAAATCGGTTTTTGTTATTTGAAAAAAGAACATTTAAAAGTGAATTTTTTTTTAAAGATAGGCCTTTGTATAGGGGGCAGCTTAGTGTCATTAAATCAATTCCAAATTTTCTAAGGTGATTCATTCACCTTTCCTTATTCAATTCTAGAACCAATTCATTATTCATCCATAATATCTAAGATATACTGTACAATAGGTACTGGTGAACCAATTCTATGTGGTATCTGTGTAATTGCATATCATGGGCTGAACAATAGGAATTCTTCATCCACTTGGTTTTTCTGCTGTGATTCATTACTTAGCATTCCTTTTTTTTCCCCCCCTTTGGTCTCTTTTTTTTTTATTTTGGAGCAGGGAGGGCAAGGCAATTGGGGTTAAATGACTTGCCCGAGGTCACATAGCTAGTAAGCATGTCAAGTGTCTGAGACCAGATTTGAACTCAGGTCCTCCTGACTCCAGGGCCGGTGTTCTAGTCACTGAAACCACCTAGCTGCCCCCATTACGTAGAATTCTTCTGACTGTTTATAGATTTCATTAAGAAGGCTCAGCAGTGTTCTGGGCTTTCACGCAATCAACAAAATGGTCATTTACTTCTGCCTCTCCAGAGTTTGCCCCCATGCCTCAGTCTCCTCTCACCTTGGAACTTCCCTCCACGCCTAAGGCCTTCTTGCCCTGGAATTCTCCACCTCTCCAGCCTTTCTCTCCCATTGGTGAGATCTTCCTGGGGGCTACTACTCTGGGGACAGGTCTAGGCTGGTCATGGTTCAGATCCTTCCTGGCTCTGCTTCTGAATCTAGACTTAAGACACTAGGCTACCACAGTCCCCTGACCCCCATCCCCGACTTTTCAGTTTGTCCTTTTGTGTATAGTGTTTTCCTGTTAGAATGTAAATTCCTTGGGGGAAGGACTTTCATTCTTTGTGCTTCTTTTTGTATCCCCAGAGCACACAATAATTGCTTAAAAAATGTTTGTGAACTGCTGGCCTGTACAGAGATGCATCTGGAGGACTTCACCATCCATGGTGAATCCTTTTGCCGTTTGGACTCTGCGGACAGCACACTCCATGACAGTGGCAAATGCATTTGGTGGGCCAAGTGACTATCTTTTACACTCTGCTTCACATAATAGAATGAATAAGTTCAATGTTACTACATGAAATGTATCTTTTTTTTTCAACTTCATTAAAAAAGGAGATTGAGTCTAGTGATACTTGTAGAAAAATTATGTTCTTTGAATCAGATACCCACCATGAATAGACAGCGGCAGCTGGGAGTGCCAGGACCTGGAGTCAGAACTGAGTTCAAATCCAGCCTCAGACTCTAACTAGCTCTGTGACCCTGGGCAAGTGACTTCACCCTGTTTGCCTCAGTTTCCACATCTATAAAATGGGCTGGAGAAGGAAATAGCAAACCACTCCAATATCTTTGCCAAGAAAACCCCAAATGGGATCATGAAGAGTCAAACACCACTGAAAAGTGGCTGAATAACAAGTAAAGGGAAATAAATCTTTGAGGGTCCAAGTTACCCTTTTTTATAAAAGAAGCTATCAGAAAAGAAAGTTAAATTAACAAACACAGAAGCATGAAAAAAATACCAGAGCTAAGTCTCATATTCTGCACAATATATGGGCTAGCTGTTAGGGGGTCATTGCTCACCTAAAAAATGTGAGAAGTGGCAAGCATTAGAGAATTCATGTTTTAAAATTCTCTATTCTGTCAAGTGAAACTACCAATGTCTTTTTTTCTTTCCTTTTTTCTAATAATAGCCCTGAAAACTATATAATAGTGACATGTGAATCCAAGGATGCTCACAATTGGTTTGACCTCTTGGTTCATTGATTGCTACTCAACCAGAAATACTCATCAGTAGCAAGTTCCTAGAAATAAATGCAATCTATTTCTAATCTTTGTAAGTACATTATTATAATTCACTGATGAAATGTTTTTAAACAACATTTCAAAAATTTTAGAAAATTAAAAAGCAAACAAAAATTATGAATGATAACCTTCTAAATTATGCACAATTTGAAGGAAGAGATGAATTGGGGGAACTTGATATAAATGGAGCAATGGGAGAGATCAAAATTGCAAGGACAATGCGGAAAACCTGTTGCCAAAGAGATCGTGGAATTTATCACATCTAACTGAATGCCATTTTAGCAAAAATCCAAGTGTTACCCACATGGGGTAAACCAGATTACAAAGAACAAACTTGCACAATCTCTTGAAATGAGAAAAACTCTTAGTAGAAATAACCTAGTCTCCATTGATGTGACTTTAACAAATCCCTCTAAAATCTGCTTCAGACACTTACTAGCCACATGACCCTAGACAAGTCACTTAACCTCTGCTACCCTCAACTTCTTCATTTAGGAAATAGAAATAAAACCATCTTCTTCATGGAGTTGTTAGGAAGATCAAATAAGACAATATATGCAAAATATTTTGCAACCTTAAAGCACTATATAAATGCTAGTTCTTATTAAAACGACAGTAGTTGAGTCTCAGAATTAACTGAGAAAATGGTTGGAAAGAAGACTGTAGGCAAGATCCCCCAAACGGCAACATTCACAGAGAAAAAAATCAGGGGGTGAAGGAGGGAACACAGTAGCAAGGCATGAAAACAAGGAATGAAAACAAAAGTTACTGTCTGGCATGAGGAAACAGAAGTCCTCTAGAATTCCCAGCTCTAGTATTAAAACTGAATTTTGGCACAGCTGGAAGACCTTAATAACTGAACTAATAAGAAAAATCATCCTCTCAATCAATGGATACACACACACATACACACACACTAAAAAAATGTGATTTCTCCCTATAGTGGAACAGTAAAAAAAAAAAAAAAAATGGAAACCTCTGCTCCATGGAATTAAGTATCAACCCTAACACCATCTGGATTTTGTTAAACAAATAGCTTTTTATGTTTTTTTTTTCTTCAGTATTTAACAAGTCAGGGCCAGCTCCTACAACCCTTGCATAAGTATAACTCCCAGTGATTTCAAAATGTCACAAACGCCAAATCACAAAGTTAAAAAAAAACACATTAAAAAATGCACAGGAATATTGTTTACTACACAACTTGACCTGTGTGTAACAAAGTGACTGTTCTCTTGTGCTGGAGAGTTTGAAGGATTGAGGAAGAATATGATGCAGCAGCAGGAGATTTGCACCCCTTTATATATGGATGAGGACTGGTTTACTACTGGATCCCCCTCTTTTTTATATGCAGCAGCAGGAGATTTGCACCCCTTTATATATGGATGAGGACTGGTTTACTACTGGATCCCCCTCTTTTTTATATAATAGACATATAAAGTACTTTGTAAATCTTAAAGTGCTATATAAATGCCAGCTACTTTTATTATTCTTTGCTTTAGAAAATTTCTTTTATGTTTTAATTAAATGCCTTGCTAATGGATGTTTGTGTCTCCTGTGTATGACACTCATTGTGGGGACCAGGCCCTGAGTTGAATGGTTATCACGTCAAATGAGTGATGGGAGAGGCTTACGACTCACAGTCCAAGTGTTAGGAGTTGAGAGTAGAGAGTGGAATGGTTCTTAGAATCTTGCCCAGGAACCCCTCAATGCAGGTTTGGTGACAACTTTTGCCCTGGCTCTGTAATAATTGACACCTTTCAGACAGGCCATAGCCATCGCCCCACGTGGCTTTTTTCTCTCTAAAACCCAACTCTGAATCTTCGTGTTCTCATCCTCTCACCACACATAACTCTCACAGCTCCACTTTTCGACCTCCCCCCTTGTAAAGCCTCCTCACTGATCAGCATCCTTGCCTCAACAGTAATTTCACTATGCTGGAGCTTCACACACAAACCTCTGGTAAATGCTCTCAGGCCCAAGTGACTCCAAATTACTAGAAGGGATGAAGGATCTTATCACTTCAGAAATTGTCTCCAGCAGTGTGCATCTCAAGCTACCCATGCCTGTACCTCTCACCTGCTGTCAGGGGCCTCTCACCAGTTCAGTAGGACATGCTGGAGGTCTTCCCTGCTTTCTCCTGACACTAAAAGGGTACTCCTGGAGCACTCTGACCATCTACCTTTCATCCCCTACCCTCACCACCTGGCCAGTCCAGCTTCTCTCCTAATCATATCATTCCTCAGTGACATCTTTCACCATTGTTCTTCTTTGGGGTTCCTCATTGCTTATATGTCACATCCTACTCTCACTCATCATGTTCCTCTTCGTCATGGCATTATCCCCTCCGGGACATCCATTTTTAATTGTAACACCTACATAATTCTTTGGAGACTTGCATTTATTTCATTACTACTGCTATAAATTAAAGCAGTAGACTGTTTGGAATTAAAGAGATGGGCCCTGGCTTATATGGGAAGATTGGGATCCTTAAAGGAGCTGGGCAATCTCCTAAAGAAAAAGCAACTTTCTAGACTTTGCCACCATGCCTCAGCAGCCACCTCATGCTGTAACATTCCTCTGACATGCCAGCCCTCTTCTCCCATTGGCGAGTTCCTCCTTGGGCCTCCATTTTGGGGAGGAGCAAAGGCAGTCAACTTTCATTCCTCTTCAGGCTCTGCTTTGGATTTTCTGTACTGCGACACAATGGCCCCTCAAGGGTACCTCCCTTCCACCCCCACTTTTCAGCTCCCTTTTTATGTGTAAGTTTCTTGAAGGCAAATAGTCTCTTTTTTTTTTTTTGCTTGTATCCCCAGCGCGTAGAACAGTACCTGGCATCCAGTAAACACTTAATAAATATTTATTGCCTCGCCTTGTCTGAAGGCAATCCAACTCCTCTCCTCATCTTGTTCAGCTCAGGACCCAAATTTCTGTCTTTACTGTCCCAGATGTCCACAATGTCCATCCAAATGCATTCTGTAATCTGGGCAGAAGGTATTCTACTCCCAAGTACTGTGGGGAAAATAAGTCTTGAGTACTTACAGCTCACACACATTTCTGTTCCCTCATTGTCGATGAAAGAAGTATCCCATACTATCCAATCATTCCAATACATATATACATGAAATAGGAGATTCAGTTTGATACTCAGGCTCTAAAGAACACTTGCCTCAAAGTGAAACAACGGCAGAGTGAATTCACTTCACATGGAAAAACTTCAATATTTCAAAGTTTAAGGTATTTCATAGATATGGTTGTTATTCTACCAGTGCAGATTGAAACCCCCTCCAAGTCAAGTCAAGGTCAGTATGCATTTATTAAGTGCTTACTATGTGCTAAGTTCTGGGAGCACAAATAACAAGCAAAAGATAGACAATCCCTGCCCTCAAGGAACTTACACTCTACTGGGGGAAACAATACATTAAAGGAAGATGAAGAGCAGTGGGGATTGGGGAGGAAGGGCAGTGAGAAAGAACATAATATGTCCAGAGATGGATATATGGTAGACAAAGAGGTCCAGAATCAGGACTGGACCCAGCAGAGGAATGACCACAACTCAGATGGGAGAAAAATACCTCTTTCTTTTGACAAAACTCTAATTGAAATTTAGGGAAGTTAATCAGGAATCCTGAATTCAAATTTGGCCTCAGACACTTCTGGGCAAGTCAATTCACTCTGTTTGCCTCGGTTTCCTAATTTACAAAATGAGCTGGAAAAGGAAATGGCAAACTACTCCAGTATCTTTGCCAAGAACCTGAAATGGGGTTATGAAAAGTCAGACACAACTGAAATGACTGAATAACAACAAAAAGTAAAATTTAGCGTTCTGTTCAGTTAGGAACCTAGGCAACAAAACATTTTTTTGAGAAGGGGTTCATAGGTTTCACCAGTCTGCTGAAGCTTCCCATGATACACCAAAAAATGTTAAGAATGCCTACCTTAGACTAACTCAAGCTGTTTAGGTTTAATTCCTTAAACAAAGCCTCTCTTTGCTTTAATTCCCCATTCACCATCAAACTTAAGTGTCCACATTCCCTATAGACCAGGAAGGTTTCTTTTCCCTCTAAGACTCCCATGCTTGACTGCGATTATTCAAGTTTTTTAAAAAATTATTCATCACCACGTCCAACATCTAGTCCCACAGTTTATACCACTCATGCAAATTAGCAAGGGTTCACAAATCCGCAGGCTTTTAACAGAAATCAGGCCAAGTTTCAATTAAATAAGTCTGGGAAAGTAAGACTTTTGGTAAACTTGAAAAGAACGAATCTTATTGCTGCTTGTCAGTTACTTTTCCTCAATGCCACCAAACATTTCACCATTGCTAAGTATAGGAGGAACTAATGAAAGCTACCGCGGTCACAAATTTTTACAAAAGGAGAAGTTAAATTACCCATGATATTTATTTTCAAGTCTATTTGTACATAAATCCAGTTATTCTTGTCAAAGCAACTACTTTGAGTCGCCTCCAACCTCCTTATTTAAAGGAATGCATCCCAGCGAAAAGAAAAGTTTAAAGGCAGACTTCTTTTCATTTAGACAAAACCGATAGCTTGAAGCCAGAGTCTTTCACGTGAAACTGTACCCCCTTCCCCACGCTAATAAATATTTTAAAAGTTAGAACAAAACAACCTAATTTTTTTTGACATTTTTTTATCTTAACTGGAAAAACCCAGTAAAACAGAAAGAAGATTAGCCAGGGAAGGCAAGAGAACTGTATTCTAATCCTAGTTTTTCACATTAACTAGCTGTGTGACCTTGAGAAAGCATTAGTTTCCTCATAAAATGAGGGGATTGAAATGATCTTTAAAGGTCCCTCCTAGCTCTGACATTCTATGATGATTTAAATTTCAAGTTTTTTCTTCCTCCTTTCTTTCCATACCCGCCTAGCCATCAAGCTCTGGGTCAGAAGCATACTAGGTGGTCTGCCCTTGGGTCAAATCCAAAATTATCTTGGAGTTTAGGGAAATCAGGCCAGAAGACTGCTCTCCATCCCCATCTTCTCATGCTCTGAGCTGATGCCTTTTGGCAGAGCTCCAAGAGGTGGATTACAAGTATATAGATACATACAAAATAAAAGGCAATGAAGGGAGGGGTACTAGCTGTGTGAATTAAGTGGGGAGGGAACCTGGAAAGGCTTCAGGAAGGAAGTGGTGGCTGAGCAGAATTTTGAAAGAATTTAGGTACTCTAAGAAGTAGAGATGAGGGAGTGTATTCCTTTGCCTGCAAAAAAGGCACATGGCCAGGAAATGGAATGATATATGTGAGAGGCAACAAGAAAGCTAGTTTGGCTGGACCAGAGTGAGTGAAATGAAGTAATGCTGAAAAGGTAGGTTGTGGTCAGACTGGGAAGGGCTTTAAATTAGAGAGTCATTCCCCAATAATTAAGCAGTCAAAAGTTTATGGTCAAACACTTCTCAAAAGAAGTGCCAAGTATTAACAAATATATGAAGGAATGCCTCAAATCAACAATAAAAACAAACCTTTTTGCAAATAAAAACAACTCTAAAATTTCATCTCATAATGAAGCAAATTGGCAGAGACATTTAAAATTGGGAATAGTCAACTTTGGAGAAGTTGTAGAAAGACACACACTAATTCACTAGTAAGAGAGCTGTGAATTTGTCCAACCACTCCAGAAAGCAATATGGAATCATAAGAAGAAAGTGACTAAAATGTCCATCCACACAAAAAGGCACCATATGCACCAGCATAGTTGTAGCTGCTTTTTTGTGGTAGCAAAAAATTGGAAACAAAAGTACATTGAGCAGAGAATGGCTAAACAAGTTGTGATACATGAATACAATGTAATGTTACTGTAGTTTAATAAATAATGAATGTGGAGAAGGAAGAATCTTTATATAAACTGATGCGCAGTGCAGTAAGCAGAAACAAAAAATACATTGGTACAGTAGTGAACTGATCCAACCCTTCTGGAGAACGATTTGGAACTATGTACAAATAACAATCACACCGTGCAAACTTTTTGACCCAGCAATACCACTACTAGGGCTATATTCCAAAGAGATCACAAAAAAATGAAAAGGACCCACATGTACAAAAATATTTATAGCAGCTCTTTTTATGGTAGCAAAGATTGGACATTGAAGGGATGCCCATAAACTGGGGAATGTCTAAACAAGCTGTGGTATGGGAATGTAATGGAATACCATTATGCTATAAGAAACGACTTAGCAGGTGGATTTCAGAAAAATCTGAAAAGACTTAGATGCACTGATGTAAAGTGAAGTGAGCAAAACCAGAAGAACATTTTGCATAGAATCAGCACCACTGTCATGATAAACTAGGATTGACTTAGCTCTTCTCAGCAATACAAGTCCAAGAGACTCATGATGGAAAAATGCTATTCACATTCACAGAAAGAACTGATAGAGTATGAATACAGAATGAAGCATACTATTTTCACTTTCATTATGTGTGTGTGTGTTTTCCCCTTTTGTTCTGTTTCTTCTTCCACTATTGCCTATATAAAATTACTTACCATCTTATTGGGGGGAGGAGGAAGGGAGACAGGTAAAAAATTGGGAACTCAAATTTTTACATTAAAAAATGTAGGGGCAGCCAGGTGGCACAATGAGTAGAGCACCAGCCCTGAAGTCAGGAGGACTTGAGTTCAAATTTGGTCTCCGACACTTGACACACTTACTAGCTGTGTGACCTTGAGCAAGTCACTCAACCCCAATTGCCCTGTCTTCACCCCTCCAAAAAAAAACAAAATTAAAAAAAATGTTAAACATTGTCTTTACAAATAATTGGAAAAAATAAATACTATTTAAAAGAAAAAAGAAACAAAAACATACACACAATGACTAGAAATATAAAAAAAATAATGGAAACTGAATGTTGCAAAACTGTAATGACCAAGCTTGGCACCAAAGAAGAGATATCAAAAGATCTCTCCCCACACTTCTTTACAAAAGTGAGGGACCATGAGTGTGGAACAAGAACTATGTCAGCCTTTTTTGATGTGGAGGTTAGTTCTGATGAACTTCTTCTCCTCCCCTCTATTTTTTATCCTTTGTCATAAGACATTCTGGGAAGGAGAGAGGATACACTGGGAAATTAAGATGATGGAAAAACAAAAGTCATACAAAACACTTTTTATACAAATAATTCAAGGAATATTAATTATTCATGAGTAGATATAACCAATATAACAAAAATGACAATTTTACCTACGAATCTATTTATTCAATGCCATCCCAATTAAATTACCAAAAAATTATTTTACTGAACTAGAAAAAATAATAAAATTCATTTGGAAGAACAAAAGATTAAGAATATCAAAGGAACTAATGAAAAAAATGTAAAGGAAGGAGGTTTAGCAGTACCAGATCCTAAACTTCATTATAAGGCAGTAATTATCAAAACTATTTGGTACTGGTTAAGAAAAAAATGTAGAACAGTGGAACCTAATAGACTTACAATACACAATAGCAAATGATTATAGTGTTTGACAGATGTAAAGAATTAAGTTTTGGAGATAAGAATTCATTATTTGGTAAAAAAAAAAACTGTTGGGAAAGCTGGAAAGCAGAACTTGGGCACAGAACTGTATCTTATAGCATTTACCAAGACAATGTCATAATGGATATATTACCTGTCAGACTTCTGGATAGGAGAATAATTTATAAATAAACAAGATAAAGAGAATATTGTAAGGTATAAAATGTATAATCTCAATTACATTAAATTTAAAAGGTTCTGTATAAATAAAATTAATGTGGCAAAGATTAGAAGGAAAACAAAATTGAGAGAAAAATTTTATAGTTTATTAAATAAAGGTCTCATTTCTCAAAAATATAAAGAACCTTGTCAAATTTATAAGAATATGAGCTATTCGATTAACGGGGGGCAGAGCCAAGATGGCGGCAGGAAAGCAGGGACTACTGTGAGCTCCCCACCAAATCCCTCCAAAAACCTATAAAAAATGGCTCTGAACCAATTCTAGAACTGCAGAACCCACAAAGTGGCAGAGGGAAGCAGGGCTCCAGGCCAGGACAGCCTGGATGGTCTCTGGGTATGGTCTATCCCACACGGAGCTGGGAGCTGCGGGGAGCGGAGCTGAGCCAAGCAAAGCCTAGTGTGGGCAGCGCAGACCGACCACACTGGAAGCCGGGCAGAGTGTGCCCTAGTGCCCTCAGTCAGTGAGCTGTGGCATTTACCAGACCTCTCAACCAACAAACAGCAAAGACAACAGAGAAGGTTAGTGGGAAAAGCTGCGGGGACTGAGTTGGCAGTTCAGCTACTGCCCCTGGGGCGGCGGAGGTGGGGCAGCTACAGAACTACAGCTGCAGTTGCTTCCAGCCTCAGGCCCACCTGATGGGAAGAATCAAGAGTCTGATCAGAGCAGGAGTAAAGAGCCTGCTGAAGATCTAAGCCCAGTCCGGGTAGGGGGTTCTTGGGGAAGGAGGAGTGCTGGTGAGGCAGCGCATCCACCCAAGCGTGGAACATAGAACTCTTTAGTCACACCCCACTGAAAAACTCAAGGATCAAGTAAGTTGGCTGGGAACATGGACAGG
>CM053622.1:362272441-362294821 GCA_028646595.1 Phalanger gymnotis | reverse complement strand
AAAAAAAAAGAATATGAGCTATTCTCCACTTGATAAATGGTTAAAGGATATGAACAGGCAGTTTTTATAAAGAAATCAGAACTAGATAAAGACACATGAAAAAATGCTCTAAACCCATATTATTAGAGAAATGTAAATTAAAACAACTTTGAGATATCATCTTATACCTATCAGATTGGCTAAAACGACAGAAAGAGAAAGTGACAAATTTTGGAGAGAATGTGGAAAAACTGAGATACTATTGTTGGTGGAACTATGAATTGATCCAAACATTTTAGAGAGCGATCTGGAATTATGCCCAAAGAATTATAAAACTGTATACCCTTTGACCCGGCAATACCACTATTAGGTCTATTTCCCAAGGTGATCTGGAAAAAGGAAAAGAACTTACATATTCTAAAATACTTAGAGCAGCGATCTTTGTGGTGGCAAAGAACTGGAAATTGAGGGGATGTCCATCAATTGGGAAATGGCTAAAGAAATTGTGGTATATGTTCATGATGGAATACTACTCTGCTATAAGAAAAGATGAGCTGGTTGATTTTAGAAAAACACAGAAAGACTTGCATGAAGTAATGAAGAGTGAAATGAGCAGAACCAAGAGAACACTGTATACAGTGACAGCAATATTGTTTTAAGAACTTTGAATGACTAAATCATTTTGAGTATTCTAAATACTCAAATCAACTACAAAGGATTTATGAAGGAAAATGCTATCCACATACAGAGAAAGTACTGATAAACAGGTATGTATTGTATGGTTTTACACATACACACATACACATACACGTTTCTAATGGTGGGGAGAGGAAGAAAAAAGTACACAGTAGAGAATATAAGAATACTTAGAAGAAAACACAAAAAGGCAGTGTAGCTTTGAAAACAATGTTTAGTATTTATTAGTTTTTCAAAAATCTGTGTAAACTGCCGTGAAACGGAAATTTGTGGTTTTATGTTGAATCCTCTTTATATGTTGTGTTGTGTATATGGAAATGTTCTTTTTTTGTCTTTTTGTATTTAAGTTCAAAATAAATAAACATCTTTAAAATTTTTTTAAGAAAAACAAAAGATAGCATTTTTTTTAAAAAAAAAGTCACCATTTTTAGAAATGCCAAACAGGAATTTGATCCCAAAGGTAACAGGGAGATGCTGAAATTGCAACAGGAGAGTGACATGGTCCAATTTGTACTTTGTAATTAGGACTCTGGCAGTTGTATGGTGCAAGGGTTGGAGCAGGGAGAGAGACTGGAGGCACAGAGACCAATTAGGAGACTATTGCAATAGTCTAAGCAATAGATAATGAAGTTTGGAGCTAGGTTGGTGACCTATGAGTAAAGAAAATTCCAGATGTGAGAAACATAGTGGAGTTAGAAACAAGATTAGACGAGTGCGTAAGGAAGATGAAGGAGTCAAGAAGGATCCTGACTAAACACACTCTTGTTTGGGTTGTTTCCAGTCTTCCACCAACCCAGTTCTTTCCTATATACATATAGCCAGCAAAGAAAAATATAGACACATCCATTTTCCAGCATATCTCTTTGCCCATCCTAAGAAATCCAGACATTTGAGCAATCTTACGCTTATTTTCTCCACATGTATTCATTTTTGTACAAGTATGCACAGAATATGGTGAGAGTAAAAGATACTTCTTAAGTCTGTAGAATAGATGAATTAAGAAATGCACAAAGAAAATATATAAGATGAGAAAAAATAGAAAAAATATGAAGTGTAGAAATCGGAATTAAACAGAAAACAAAGTACATGGATTTCTTTTTACCATTTGTGAATGTCATCATATTTTTATGATATATCTACAAGTCATGAATATCAAAGTCCTCAATAATAATTGAAGGTCACTAGGTGCATGAGTGAACTACACCATGTAACCACTTGCGAATTGAGCAGGAGAAACAGCGATAACAATTTCACTAGAAAAAATGGAGGACTGGAAAGAAAATAAAGATGGGCCAATCACATAGAATAAGAAACAACTGGGAGATAGCCTACACATACCACTGGTATCCATTTAAAATCAAGAGAGTTATAGAAAGTCCCTGGCACACTGGGTACACTCCCCCAACCCTTTGTGAAGGATTTATAGAAAGAAATTGACAAGAATCTCATGGGATGGGCAGTCATAGATGGATGGCCTGAGATGTGCTCCACTGGAGTGAATACCCATGTCAATGTGATCAGAGACTTAAAACAACATTGGGTCTCAGTTATGTGTTTTAAATTTGTATTCTCCTTCACCCTGTTTTGATGCTATAAATTGGTCTAAAATTTCCTGCCTCATTTCTTCCCATATACATCAAAAGAGAAAGAAAACCCATATTGTTTAAATATACCACTCTTCAATTTGTTATTTCTTTCTGGCATTTTCCCTAGAAGTATTTTTTGGTGCTTTGCATCCACTGTTACCAGTTTGGAGCAAATTGATTTCATATTTCTGATTTTCATTGAAGCATAAGTATCTCAAGTGCCAGTAACAAGTAAAAACTGTGAGAACAGCTGCTCCCTGGGTCTCTGCTCCAACTACCAATGTCATTATTTCTGCAAGAAGCTGCCAATATGTGTTTTCTTTACACACACACACACACACACTCCTTGGAAAGAATATGCCAAACTTGGCTACAGTGAAGAATATAATTATTAATGGATTCCAACTCCTTAGCCTGCTAGAAGTAGAAAGTAGTACCACACCACTGGAAATGTAATTAACAGATTTAGAATAACGCTTAGAATTAGCCTCGCAGCCAATCATTATAAAATGATATTTAAACATCTAACATCTTATTATCTACCACAGTGCTATCTGAGTACTTGACAAATATCTGATGATACTTGAAAAGATTAAAGATTTTATTATTTAAGTTAACTAATTTTCTAAGAGGATTAATTTTGATTAATTTAATAGACTGCGCACACATCTTCAAATGGGCAAATCCACCAGCTGTATACATACTGGATCTAAAACTTATTTAACAGAGTTTTATTCACACAAAATAAAAACCCATAAGCCTCCATGTTTTTCAAGCATGTCCAACTCTCCATGACCCCATTTGGCATTTTCTTGGCAGAGATATTGTAGTGGTTTACCATTTCCTTTTCCAGCTCATTTTACAGATGAGAAAACTGAGGCAAGCAAGGGTGAAGTGATTTCTCCAGGGTTGCACAGACAGTAAGTTTCTGAGGTTGAATTTGCACTTGGAGAGATGGATCCTCCTGACTCCAATCCTGGCACTCTTATCCACTATGCCACCTAGCAGCCCCATAGCACAAGGTACAGAATGGCAAAAATTCAAATAATTGGATTTTGCTAATCTGTGAGTACATAGATTAGTATTGTATTTGATTTTGCAAAGTGATAGGATGATTACAAAGCACAAGTAAAGACTCACTTCTGCCCTCTTAATTAATATTTTAAATTCTGTATACTATTATTTAGGTATCTGTTTTAATTCTAGAAATTCTTAATCAATAAACAACAGCAATGAATTGATTTCTGAGCACCAATTAAACACCACAAATTAAAAGCTGAGTCCCAAAAAACAGTTTTAAAAACCTATATGCAACCACCTATGCATAATTCTATAGAAGCCTGTATTTAAAATGGGAACAAACTAATGAGGACAAAAGGACTAGATGACAATGAGGTGACAAACTGAGGTCATACGATCTTTAATCCATTCAAAACTAAAATGAAGTGTTTAATCTGTCATTGATGTGACAAATGGCTTTTCCCTTAAACCTCTGGAACTAAAGAGATATCTCCCTCACATAAATGAGATCACACTTGAACAAAATGCTTTACCAATGCTGGAGAGTAAAAATAATGTTGGTCCTGGCCGCGCCTGGAAGAAACATGGTAACAAATAGGTCAGAAGGCAAAGAATAACAGCCTGCATTTCTCGATCACTTTCAAGTTTCAAAAGCACCTTTTCATAACAACCCTGTCAGCAAGATATGTGAGTAAGAAAAGATCTATGATTTCATCAGAGTAGAGAACTACAGGTTTACTAACTCCTTCTGCAAGCATGCCGCATATATTTATGTGCTGGAGAAGTAGGTGAGACACCAAGAGATTGTGACATACCTAGGGTCACGGAGCTAAAATGCCAAAGTATAGAATCTGAACCCTCTTTAGTAGGCCTTCCCAACTCCACGGCCATCTCTCTTTCCATTATGTCATCATGTTATAAGTCATTTTTCAAAATTTATAGCCAAGTATACTTATCTTTTTAAAAGGCCCATGTTGAAATAATGTCATTTTTAAGATTCATCATTTGCAAAATCCCACTCTTCTTTTAAAACATAACTGTTTGCAAATATTATTTTTCAAGATTTGGCTATGTTGCCTTAAATATTTCCTGAGTTATTTTTAAAGACACTGGCAACAGCAAAATAGAATGATCTCCAAATCTGCAATTTTCCTGCAGCTTCTATACCACATACTTTTATCTCTGAGAACAATGTTGCATGGTCTATCCCGTAAAATGAGGCAGGTCTATATGATCAGTCCTAACTAAATGCTTTCCTTTTCTTTTCTGCAACACCAGAAATGTGATTTTTTGAGAGAAACAGTAAAGCTGCTACTTCTTAAAAAGAATTTTTTTCATCAAAACTCCTTTGATGATATCGTAGCTACTTTCCTTGGGAATTAACCCACCATAAACAGATTGTAAGCCAACCAACGGACAGCACCAACTATGGTTACTTACTTGGAGGAGGCTGTGAAAGTAAGCCTTTCTTTCAAGACATATTTAGAGGGTGAAACATACCAACATTTTTTCTGCCAACTTGGAAACAAAGATCAAGTTAGCTAAATTTGGGAGAGCTTAAAGAATGTGGCATGCTTCATGGTATTAAAGTAACCAGATGAAAGCCTTCAATGAATTGCATAGGTCTGCTATAAAATATTTATGGAAGAAATGAAGAATTGCTCAGAATAAGAAGTCATGGATGGGTTGCGATCTGAGATCCAAGCCATGGGTGTAGAAATTATCCACATTGAGGCTATCTATCACAGACCCACTGAAGCACAAAAAAAGAGTACAAGACAATTTTCAAAAGTGCAAGAGTACAAGAAAACAAACAAAAAACTCTGGGATCTTTTTTTAGCTTTTTAATCTACAATCATATGCCTCCTATGTCTTCAAGACAGGATGAACATTCATTAGAAAAACACATGAATTTCTGATATGGCCCAGGATATTCTCTGCCATCTGATTTTGGACAAGTCAGGGAGACAATATAGCATAATTCAGGGACTCTCAAACTTTTTGGTCTTAGGACCCCTTTATACACTTAAAAATTACTGAGGACCTCCTTCTCCCAAGAGTTCTTGCTTATATGAGTTATCTATATTTGCCATATCAGACATTAAAACATCTTAGTATTACTATGGAAATAGTTTTGACCTCAAAGACACCCCCGGCCCCAACCAAGGGTCTCAGGGATCACCAGGAATCCTGAGATCACACTTTGAAAACCACTGGTACAGTGGGTAAAATTCTGGAATTAGAATCAGGAAGACCTAGGCCTACAGGCCTTGTTTTCTCAGCAGTGAAATGAAAGGATTGAACTATATTGTCTCTAAGGTTCCTCTAAATCTATTATCTTAAGTCATTTCCCTTCTCTAGGCCTCAATTTTCTCACCTATAAAATGAGAGAGTTAAACTATATCATCTTGTAAAGTCCTTTCATCTCTTAAAAGTCTATTATTTAAAGGTTCTTTAATACAGTGGTCTGCAAAGTGGGGACCAAGGATTGACCCCAAGAGAAGGGAAATCAATCATCAGTTGAAAAAGATGAATTGTATCTCACTCTAACACAACCACCCCTTATCTTCCCATATACCCCCATTCTTCTCCCTCCCTTGACCTAGCTAGCAAGCTCCTAACCTACCCAAATCTGAGCTGGTAAACCCTCAGAGCAGTTATAACTTAAGAACACCCTGGCACCTCCAGCCACAGAGGCATAGGTGCCTTTGGGAACCACCACAACATATCACCTTTCCTTCCCAAACTCCCAGATCACTCTGTGGCTACAGGAGATGCAGTAGAAGGGTGGACTCTGTAATCTCCCATAAGAACCCTCCCTGCACAAACGATGCCAATGCAACCAAGATTAGGAGGGAAGCAGAAAATTGGGAAAGAATTTTTACAACCAGTGTCTCTGATAAAGGCCTCATTTCTAAAATATATAGAGAACTGAATCAAATTTATAAGAACACAAGTCATTCCCCAATGGATAAATGGTCAAAGGATATGAACATGCAGTTTTCAAATGAAGGAATTAAAGCTATCTATAATCATATGAAAAAATACTCTAAACAACTCTGAGGTACTGCATCACACCTATCAGATTGGCTAACATGGCAGAACATGCTGGAGAAGATGTGGGAAAATTGGAATACTAATGCATTGTGGGTGAAGTTGTGAACTGATCCAGCCATTCTGGAGAGTAATTTGGAACTATGCCCAAAAGGCTATAAAATTGTGCATGTCCTTTGACCTAGCAATACCACCTCTAGGGCTGTATCCCAAAGAGATCATAAATATAGGAAAAGGACCCACATATACAAAAATATTTATGGCAGCTCTTTTTGTAGTAGCCAATAATTGGAAATTAAGAGAATGCCCATCAATTAGGGAATGGCTAAACAAGATGTGGTATATGAATGTAATGGAATACTATTGTACTATATGACATGACAAGCAGTCAGACTTCAGAAAAACCTGGAAAGACTTACATGAACTGATGCTGAGTGAAATTAGCAGAAACGAGAGAGCACTGTACACAGCAACAGCCACATTGTGCGATCACTAACTTTGATAGACTTAGCTCTTCTTAGCAATGCAAGGATCTAAGACAATTCCAAAAGACTCATGATGGAAAATACTAACCACAACCAGAAAAAGAACTATGGAGTCTGAATGCAAATCAAAGCATACTATTTGCTCTTTTTTGTTGTTGTTTTGTTTTGTTTTCTTTCTCATGGTCTCTCCCATTCATCTTAATTTTTCTTTACAACATGACTAATGTGAAAATATGTTTAAGAAGAGTGTATATGTAGAGGCTTTATCAGATTGTATGTCTTAGGGAGGGGGGAGGGAAAGGAGGCAGAGAAATTTTAAAACTCAAAAGCTTATGGAAGTGAATATTGAAAACTAAAATTAATTTTTTTTAAAAGAGAAGCTTAAAAAAAAAGAATCCTTCTCTCCCTCTACACATACATTTTTCATTTTAGATGGAGCAGCATGAGTCCCAAAAGAGGAGCAGGCGTGGATGGGCTATGATCTGCACTAAAGATCTCATTACATTATCTTTCCCTCCAAACTTCTCTCTTTCTGTCCAGGGCACCACCATCCTTCCAGTTTCCTAGGTTTACAAAACTTCAATGTCACCTTCAACTCAACACCTTCCCCCACACCACATACAAATCATTTGCCAAATCTTTTCAGTTCCACCACCCAAACATCTCTCACATACTACTTTCTCTCTACTTACACAGCTCCCACTCTCATTCAGGTCTTCATCCCATTTTTAATGGACAACTGCAACAGCTTCCTAGTTATCCTCCCCTGCATCAAGCCTTTCCCCTCTCTAATCCATCCTCCACACAGTGATTTTCCTAAGGCATGCATTTGACCGTGCTACTCCTCTATTCAAACAACTCCAGTGGTTCCTTACTGAATGTAGGATCAAATATTATTTCATCTTTATCTCAGCTTTTTTATTTCTATTCTTCTGTAAGTTTTATAATATACATAACGTTAAGACAGTAAGAGATGTATAATCAGTAAATATACACCTAGTTGGAGGGAGGTCCATGATCAAATTTTCTTTGCTGGTGGAGGACATGAACAAAACAAAAAAAAAGACTGGAGACTACTACCCTAATATTATACTATACTCTAATAGTATACCATATACTGTAATACTCTAAAAACTGAATTGAGTTCGGTGAGTTCTCTCATGTCAATTTAGTTCAATAAAGAAGGTACGCACTATATACAAAGCACTGTGCTAAATCCTACGGAAGATACGTTAATAAAAAATCCAAGATCCTCGTCTTCAAGGAACTCAATTACCTCTAGTATATCTACTCCTCCTATGTCATTCTGTGTCCCTTGCAGAACTCCTCTACACGTCAGGTCTCTCATCTGCAAAACCAACCCAACGACGTATAACCCAGCATCATAGGGATATTAAGTGAAATTATAGAGAGGTACTGGGAAAATCCAGTACTATGCCTAGGGCAGAGTAGTTTTTCAATAAATATTTTTAATAAATTAAAGGAACATTCAAAACAATTTCAAATATTTTATTTTGCCTAGAATTTTCATGGTTAAAAAAATGTAAGATTTGTTTCTGCAGAGACTATTCAAGATAAATTCCCTCACTCTGAAAACAACCACTATCACCCCCTGCCTACTCCTCTCTGAAAACAAACTGGCTATGTGAAAAATCAGAAAAGATTCCTCCCCCTGCCTCAATCTCAGCATTAATTGTAAATTTCTCAACTAAAGGGTTTAGAGATAGGAAGTGGATCTGTGCTTTTACTGTTGCAGGAAATTCCTGGACAAGAAAATTATTTCTACCAGTGCAAGTCAGCAACTATAGAGTTACCTAGTCTCAAGATTGTAGAGCACTGAGACCTTTGGTGACTTGCTCAGGGTCACAGAGGCAACCGGTATCAGAGTCAGATCGGTACCCAGGACTTTCTGATTTGTAGTTTGGCCTCTTTATTCACTCAGCTAGAGTGCCTCTCTGGTCAACTAAAATCATGCTTCTATTCTATTTCTATATTTATAAAGGGGGTGTGTGGGTGAGGAGAGGCATAGATTTCCAAATACCAAGTACTCAAAAACCAGTATATTTATCACATCAGCTTTCTCCTCTGAATCTTTCTTCAAAAAGTTTGATCAGCTTACTGAAGACTTGAGTCTGGGCTGCCTAAAACCGAAGGGGAAAAATTGGAAACTTTCAGTTTAATTAGTTTTCATCTCCTTTTAACCCCATCACAAGTATTCATTGTTCGGTATTGAGAATTCAGCTAAGAAATTTGCCTATGCGGCTCAGATAACCAACCTCCGTTCTTTGGCACGGATGTTCACACACAATCATAGTGGAAAAATTTTGGACAGTAAAATTAATCAGCTATAATTCTATGACCCAAGAGGAATAAATCAGCAAAAACTGATGTTTTCCAGTAACTTTCACAGACAATAGTATTCCTAGAAAGGTACAAAATAAAACTATTAAAAACTATCGCCCAGAATTTATGAGGGAATTATTCCCCACCCCCTAACTCCCACCTCTACCCAGGCAGTACAAGGAATTCTCTCACACCGAATATTTTTTAGATTATCTCAGTTTGGAAGAACGAGAAAAATGGGTTCAGTCTACACGGACAGAATACACATTTATCCTCAGGGAATTCACCAGGTGCCCCTTAATTAGACACAACCGATCAAACGTTAACATGGCAAACTATCACACACCACGACCGACCAGAAAGCAACCTACAAAGAGTTTTTTCACTTTTACCAAGATGAACCAGGCTTTTTAGCCCTGCAGAACTACCAGCGGTGTCTATTCACTTGCAGGGACGCAGACAGCCGCCAGCCATATTAAGTAGGAAACTAAACTTTCCCAGATTCGTTAGCTCATCTCTTCCAGCCACGTGAAATCCAACAGGTGCCTTCACGTGTCATCGGACGGAACTCTTCCAGCCAAGACACTGCGGGAAGCAGCGAATCTTAATCAGTGACACTGACAGTGACCACTGAGCTCCAGCAAGCGCCTGGGAAAAAAAGCGCCCCCCTCAAATTACAAGGCAAGAGGGGGCCCACCACCACCCGCATTTTCAGTTCACCGGGGGGAGGGGATAAATTGCCCAAATCGAGTTTTTATATTTTTTATTTTTTCAAGGGTGGCCCTGGCAAACATCCCTGGCTCTTTACGACAGCATTATCCTAACCTTGGGCAGTTGAAGTTCGCCCTCCTAAGGTGTCCTACTGCACTAACTCAGCTTCTGGGCTGAGCGCACCTCTAAGGAGGGCACTACCCTGGTGCCCCCAGCATCCCCAAAACAAGAAGCGGGCTCGGGACGAGCGGGAAAAGGGAGGGCACTGAGGAAAGGAAAAGGGCAGGGTTCTGGAGAGGGGAGCCTACCTGCTTGTCCAGGGCGTCCTTGCCACCAGCGGCCCCAGACACCGCCTTAGGCGGGGCGGGCGCCCGCTCGCAGCTACAGCCCTCCAGCAGGTACATACCGGCGGGCCGGCCGCTCTGCTCGCCCTCGAAGTAGAAGAGCACATTCTGGTAGAGGGCGAACCACTTCTCGTGCCAGCGGCTCGCCTCGGCCGCCTTCTTGCTCAGGAAGCCGCGCTTCGTGCCCTCCTTGCGGGCCAGGAAGGCCAGGTACAGGGCGTGCCCCTCGTTGTAGCGCACGCTCTTCTGCATGGCTAGGGGGGCCCGGGCCGGCTGGTGGGTTGGGGGGCTCGAGTCCTCGGGGGGGCCCTAGCTCGAGGCGCCCCCCGGCATTGCTGTGCAAGCTCCCCCACTCCACCCCCGAGGGGACGGCCCCAAGCCGCTTTCTTTTACTCCGCAGTGGGGTGCAGTGCAGCCGGGGGCTCCTTGGTTCTTCCTCGGGGAACCGGGCGCCCTTTAGCCTCCCCGAGGCGGCTCAGCCTGGGATGGATGACCGGTGCCCTGGCCTCCCCTCGGGCACAGGCGTCAGAGGGGCTCGCCCGCTCACTCTGCTGCTGCTGTAGCTGCTGCAGCCGCGGCTTCAGTCCCCGGGCTAGGCGAGAGGGACCTCTGGGCTCCCCGGGAGGCCAGGCTGTCAGCGGCCAGAGCCTCCCACTGGCTCCGCCCGGCCCTCCCTGCTGCGGTCCTCCCACCCCACGCCCCTCAAAAAAAAGTTCGTGCCCCAAACGTGGTGGGGTCTAGCTGGGAAGACGCACCGCAGCTCAAGGAGGATTGTACGCGAGCAATTCACTCTGGGGAGACAGAAGGTAAAACGTCACGTGGGAGATCAGCTGTAATCGGCTTTGAGACCAATTTAAAGAGCAAAGTCGGCGGGGCTGCGAAGCCCTCGCTCAGTCCTGTGCTGTCTAGTCCCCTCCTCTCTCTCGGACTGCGCTGGCGCTGCCTCTGCTCAGGGTTTATCCTCCTGCCTGCTCATCAGGCAGGGGGAGAATTAAAGGAAAGCGCGCGCGATCACACACACACACTCACACGCGCGTGCGTTTCCATAGCAGTGGGGTGGAGTCACCTCTCCCCAAAATATTGTGTAGAATTTGCATAAAGCGAAAGTCCCCCTCCTCTTTTCTTTCCTTTAGTTACCTGTATTTTAACTAGCATGACAGAGGTGAATATATTCAAGCAGCAAGCACTTTAGGTGGTTATCGTTTATTCCGTCTGGTAGACTTCGATTCATGGATTTTAAAAGTGCTGAGTTTAGAAACAGAAAATCTTTTCGAATATCTCTAATGTCCAAATTTTCCCACTTCTATAGGATATGGTGAGTTTATAGACTGCTTTCCCTAATAACCTCCCTAGAGGCCACCCTAAGACACGTACTGTTTCGCTCGGATTGCTTTCATGTTACTGTAATTCATTTGTCTAAGAAATCTTGTATGGGTGACCAGAAGGACAAGGGACCAACGGCTATAAAATCTAAGTGGAAAAAGATTGGGGGGGGGCGGGGAATGAGGGGGAGAGAGAGAGAAGCTGTTGAAAAAGCCAGTATATCACTAGGATTTGATTCCATGGTGTGCATTGGAACATTTTTACTGTCAGAAAAAACAATGCTTACCATGACATAAAATGTTAATTATTGATTAAAAAAAAGAAATAAAATGCCCCCCACAATGAAATACAGTCATATATGTCCTTACAGCTTTTATATTTACAGGATTCAGCAGCCTGGGGTTTGTTCTCTCATTTCTGTTACTGCAGATTTTCTCGCAGAATCTTGTAGCAATCTTTTCTCTCAGTCTCTCGGAGTGGTTTGCCATTTTGCTTATAGAAGACTTTTATTTTATATTTAAACATTTTTAAAGCACATGATATTGGGGAAAAAAATGTTTTGAAATGACAGTGTAAAAGCAAAGACAACCATTCCTCTTCACTTTCACCACCAATATCTGTTAGTTAGCAAAAGAAGACATCCTATTGTTGGCTTTTAGCTACCTCGGGAAGAAAGCTTAGACATTTTAGTTCGGGCAAGACAGGGACACACAAATAAGTCTATGAAAGGGGAATTCAATCTGCTCTAGATGAAGGGAGTACCACAGCAATGACATTATAGATCCCTCTAAGCATTTATATAAATTAGTCATGTTGATTAAATGGCAAACTCCTTTCCCTGCTTAATTTTTTTTTTATTTTCTGTGTCTCCTTAATACAATTAATTCCCAGTAAATATCAAAAAAGTTGGTGAAAGGCATCCATCAGGAGGAGGAAGCTGATCAGTATGTAAATTCAATACTTCTTTTTAATGAGTTTTGTAACTTTGAATGAATTTCTACAAGGAGAATGAAAATAAGATTCTAATCTCTTTTATTCATTAGAAACTGAGTCTGTGTACTGCCAATATGAAATATTATTTCTGTTTTGAGGGCTAATTTCTGTTATAAGCAATTGCTCTTTCTAATACATAAATTTCCTAAAATAATGTCAATAGAGTGTTCTTCTTCTTCTTGCCTGGTATCATTCTGGTTTCACTATGTTATGGACTATAGTATGTTTCTGTAATATTTCTGTAAAATATATGTGATATATTTTCCTGGAATAGTTGATAAAGGACTTTCAATGACCAGGGTGCCAGATTTAGAGTCAGATAATTTGGTTTCAAATTCCAGCCATGCCATTTAATACCTATGTGATGTTCTGTAGAATGAATAGGAAATAAAGGTGAACACTGAGGTTCCCTCCAGCTCTAAATCTATGATTCTTGTTTACTCTTCAATGTGAGTGGTCATCATTTTGGATAAAGAGTGCTTGTAAAATTGTTTCATTGCTATACATTTACTTTGGTAGGTTATAGGCAATGTTCAGGGAGGGTTGATAAATGCTTTGTGTATAAATGAGTTAATCTTTAGCTACTGGATTGTGGGAAAGATAGGTACCAATAAGACAATCTGACTGCAGCTGGAAGGTAGACACAAATGAGCACAGACTCAGACAATGGAAGGAGGAAATTTCACAGTAAATATAGACTCATGGAGCTGGAACTTTGGATCACCTAGTCCCAATCCTTCATTTGTTACATGTGAGGAAATTGGGTCTTAGGGAGGAAAGGTGACTTGCCTAAAGTCACTCAGTTGTCAGTAGCAGAGCCAGATCTGTATGCCTCTCAGGAGTGATTGCTTGTGGTCTGGTCTGGACTCATTTGTTCATGTGGTAAACAGGATCCCTGGGACTATTCTTTTTTCAACAAAAGGGACAGTGATATTTTGTGAATTATGTTTTTATTTTGATTGAGGAGATTGGAGTTAGAAGACCTGGTCCTGAATACTGGTTCTGTGATATACTAATCCTGTGAAGGTGAGCTGCCCTTTTCCCATCTCTAGATTTTAGGATCCTCAGCTGGAAAATGAGAGTGTTATATTAGATGACCTCCCAGGGTCCTTCTAGCTCTACTAGTTTATAACCATTGAGTAGGGATCTATAGCCCTCCATAGTTACTAGTCACTTCTCACCTTCACACATTCTGAGGACAAAGTATGTAATACAGTTTGTTCAGCTCTAGAAGCAGGGATATATTGTCTTTGAAGCTCTGGGCCTGTGGTCTAATAATTATTACCCCCCAACCCCTCCCCAACTAACATTTATATAATGCTTTACGGTTTGCCAAACAATATGTGTGTATGCGTATGTATATAATCTCATCTCATTCTCACAGCCCTGTGAGGTAGGTTTTATTATTATCCTCATTTTACAGATGAAGAAACTGAGGCATATGGGATTAACTGACTTACCCAAGGTTACAGCCAGTAAGTATCTGAAGTAGGATTTGAACTCAGTTCCTCCTAATTCTATGTACTCTATATACCACACTTCCAATCTCTTCTTTCTGTACTTTTCAGGTAAGGAAAGAAAAAAGTGATACCTGGGAGCTCTGAAAATTGGTTCGTTATCTCAGGGTTATGTATAACCTGTTTCATGGAGGCATGTTCATTATGTCTGAATTAGCAAGATAAAAGAGAAATTATCCAGATAATGTGGTGCAAAAAAGAAGATTTTACATGAAAAGTCCTGGTAATTAGCAAGGGTACATTTTTCTACAAGTAGAAACAAGAATAGTTAATATTTATATAGCACTTTAAGGTTTGCCAAGTGATCTGCATATGATATTTCATTTGGCATTTAAAATAACCTTGTTAGGTATATTACTGTACCCATTTTACAGATAAGAAAACAAAGGCTGAAAGAGTTTATATTAATTTCCTACAGATAAGAAAACAAAGCCTGAAAGAGTTTATATTACTTTCCTAGGGACACATATCTAAGTCATCCTAACTCCATATCTTGCACTGTGCCACCCAGCACATAATCCCAGGGTTCAGGGTTCAGGTCTGATTACCTAATAATTTTGTCACTCTTACCTTCACTCTGGTAATACTGGCTCAGCTTTTTCAAGTCTTACCTTCCACCTTCTTGAATTTGCCCACCTCAAATGCTGCCTAAGCTTTCCCTAATCCCCTTTGTTGGTTCATTAAAAAAAAAATCGAAACTCTCTCCCTTAAAATTTCACATCACAATTTGTAATGTAATTAAAGTTCTCTGTGTCGGTGCTGTAATATTAGTGCTTAAATATTGAGTCAAATGAGGGCAAGGAGCACTCTTTATCTAGACTTATCTCCCCCAGCACCTAAGACAGCTTCCATCATACAGTTGTCATCTGATAACCATTTGATGAAAGAATGAATACGTTTTCCATTTCATTTTGAAAGTGCAGATGTGAACTCTGTCAAAGTCTCTAACTTATATATTACCTTTCAGACACAGAAGACATGATTTTTTAAAAATGTCTTTTTTCCAAAATACTTTTAATTTTCATCTTTGTAACGGAATTTGCATGTGTTGTGCAGGCTTCTGTAGCATTTTTCCCTATTGTAATTATGATTCAGAAACACTTTGGCTTTATGTCCTTAGGGTCTAACTGTGCCAAGTAAAACCAGGGCGTTGCAAAGATCCTGTCTCTGGTCTGAAAGAAGGCCATTTGGGGATTGTCATTTTGATGGCTGGTAAATAAAAAGGCCACTGAATTTTATAATGTAGCCACTTGAGCAACAACTATAAGCTATGTCTAAAGATCTCTATGTCATGTGCATAAAGGGAAGCTACCTTCCTCTTAGCTCGTCATACTATGCCTCCTTTAATGTTACATTAATACAAATAAACTGTACAAATTCATCCTCATCCCGCCCTGAAGCATTAAATTCTAAAATGCACATGCTTGCTTACCACTGATAGAGCAAAAATAGTTTTATGTTGTAACGTCACTTCCTTATTTATGAAAAGCTAGATACTTTTAAATTTCTTGGCTTTAACAAATGCTGAAAAGTTGATACCACCTCATTTATCCAACATAGTTAAAGTGTTTCAGATAAATATCTGAATTAATTAAGGCTTACCCTTTTAAATGCCAACTGTTAAATTTTATTTTTATCTGTTTGGGAAAGATATCTTTCTAAAATGTATATTCCTTTCCTTCTTAAATAGAATACACCAAACACTGTTTAGCTTTTTTTTTTTTTAACAATCTAGGGTCTCAAATGTATGCCCTCAAAAACTGACAATAAAAATTAAATAGATGAATAGTTTTAAATATATATTGCCCAGATTAACAGAACAGAAAATAGGATGCCTAAGGAACCCTATCTTGATGACCTAAAGGCATCATTATGAAAATCAAATTTTATTTAAACAATTTGGAATAGATATCTTTATAAAATGTACATTCCTTGCCTTCTTAAGCAGAATACACTGAACATCATTTAGCTCTTATTCTTGTTGACCTGGGGTAATCATTATGAAAACCAAGTATTGGATTGTCAATCATGTAATGATATTTGTTGGGCTGCTGAGGTGGCTTACCTGTACACAAAATGGCCCTAAATTGTACCTAAATGGTACACTAAAATAGTTTAGGGTTTGTTTGTTTGTTGCTGGGGGTGGGAGAGGGAAGAGGAAATTCTGTAGTATTTTCTGTATCTTGCCTCTCAGAGTGAGGCTGTCAGCTGTCGCTTCTTGCTGTTCTCACCAAATCTGTCTTTAGTACTTCTGCCTCCCACCACCCATCCCATCCAGCTCCATCATAGCCTTCTGATTTGCTGTAGCCTAGGAAATGAGCTAGGACAGCTAGGTGGCACAGTGGACAGAGCACCACGCCTGGAGTCAAGAAGACTCATCATCCTGAGTTCAAATCTGGCCTCAGACACTTACTAGCTATGTGACTTTGGGCAAGTCACTTTATGTTTGCCTCAGTTTCCTCATCTGTGAAATGAGCTGGAGGAGGAAAAAGCAAACCACTCCAGTGTCTTTACTAAGAAAATCTCATGAAGAGTCAGACAGGACTGAACAACAAACAACAAAGCAAATGAGCTTGTTAAAACCTTGCCTAAAATTAAGAGTAGAAAAGGTCTGAAGAAAGGCAAAGCTTTCGAGGGTTAGTGAATGGATTTTGTGCTCTATCTTTCGCTTCAGAAAGTCATCACAGAATCCCTAGGCAGGAAGGAGTCACAAAGACCACCTCATCCCACCCATGCCTGAACCAAGCATAGCTTCTTTGATATATCCCCTAAAAGACCAAGCCTTTGCTTTTTTCTGTCCCACTTTTAGATTCTAGCTTTCATTGTTAGGAAGTTTCTTGGTTTTATTTTGTTTTGTTTTGTTTTTTCCAGACATCAAGCCTAAATTTACTGCCAAATACCAACCCATTGCTCTAACTTCAGGAAATTACACTCAAGCCATTATATTTTCCCTCTACCGCCATCAGCCCACCTCCATCACTGGAACCTTGGATTCTGCTTCTGGACACTGGGTGATGGTAAATGTGCTCTTCCCTTATCTTGCTCAGAACCAGGACTTCACATCTTTTCCTGACTGGTTTGAAACCATGCTACCTGCACCTTGTGTACACTTCCCCCACTTTCCAGTTCTCCTTTATGTACTGTCTTCCTTCATTAGAATGTAATCCCATTTCTCCCCTCAAGCCTGTCCCCCCATGACTGGAATGCACTGCCTTCTCTGTTCCGACTCCTGACCTCCCTTTCAGTCCCAACTAAAATCCCAAAGCCTTCCCCAAACCCGCTTAATTCTAGTGCTTTCCCACTGTTAATTATTTCTTATTTATCTTGTCTGTAGCTTGTTTGTATGTTGTCTCCCTTACTGCATTGTGAGCTCCTTGAAGAACTGTATTTTGCCTCCTTTTGTATCCCCAGCACTTGGCACAGTGGCGGGCACATTGTAGGCACGTGATTGACCACCCAGATTGGTAGAAAGTTGGCAAGAGTTGCCCATGCTTGCAGTCAAGCTTAGTTTAGACTTCAAGAGCCCAGGTCATCTGTACATCACAATAGTATTCAAAGGGGGAATGTTCTGGACTATCTAGTCATATTATGACATGGTTACCTTTAAATATTACAGCCCAAAAAAAAAATTCATGCTAATGGAAATCTGTGACAGTGTTTTTGTGCTAGCAACACTTAACAGAAATAATTCCTCTTTGGATACTGCCACCATGAAGTCCACTGTTTCTAAGTGTGGCTATCTTTTAGCAGTATGGGCATGGGGAGGGAGCCTGCAGCCTCAAGGCCACATGTGGCCTTCTAAGTCATTGGATGTGGCCTTTTGACTGAGTCCAAGTTTTACAGAACAAATCCCTTTATTAAGGAGATTTGTTCTATGAAGTTTGGATTCATTCAAAAGGCCACATTTGAGGACCTAGAGGGTCACACATGGCCTTGAGGCAGCAGGTTCCCCACCCCTGGTAGACAGAGACAGCTTTAAGACTGAGTGCCTCAATATGACCATTATGGAAATGTTTTGCATGGCTACACCTGTATAACCTATATCGAATTGCTTGCCTTCTCAATGAGGAGGGAGGTAGGGAAGAGGAAGGGACACAATTTGGAACTCAAAGTTTTAAAAATGAATGTTAAAAATTGTTTTTTTTAACATGTAACTGGGGTAAAATAACACACTAAATAAACATACAAAAAAAGACTGTATGCCTAATTCAGATGTACATGAGAAAACTTTGGATGTAGGGTAGCCTCTCACTTTTTATACCAAATGTATATGAAAAACAATTTTTTATATAAAGCTTCTTTTTTAAAAGAATTAAATGAGGCTAGGCATAGTGGTATATGACTATAATCCCTGCTGCTGGGGTGGTTGAGGCTGGTGGATTGCTTGAGTTTAGGAGTTCTATCACAGGGCTAAAAACTAATCAGGTGTCAGTTCCAGAGCCAAGATGGCCCCATGAAAACAGTGTCTTACCCGAGCTCTCTCACAAGGTCGGACAGATTCCTATAAAAAAAGTGAATTTGAGCAGATTTGAGAGAGTTAGAAACCACAAGCAGTCTGAGCGGGGCAAATTTCCAAGCCAGGAGAGTCTGAAAGGCCAAAGGAACGAATCTGTAAGCTTGGAGAGTGCTGCTCCAGACAGCACCAAAGTGGAAGCGCCAGCCAGGAAACCCACATGGGAGACAGGCTGGGAGAAAGGTGGGCGCTGGAAACCAGAAGAGGTCCCCAGGCCTTCCAACACAGGACGGCAGTCTGTGGAAGCCACAAGAGACAGCGCACGTGCACCAGCCATGAAACATCAACTCCTGAGGCTTGCAGCCCAAAGGTATGAAACTCGGCTTCTTGAACTTCTGGGAGACATAATGGCCAGGTAAACGGCTCTAATCCCTCCCCCCCACCCACCCACCCAGAGAATTCCTCAGAAAAAAAGAACGCTGGAATAGAGGAGATAGAAGTGGGGCTTTGGTGGTCAAGTACGCGGAGTTCCTGAGTCCCAGAGGGAAAGAGCCAGCAGGGTTCAATACCAGGAGCCCAGACGTACTCTTGCTCCTCCAGAGGAAGTGCTAGACACTATCTCAAACAACAAAGATCTGAGACCATTGCTGAAGAGCAACAGTGCTGGAGAGCACCCCTAGGGAAAGAGACATCAGGGAGTCAGACCCCTCCCCCACACCTCAGGAAGCTGAAGGCTATAATTCACAAAGCCAACAACTAGACTCACAATGCCCAGAATAAGAAAGCTGGGACAGTGAGCCCTGAGCCCCAAAGGCAGAAATTTGTTGTAAAGCCAGGAAAAGGCTAACCAACATGAAGAAC
Organism: Phalanger gymnotis; assembly: GCA_028646595.1. NCBI lineage: Eukaryota > Metazoa > Chordata > Mammalia > Diprotodontia > Phalangeridae > Phalanger > Phalanger gymnotis. The sequence continues at coordinate 362,275,456 of CM053622.1, read as the reverse complement.
ACAAGAAAACCGAGGACCATTGATTCTTTTTATGAAGACAGGCATGATCAAAAACTGATCAGGTGTGTACACTGAATCCTTCGCTAATACAGTGAGCCTCCAGGAGCATAGAACCACCAGGTTCTAAGCACAGGTGAACAAGCCCACGTTGCAAAACCTGCGTAGGTTAAAACTTCTATGCCAAGGGTGGGGAACCTGTGGTCTCCAGACCACATGTGGCCTCCAGACTTCAGGCTCCCCATGCTAATCATTATTGAGATCAGGCCAGTGAGAGGCTGCTATGCTTTCAGCCTGTCCAAGATAGGGAGACCTACTTTAAAATAAATAAATAAACAAACAAACAGACAAACAAAGAAATAAATAAATGACAGATTACGTTGTTACTGCACATGCTTTAATTCTTTTGAGAACTGCAAAAGTCACTGTGACTCCTAATTTTTTATTCTCCTTCTCAGACATCTTCGATGATTTCCCATTGTGGACAATTTGAAATTGAAACTCCTGAAATTTTCTGGCCTTGTCTTCTATCATCCTACCTCATGAACCCCCGCATTCAAGGTAGACTGATTTATGCATTTATTCCACGCTCATTCTTACCTCTAGGCCTTTGCTGGTTATCTCTCATATCTCTAATGCCTCCTTTCCTCTGCCTGCCCATAACTTCAAGGTCTACTTGAAGTCCTACAAAGCTTTTCCTGGTCATTCTAACAGCTATCCTTCCTTAGAACTCATTTGGTGTTTAATCCCATATGGATTTATTGTGGTACCTCTTGTTATTTAACTCTCGGGTGACACGCTCTCAATCAATATTCACTGAATTAATGAAGCTGTCCACATGAGCACCAAGGTAAGGTTCTGTTGAAGGATGTTAATGCTATGTTTTCCAGTGCACCGGTTGCCTTTTCCATCCTTTCCTGTACTCTTCCACCCCATCCCCTCCTCTCACTCTTCTTGCTTTTTTCAGTTTCTGTGATTTAATCAAATGTTCTGTCTCAAGCTGGGATGATCCAGAGCTGTAACCAGCAATTTGGGTGCCTAGAGCAAGCAACATGAAATGTGTCCTCAAATCAACTTTATAATTGGTGATGTGAAAATAATACAAGAAGTAATTAAGATTAAACTCAGCTAAGCAGGAGGAATTGGATACAATAGTGTCTCCAGATGGGTACATCTGGTAGTTTCATTTTCAAACTAATTATTGTGACAAGGTAGCTGCCAGACTTAGTTGTTTCTAGTTGCTAAAGGAATATATATATTAAATTTTGATGCCTTCTATATTTTGATGTCCTGTAGCAAAGTCCCAATCACACTATCCTAGTTAGAACTTTAGGAGGTTGTTGTTGTTCAGTCATTTCAGTCATGTCTAGTTCTTTGTGATGCCATTTGGGTGCTTTGGTTTTTTTGTTTTGTTTTTTTGGCAAGGATACTGGAGTGGTTTGCCATTTCATTCTCCAGCTTGTTTTACAGATGAGGAAACTAAGGCAAATAGGGTTAAGTGGCTGCTAGTAAGTGTCTGAGGCCAGACTTGAACTCAGGAAGATGAGACTCCAAGACCCTACACTTTATGTACTGTGCTACCTAGCTGCTTTTGCTTTAACATGATCCCATTGCTATTATTAGCTCCCTCCACAATCCAGTAAGTATCACCAAACACTCATGTATAAATTTCTATGATGATGGTCAGGCTTGGGCTCAGAGCTGTCATCTGTGGTCAAGGTCCCCTGGTAATAAAGGCCATAATTTTAAAGGTGTTACTGTTTGTGCAAAGGAGATTTCTAGAGGAGCTCCACAAGGCTTGTTTATTACTTTAATGAACACAACAACTTTAAGAAGTGGAGACTGTTAGATAATAGAAAACATTTTCTCTCCACTCTCATGTGTGTGAAGCTGGGGACTAGTATAAGATGTCAGTTGAGGAGGAAATTGTCTGTCTTCAAGAGGAATAAATTTAAAATCCAAAGAGGGTGGAGGAGAAAAGGTACCCGACAGAGATAAGTTAAGGAGATTAAGAAGCTTATCTGGAAAAAAAAAGGTTGGAAAAGGGTATAAAGGGTATGTGAAAAAAGTCCAACTAAGCCATGAAAGATATGACTAAGGTAAACATAAACATTTTTTATCAAACTCCAGAACTCTAGAACTAGAATTTTAATCTAAAGTAATTAACTGAGAAGAATGTAAAGGACACAGTAGGTAATAAGCATGAAATTCAACCTTAAGAATTAGATAAATTGGGGTGCAGCCAAGAGGGAGGCTGGAAAGCCGGGACTTGCTTAAGCTCTCCCCCAAATCCTTCCAAATACCTGTAAAAAAAAATGACTCTGAACAAATTCGAGAGCTGCAGTACCCATGAAATAGCAGAGGGAAGCAGGGCTCCAGCCCAGGAAAGCCTGGATGGTCACTGGGAAGGGTCTATAGCACAGAGCTGGGAGCAGAGTGGAGCACAGCCCAGCATGGACCAAACCAGGACCAACCAGACCGAGAGCCAGGTGGAACAGGTGGTAGGGCCCTGAATCATTGAGCTGTGGCAATAACCAGACTTCTAAACCTACAAACACCAAAGATAACAAAGCAGGTTAGTGGGGAAAACTGCTGGATCAAAGTGAAAGGAATGCATGGTTGGCCCCAGCCACAGGGGCACGGAAGTGGTGCAGTTCAGGGGCTGCTTCCAGAGCTACAGCTGCAGTTGCTTCCTGCCCCAGGCCCACCAGGTGGGAGGAATTAAGTTGCAGATCAGAGCGGGAGTGCAGAGCCTGCTTGGATCTGGGTCTAGGTCCAGGTTGGTGGTTCTTGTGGGAGGAGGAGTGCTGCTGTGGCAGAGCTTGCTGTGTAGAAGTAGCCCTGAAAAAAGCAGCATAGCCCCTAAAGCTTGGGACAAAGTACTCTCTACTCTACAAGCAGTCATACCCTGAAAAAAGCTCAAAAGTCAAGTAGTTGGCTGGGAACATGAACAGGCACCAAAAACTGTCTCAGATTCAGACTCAGACTTTGGAATCTTTCTTTGGTGACAAAGAAGAT
>CM053622.1:362222591-362271941 GCA_028646595.1 Phalanger gymnotis | reverse complement strand
GGGCTAACTCAAGAACCAATCATAGCAGCCTAAATTCTGGTCATTCAGATGATGTTTGATGATGTCTGAAGCCCTATAAGAAGGGAGGACAGAGCCATTTGTGCAAGGGCTCTTGAGATGGTGTTGATGAGGAGACTCCAGGCAGCTGTAGCTAAGGAGCCCTCCAGCTTGTAAACCCAGATGATGAGACTTTGTTGAACTCTGGTAATTATGTATTGGGATTTGAATCAGACAAGGTCTGTCTGTTGATGTTTGTAATTTGTTTGTATTTTGTTCTGAAGTTCAGTGTGCTGGTCTTTTTCACTTGAGCTAAGTGAATGATATTTGTATGCTGAATTAAAGTAAGCTTGTCAAACCCCTTCACCTTGCTTTCCTTAGTTAAGCAGATCAAAAGAACCTGTGCTGTTGGCAGCTTTCTGGGTGCTGGCTGTGGGTGGATCTTATACTCCCACAAAAGCTGCTAGCCAGATTGTTGTAACAGGCCATCCTCTATATCTAGAATAAACTCGATCATGTCTTTCAGAATCATTTTCTTCCTTCGAAGTTCAAATCTGGTGATACTTCTTTTGTGAAAAGGAGCTCTCCACACCACCACCACCACTACCACCCCTCAATCCAGTTAAAAATGTTATCTACCTCCTCGAATTTTCTGAGAACAATTTGTTGGTATTTCCCTTTGGCTTCCATTACTCCCTACTTTGTATTATATTATCTACCTATGCCTGTTTGCATATACATACACAGTAGCGTGTAAACTCCTTATAGGCTGAGAGTTGGCTAAAAATACACCAATATAAGATTTCCTACTTGGAACACTAGCATTCAAGATCTGCTCAACTCAACGCCACCTTTACACAGTCAACCTTCTCTTCCACTACAAATTAATACAGACTCTGTCTGTCCTGTTAGGTCTTTCATGTGCCCCAGGCTCACTTGTTTCTATTTCCATACCCTTGCTCATGTAGTTCCCTGATCTGGCACACCCTCCTCTCCAAACTATACTCACTATTCAGTCCTACCTCCTCAATGGAGCCTTTCTGAACTCCTGCAACATACACCAATCTCATTCATGGAACTCCTGTTAGACTTAGAATCTGACATGCATAATTTATTTTGGTTTAGATTTATTGTCCCCTAATTCTTTCATATGTGTAAGCCTTTTCTTCCACGCAAGATAGTAATTTTCTTCAGTGCGAGTGCCATGTTGTATATTTCTATCCTATTTCCACATCAGGGCAGCTGGTGGCACAGTGAATGGAGTGCCAGGCCTGGAGTTCAAATCTGGCCTTAGACACTTACTAGATGTGTGACCCTGGGCAAGTCACTTACCCTGTTTGCCTCAGTTCCTCCTCTATAAGATAAGCTAGAGAAGGCAAACCTTTTCCGAGAACACCCTAATTGGGGTCACAAAGAATCAGACACAACTGAACAGTTTTCACAATATTGGGAAAAATGTGCCTCCAGGAAATACTTGTTTTTAAGTGGAGCATTGTGGCACTTTGAGGTGATAATTCCCACATGCTGTGGAACAGATTGAAAAGGGATAAAAGAGTAGATAAAGCAAGAAATCCACTAGAGTAGCTCAGGCATGTAATAAACAAGGCCTGGACAAGATATGCTGAGTTTGAGCAACAATTAGTAGGCTGAGGGAATTAGAATAATTCTGGAAAGGTAGGTAGGGGACAGATTATGGTGTTAAAATGGATTTTTTTTATTCTGAATTTAACAAACACCAAAAATAAACCAAAAAAGAGAATATTTTCATGTACAAAGTAAAACTGAAAAAGATTATATATGAAACCACGAATTTCTATTATAGCTTACTTTTTGAAAAAAAAACATAATAAATTCAACATGTTCTTACCAAAGTGGACTGGCTTGTCTATATTTCCCCCTGAACTTCCCTTTATTTTCATCTGTGCTTTTTTTTTCAATGCTTCAATGGTACTCTTTTAGTTCTTATATTTTTGGCAATACCGTCAATATCTCCCCTGTAACACCTTTTTTCTCCCCCTGCCCTGCCAAATCACTTTATTTCTTATTACTTCAATTTCCTCAACTATACAATGATAGCACCTACCTCACGGGGTTGCAGTGAGAATCAAATGAGAAGGTGCTATTTTGTTCATTTTTCAGTTGTATCTGGCTCTTCATGACTCCATTTGGAGCTTTCTTGGCAAAGATACTGGAGTGGTTTGCCATTTCCTTCTCCAGCTCATTTCACAGATGAGCAACTGAGACAATCAGGGTTAAGTGATTTGTCCAGGGTCACAGAGTTAGTAAGTGTGTGAGACCAGATTTGAAGTCGGGAAGGCTCCAGGCCCAGCACTCTATCCACCATGCCACCTAGCTGCCTTAGTAAGTGGTATCTGTATAAATGCTTATTCCCCTCCTCACTTCACTCTGTGTCAGTTCATATAAGTCTTCAAAGGTTACACAAAAACAATCCTTTTCATCACTTTTTATAGTACAATAACATGATGTTCTATTACTCTGCTATAATTTGTTTATTCCTTTTATTTCCAGTTCTTTGCTACAACAAAAAGAGCTGCTATAAATACTTTGGCACACATGGGGTTTTTCCCCCCTTTCTCTAATTTCTTTGGGGACATAAACCTAATAATGATATCCCTGGTTTATCATTTAGTGGCTTTGGGGGCCTAGTTCTAAATTACAGAAAGGCTGGACTCATTCATATCTACCCCAACAATGCATAAGTGTACCTATCTTAATGGAGCTCCTCTAATAACTGCCATTTTCCTTTTTTCTCATATTTACCAATTTGAAATATGGGAGGTGAAACTTCAGAGTTGTTTTAATTTGTACTTTTATCATTGGTGATTTTGTGCATTTTCATATGGTTATTGATCGCTTGGATCTCTTCCTTTGAGAAGTGTCCATTCATGTCCTTTGACCATATATCTTTTGGGCTATAGCTATCATTCTTACATTTTTGAGTCAGGTCTTTCTATACCTTGGATATCAGACCTTTATCAAAGAACCTTGCTACAAAGATTTTTTCCCATTTAAATGAAGAAATCTCCTTTCTAATTTTAAATGTATTCATTCGGTTTGTACAAAAATTTCTGTTTTATGTAATCAAAATTCTCTATTTTATCTTCTGTGATCTTCTCTATCTCTTGTCTGGTCATGAACTCTAATCATATCATTAAAAGTTTGTTCTTTGCTTCTCTAGATTGCTTATGATATGATCTTTTCAATCTAGGCCACGTATCCATTTGGAGTTTATTGTGGCATATGGAATGAGATTTAAGTTTATACCTAATTTCTGCTGAATATCTTTCCAGTTTCCCAGCAACTTTTGTCAAATAGTAAGTCCTTAATGTAGTAGTTGGGGTCATTGGGTTTATTAAACACTATGCTACTATGTTTATTGGCATCTGTGTTATGTACCTAATTTCTTCCAATAATTAATTTGTCTATTTTGTGGCAAGTTACAGTTTTGATGATTATTGCTTTGTAGTGTAGAGGTCTGTTGTTAATAGGACTCATACCTCCCTACTTTTTCCCCCTCATTTCCTCTGAGACTTTTTCTCTTTCCAGATGAATTTTTAAATTAGTTTAGCTCTTTAAAGTAATAATCTTGGAGGCAGAGCCAAGATGGCAGAGGAAAGGCAGGAAGTTGCTTGATCTCTCCCCAGTTTCCCTCAAAAAAATTTTAAATCAAGCCTCTAAATGAATTCTGGAGTGACAGAACCCACAAAAGGACAGGGTAAAACAATTTTCCAGCCCAGGATAACTTAGAAGGACTGCAGGAAACGTCTATCTTACTAAAAGGGTAAGCTAAAAGGGTAGCACTCCCCAAGCACAGGCAATGTCCAGGCAAGCTAGAGAGAGGCTCTTAGCTTCATCAGCAACTGAGGGCCCGAAGACCTGGCTCAGCAGGCTAGTGGCACAGTGGCTGTGAGGCCTCTGTGCAGCACACAAAGTGCCAGTCCCAGAACTGGTGTAACAAGTGTGACTAGGCCAGATGACCCCTGTACAACAGGAGAGCCACCAGCCCTGGAGGCCCCAGCACAGAAAACTAATGGCCAGGCCCCTAACTCTCAGCACATAAAGTTTGGCACAGCGTCCCCTGTACACTATGAACAAAGTTCAACTTTAAAAGTCATGAAATGTTGAAAAAATAAGCAAAAAACAAGCAAGCAAACAAGCCCTGATCATAGAAAGCCACTGTGGTGATAGGGAAGATCAAAACAAAAACAGAGAGGAGGACAATAATGTCAAAACACCTACATGCAAGGTCTCAAAGAGAAATATAATTTGGTCTCAAAGCCATAAAACTCCTCTAGAAGAACTCAAAAGGGATTTTAAAAATCAAATAAGAGAGACAGAAGAAAATTGGGAAAAGAAACGAGAGTGATACAAGAGAATCATGAAAAAAGAGTCAACAGCTTGGAAAAAAGAAAACGACTCCTTAAAAAGTACAACTGGTCAAATGGAAAAGGCGGTACAAAAGCTTACTGAAGAAAATAATTCCTTAAAAATTAGGATTGGGCAAGTGGAAGCTAATGTGTCTATGAAAGATTAGGACTCAAACAAAATCAAAAGAATGAAAAAATAGAAGAAGATGTAAAATATCTCATTGGAAAAACAACTGATCTGGAAAACAGATCCAGGAGAGATAACCTAAAAATTACGGGACTACCTGAAAGCTTTGATCAAAAAAGGAGCCTGGACAGCATCTTTTTTTTTTTAAATTTTATTTATTTTATTCTGAACTTAAGAAATAAAACAAGCATTTCCATAACATGGAATAGAAAAAAAGATGATTGTACATGAAACTGAAATCTATTATATACAATTTGCTATTCCTTTTTAATGTTATCATGTAGTTTTCTTTTTTTCCCCTTTTTCTTCCTCCCCCACCATCCTAGAGAGAGCTATCATTAGGCACAAATACACACACACACACACACACACACACACACACACACACGCAAAACCATTCTATACGTATTTCTCTTTATCAGTTCTTTCCTTCACATATCTTTTGTGGTTAATTTGGGTATTTATAAGTCAAAATGACTTATCCACTCAAAATGGTTCTTAAAACAATATTGTTGTTACTGTACATAGCATTCTTTTGGTTCTGCTTACTTCATTCTTCATTATTTTGTGGAAGTCTGTCCGTGTTTTTTCAAGATCACTGAGCTCATCATTTCTTATAGCACAGTAGTATTCTATCACAATTATACACCACAACTTGTTCCACCTTTCCCCAATTACTGGGGATCCCTAGTTCTTTGCCCCCACAAAGAGAGCTGTTATAAATATTTTAGAACACATAGATTCTTTTCCTTAGCATCTTTCAAGAAATTATCAAGGACTGCCCTGGTATCCCAGAACTATAGCGTGAAAAAGTAATGGAAAGAATCCACAGATCACCTCCTGAAAAAGGTCCCAAAATGAAAACTCCCAGGAACATTATAGCCGAATTCCAGAATTCTCAGGTCAAGGAGAAAATACTATAAACAGCCAGAAAGAAATGACTGAAATATCAAGGAATTATAGTCAGGATTACATAGGATTTAGCAGCTTCTACATTAAAGGATCTGAGGGCTTAGAATAAGGTATTCCAGAAAGCAAAAGAGCTTGGATTACAATCAAGAATCAAATACTCAGCAAAAGCGAGCATACCCTCAGAGAAAAAATGGACATTCAATGAAATAGGGGGCTTTCAAACTTTCCCAATGAAAAGACCAGAGCTGAATAGAAAATCCAGTTCTCAAATATAAGACTCAAGAGAAGCATTAAAAGGTAAACAGGAAAGAAGAAAAAAAAAAGTGTCATTCAATAAGGTTAAACTGTTTATATCCCTATATACAAAGGTGATACTTGTAACTCTTAAGAACTGTTATCTCTATTAGGGAAGTTAGAAGAAGATAAAGGGTGTGGGTATGACATGACTTTGATGGGATAATATAAAGTAATAATCTTTTGGTGGCTTAATTGGTATGGCGCTGAACAATTAATTTAGGTAGTATTTTTATTATATTGGCTAGGCCTAACCATATGCGATTACCATTTCTCCAATTATTTGTCTTTATTTTTGTAAAGTGTTTTATAAATATAGTTACAGAGTTCCTGTGTATGTCTTGGTAGGTGAAATCCTAATTATTTTATACATTCCATAGTTCTGAGTGGAACTTCTCCAACTCTTCTTGTTGAGTTTCATTGGTAATATATAGAAAGGTTGATATTTTGTGTGGGTTTATTTAATATCCTGTTCCTTTGCTGAAGTTGTTTCAATTAACTCAACTTCTAAACTTTTCTGAGTTTATCACCATAAGAGCTGCAAAAGTGATGATTTTGTTTCTTTTGCCTATGCCTATTGCACAAAAGTTCTTTTTGTTGTTTTATTGCTAAAGCTAGCATTTCTAGCACTGTCATATTATAGTGGTGATATGAATGTCCTTATTTTATCCCTTATTAGAAAGGCCTCTAGTTTATCTCCATTTTGTATATAATGCTGTTTTAGTTTTGGATAAGTAGTATTTATGATAGTAAAGAAATAGCCATTTATTTTATATCCATAGATTTTATTATTTTTCTAATTAATATGGTCTATTATGGTTACAGCTTTCCTAATATTCAACCAACCTTGCATTGCTGGCATATATCCTACTTAGTCACAGTGTATAGTCTTCCTAATATGTTGCAATATAGTTTGTTTTTTATTTTTTGTAGAAAAATGATCCATAGAAGTTTACTTGATACAGAAAACACAGGACAAGACAAGCTGGATTGACTGTCACCACAGCTGTTAAGCACACATGAGCCATTCCTAAACCACACAGCATCAGTCAAGTAATAAATTGGACTGCTCCTGAAAGGAGTGGCTTGAGTTTCTGTGTAGTGCCTGAAGGAGGGATTCAAAAGCAATCTGGTCCCCAGGTTTCTCCTTCATGAGGAAAATGATGAGAGGTTGGTTTCCATACTGAGGAGTGCCAAGCACAGTTCCATAGCCTTAAAGACCCAAATGTTGACTTCTTCAAAACAGTGACACAAACTCACCAGAAGTCCCCATCAAACCCCATCAAGGACCTTATTTGTTTGTTGGCTGATTGAAGGGAACCTTCTGTCCAATATGCTTTTGCTAATATTTTATTTAACATTTTTGCATTGACACTAATGAATGATAATAGTCTATAGTTTCTTTTTTCTGATTCATCTTTTGTATTCTGAAAGGAATTGGTAGAAACTATCCTTTCCCTATTTATAAAGATCATAGTGGGTTTTAAAAAATAGGTTGAGGATTATTTTTTAACCTAGAGGCAGTAGGGAACTATCGAAGATTTTTGAGCACAGAAGTGATATAATCTTATCTATTTTAGGCATAGTAATATGGCAATCATGAGGAAAAGAGAGTGGAGAGGAGAGAGACTTGGAAGCAGAGAGACTAATTAGATGGGTTTTATTGTAGAGAGGAGATGAGAACCCAAACAAGGGCAGCAGCTACACAAGTGAAGAGAAGACAATGAATATGAGGAAAGATGTTGTGGTGGTGGACTGGACGATACATGGCAATTGATTCCATATGGGAGGGAGCAGGAAGAGAAAGGAGAAAGATTCACTCCAAGGTGGTAAATCTGAATAACTTAAACAGGATGGTTATGCCCTCAATAGAAACAGAAAAGTGTGGATAAGTGGGTTTAAGTAGAGGACTGTTTTGGACATGTGAACTTGAGATGCTCCTGGAATACCAAGGTAAAGATGTCTCTAGGCAGCAGGTGTTGCAAGAGAGAGATTAGGAATATATCTGTATAATATAGTGATATTTGTATCACTATAGATGTGAGGATGAGGGCACAGAGACACAGAGACAGACAGACAGAGACACACACACACACACACACACACACACACACACACACACACAGAGGAGACATAAGGAGAGACAGACACAGAGACAGGGAGAAAGACAGAGAGACCCAGTTAGAACCTTAAGTGATACTCATACTTAGAATGTATGAAATGAATGATGACCTACTAAAGACTAAGGAGCAGAAAGAAAAATAAGAGAAAGTAGTGTCATGGAGGCAAAGAAAACAGAGAACTCAGGAGGGGATGGTCAAAAGTGTCAAAACCAGGATAAAGTGTCAATGAGGATGAGAGAGGAGTGAGAAAAAGTTTTCATAGTTAGCAGCTATGAGATCACTAGTAACCTTGAATAAAGTATTCTCAATGAGCAGTGGTGTGGGAAGCCAAATTGCAAGGGGCTGAGAAATATTTAAGAAGTGAGGAAATGGAGGGAGTGAGAGTCCTTTGCTGGGATGAAGATAAAGTTTTGATTAGCTGATGAAGTGTGATTGTCAGCATGAAATGCATTAAATTACTGCCTCGAAACAGTTTAGATAAAATAAATTTGTAGGAACCCGAGTTGGCAGTTGTAAGACTTTCTCTATTATTTGCAGTATGCAAATAGGAATGGAGAAGGCTGATGGTGGGGAAAACCAGGGTTAGCATTTCTCAAAGTGTGAGTGCCAACAGGACTTAGCAAAGCATATAAAAATAAAGGAAAACAAATTTGTGAATGTGCTTCCTATGCCAGGTTATTCAGTCACAAATGTCTTCCCTCCACCCCCACCCCAGAACATTAACATCAGCTATAGCACAACTAGTTGGCACAGGGGATAGAGTGCCAGGCCTGAAGTCATAAAGACTCATTTTCCTGAGTTCAAACCTGACCTCAGACACTGACTATGTGACCCTGGGCAAGTTACTTAACCCTATTCACCTCAGTTTTCTCATCTGTAAAATGAGCTAGAGCAGGAATCAGCAAACCACTCCAGCATCTTTGCTAAGAAAACCCCAAGTGGGTTCACAAAGAGTGGGACATGACTGAAAAATGACTGAACAACAGCAAATATCAGCCCTTTCCAATCAATGAAAAGAACTCCCACAGTGGGAAAGCACTGGCTTAGTCATAGCTGTTTAACATCTATAGCTTACTGTCTCATGATTTCCATGTAATAGAGTGGCCTTGTCTTCAGTATGCTAATGTAGCAGGTTCTGACAAAATAAAGTCTAGTCTGGTGGCTGTAAAATATAATCACGGGGGTTACATATTTATTGCTCACAAAGCTAGAGCAGACTCATGGGTATCCAAAGAATCCTTTTCTCATTGATATCATCATATTTTTGTACCAGCAGTGAAAAGTTATAGAAATGATTAGAAATAACTATTCTGTTGCTAGAAAATTCTCACTTATTCTGAGGAAGCATAGTTAGTGTCTGTTAATATTTTCCCCATTTTCTTTCCTATCAGTGTTACTTTATTAATCCAAACTATGAACTGGGGCATTATTCAAAATAGGAAATGTTATTACAGAAGGTTTCATGAGGAAGCCAATCCATTATGAAAATATTATACATGGCTTTCAATCTCATAACATATGAAATTTTATATATATATATACATACATATATATACATATATATATATATATATAAAAACATGTATAATATATATATAGCGAGAGAGAGGGAGATGGGGGGGGAGGGAAAGAAGGAGGTAGGGAACGAGGGAGGGAGAGACAGAAAGAGAGAGACAGAGACAGAGAGAGAGATGGGCCTGAGAACAGTCTTGGAGAACAACTACACTTAGTAGGAAGAGAAGAATGGGAAAGAGATACAGGAAGAACATTGAGAAAGAGAACAAGATAGCAATGTTAAGAAAGCCAAGAGAGACGAGCATCAAGAAGTGTCTGGACAACAGCACCTAATGCTGCAGAAATAATAAAGATAAAATAATATTTGGCATTTACATAATACTCAGATTTGGTAAGCACTTTACAAAAATAATATCATTTTATCCTCCCAATAACCTTGTGAGGTGGGTGCTATTATTGTCCCTGTTTTATTTATGCACAAACTAAAGCAGACAGAGGTTGACTTGCCCAGTGTAACACAGGTAGGAAGTGTCTGAGGCTGTGTTTGAACTCAGGTCTTTATGTAGCACCATTAAGGTTTGAAAAGTACTCTGCATATACACGTCTGGGTTTCATAACTACCCAATACTACATGTATTCTTGCCCCCACTTTGCAGATGAGGAAATTGAGGCTCAAAGAAACAAAGGTGTTTGCTTGTCCATGACCACATTGCTATTAAGTATCAGGAGTTGAATTTGAATCTGAGTCTTCTAGAATCCAAGACCCACTCTATCCTTTCCACCATAATGCCTCTCAAATATTACTTCAAATGCTAAAATAATAATAATAACTATAGTAACAATAATAGTCCAAGGACAATTAAAAAGACCATTAAAGAAAAATAAAAAACAACTTAGGAGAAGGCTATTTATTCCTTTAGCTTGATAAATCAATTTCGCAAGAGAGCAGTCATACCTAATTATTAAGTGCCTGTGTGCCAGGAACTGTTCTAGGCATTGGGGATAGTCACATAAGCCGTTAGCCCAAAAGGTCATGTAATTGCACAACTTTCACTATACCTGCATTAAAAAGTGGCGAATGATAAACAAGTCATTAGAGATTGATTGTAAAAGGCAGATGAGTCAATCTGTAGCCTTCTTGCTGCTGGACTGCCAAATAAGAGGTAAAAATTATCATCTTTCCTAGGAACAAGTCTGTTCATAGCTTAAAAATAAATTTTTAAAATGACATTTGAAAATCTATTAGATTTTTCATACCAAAATCAAACATCTAGTATTTACTGGAACACTAAAGCACACTAAGATGATGCTGATCATATATACTATGTTTCCTTCAAACAGATAAGAATTTTTTAAAATTTTAAAATTATTCTTAATATATATGCTTTTATTCTCTCCCACTTCCTAGTGGAAGGGGAAAAAGTGTTATAAGACATTTGTGTAGTCAAGCAAAACATATTCCCACATTTGCCATATAAAAATGTACATCTCATTCCATGTCAGGAGTCCATCTCTCTTCAATCAGGAGGGTGGGAAGCATTCTTTATCACTGGATACTTGGAATCATGGTTGGTCATTGCACTGATCAGAGTTCTTAGGTCTTTCAAAATAAATTGTCTTTACAATGTTACTACATAAATTGTTCTTCTGGTTCTGATTATTTCACTTAATTCTGCATCAGTTCATAAAAGTCTTCCAAGGCTTCTCTGAAATCATACTTTGCCTCATTTTGTATTACAAAATAGTATTTCATATATTCATACACCATAATTTTTTCAGCCATTCTAAGAACAGAATTTAACAATAATGGTAGAAATCAGAGCTAATAATAATTCATTAGTTTTTTTCCCCCCTCACTCACATATATCACTCCTCTACTGCTACAAACTGAACAAACTGATAATTATGGAAACGGAGAGCAAGTTACTCATCCTGATCTCGCAAAATCAATGCAGTTTAACCTCAAAGAGGAACTGCCTAAATCAAATCTAATCTAGTTTTAACTCAAGATCATACAGTGTGCTTGTTATATTAATATAATAAAAAAGGAAAACACATGCAAAAGGTAGTCATATTCTCATTACCACCAAAAGCTCAAACCAAGGATGGTATCAGAAAGATGTTGTTATTAATTTTTTATTTTAAAACAGTTCTTTTCAGAGTGGGGGACGGGGCATGGGATAAATATAGAGTCTTCAGTGAAATGGCAATACTTCCTTTTTTTATTAATCTATGAAAAAAATCAGGTTTTGATTAACCAGAGTGACTGTCAGTTAATGATGAGATGATGGAATGAGGAATGAGAGTGTAAAGGGTGAAGGAATGGAAGACAGAATTAAACTAAAATAAAAAAAAAATTTAGATTCTTAAAAAAAATATACAATATACTCAAATTAGCAGATTTAATGACCATGTTTCAAAGATATTTAAGAGACTGGTAGATGATAGCTAGAGTACAGCTATTAATAATGTATGGAAAAGAAGACAAAATAAATCAGTTTTTTTAAAAAGGATAACCATTCCTCTTAAAAGGTGATTCTAATTGTTTTATAGATTGGTCAATTAACTTTGAGACCTTAGAAGACATAATACATCTTAAAGTGCTTATATGGCATATGTTTGTTTTAAAGAATTAGACTGAGCTATAACCAATTTTATTTTGAGGAAGTGTTTTTTGTGGGAGTAAAGGGAGAAGAGTTAGAATTCCATGACATCTTAAAACGGGGATGCTTCACTTTTTTTGTGTCACAGAGTGACGCCTATAGACTGCTCAGAATTTTAAAAAATGAATAAAATACATAGAATTCTATAAGAATACAATTATATCGAAATACAGTTATAAATATATTTAAGAAACAGCTCCACAGACTCTTTGCCTTAAAGTAACTGGAGAAGGCTAATGGAATCAAAGAAATAATCATGCCAGAACTTTACAGAGGCCAGGAGTAGAAAGGTCAGGGTCAGAACACTAGCACCCACACTTACTGCCTATGTGACTCTGGGTATAATACAACCTCTCTGGTCCTCAGTTTTCTGATCAGTAGATACAAGAAGCTGAACCATGTGGCCTCAAAATTCCCTTCCAACTCTTAGGATTCCATGATCTCATGACTTGAGAAGGCATATCAACTGCTATGTTCCAACAATCTATTTTGAGATGAGGTGGTTGTTGTTGTTAAAAACCAGTAACATCGATAAAGGCACTGACAGCATGTTCATCAAGTCTGGAGAAGACCTAGATTAGGCAGGGTTGTACACACTGTAGGAAACAAGAGGTAATTCCTTAAGGCAAAGGCGTGATAATATCCATAAGAACAACAAAAATACAGACATGAGAAGTGAGACACAAGTGTTATAGAAAAAAAAAAGACCTGTAATTTGTAGTGAGCCACAAGAAAGGGCTATATTTATTTAGTCTAAAATGCTCCAGGGATAGTTAAGAAGTATGAAACTTTCAAGACTGAGGAATAATCCATTCCATTTAGCCTATGGTATTAATTAATGAATTAATTACTTAATCACACATATCTATGTATGTAATACATGGCTAGGTTAGTGTGACAGTCTTGGGTTTATTGATTAAACACAAATATAAATTTTCTTTTACCTAAAAAATTTCCTAAAATTAAAAAATGTATCATGATACCATCATCAATAGAAGAAAAACCTCTTCAGCTCCAGGCATTATCTGTAGTAGATGTTTAATAAATCTGTGTTTACTTCTTGGAGGGTTGGGGACAGGGAAGGAAGCTAAAGACCTACTATGACTTCATCGGTGTGGGGAATTCCAAGTATAGAAAAGAAACTTCCTTCCCCTCCCACCTATGACAAATCATCTGTAATTTATAGCCTCTGCAAACTCCCTGGAACCTAGAGATTATGTGATTTGTCCAAGGTCACACATCCAGTATGTGTCAGAGATACCACTCAAAGCCAGCTCTCTGGCCACCCTGCTCTACCACACCAAATGAATAAATTATCCAACAGTCTTAAAACTATGTGAACTTTGTGATCACAATTAAATTTTTCCACACTTCAAATTATTTTTTCTAGGTTATTTGTTCCTTGGTATCGAATTTTTACTTTTCTAATGCTCACCAATTACACTTTATTTTTTTCTGGGTCATAAAAGTGATGGTGTCCCCAAAGCAACTGATTCTAAATGGCACTGTAGATTCTGCCTGTCATACTTCAGCCACTCAGGAGCAGTTCTCTTGGATGGAGACCAAAGAAATGTGAATTAACAGTTTATACCTACCAAAAACCAAGTACAAGAACATCGTTTATACTATTTATTAATGTATGTAAAAAAAATTTTCTGCAGAAATTTCTCAGCCAAGCAGTTGTCTAGTTGCATAGCAGACATCTTTCATACGCAAAACATGGCTTATACTTTTATTTAAAAGTCTAGAGCTAAGAATCTGGTAAAAGACTTTCTGCTTAGAATGTCTCTCCATTTCAATCAAAAAACCACAATGAACATAATTCCGTGGTCTCTATCATTTGTCTTAAAACCATCTGAATATCATGTAGGGTTAGGCTTGTTACTCTGTTTTGAACTGCATTTTCAGCATTTTATTTTTATACACTGATGTTACTCTCCATTTCAGACAGCAACAACAGGCTGAAGTTCATTCAGTTTCAAGCATGTTTGTCCATTCTTGTAATTCTGTAGCATCAGCTGCATTCCATAGTTTTGCAAAAGATTTCAGCCTTTTTCTAGGAAGGGGAGAAAAAAATCACAAAATATGTCATTTCAGATCTTGAAAAGGATGCTGGTGAAAATACCGATGGTATGAAAACAAATGTTGCTGAGAACAGTATGCTGGCTAGAGAGGAAAATTATCAAATATTTGTTTTGTATCACAATTTACCAGATGTGAGCAACAAGGCTAACTTTTCAACTCTACGCTCATTTCTCATCAAAGCAATTTTATAGATTTTAAAGCTTTTATATCCCAAGTGGAAGAGCTAAAATTTTTATAAGTAATCTATAGACTTTATTACTTGTAAGTCATAAGCTCTAAATAACAGCATGTGGAAGCTGTCATCTCTGTAACCGGTTTTGTATCTTCTACCGAGATTTCATTGTTGTAGTTCCTTGGAGGGAAAAAGCTCAATAAAGCACACAGGAGACTTAAAATTTATCTTTGAACTTTGCAGTACACTTGATTCTAAAATAATCTTACAGAACCCAGACTTATAATTGGTTCCTATAAATTTCTCCCTGGAAAATATTCAGTCAAGGTTACTTGAGATTGTTGGGAAGGGGCCTCAATTATTACGCAGCTGTGATCTCCTTTCATTTAGTATTTCAGGTAGAGAGGAAGCCAACTAACAGTTCCATGGTGAATGAACTGTGAATAACAGGAATCTTGGTTGAGGTGCAATGTTTTCTAGAATGAGGCAGAAGTCACTCCACTGTTAATTACTAGGTGGTGATACAAGATGGAATGAAGAGTCAGTGCTGACCTTGGAACAGTGGGACCAAAGTAAGAGTTGTGCATCGGTTCACAGACTGAGAGTAAATAGACCTTAAGAGGTCACCCAATTATTCTATGGATGAGGAAACTCATGCCAGAGAGATGGAATAACTTGTCAAAGATCATACAAGTAGCAACTGGCAAAACTGAGATTAAAGTCCAGATCCACTAACCCCAAGTCAGTTATACATGCGAATCATAGGATTGAGTTTGATTGATAGGGAAAAATCCATGCTATGTAGGCAGTAAAACCATTTTTGTTAAAACTTGTATGCACAGTACTCTGGATTGTTGCTATGTTTGTATAAAAGGCTAAAAGAATCTAATTTTAACTCTAGAAGAATATATAAATAAGGAATTAATCTATAAAATGGGCAATATACTCAAGGATAATTCAGTTTAAATTAATTATGCAATTATTTTGGCAAATTTCCTCCTATGATCTTAATTTTAAAAACAGCTAAAACAAAAAGTTATAGATTTGAAGTGCTTCCTATCTTCAATAATTTCTTATATATTTCCATTTGTATATTTTAAGTGATTCATTTCAATCCTTACAGGAATGACTAAAAAACCCCTAATTTTAAACCTGTGATTAAAGGGAGTAAGAGAGTTCCAAGTGAGCGTTCACAAGGGCTATTTTTCTTTTTAGGGACGTTTTAGTGGCGTTTTAGTGATAGTGATGGTCTTAGTGACGTTTCTCAGGTATCTGGTGAAGTACTAGAAGCTACCCCGGATGCTCATTTATTGGACAGTCCCCTCCCCCCTGTTCCCGTCTGATAGTTTCATTACAAAGTTAAAAGTATAGTGGGATAATTCTGACCTTTTCACATTGACTAATCTCTCAAGTTCTTTTGATTTGTAAGCTGCTT
The DNA here is from genome assembly GCA_028646595.1 of Phalanger gymnotis. NCBI lineage: Eukaryota > Metazoa > Chordata > Mammalia > Diprotodontia > Phalangeridae > Phalanger > Phalanger gymnotis. The sequence continues at coordinate 362,256,170 of CM053622.1, read as the reverse complement.
TCTTTAAGATTTCTCCAGGGACATCTGCTAGTTTGGCTACATTTAGTCCATAGCTCCTCGAAGCAACTCCTCTGGTTATTTGATAAAGAAAAGTAACAAAGTCAGGGATTTCCTCATCTTCCTGACCTACAGCAGAAAAGGAGAAGGGGGGAGGGAGAAAAATAGATTGGGAAAAAAACCACATTAGGAAACTGAAAAAAAAAATCAAAGAATTAATTAGAGAGAATGAAAATGCTATTATTTTTTCTTAACAGTTATTAAAATTTACAACCTAAAAAAACCATATTTGTTCATAATATGTCATATACCATTTTACCTTTTTTCCCACAACTCTGTAAAATGGATAAATTTTGCTGCGATAATATTTTTGTGTTGAGGACATCTCACAAAATCAGTTAGAAGGGACTCTAGAAATCAAATCTAGCCTTACTACTTAATTTTCCAGATGAGGAAACTGAATTGTAGCTACATATAATGTGTTTGCATCAGATTCATAACAATTCAATGTAGGAAAAAAAACAAAACAAAACTCTTCACCTTTAGGAAATTTGCCATTAAATACAACGGATATGAGAGATAATGGTTGAAAGCATACTAGAATCATTTCTCTCTCTTTTTCTGTAAGACAACCTGTACAATTTCAATATATAGGAATGAGGCCTTCTGGGTAATGAAAAAAATCTGGTTAACTGAGAGTTAACACATTAATCACATATTATTATTTTTCAAAGAATTACAATATAATAAAATTAACAAGGCTAAAAAAACCATGATGAAGATAATTTAATCTTTTTTTGATTAATCAGAAAGCACATTGGGATCCTGTCCTGCTACAGGTCTCTTTATGATTATAAATGCACTATATGATGTGACCAAAAGGGGAAAAATTTTATGCTATTTGAACATTCTAGTTGCTTGCATTCTGGATAAATGGCAAGTTTGCTCACCAAACTACCCTGTAATGTAGTTCAAATTGCAGTCAACATAATCCGAACTTGACTTTTAATCTCCAAAATGATTAGCTTTTATTAACTATTTTATTTGGTTTTAAAATAACTTTTTAAAACTTAAAAATGTTATTATTAGCCTTACCACTTATTATTTTCCTGCACAGAATCCTGTTAACAACCTACTTTTAACAAAAAATATCGGAAATTTGCAGGCCTTCAGGTCTTTTGCTGGCACCATCTTATAACAAATTCTTTTTGGACCTTCACTAACTAAATCCCTGTAGATCACACTCAAGATAAAAAACCACAAATATGAGAATCCGGAATGTTTTGCTCTTTTTAACAGGTGAAAACCAAAACAGTTCAAAGCATTAACTGAACCTAGCTCGACAGAGAAAAGTACAATGGAATTTTCCATCATCTTTTTCTCTCACTATTTAGGAAGAGGAAAATAATACCTTCCTAATGGTGGCTGCCAGGAGTGGGAGGTGAAAAGAATGCTGACTCTGAGGAATACAGAAACTCAAGTTCTCCATTACAAGAGCTAAGAATATTTTTTTAAATTAAAGAAAATCAAGACAACAAAGGACAGGTGAAGTAGGTGGGAGCAGACTGAAGCCTAAGCATAGAGAAACCTTTGCCAACTAACCATTACCCTCTTTTCCCCAATCTTAGAAATAGTTACATCACTGGGAAGAGAGTGAGGGATGATTAAAAAAAAGGACTTCACTCAAGAGTGAAGTGGATTCTACACAGGGCCTTCTATAGCAAACAGGAAAAAGTTTGTATTGTCACAAAGAGTTAATCAGATAAGCACAATGAAATCGGAATCGGCAAGAAATCCTTTTATTCTCTAATAACTGAAAAGGTGAAGACTTTGATCTCTGAAAGAGGTCTGAAAATAATAGACGTCAAAAACATTTAAGCACCTACTATGTGCCTGGCACTGTGCTAAGGGCTGGCGAGAGAAGTCTAAGAGACTAAATATTTACTTGTATTGCCAGCCTTTAGCACAATGCCTGGTACATAGAGGGTGCTTAACAGATACTTGTTAACTTTCATAAAGGGGCTAAGTTGTTATAATTACAGTCAGTCCTCAACATCTAGGCATTTAACTTTCGTTCTGGCAGCCACACATATGCCCAGCTATGCTCAGTAGAGAAAAAAATGAAAGGCACAATGAGCACAAGTTTATACCCACAAAAAAGAAGAAAGTATTTGTAAAAGTGCTCATGAATCTGTTCCAGAAAGTGCTCAAGTAACCTCTCACATGCTGGCTGGGCAGGGCTGGTTAGAGCCCTTTGGACAGAGCCTGACAGGAACAGCATATGTAGGGGACAGTTCAACTGTAGAAAGAGAGATCAGAGATGGCAGATTGCTCATTTCTCTTTTTTACTTTGGGGTTCTTCTGACACCACTGTCCCTTTCCATCCTGTCGATGTTGCCTCTCCTCTCCTCAGCACTTTGTGGGTTATTTCATGGTTACTGCATTACGAAAAGGGAATATTGTGAGAATTAATGTTCTGTTATAAAGAACTGCAGGCAGAAAAGTGTATTTCAGCAATCTCTAGCTAAAGCTTACAGTTCACAAGAACCTAACATGCTACTTCCGATAGGTTCAATGTATCGATATTCCTGCTGTTGACCTTTAGGCCATTTTCTAGGCACGTTACCCCTGTGAAAATTAAGGATTTAATTCTTGCATGAAATCTGCTATAGTTGAGTCGTAGTTTTCATCTGTTGTCCTCATTATCCTAGGATAATTAATATGGGAAAAGACCACTAAAAGTTAATTCATTTACCAATATTTTAGAGTAAGTGGTAGAAAAAAAAGGTTCTGATTGTTATTTTGCTTTGAAAAATGAAACTAAAATTATTAAAATAAGTCTACCATATTTAACAAGACATAGGTAATGACTGCAACCATTTGCTAATTTTTAGAGTAATGAATTGTGATGATTTGGGTGGGGGGGCATAATTTTTCCAACAAAATTGTATGATAACACAATATGACGTTTATCATATTTGACTTACATAGCACGCACATAAAGAGGGTCTTTGTTATAAAAACATTTGAGAGTTTCATCCATTTCCCCAAAATCCTCTATTTCTCCTTTGATATTCAAATCATCCTTTTTTGAAGTTCCTCCTGACAATCAGCAAGGGACTGACAAGGCAGTTGAAATCCGTGGAGATAGAGTAAATATTAAGCAGGAGGGTTGAGGATGGACTTGTTTTATAAATGGTCAATTCATGAGTGAATGTTTTTGGGCTATGATGACTTTTGCTTCTCAGGTTGGAGCCTGGCCTAGCAGACAGAGAGCCAGCTTTGAAGTCAAGATGTGGGCAGGGTTCAAATCCCACCTTCGTCACACTGCCTGTTTGACCCTCAACAAGTCATTTAACTTTTGAGGGCCACAGACAACCCATTAAGACTTTAAATTGTAGATCTGTGTTGTTGGATGGAGTTTTTTCAAGGGAACTTCCTATAAGGAGGAAATCACAGGTCTTTAGAACACAACCACAAACGTAGACTCGGAGCACAATTTTATTATTTTGAATGCCAGTAAAATTTTTTTACTTTTATCTCTGATTTTACGACACATCGCTGATTGTGTTCTCCATTTATTTGATTTGTTGTTGTTCAGTCATTTCAGTCGTGTCTGACTCATAATTTATGACCCCATTATGGAGTTTTCTTGGCAAAGATATTGGAGTGGTTCACCATTTCCTTCTCTGGCTCATTCTACAGATTAGGAAACTGAGGCAAACAACGTTGAGTGATTTGTCCAGGATCACACAGCTAGGAAGTATTTGAAGCCAGATTTGAACTCGGGAAGATGAGAATTCCTGACTCCAGGCCCAGCACTCTATCTACTGTGCCCCCAGCCCCCCAAATTTATTTGATACTGAGCTCTTAGTCAGCAACAATTTCACAGCTTCTAGTTACAACATTCTCCCATTTTGCCTTACCTACCAAAAAATTTGGGAGCCTAATTCAGTACCAAACTGTTGCAGTCAACTTGTCTCACCATTTATACGGTACTTTAAGTTTTGTAAAGTGTTTTATCTGAATTGTCTCATTTGATGCTCACGACAACCTTGCAAGGTAGGCGCTATTATTACCTCTATTTATTTTATTGAGTTTGAGAGCAGTTAAGTGACTTGCCCAGGGTAATACAGCCAAAGTGTCTGAGGCAGAATCCAGACTCGGGTCTTCCTGACTCCACTCCTCATCCAATACTCTAAGGCCACTGAACTTCCTAGCCGTCTGGGGACATCTATTCCTTCTGTTCCCATTAGATGGGCCATTTTGTTTTAGCCTTCTGAACATTATTAATGTGTAAATAAGTTAAAGTCCTTTGAGAAGTAGACAAAGAATAATACTTAAACAATACATGTTCCTATGAGGAGATATAATTATTGCTACATGGCATTTTCCAGTAATGCATTGTGATAAAAAGCAGGGGCTGCCTTTAAATTTCTTTTTTGTTTTTCTTTCTTTTTGGAGGCAATCAGGGTTAAGTGACTTGCCCAGGGTCACACACCTAATAAGTGTCTGAGGCCAGATTTGAACTCATGTCCTCCTGACTCCAGGCTTGGTGCTCTATCCACTGTGCTACCTGCTTTCAAATTTCTTGCAGATCCATTTCTTTATTTGATTTAGTTCGACTTCCTGATTTTTTTTAGGTCTATCAATATTTTTCTATTTTGAACACCTATGCCTGCCTGGTGAATTTTGCCATGATCTAGAAGAGGAGTAATTTCTCAATTCAATACGACGACTATTCACAGAAGCACTGTGCCAGGTCTGAGGACGTAAAACAATTATTATAAATTGGTTAAGTTAAAATGTAAATGAACTGTATATATTATAAAATATTACGCTACATTTATGTAATATACATTTGCATGTGTGCCAAAATACATAATATAATAATACCCCCACACAAAAGTCCTATTTCAATGCTTCTCTGAGGGCTGGAGATGACTCTAGATTCTCCAATACTATACCAAGATGCTGAAGCTTTGAATATAAGCCCAATAATAAACTGTCATCTGAAGACCAGTCTAAATGAATTCAGAGAAACTTATTATTTCAAGGCTGATGTTTCATGCTCTTTTTTTTGGTGTAGGAGAGGAAGGAAAGGGTGGTCATGGAAACTCACTAAACCATATATTAAAGCATGAAATAAATGTGTATGTCAAAGACATCATACCTTCACAGTTAAAATTATGGAAGGATATTTTAGTTGTAGTTGTATTAGTGCTGTATTTCTATGGGCTACTGAGGCTCATTTTCATGAAATGGATTATCTCTGTAAGAGCAATAATTAAGGTAAACACCTTAAAAAGTTTTTTGACTGATCAAACTTCCTAAGAAAAGTCTCATCCCAGGTTTCAAAGATAAATAACAATATAGTACTTTCTAGTGGTAAATTAACTTCCACAAATGTGTGTCTATAACATTCTGTTGAGTGATGCATCATTGGGTCTTAGGCACTTATTTCACCCTCTACTCATGGATGAAGAGGAGATAGGGAAACTTGGAGGAGACACACATGAACATAAATCCAGTTGGGTTTCCAAGGCAAGAAAAAAACATTTATAAATTGTGTGTGTGTGTCTGTGTGTGTGTGTCTGTGTGCGTGTTTGTGTGTGCTCTTGTGTGCCCACACAGCTATTCCTTGGAATTATATCAGTTGTCTGCTTCATTTGCAATGGGGCTGCTTTCTTTTTGTTTATCTTGTTAAAGGTGTGGGAGCAGCTGCATTTATGTATATTATGTTCCAGATGGATTGTAGTAATAAAACATTAATGCTGCAAGTTATCTGATCACATAAATGAAACTATTTTCAAAGAGCCAAATAATGTATGTAATTAATTCAATAATACAGTTTATTTCTAACCACAAAAAGATAGACCCTAAATGTTATCAATAAATTCAGGGCCCCTTTCTCCTACTTGGAACATTTGCTGGAAATAAGCCTAATTCCCTCCTATATTAATTTTTTTTTACTTTCAGGTCCCCTGCCTGTACCCATTTTCAGGATAAGAGTATGTAAACACAGGACAAAGTAACAATTCAGACATCCATAATTTTGTTATTACAGGTACTCCCTCCATTAACAGATCTCAACCTTTGTACAACTTAGTAGATGACCTTTCAGAGTTGTGAAAAACTCATCATCTGGAAGACAATTGGGCAATGAGATTCTCCAAACTTAAGCTGGTCCTCGAAAGAAAAAAATTTAGTCCACCATTGCTACAGTACACAAAGCAAAGGTGGAAACCAACAAAACTTTTGTTTGGCTGGGGTTGTATTTAAGTACCCAATGTCTTCTAAACACCCAAATTAGGCATTACAATAGGACTTTGTTATCGTTGTTCAGTTGTATCGACTCATTGTGAGGTCTCGTTTGGGATTTTCTTGGCAAAGATACTGGAGTGGGGGTCAGCTAGGTGGTGCAGTGAGTAGAGCACTGGCCCTGAAGTCAGGAGGACCTGAGTTCAAATTGGACCTCAGACACTTGACACATTCACTAGCTGTGTGCCCTTGGGCAAGTCACTTAATCCCAACTGCCCTGTCTTCCCCACTCCAAAAATTAAAAAAAAAAAAAAGATACTGGAGTGGTTTACCATTTCTTTCTCCACTTCGTTTTACATATGAGGAAACTGAGGCAAACAGGGTTAAGTGACGTGCCCAGGGGTTACATGGTTAATAAGTGTCTGAGACCAGATTTGAACTCAGGTCCTCCTGACTCTGGGCCCAGGGCTCTACTCACTGTGCCACCTAGCTGCTGTACAACAGAAATTTAGGGGAGGCCAATATTTTCACATAATAATAAGGAACTAATATTAATAAACAAAAAAGTCCATATTCCTATAAAAGTTCCAATCAAACTGAAACTTAAGTTGGGACCTGCTAATCTTCTGCAGGGAATATTTCATACCTGGGTTCTGTGTATTTTCATCTTCATTAACAAGGAATCCCATGTGGTAGTTCCCTACCCACTGTGGATATGCTTTTTCTAGTTCACACACAGGAGGATAATGTGTGACAAACAGGGTTAATGACTCCACCTAAAATGACATAATAAATAATACGTAAAGATGCATTTTCAATTTCGTAAACTTATTTTGAAATCCTTTCCTGTAGGAAGTGATAACATAGATAGGACTGGAAATAATGAAACTCAATCAAGGACTGATTGCTAATAGAATACCATTTGCATTATGAAATGAAATCCGAACATGTGAGCTATGCAACCGAGGGCTTCTTGAAAGCTGGCAGCATCAATCATGTAGATGTTAACCACAATCACACTCCCCTTTCATTAGTATCTCTAGCAAGAAGGCATAGTGTACCTTCTCACACTATGAGGCCTTCTACTTGGATTTGTAAAATGAATTTGTAAAAGGTTGGGGAAGATTGTTGTGTGTGTGTGTGTATGTACATACACACAGATACGTATAAATATGTGTGTTTGTATATATCTATCTGTCACTAGATAGATATATATATACACATACACACACACATATAGGAGATCTATAAAGCTAGGTAGATACAGAAATCTCTAGCTCTCTACAGTTAAATACACACACACACGCACACACATACATACACGTATAATTTCAAACTACTTAGTCTTCATTAGATTTGATTTTTCTTTAAGATAAAGTTAAGTTAGTTATCCTGAAAAATCAAAATTAGAAGTAGCACGTTCAATTCAGTATCATATTGTATTATTTCAATCATTAGTTCTGACTAGTTCTGATGTCAGTCAGACTCGTTTGTTTTTTATCATGTTAGGATTATGGAAGCCGTGGTAAGTGGGACATGACAGGCTTGGCCTCTCTCACCATTAGAAAAATGTTCTTGGTCTTCACTTTAAACAGATGGAGAAGACTCATTAAAAACAAAATTAAAAATGACAAACTAGTAGATGTCAAGGCAGGTAAATTTCAGTTACAAAATCACATGAGCCCAATGGTGATTTTTTTAATCTTTCATAAGTTCTTTTTCTTGCAGAACACTCCTTACATATTAGCTCCTATGACTCCCTCCTTCATTAAGAGCAAGGATCCTTTTTTTGTTGGTTTATTTTTTTATTTTGCAATCACATGTAACATCTTTGTTGTTCTTCATGTTTATTCTGAGCTTTGGCTTTCTTGTTACTATTCTTTCAAGGCTTTCTACTTCTAATTTTGAGGTTGCCAAGGACTAATATCTACAAAGTAATACAAATGGAAATCTTCCATTAAATCTTAATAGGATGCCTCATCATGGTATGGAGATAATTCTGGATTCTTCAATGCTATATGAGAATGGCATAAGTGGTGTCAAACTCGAATACAGAAGACACTATTCTATATGTTAGGAACCTTGTGGGCCATATATTGACTTAGTTTTTAAATGTAGTATTAATCTGTTTGATTGTATTTATATTGATTTTGTTAAATATTTCCCAGTTACCTTATTTAATCTGATTGGGGCTGCATATCTCACACTTCTTGTGTAGTCTATAGCATAGTCCACCAAGGTAAAAGGGCTTAGAGAATGGTCTCAGTGATGGAGTGAAATGTCTGTTTTACAAGGACTACTCTAGCTAGGTTTGGACAAACTTGATCTTAGCCAAAAGGCTGAGAAGCAATTCTAGTTTGGTTTGGGAAAGTTCATCACATAGCAGGCCATGGTGGGATGAAATTTTTTGGCCACAACAATTCTGGAAGACAGTCTACTAAGTTATAAGGGAATTATAATCTGCAAGAATGGAAGAAGAATCCATGTTGACAAAGTCACAGATTCTAAAAGTACTGAAATAAGTGATGGAAATGTAGCTAGAAACTCTCCTGTAGGGGCAGCTAGGTGGTACAGTGAGTAGACCACCAACCCTGGAGTCAGGAGGACCTGAGTTCAAATCCAGCCTCAGACACTTGGCACATGTACTAGCTGTGTGACCTTGGGCAAGTCACTTAACCCCAACTGCCCTGCCAAAAAAAAAGAAACTCTCCTGTAGAGAACACACAAGGACTCTAAAGGAAATTGAAGAAAACAACAACATAAATGACATAAAGGAAACCACAGCCTATGATATTCAGCGTATGCAATTTTAATGACAAACACAATCTCCTTAAGTTTTAGTTTTCCAATCCAAATATGAAAGGTCACATTAGATGGCCTCTGAGGTTCCATAGAGCTCTAATTGATAATCTTATGAATATGTACTCTACAGTCAATCATTTTTAAAAAATCAATTATAAGTGGTAGCTGTTACTTTTAGAAAGTTTAAGGGCTAGGTTTGGAGAGTTCAATCTAGGGTGTTGAGACCATACACACATTTTATAAAGAAAATGCAATATACTTACATCTCGAATAAAATGCTCCAGAGTAGCATAAGCAATGGCAATTCCATCATGGGTGCTTGTCCCTCTTCCTAATTCATCTAAGATAACTAGAGATTGTGACGTTGCTTTTCTTATGATCTCTGCTGTGTCTGTCAGTTCTTCCATAAAGGTACTCTGTCCCTTGTATATGTTATCCGCAGCTCCCATCCTACAAGTAAGATAAAGGTACTATTTTCCCCTTGGACTTCGCTTAAATTCAACAAACATTAAGTGGCTGTATGTGTTTGTATGCTAGAGGCAAAGGATACAGAAAGTTTCTATGGTCCCTCCACAGACCTAACATATGCACTGATAAATGCGAAATAAGATATAAAGAGGATATTTAGAAGAGGTACAAAAGATTGTTTTGTGAGGTCTGAGAGGGAAAAGGTTGTTGCCAATAGTGGAGAGGTGAAGGGAAGGATTCATGGAGAAAGAGGCATTTAAGTTTGACTATAAAAGACAGACAGAAACATGTTAAATTTAAAAAAAACCACAGATACATACATATGTAAACTTTAAAAATAATGTTTACTTCTGTTCTGATTTTGTTTTCTTCACTGCTGTATCAGTTATGTGAAACCCCTCCCCGCTCTTTGTAGTCTTCATATCAAATTTATGGTACAACAATATTCCATAAGATTGGTGTGTCACAATAGAAAACCCAACAGCTGAAGAGGACAAACCACAAATGAACAGCATGAATTGAAGGAATGAAGTGGGAAAAAGCAGGGCACCATTAGGCTACAGAGAGTATACCAGATTGAGTGAAACATATAACATGGGGAAGCAGGTAGCAACAGACAAAGTTGGTTCCAATATTATATAAACTCTTTGAAAAAATAGGAAAAGAAGAGGTCCTAACAAATTCCGTCTGTGATGCAAATATAATCTTCAGACCTAAACCAGAGAGAGTCAAAACAGAAAGCTAGAGATTAAGTCATCTTAAGGAACGCTGAATTAAAAATTTTAATGAAAATATTAGCAAGGTAACCACAGTAACATATCACAAAGATTATATACTATGATCAGCCTAGTTTTATGCCAGGAATGCAAGATTGGCTCAATACTAGGAAAACTATCAACATAATAGTTCATATTAATAATAAGAACAACAAAAATATGTGATTATATGACAATGGAGCAAAAGCTCGTGACAAAATACAACACCCGATCCTGTTAAAAACACTAGAAAACACAGAAATAAAAGGAATTTTCCTCAATATGGTAAGTAGCATCTATATAAAACCAAGAGATAGCTCTATATAGAATGGAGATTGACAAAGGGCTTCCAATAAGAGCAGGAACAAAGCAAAGATATCCATCATCTTTAATATCAACCACTACTGGGATATACTAGAAATGTTAGCTATAGCAATAATACAAAAGAAATTGTAGGAATAAGCAGAGGAAAAGAGAAAACAAAATTATCACTTTTGAATATAATTTGACAGTTTACTTAGAGAACTGTGGAAAAAGAGAATCAATTAAACATTAATTGAAACAATAACTTCAGTGAAATTGCAGGATAAAAAACAAATCCATGTAAGTCATCAGCATTTCTGCATATTACCAACAAAATCCAGCAGGAAGAGATAAAGAAATTACTTTTAAAATAATTAAAACACCTGTGAGTCTATCTGCTAAGACATACATGCAGTAACTATATGAATCCAACTAACTACCAAGCACTCTCTATAGAAACGAAGACAGACTTAAATAACTGGAGAAATATTAATTGCTCATGGGTAGGCTAAGCCAATACATAATGACAATTACCATATCCATCAAACTCTCAAAAAATTACCTTATAGAGCTAGAAAAAATAATAACAAAATTTGTCTGGAACAAAAGTTCAAGATTCTTAAAAGAAATACTGAAAAAAAGTAGGAAGGGGACCTAGCAATACCACAGCTCAAACTATACTGCAAAGCAGTAATCATCAAAACAGTTTTGTATTGGGTAAGAAATAGAGATGTTTATCAGTGGAACAGATTATAATAGGTGTATAACATATAGAAAGCAAATGACCACAGTGGTCTAGCATTTGATAAACCTAAAGATCCCGCTTGCTGTGGTAAGAACTCACTGTTTGACAAAAATTGCCATGCAAACTGAAAAGCAGTCTGCCATACATCAGACTGAAATGAACACATCACACCATGTACTAAGACAAGCTCCAAATGGATACATAACTTAGGCATGAATGAATAAAAAGAGAACAATTGATTCAGTAAGGACAATGCCGTGAAAATAAACAGCTTTGAAAGATTCAACTCTGACAAATGCAAGGACCAGCTACAACTTCCAAGGAGCAATGATGAAGCATGCTATCTCCTAACAAAGATGTGATGGGCTTAGAATACAGAATGAGATATACATTTTTGAACAGAGTCAAGATGGATTGTTTTTTGCTTGACTATGCATATTTGTTAAAAAGATTTGGTTGTTTTTATTTCCCCCTACCCCCCACCCCCACTGGAGGTGTGAGGAGGTAATAGGGAGAGAAAATGGATTTCTGCAACTGCAAAAAATTTTAAGAAATAAAGTTAGAAAGGTGGGGAGGGCCTTGAATGTCAGACAAAGGTGGGCGAACTTTAGTTAAGAGTCACTGAAATCTATCAGTGGGGTATGGGTGGGGGGTCATAAGTAGATCTATGAAAAATTACTTTGACAGAAGACAGGAGGAAGGAAAAATGGAAAGATGTTGAGGAGACTAGTGGTAATGAAATGTCTGTATTAAGATGGTGCCCAAGCAGAAGTGAGAGGTGTGAGAAATTCTGTGTAATAAGACTTGGTAGGACTTAAGAGGTTACAGAACAGGAGGAATTAAAAGACCAGTCTTGAATATGGGAGATAAAGTGATCAGTGCTACTGATGGAAGAATGAATAGGTTTAAAGGGAAACAATAATAAGCTTTGGCTTGGGACCATGTTGAGTGTGAATTGCCAGCTGGACATATCCAATTGGGCAGCTAGGTGGTGCAGTAGATAAAAACCTGGGCCCAGAGTCAGAAGACCTGAGTTCAAATCTAGTCTCAGATATTACTAAGCGTGACCTTGAGCAAGTCACTTCACCCTGTTAGCTTCAGTTTCCTCATCTATAAAATGACTTGGAGAAGGGAATGACAAACTACTACAGTATCTTTGCCAAGACCACCCCAATGGGATCACAGAGAGTAGGATACAGCTGAAATGAATGAACAACATATTCCACAGGCAGTCAGATATGCAGGTCTGGATATCAGAAGAGAACTAAAAGTTTATAAGAATTCCTTTTCCTCGTGTGAAAGCAGAGTATCCCTTTCTGGAGAACCCCTGTAATATTTCAATGGATCTATGGTCAAATACATTTAGGTCCTCCTACCCCTGACAGAATGCCAAATCCTCTACGCCTTACCAGCATTAGTTGATGTGGCTGAAAAATCATTCTGCAGCCAACCTGGTGATAAATCTTTCTGAATTTAGCTGGAGTGATTCTTGGGTGACAGACATAAAGTCTATCACCGGAACAATTATGTGTTTCCAGAGAACACAATGAAAATCTCAGCAGCATGTAACATGATTTCTCCCAAAGTCCTATAAATATTGAGCTATTAACAAGAAATTAGTAAAATAAATAAATGAATAAATAAGCAGATAAATAAATAAATAAATTGTGTGCTCAATATCAAGGTGACTGTACATAAAAAAGGTTTCTTCTGGGAACATGCTGGACCTAATCTAAAACTTAAAGGAGGTACTCTATTTTCATTCCCCATAGCATGGTGTATAAGAATCCCTTCCACTCCAATGTGGGCTACATAATACTTCACTGTGGTTTCATGTTTAAAAACCATGTGTACTAGGTCAGGAGGTTTCTCAAGCATTTTCCTACATGTGTGGCTAACTCAAAGACCATGAGACGCATTGCCCAAAAACTACAAGGCAATCAAGAGTATAATAAATACTTGTTGAATGAATGATTCTTCATCATTCCCACAGGACAGAAGCCACCCCCCCATATCATGTTGTATTAAAAGTCTTGATTTTTCTGTGAGGTTTATACACATTATCCTTTCACCTGTGGTTGTTTTCCTCATCTGTAAAATGAGGAGAGGTTGGACAAGATGAGATATCTCCGAAGTCCCCTTTGGCTCTAGATTCTGTAACCCCAAGGGGTTTTTTTTAAGCCTCCCTGAAAAGCTGCTAACCTAAGAGTATTTTGATTACTTTTTGAAACACAAATATGCACTATTTATCTTAATTTACTAATGCCTACTAATCTTTTCCTAAGCTTATATCAATATGAAAAAATAGCTTTTTAATCTTTAATGTTACTTTGAAATCTTTAGAATAATAATGTCCAACACTCAATTAACCTTCACATTGATTTGTCTATATATGTCTCTGGTTGTGAGATGATACAGAAGAATTATCCAATCACGAACACACTGAATATAATTATATGTATATATGTATACACACAGAATAGTTTCATAAGAATTAGGATAATGGCCAAATGTTCAACAGCATTTTAATCAGACATTTAATCAGACATTCACTGAAGTTCAGCTTAGTCATGAAGTCCTTTATTTTTATTCAGGCATTTCCCAATACCACATTAAAAACAAGGGCAAAAGTCCTGCTCATTTCCATATAAGGAAATCAAAGAACATAAATACCCTTAATCTTCCTTCTTCAGCTAAACAGACTGGTCCTTTTTATGAATGGAACTTGCTAAATGAATGGAACTTTAAACCATATGGAACTTAAAACACATTGGAAATCCTCCCTCCTCCCCCTCTAGTATATTAGAGTAGAGCATTAACTTTTTTGAAACCCATTAGAAAACTGAAAGCAACCAAGGCATCATCTATTGAGTGCACAGACTGAAAGAATTAACTCGTTTTTCAAAATGGCTGAATTATTATCCAAGATTATTTTAGGCAACAGAAGAATTAGCCTATTAATAAATATTTATTAAACACCTACTATGTGCTAAGCCTTCAGGATACAAAGAAAGGCAAAGAATAGTCCACAGTTTAATGGGGGAGACAACATGCAAACAACGATGTACAAATGAGATATACAGGACAAACTGGAAGTAATCCACAGAGGGAAGGCACTAGCACTACGGGGATCAGGAAAGGCTTCTTGTAGGTGGGGTAGCCTGGAACTTAAAGGAAGCCAGGAGGTAGAGACGAGTTAGAAGAGAACTGCAGGCATGAGATATAGCCAATGAAAATGCCTGACCATAGAGGTGATAAGGAGCCACTGAAGTTTAATGTATGGGGGATATAAGCTGGAGGAGCATGACATGGATCAATTTGACAGCTACGTTGAGAATGAATTGTCGTAGGGAGAGACCCAAGTCAGGGAGACTCCAACTCAGGCTACTGCAATCATTTAGGCATGAGACAATGAGGGTGGTGGCAGTGTCAGAGGACAGAAGGGGGTATGTGAGAAATGTTACGAATTGCATTCAGTAATTCCTTCTCTCACCTAACAAAACCGATTAGAAAGGCAGAACAAGCTGTCAGAAGGCCTCATGGAGCTCATGAGTTAGTGTGTCTGCAGGGCAACACACACGCCTGCATCACACTCCCTTTGCTGGTCACACATGAGGCGGGTTTGGGGCATTGCGAAGCCAGTGAAATAAAGTACATTCTGAGCAGTCTAAAAAGCCTAGTGCTGCTGTCTGGTACACAGGGTTCTTCCTGGAGGCACCCCATACTGCACATCCTTCTCTGCTCCCCATGCCCATCATGATGATTCCCAAGCCCCACTGAACTTTCTAATTTCAATTGGTTTCTTCCTTACATTCATGCCATTAGCTTTTATTGCATGCTTTACTCCTGACCACACAAAGGCTGTCCTAATTCAAGACTTACCAGTCTCCTTCCCATTATCCGCCCCCCCCACCATAAACACTTTGCTGGCATCATCCCCTTCACTTGATGCAGCTCCTTACCAAGCCCTTGCTCTCCAGCCTCTGCATCCACCCCAATCCATTCTCACTACAGCCTTCTCTCTTCTATTAACCAAGACAGTGGAAAAGAAAGAGGAATAAAGACGGTTTGTCGTGTATTAGCGACATATGGTAACATAATTGTGTTGCTTGACTAGATATGTTTATAACAAGGGTTTTGTTTTTCTATCTTTCTCAATGGTCAAGGAGAGGGTGAGAGGGAAAGAAGGCAGATTTTCATTGATAGAAATATTTAATTTAAAAAATAACTAGTAATCACTTTCGCAAGTGCTTCAGGAATGCACTGATCAGAATTTAGTGTATTATAGTGGGGGAGGGGGGGTGTTGGTTGTTCTGGGTTTTAATCTCAGTTATGGGATTAATCGACTAGATAAATGGAATTGTGTAAGTCACTGAACTAATCCAGTGTTTGAGTTTCTTGTAACTCAAAGACTGTAACATTTGTTCAGGCATTTTAGTTCTGTCCAATGCTTCATGACCCCCCAAAAAACAAACTTTTGTGGAGGGGAAAATTCCCACATGTTCTAACAGGTCATTTGAAAGAAAAGTTGCAAGTAACGAAAGTAGGATTAAGACTAAAGTGTTCCTTTATTCTTCCTTATACATTTGGACATTGTGCATATTTCTAAGGTTATATTTCCAAAAACTGTAAAATTAAAATAAATATGAACTGGAAAGGAAGTTAATAGCTTTTAAAATCTTTTTTATGGTACTAAAATTACTTTTAATGTTCTACTCTGAAAGTTTAGCATTACAATAAAACAGTATTTGAAATTAATTGAAAACTGCAGATAACCTCAAACATTATTTCATATTCTCTAGCTAAGAGAAAAATCATATATAAAAAGTTATCATCATAGTTATACAGGATATAATTTAATTTAAAACATCATTAAATGGCATGTTTTAAATAGGCTACTCTATGCTAAACTATTGGCTTTAAAACCAAACTGGTCTCAACAAAGTAGGATTTAAAAGAAAAAATACTTTTAGTGCTAATTAGTCCTTGATTTGGATTCAGGAAGATCTGAGTTCAAATCCTACCACAGACACTTATTGGCTCTATGATACTGGACAAATCACTTACCTTTTCTCAATCTCAATTTCCTCATCTATAAAATGAGGATTAGTTTATCACCTACTTCACTGGGTAGTGATGAGGATCGTATGAAAGAAGCTTTGCAAATATGAAACGCTATATACACACTAGCTATTATTATTATTAAAACTCCTGGTTTTATACCATCCCCTTTTTTAGAACTATCCTTGTCAGTGTCTTCTGGGCCCTCTTCAATGCCTGACTCTTTGTGACCCCATCTGGGGTTTTCTTGGCAAAGATACTGAATGGTTTGCCATTTCCTTCTCCAGCTCATTTTACAGATGCAGTAGCTGAGGCAAAAAGAGTTAAGCGACTTGCCCAGGGTTGCACAGTTAGTAATCTGAGGCCAGATTTGAACTCCAGAAGATGTATCTTCCTGACTACAGGCCCAGCACTCTATCCACTGTGCCTTTTGGCTGCATCATCGGCATCGTCATCATCATCATCATCATCATCATCGTAATAAACATTTATTTATATAGCTCCCCAAGCTATATAAATGCAAGGTACTTTACATAGGAGGAAGGGTAGTGAACAGAATATTGGATATGAAGTCAGGAAGAACCAGGTTTAAATCCCCTGTTAGACTTTACCAGCCGTGTGACCCTAGGCATCTGGCCTCCCTAGTTTCAGTTTCCTCATCTGTAAAAAGAAGAGGTCAGACTCAGGGACCTCTAAGGTCCCTGCCAGCTCTAAATTTATAGTTCTGCTTTCTCATTTGGAAAACTGAGGCTGAAAGAAGTTGCGTCTGACTCAAGATAACAAACACAGTGGCAAAGTCAGGGCTAAAGCTAGTCTCCTTGTTCTGTTGTCAGGACACTTCACGCAGTAGTAGGACTGATGGTGCTAGATTGGATTTCTGCAGGTCTTAAAAAAAGTTCACAGCCCTTAGTAATGAGCTAAGTAGGTTCGTAACTGCCTCCATCCAGCTTCTTAATAAGGCCAAACACATAAGAATCATTTTGTTCATCTGATCCTTGGCTCACAAATCCAGTCTTCTGATTGCCTCTCACATCCGTTGCAAATTCCTCAGCAGTCCTTGCTTACCCTATATGGGATCACAAATTTAGAGCTGGAAGGGACCTAAGAATCCAACCACCCTCTTTTACAGAAGGGAAGCTAAAGCCCAGAGAGGCTGGTATTCAGCTTTTAAATCTCTGCATGCAACACTCTCCCTCCCTTCTTTCTAGTCCTGCCATACTCTGTTATTTTTTCCTTTAAAATTTTCATTAAACTAACCACCACGAACTTTATTAGCATCCCCTGAGTACTTATGTAACTTTATACAATTATTAATTTCTGCTCAGAAACCTTGTGAATTCCAGAACATTAAAGCTGGAAGGGACATTAATGACCATTTTGTCCAGTCACTCATTTAACAGATGAAGGAATTTTAAAGGAGAGACATTGTGGCCTAAAATTCCAAAGCATCTCAGTGAAACATTGGAAACCAGCATCTACATCTGACTCTCCTACCAGTCTCCCGTCTACTTTACTACATTGAAGTGTAAGTTGAGATCTGTTAAGTATTGTCTTTTTTTAAAATGTGTATCGGTCCTATCTCTAGCCCTTTAGGGACAGGGACTAACAAGTTTTGTATTAGATTTATTTCTTTCAGTAGCATCTCATGACATGCCCTGCTCACAGTGGTGCTGGTGACTCACTAAAATCTTAGTATAGATGTTAGGGAGCTGTGCTAAATGTTTCCAATAAACTGAGTCAACATAATGCATTTTCTAGTTTAAAATTTTCATTTATTCATAAATCATTTGAGCACATAACTATGTGCCAGATACTATACCAGGTGATAAATTTTAAATGTTTTAAATTTTGAAAGCTTTTTTTAGAAATGAAGGAAAACCTAGAACATTTTGACATGAAATGAACAAACATATACCTGATTTTTGTTATCATCTTGTATGTATTCCCACCCAAATGTAACAGAAAACCTAGATGAAATTTCTTAGGTTTCATGGTAAAGGTACTGAAAAGTTGGCCAGCTCAGGCTACACAGAAGGTTGTAGTTATGTGATTAAAGGGGAAAAACCCTCCAGGATATTTTTAGGAGTGACAGGCAGACTTAATCCTTCTAATCCTCCTTTCTAGCCCTTATATAGGTCAGGAACGGTTAATAATGCATTAATGGAGCCAAGGAATTTATTAATTTATGAGCTGCTTTATATGGTTAAGAATACTTCATTGACAACTTGATCAAGGAAATTTCTTCCTATTAAGTTTTGAAAGGGTATACTAAAGTAGTGGAGCCCAAATGCCTAATTACAGCTTTAGGGATGCCCTTCTCCTCCTTTTAAATCACCATCTCTGAGCCTTAGGGAAAGGGAAGAAAGGCAGCTGTGGGCAAGGAAGTAAAGTAGTGGGGGAGGGGCACATGGGGTTCTAGGAAATGAAACAGGGAAGAGAGAGGAGATCTGGGCCACTCCAGATAGCAGATTCTCTTAATCCCCAGGTTAATTATCCTCTGGCTTCCAGGAATTCATAAATTCCTGGAATTCCTTGAAATATGCCATACTTACCTGGCTTGGGAAGCAATATCTTACACAGTCTTCCAACAAAGAACTGTTCCAAAAAGTGTATCCATTACAATGCAAAATTCTGAAGACTAGCTTTAACTTATGGTCCACATTATTCAAGTCATGGTCACTATGTTTTAGCAATAATATCTATGGAATAATGATTACATGTTTGAGGTATATAGTCAGGTATCTTCCTCATGATGGTGATGGAGTAGGAAATGTTGCAAACAGCAAGAAAATGCTAAGTGGAAAAATAATTTAAATAGAATATTGAAAATCAAGAGAATTTCTCTTAAAAGAGAAATAAAAATTGTGAGAACAGAATTTATGGCCTGCATGGCACAAATAATTGGCAGAATAGAAAAACCTGAATTCTGTGGTGGCAAGTCTACCAAAGAAACAAAAGAGAAAATAACTGATTAGAATGAAAAAAAAAAATAAGTGAAGAACCACCTGGAAAGAGAGAAGCAAAAAGCAGTAACACTGAAAGAAAGCATGATCTCTATATAAGCAAAACATATTGATCTCTAAGACAGGATAGGTATAAACAACTTGAGGATTATAGATTTCCCAAAAGAACATGACAAGTTATAAAAACAAACAACCCTGAATACCATAATGCAAAAAATGATACAAGAAAAAAGAGGCATCCAGAACATTCCAAGAAAGAAAACCAGACCCGAAGTGATCATTTGTCTCTCAACTACCCCAGACAAGAAAGTAAACGAACATTGCAACTAAGGGTGACAACAATAATAAGGTAACAAAACAGCCCACTGAGAGAGTTCTTCCTAGTATACATGAGGAGACAAGGCTAAAAGCAGTATCAAACAGAACTGATGGTAGAGAAAAGAAACATGGCTTGGTAGAGAAAGAGCCTGTCTTGGAGTTGGAAAAACCTGGCTTTAAGCCCTCTTCTAACATTTACAGGCTCTGAGACTCTTGACAAGACAGTTATTTCCCAGTGACCCAATCAACCCTCAAAATTAAGTTTTAGATCGACATTTGATAAAGGGAACTTTCCTTCCAGGGTGTTTGTTCCCTGCACCAACAAAATCACAGTTCCAGATCAGAAAGAAAAAGATGACCATACCTTACCATAAATAATAACAATAAATTGCTGAGTGTTTGGTACCCTTAGGAGCAACTCTCACTCAGGTTAGTAAGGATTTATGAATAATCTGTTAGGAATTACAGCTTAGTTAGTTTAAAACTGCACCAAAACTTTTGAAGAACCTTGAAGTTATCCATGTGGCAGAAAGACAGTGCTGGACTTGGGAGTCAGAAAGCCTTGAATTCAAATCCACCTCAGTCACTTAGTAGCTGTGTACCAATTCCCACCAGGTACACTTCTTTGGACTGGACTCCACCATGGCCCTAAGAAACCTCATCGTCCTCTGAGACTGCATCAGCTTTGGTACTCATACTTCATCAGTACTCTCTGCTCCTCTGACTGGAGGACAGGTCAGCGGAGCAAAGAACTCTTCCCAAAGCCTCCATTTAAAGAGAGCCCTCCGGCCAGCCATCTCTTCACTTCCTATAAGCTGCTCTCCTTTGGACTAGTCTCTAACATGCTCTCACAATGGGTACCTTCCCTCTGTTTTTCAGCTTCCTTGTGTGTTGTCTTCCCCCATTAGATCGTAAGCTCCAAGAGAGCAGGGGCCTTTTTCACACCTGTATCTCTAGGGCTCTCCATAGTGCCTGGCACATAATAGGTGCTTAAGAAATGTTTACTGACCAAATGCCTGACTCTGGGCAAGTCATTTAACATGTTTCTCTCAAGTTCCTCATCTCTAAAATGGGAATAAGGGCACCTATCTCCCACAGATGTTGTGAGGATCAAATGAGATCATATACGTAAGGCATTCTCCAAACCTTAAAGTGCTATAAACGTCAGCCATTAGTAGTAGTAGCAGTTATTACTCTTTTTAATTATATCCTCAACTGGACTATAATCTTCTTGAGGGAAGGGATTCTTTTATCTATGTATATCCTCCATAGAGCCAACCAGTGAAATAAAGGTGAATTCTTCATAGGCCTAGGGACAAGCTAGTCATCCCAGCCTCGTCATTCACAGCTAGAATATCACAAGGTTAGTGGAGGCCAGTACAGGTGAAATTTGTAGTTAGCATGGAAGGAAGGATTCTGTTTAAAGAAACACGAGGCACTGCTATATTATATACACATTCAGTGGCAGCACAAGGCAAGGTTCTATTTTCCTGATTAAATGTAGTTTAGCGACAAAGGTATTGTTCCAGTTGCATTCCACTGTGCATGGCAACGTCAGGACACACTGACACCTTCAAAAAATGAAAAGCATTTCCCAGAAAAAGGGAAATTGATCCAGAAAAGGATAAATTCCGCAAACTTCTGGGAAAGCTGCAAAATGAAAGAAAAGGAGCCACGAATTACAGGCTGAGAAGAAAACTCCAAAGTGACAAATAATTAGGAAAGCTATTTGTCAGAATGGACAATATGCATGCTTTATATATGTTTGCAGAAACAGTAAGAAATGAGCAATGTCAAATTGAAGTACACTACACAATACCACTTCATTATATTAACCTGGGGTGGATTGTACGTAATTACTAGGATAAGTAGCATGCTTTCACCCAGTAACTGTGAAATATTTCGCTAGTATCAAAATTATTACTCTTTGCAATGAAAAAAAAGTTCCTTTTTCTAAAGCAACCCTCCCTTCATAAGTGTTAGAGTCAGATCACACTGCAGTATTTAAAATCAATTTAGAAAAGCTATAATACATAACTGCCAAATATAACCAGGGGAAAAACCACTGTAGCAACCTTTCCATTTCCATGGAAACATCATTTAAAATCAAGATGGGAAATCTAGGAAAATGCTAAACTTGTAAAAGCTCATATGAAACAAGGTATACTACATGGTCTACAAAACTGTTACATGTTTCTTGTTAAGGATACATGTAGATTCCTCTCAAAGGAAACCAATGATGTGGAATTATACATGATGTGGCTATGTTTCAACATATTACTTATGGAAAGGAAACCAAACACACACACACACACACACACACACACACACACACACACACACACACAATCTTATCATAGTAATAGTTAAGAGCATTTATATAGTGCTGTAAGGCTGGCAAGGTGCTTTACAAGTATCATTTCATTTGATCTTCACAACAACCCTGAGGTAGGTTCTATTATTATCCCCA
Organism: Phalanger gymnotis; assembly: GCA_028646595.1. NCBI lineage: Eukaryota > Metazoa > Chordata > Mammalia > Diprotodontia > Phalangeridae > Phalanger > Phalanger gymnotis. The sequence continues at coordinate 362,234,027 of CM053622.1, read as the reverse complement.
TTTTTATAGAAGAAGAAATTGAGGCAAACAGAAGTTAAGTGACTTTTCCAGGGTCACACAACTAGTCAGTATATGAGACAGGATTTAAACTCACGTCTTTCTGACTCTTAACCACTGTACCACCTAGTTGACTCTTAAGAGTGGTACTATTTTTTTAAACACTAGAATAATTATGAATATTAATAAATTGTCCATTCATACTGCAGAACCAAAAAGTATAAGGAATCCATGGAAACCTGGAAGTGGTTCTAAAATGGCAGATTTGAAATTGGAAGATCTGAATTCAAATCCCAGTTCTGTAGTTCACTTAGCTGTATGACACTGGACAGATTACTTTACCTCTCTAGGTTACAGTAATGTCATCTCCCAAGCGAGGAAGTTATGCTAGATGAAATCTAACATCCTTTTCTAGCTACAGATCTACGACCCTTTGGTCTAAAATTCAGGAAATCTTAACTACTTTCTGAAGGTGATGATACAAAGCCTACCGTTGAGAAGGTAAGAAAAGCAATTCCTGACCCTATAAATTATTTTTCAGTGAAGCATTTGTATTTTGTGCCATTCTAATTATTACACAAGAATCTCATTTTCAAGATATTTTCTGGTTCTATTTTGTGAGTCTGCCTTACTGGAAAAACTGGCTTATAATAAGGCCTTTTTAGTATGTCAGCAACTAAAATCACTCACACAGTATTTAAGACAAGCCCTCCTTATACTCAATGCTGGCCCATAATAAATAGTAATATTGTAAGGATTAGGTGTGTTACGATGTTATCAGAAGAAGCTTTTTTTCCTTTAGTATTTTATTTTTTAAAAGTTGTCCTACATTTTCTTTGTGTTGACTTTATATCTTCAGATAGGTGAGGTTTGATGAGATCTTAGAATAGGATGATGGTTATGTTTGTTGAGAGAAGGAGATAGATGCAAAAGATGTTTTGGAGGTGGAAAGGTAAGGACTTGGGAATTATTTGGATGTGTGGAGTAAGGAGTCAAGTATAATGCCACGGCTGTGAACCTTGGTAACTGGAAGGAAAGTAGCACCCTGAAGCAAAATTAGGAAATTTGGGAACGAGGTGATGGCTTCTGCTTTGGACACACTGATTTTGAGATGCCTGTAGGAGGACATCCAGTGTGAAATGTCCAAAAGGCAGCTGGAGATGTGTGACAGAAGCTGAGAAGAGACATTAGGGCTGGATACAGAAACCTGGGAGTCATCTGCATAGAGATGATAATTAAGTCAGTTTTGAATTGTGGTATTTTAAGTCCTCTGAAAGTGAACACCACATAGCAAATGAAGAATAAGTCCCAGGTGATAAATTATTATGTAAATATGAACCTGAATTATAAATCAAATATGCAACAGAGAACTGGGAGAATCTTTTTAAGTGACACAATATGTCAGAGAGATGTTCTTAAACAAAGTGAAATTTAAGGTTACCATGGTTCAAGGTGCTAATTCAATAAAACAATTCTGTTTTCCCCATAATCTTCATATTCCATGAAATTTAAGCTGGGTCACAACCCAGCCTTTTAACCATACACAAGTCTTAAAATTTAAAAAAAAAAAAAGATTAACCTTACATTCATGTTTTTCTCATTTTCCTATGCTAGTTTATATATATTTTATCAATGGCAATTAAATTTATACATTATAATAAAAAGCAAAATTAAATTATAGTTACCAATGTCATAGCTGGTATTAATATAGGACTTTGTGGAACCAAAGCACTATCACAAATCCTTATAAATATTATCAGTATTTTTCCTTTTACAGACTTTCCCTCATTTACAGATGAGGAAACTGAGGCACAGAGAGGTGAAATGACTTTGAAGGTTTCTGTCCCATCTTTATCATTTTCTAGTTGTGTTAACTAGACACAACTAGTTGTCTACTATGTGACACAACCAGAAAATGGTGAAGCTGAGACAAAAACTGGTTCTTCCAACTCCGAGTCAGAAGTGTTATTTCTACTAGCACATGCTAGCAGGTAAGGAACTATGAAATAAACTACTTCAGACAAGTCTTTTTACCTCTTTGGACCTTAGTTCCCTCATGTGTAAAATGAAAATGCTGCAATATATGAGCATTAAGGCACTCTGCAACTCTATGATTCATGATGAAATAATTTTCACAAGAACCAAAACATTTAAGAAAAATATATCAGCTTAAATACTTAAAGGAAAAGAAAATTTAATATGATTCATTTTCAGTAATATATTAAAATGGAACCAATAATTTTACCTTGTGAAAATACCATCTACAATCCCAATCGTAGCTTCTTCTGCAGGAACGTAGGAACCGATTTGTGCCATGATAGTAATCAATGCAACTTGTTTTATGTAGGAGCTCTTGCCACCCATGTTTGGTCCAGTAATTATCATTACTCTTTCAGAGTCCCCCTAGAAAGTTTAATAGCAATTTAACATATCATTCCAGAGGCATTCTTATTTAACTGGTACAATTTATCCCATAAATTGAATTCATTATCTAAAGAGTTCTTCTCTCTTCTTTAAACTATGTCAGCAATCATGTCACAAGGGAAACAGACGATGGTGACCTGGAGCTGTCACAGGCTGCAGCGGGCTCCCACTCTACACCCTTGAAGAATCATGTGAAGTTTCAGAGTAGCCACAGTGTAGATCTTTTGCCTGCTGTTATGTTGGGGAAGCTATCCCTCTCCTATCCAAGGACAGAGGTCCTGCACTGACTATAAGAATGATCACAAAGTAGCTTTGGGGGCTGATTTTAAAGAACCTGGTCCTTCATACGGAGAAGACTGTAGAATTGCGCTTTTGAAGAATAAATGTCTAGCGAGGCCCCTATACCTCCTAATAGCCAGGCTACTCTGTCCCATTATGTTCTAAGTCTATGGGTTTCTTTTGGGGTCAGAATCTTAGATTTTGGTCCTGGGAAGAGAGTTCTGTCATCTGGCATCTCTGGGAAAAAGGAATTCCTTTGCAGATCTTTAGTGTGAGTGTCGCAGCATCTAGAGGCATATCCTGAACTGATGAATTTAGAAGGATCTGGTAACTTTGAATGAGAGCTTTATTTCATTTTACTTTTTATTTTTTAAATTAACAAAGCATTTGTCTTCTAACCTCTTATCTTTCCTTCACCCCAAAAGAAAAACAAAGTCCTTGTAACAAAAGTATACAGTTAAGCAAAGCAAATTCTCACATTAGTTATTTCCAAAAATATGTCTCATTCTGCATTGAGTCTATTACTTCTCTCTTTCAGAATGGCAATAGCATGCATCATCATCATTCCCCTCAAATCATGGTTGGTGACTGCCTTGGTCAGAGTTCTTTAATCTTTTAGAAACTGTCTTTACAATATTGTTGCTACACATCGTATTAATTGTTCTCCTGGTTCTGGTTCACCTCTTTCAGTATCAGTTAGTTTATTCAAGTCATTCCAGCTTTCTCTCAAATTCTCTCTTTTGATATCTTACTGAACAATAGTGTTTAATGAGAGTCAAGTCAAGTCAATAAAACATTTATTATATGCTAACTATGTGCTAAACTCTCTGCATGCTAGGGAAATGAAGTAAGGCAAAAACAATGCCTGCCCAAATGAGGAGGACAACATGAAAATTACTATGTATAAAAACACACACAGATACACACACACACTCACACACACTGGTGATAATCTTGGAGGAAGGCACTAGCATTAAAAGGGCTCAGGAAAGGCTGAGATTTTGGTTGAGACTTGAAGGATTTCAAGGAATTTAGGAGGCAGGATGAGGAGGGAGAGAATATTAAGCAAAAGAAGGCACATTGCTATGGGAAGAGGTAAATCCAAAGGAAAAATTTCAGGACTAGGCAATCAATTTCTTCCTTCCTTCCTTCCTTCCTTTCTTTCCTTCCTTCCTTTTTTTTTTAACCTTCCATAGTATGAAAGTCAGAAACGAATTTGTCGGTGATTCCCACCATGAGCTCAGTTTATTGTAAACAAAAATATGGCATGTTTCTTAAATTTCATTTTCCTCTCCACCTTTGTTCATGACCTAAAGATCCATGTCTGAGATGATGTTTGGAAGACCCCTGGTTTCCTTGCCTAACAGAGGAGAGCAACAGGAAAGACTCTCACAAGAGGTACCTTTGTTTTGAAGATGAATTACCAAAAGGCTATACCAACATTATGCAGAGGTTGGGGGGGAATGGGAGGGGGAGCAGGGAGAAGTGACTTAGCCACACACATAGTTCCTTAACGGGGATAAAGACTTCAGGGGATAGGGACTTCATCTGTAATTTCATTAGTCTATGGAACTCTCTGATGAGGAAGCGCCCTCTGCCAATGCAATACTTCCTCTGCCATTTATAGTCTTAGTGCACCACCTAGAGCAATGAGAGGTTAAATAATCTGCCCAGGGTCATAAAGCCGGGATGTGTCAGAAGTAGAATTTGAACCCAGGTTCTCCAGGCTTTGAGTATAGCTCTCTATTGATTGCCATGCTGCCTCTTGTGAGATCTTCATGTTAAGGCAAAACGTTGGGGAAAAATATGAAATAACTTAGGTTGGGTAACTGTCACCATATCTTTATCACATGTTCACTAATCTGTCTCTGCTTTGCCTGTACACTGATTAATAAGAATAGTCACTGAAATTACACAGCCATTTGCCTGCTTTAATCTCAGTTCATTAATTATAGTCCAGCCAACATTACAAGCGTTTATAAATAAAATCTCCCAAATCTGGGATAGGGATAAACTTTCTTGGCTGTGGATAGCTGAGAGAGAAGCAAGGTGATAGATTTTAAATACCCATCCTGGATTATTCGAATGCTTGACTATCCAGAACTTATTTCCTAACTGTTACAGTACACTAGTAGATGTGCAAAGGGAAAAAGGATTTGGACATGCTAGCAAGGTACTATGGGCTTGAGCATGTTATGAGCAGGTTATACTAAAAGAGTAAAACACTGTCCACTTTATGGGGACATCAAAAGAATTGAGAAACTTAGATCAAACTCAATCCCCATCCTACTCTCCTATTTCTACCTTTGTCTTAGTAGGAAGAATAAGAAGACTGCTGGGGAAGAAGAAAACTTCTTGAGAGCAGGTACTATGTCTTACTAATCATTATATCTTCCACAGTGCTTCCTCTGTAATGGGTACTCAAAAAAGTATTGCTGGATGAGTACTGAATAAAATTCTGGTCAATTTTATTTCTTCACACTCATGGTAAAAGGGTTAGTGGAGGAGTATGCTTAAACTAATGGCTAAAGTTTGGGATGAATTTTCTTTAAAATTAAAGATTTATGTACTACCTGTTTCCCAACTTTATGAATAATCAAAAGTGGATTCTATACAAATACTTCAGATTGAAATAAAAATGCCTGCCAAATGTTACTAGTATTCTGGCTTTCTAGCATACCACCTAAAAGAAAATGAAATAACATAACATAAGAGAGAATACCATAAGTGGAAAAGTGACAACTCAAGATGTAGCTCATTGAGCTGTAGATCCACTATTCAGACAAGATGACCGGAATGAGCATAAGCAAGGTTAAGCAAAAATTTAAGGAACAATACAAAAAGAAATCAGTGCTTTAGGAAAGCTGGGCCTGGCAAAATGGACACTCAGATTGACCTACCTCAGCTTTGCCCATATCCCTCCCGTCTCATAAATCAATTTTCCATCAAATTTCCAAATGCTCCACAATTATGTTTCCCATTATCCCTTCTTTCTATCAGTAAAAAAGGACTACAAGTGAGGAGAGAAGAGGAAGAGTCTGAGCTCAACTTCTTAATGCCTAGAACACCTGTCATCTATGAGTTTTTAAATCCTTCTCATGATTCTATAAGGTCAGACAGTTTACTCTTTGTGTATAAATTGATGGTAGCCTAGTAGATAGAGACCTGGGTCTGGAGTCAGGAAGACTCATCATCCTGAGTGGCCTCAAACACTTACTAGCTGGGTGACCCTGGGCAAGTCACTTAACCCTGTTTGCCTCGGTTCCTGTAATATTGAGCTGGAGAAGGAAATGGCAAATCACTCCAGTATCTTTGCCAAGGAAACCCCAAATGGGGTCACAGAGTGTAGGACATAACTGAAAATGATTGAACACCACTCATGACTTGCTAGGGTCTAGATCATCTTACTGGTAAGTCAAGTCAAAATGCATTTATTAAGCACCTACTACGTGCCAGGCACTAGGCTAAGCTCTAGGGATACAAAGAAAGGCAAAAGACAAATTCCTGCTCTTAAGGAACTCAAACAACTGTGTACAAATGAGATATACATAGGATAAACTGGAGATAATCAAGAGAAAGGAGGCTCTAGCATTAAGGGAGATCACAAAGGACTTCTTGTAAAAGTATGATTTTAGTTGGGATCTGAAGGAAACCAGAAGGTGGAGATGAAGAGAGAGATTATTCCTTGCATAGAAGACAGCCAATGAAAGTACATGGAGCTCGGATACGGAGGAATAGCAAGGAGGGCAGTGCCCCTGGATAGCAGAGTATGTCAGGGTGAGTGAGGTGAAAGATGGCTAGAAAGGTAAGAAGCGGCTAGGTTAGGAAAGGGCTTAAAATGCCAGAGGATTTTATATTTGATACAGCAGGTAATATTAATAATAATAATAATGATAGCTAGCATAATATCATACCTACTGTGTGGCAAGTATTACACTAAGTCCTTTATAAGTATATTTCATTTGATCCTCACAACAACCCAGGAAGGAAGGTGTTACTATTATGCCCATTCTACAGTTGAGAAAACCAAGTCAAACAGAAATTGAGGGACTTGTTGTAAATCACACAATCAGGTAGTGTCTGAGGTGGGATATGAATTCAACTCTTCCTCATGCCAGGCCCAGCACTCCATTTACTGGGCCACCATACTGCCTCTGGAGTTTACTGATCAAGGAGGGCTGGAGGAGGTGGGCAGGGGTAATATGGGATCCATGCTTTAGGAAGAGCAATTTTACCACTGAAAGAAGGATGGAACGGGGTGAGGAAAGCCTTGAAGCAGGAAGAACCATCAGAAGGCTATTGCAATTATCCAGGGACAAGGTGCTGAGGGCCTGCACCAGGGTGGTTGTTGGGATTAGAGGATAGAAGGGGTGTATTCAACAGATGTTAAGAAAGTAAAATCAATAGGTCTTGGCAAAAGACTGGATGTGGAGAGTTCAAGAGTGTGAAAAGTCAAGGAAGACACCTAGGCTGTGAATATGGGAGACTGGAAGAAGAGAGGAAGCCTTGGTAAACACAAATCCCTGACTCATAGTTCATGTTACCAGAAAACATTTCAGTGGTGAGTTCCTTCAGTGTGGAGAGGATCATTGTAATGAGTTAATTTTTTTCATATTAGTTTCCCACAAAATAGCATTAGAAAGAAAAAACAAAAAAGGTTAAGTAAACTGACTTTCAGTTTAAAAAAAGAAGGGACCTCAAATGCCAAGCTCAGCACATCTGGGAAAAGTCAAAAGTAAAGAGAGCGCAAGGAAAACTGAGGAATTATAGCAAATGAAATCCAAAAATAAAAATAACTTTTTTTCAGGCAGAATGTTAATAGTAAACACAAAACTCATTTATGGCACTAGTGTACAGTATGGCATGAATAGAAATGCTGTTCTATGAATTTTAATTTTATCTCACAGGCAAAGGAAGAAAAAAGGGTAAGAGAACTGCACACTGATAATATCCTGCCCCACAAGTCTGTGCGTGTGTATGTGTGTGTGTGTGTGTCTCTCTCTCTCATTCAGTAAACTTTTATTTTCAGCTTCAACTTCAGTAACTGCTGGTTCCTAAAGCTGTCCTGGGGTAGAGTTAGGTCTAACCATTTTGCTCCTCTGGTCAAAAACATTCAGCAGCTCTTTACTGCCTTGGACTTTGATTGAACGGCTTCCACAGGGGGACTCCTTTTACCACTCCGGCTTTATTTCCCATCAATTCTTTTCGCACACCATATGCTCTAGCCAAAACGGACACGAAGCTGTTCTCAGTTCCTGGCATTCCATCTCTTGCCTCCATGAGTCTGCATAAACTGTCCCCGTGCTTGGAATGCCTTCCAGCTTCATGCTAGCTTCCTAAGATTCTTTATCCTCTTTCGAGGCTCGGCTCAGGTGTCACTCATTCCATGGAACTTCCCCTGACTCCCTCAGTTTGCTTCCTCTCTCCACAAGTTATCTGTAAACATCTTCTGAGACGCAACATGGCATAAAGGATAGAGTGCTAGATACAAAGTCAGGAAGACCTGGGTTCCCAGGTCCCACCTCTTACATACTGGCTATATGACCTTGGGTCAGTCATTTAACCTCTACGGGCAACTCTCTACGACTATAAGGCTCAGAAATCATCCCTACTCACTTAAGTAAGAGAAATTTCCTTACCTGAGAGTTCCCTATACAAATGAAATCAAAGGTCTAGTCCCTACCTCTATATATATATTACTTCATCCCTTCCCCAAATCTCAGTATAATGAAGGCAGAGAAGGTGTTTTATTTTTGTCTTTATACATGGGAGATGCTTAATAAATGTTTGCTGACCTAAGTTTAATTGCAATCAGCCTTAAAACACACTCTTTGGAGATGAATTTGAATAGCTTTTCCCTATTCTCTTTTCCCCTGCCATGTAAATGGACCCTGGAGGTTTTATCCTGTCATCTAATCACTGACAGAACCTTCTGAGGACATTCCAAGACAGACATGCAGTCCAAAGGTGATCTTGGAAAAACCTGAATGACACTTCAAGGGAGAAAGTATGGTGGTTTTGACTGAATGGATGTTCCACATAAACTTTTTTCAGAGATGGGTGATAGATATGGGAGTTAAACTTTTTGTCTATGAGTGGTCTTGAGTTTATAATATTATGCCCCATGTACAAACCCATCTTTTTTTTCCTGCAAATACTTGTAGTGAGTTTTTTTTTTTAAATTTTGTTTTGTTTTTACCCCTTTTTCTGGCTGCAAAGAAAAAAGGAAAATGTTTTCTCATGGTTCCTGCTTTAACAGCTTGTCTTAAGACACATTAAAAGGGCCCAAAATATTCTTCGGGTATTCCATTTAAGATACTAGTCCACAAGGATCATGAAAACGTAAGTTATTTTAAAGGATTCAAAGTAACCTGGCATGACGTAAGTTAATTCTCTGCAACAAGTTACATATACATACACACACACAAACTTTTAAAAACTTAATTGGTAAATAAGACCTGCCCATTAGTCTACAGAATCACAGAATCTCAAAGTTGAAATAAACCTCAGAAGATATCCATCCCGAGCCATACCTGAATCAGAATCCCTTCTGTCTTTAGATAGCTGCTCTGGAACCTGTCTCTGTGAGATCCTTAGGACAAAGTGTTGTGCCTCCTGAAGCATCCAATTTCACTTTTTGTTAGCTCTCATTGATAGGGAGTTTTTCCCTACATCAACTATAATTTTGTCTATTTGCAAATGCTACTCATTACTCTTAGTCCCTTTAGGACCAAACAAAATAAACGTAATCCTTCTCCTACATACCAACCCTTCAAATACTTGAAGACAGCTACCTTGTCTGCACTAAATTTGTATAAGGAATACCGTAGCTTCCCCAACCAGCTACAGCAAGAAGGGCTAGGGCTGGTCAAAAGATCATTTGTCACTAAGTAAGACTAGTAGTAATGGCCCAAAGTCCCTTTTCCCACGGATAGGGAGTTTGAATACCAACTAGCTGCCAACTCCCAAAAGTCTTCCTGCACTAGCATAAAGCATCAACACCAGTCCCTAAGTCCAGGTTCTTCACTCCCTTTCCCCAATGCTTGGTCCTTCTAGACCCAGGTAAGAACTCTATAAATCCCACCAGATTTTAGTGGTTTGCAGGGAGAAGGTGCCTCATTCCTCCTGTAGACCTGTTTCTATTATTCTCCCTGACTGCCCTGCATTTTGTGAGTATCTCCCCTCAATAAAGCTGGCTTGCTTTACTGAATTGTTGTTAATGCATGTTTTCTTGGACTGCACTTTTGTATTCTCTGAACCTTTCTGAGTCTATTTTAAGACAGTTTCCCTTTGACCATGCTAAACACTGTCAATCCCTTTTATAGACCCTCGCAGCAAAAATCAAAGGTCCTTTACCATCCTGGTTGCCTTATCTAGATACTCTCAGTGTCCCTTTAAAATGTGGCATCTAGAACAGAACACAATGTTCCAGAGGGAGTATAAGCAGGGAAGATCATGACGAGACTATCATCCCTCTCAAGTCGTAGACACCATATCTCCTAATGCAGCATAAGAATGAACAGCTTTCTTGGTTGCCACCTCATACTGCTTTATGGGTATGGGCTGTTAAACGGGACGGCCCCTAAGGTCCATTCCAACTCTTAAGATTCTATGATTGTTGATCATCTGAAAGGTAAGTGGCACATGTGATTAGTCTACCCAGTGGTACATGAGAGCTTGATTTTTTGGAAAGAAAGAAAAAGGGCTAATGTCTAATCTTTTATAATATACTTAAACATAGAAACTAAAGAAGTAAAAAAATATAAAAATAAAAATATAAAGATTGAAAAGGTCAGCTAAGGAAGATGGAAGATTTTCCCAACATCCTTTTTGAAAGGTCATGCTCATCCTTTAACATGCTAAAATAATAAGAATATACATACCACCTCGACTATCTTTGCCTAATGTTAAATAAAAACCTACAAATTGAGAGTCTTTGATCAGGGAAATAGGGCCAATTAAATATCAAAGTTGTCTTACATGCTTTTCTGTCAATCCTTCTAAAATACAAAATTTGAGAGGAAGCATTGGAATAATAAAAAAAAAAAACCCTTCAAATAAAAAAAAGCCTCAGCTCTGTAGGGAAGATAGGTGGGTCAGTGGTGATCTTTTAACCCAATGTATCAGAAAACAAACACTACAGTGTAAGTAATTGTGTCTTCTCTCCAGGTGATGGGGCCCATTGTTGGAAGCTGACAGACAACAGTGCTATCTATTCATATATATAATACAACTGCAAAATATGGCCAGGTCACTAACAATAAAAATAGTGAAATACACAGAAAACACTTTTAAAAACGCATGAAGAGGGGGCGGAGCCAAGATGGCAACTGGAAAGCAGTAATTCTAGAACTGCAGAACCCACAAAGTGGCAGAGGGAAGCAGGGCTCCAGACCAGGACAGCCTGGATGGTTTCGGGGTAAGGTCTGTCTCGAACGGAACTCCCAGCACCCAGCTGAGGGGAGCGGAGCTGAGCCAAGCAGAGCCCAGTGCGCGAGGCACGGGGCGGCAGACCACGGACCCACGAGACCAGGAGTGGAGCGGAGAGTGCCCTAGCATGCTGAATTACTGAGCTGTGGCATGTACCAGACCTCACAACCCACAAACAGCAAAGACAACACAGAAGGTTAGTGGGAAAAGCTGCGAGACAGGACGGAGTTTGCGGTTCGACTACCACCCCTGAGGCAACGGAGGCGGGGCAGCTTTAGAAATTCAGCTGCAGGTGCTTCTGGCCCC
>CM053622.1:362198309-362222091 GCA_028646595.1 Phalanger gymnotis | reverse complement strand
AGAAGGAGGAAGAAGATAAAAAAAAAAAAGGGGGGGGCGATGGAAGGGAGGGCAGATGGGGATGAAGATAATCAAAAACAAACGCTTTCGAAAAGGGACAAGGTCAAGGGAGAAAATTCAATAAAGGGGGATAGGTTAGGAAGAAGCAAAATATAGTTAGTCTTTCACAACATGAGTATTGTGGAAGGGTTATACATAATGATACGAATGTGGTTCATGTTAAATTGCTTGACTTCTTAGGGAGGGTGGATGGGAAGGGAAGAGGGGAGAGAATTTGGAACTCAAGGTCTTAAAAAAAATAGATGTTCAAAAGTAAAAAAAAAAACGCATGAAGAATAAGATCTCACAATCTGGAAAAAAACAAGCAGAAAAATAAATATCCTCAAACAGCTTTAAAGGAAGAGAGACAGATAAACTGTTGAGCCCTTCCAAAGTAAGAAGTCCTATCTTAATTTCACAAAGGTAAATACAGAAAATTATTAGGAAAGAATTACAGAAACATCCTAGTTCATTTAAATATAAATCTGGATGGGAATCCACATAAGCAAAGAAAAAATTGCAGGGAATAAAAGAGGCTGAGGTGTTCTAGTCTCAGCTCTGCCACTAACTAGTCACATGACCTTGAGCAAGGCAATTAACCTATGAGTCTCATTTTCTTCATTTACAAATAGAGGAGACTGGATGAGGTGAATTCTGGCTTTAAGTCTTATGGTCCGAGACTGAAAATAGGGGTCCACAGATGGAATGGCTCATGGATTTAAGCACAGGCTACAACTGTATTTCAGGACTGAATTTTACTTGGAATAAATACATACCAAGGGGGAAAGCTTTGGAATTCATCTCTATGAGAACTCTGGGAACAGTAATGACTTGGAGTCAACTGAAACCCCTGCTGATGGAAGGAGACTCCTCAGATTTACCGTGGGTTGGACTAGTCCAGAGAGGAATATGTGTTCAGTAAGTCAGTCAACAAACATTTATTAAGGGGTTACTGTTAGCCAGACTCTGCACTAAGCCCCAGCATGAGGCAATGAGGACTTGGACCAGAGTGGAAGCTGTAATTAGAGAAAAAGGAACATATACAGGAGATCCTGTAATGGCAGAAATGACAAGACTTGGCAACTGATTGAATATGTCGCATTTGAGATATGCAGGGGACACTCAATTCAGCTAGGACTTGGCTTTGGGCATGGAGAGAACTGATTATGTTCAAAATCTAGAAGCTGAAGGATGACCAAAATGCTGCCTTTCCAAATAAGTGCCAATACCTTCTCTGTGGTTGCCACCAAGAGTTGCCTGAGGCACTAAGAATGTAAATGACTTACCCAGGAAGACAAAGACAGTATATGCCAGAAACAAGATTTAAATCTTCAGGCGTGGGAAACCTGTGGCCTTGAAAAGGATTTGTTCTGTGAAGTTTGGATTCAGTCAAAGGGCTACACTTAAGGACCTAGAGGGCCACATGTGGCCTCAAGGCCACAGGTTCCCCACTCCTGGTCTAGCTAGGCATTACTGGATCTAAAGCCAGCTCTCTAGCAAGCATTAAGATGCAGAAAAATTTCCAGTCTCCATTGGTAGATGTAGCCTTCTCATTGAGACTTCCTAGTATTCATGAAATCACAGAACTGGACCAAAACTTGCCTTCAAAAACTTCCCTCCTAATAGAAGCAAATCCTTACATTTTCAGTTGCTTCAGATACTAAATTCAAAAGAGAAACTGGTAGAAAAACCTTTCAATTTCAGTATCTATAAAAATGTCTGTGTGAAGAACATAAGATCACAGATCTAGAACAGAGGCCACCTAGGCCAGCCCCTTAGTATACAGAAGAGGAAACAAAGACCCACGTGACTCGGTCATGTGTTTAAGCATCAGAAGGGGGACTGGGCTCTCAGTGCTTGGGGGTAGGGTGAGACAGGGAGGCTCCTTAGCCAAAGCCTAAAGTGAATCAAAGTAGAGGTGATCACAGGTGGCGAAGGTAAAGGCTTTTAAGGACTCTTCCTGATCTGGGTTGATTCTCTCCTGCTCCCACCCTGGGTGCTGCTTCTCCCTCTCCCTGGGGCCATGTTGCTTCCACCGCCACCACTGCCCCCACTCTCACCCAAAACCTGTCCACTATGGAGAAGACCAAGATAATCCAGAAGGTCAAGCTGGCTGAGCAGGCCGAGCGCTATGATGACATGACCACCTGCATGAAGCGTGAAGGTGGTTATTGAGCAGGGGGCTGAGCTGTCCAACAAGAAGCTATAAGCTGCTCTCAGCGGCCTTCAAGAATGTAGTAGGGGGAGAGAGGGTGGTGCAAAAGTCAGCCTGGAGGGTCATCTCCAGCACTGAGCAGAAAACTGACACAACTGACAAGAAGATGCAGCTGGTCAAGGACTACTGGGAGAAAGTGGAGTGTGAACTAAGATTCATTTGCAACACTGTCCTGGAATTGTTGGATAAGTTTTTAATAGTCAATCTGACTAATCCAGAGAGCAAAGTCTTCTATCTGAAAATAAACAATAGGTAATTCCCAAGAAGCTTATCAAGAAGCATTTGACGTCTGCAAGAAAGAGATGCAACCTATACATCCATTTCACCTGGGGCTAGCTCTTAACTTTTCTGTATTTTACTATGAGATCCTTAATAACTCAGAGCTTGCCTGCACGTTGGCTGAAATGGCTTTTGATGAGGCTATTGCAGAATTTGATACACTGACTCCTACAAAGACAGTATACTTATCACACAGTTGCTTAGAGACAACCTAACATTATGGACGTCAGACAGTGCAGGGGAAGAATGTGATGCTGCAGAAGGTGCAGAAAATTAAAATTCATACATTCTTCCTTTCTCTCAAGAAACCTTTTTACACGTCTCCATTCCTTATAGCTCCACTTGGATTTCCTATAGCAAAGAGAACCCATCCATGTGTATGGAAATCAATCGTTTATAGTCTTTTCACATAGCAGCTTTGGGAAAACTCCATTATTTGATTTGTGTTTGTCCTGACCTTCCTGGTGTGTGGTTACTGCTGTAGAAAAGTATTAATGGCTTCATTTCATATAAACATAAGCAACTTCCAAACACTTATGTAGAGGATTAAAGTGTATCTGGTATTTAAAAATCTGAAATAGTTCTGCAAGTGACTGTGTTTTGTATTACAGTGAAGATAAGAAAATGTAGTTCAATGTAACTCCAGTGTTTTACACAGCTTCCCCCCCAGATTACCACCTTATTTCTCAGGGTTTTCCTTTCACCAAACAACTTTTACATGCTCTTATATACTCCTTTTAAGGAGGAATCTAGAAGTACTGGATCAAATGGATAGAAGTTTGGCATTTTAGAATCAGGGATCACAAACTGAAATATGCCTACTGTAAAATAAATCCTGTGGCAGCACAAAGTTTTCTTACTCTTCAGTTACTGCTGTTTCACTTGACAATTTCCCTGTCTCAATAAAAGTTCACTCACACTCCTGCCTTTATAGTTCTGGTGTCTACTTTACTAGCTAATAGAAATAGCATGTTGCTTTTTGGCAAATTAAAGTGCATGTTGTTTCTTAATACACTAGAATGGGGGAAACCATTGGAAATGCATGAGCTCAGGTCTAACATTTTTAGTACTTCTCCATGCAGATTTGTGTACCTGTGACAGGGTGTCACGTTTGTCCAGTGATCATTACTTAGAAAGTTTGGACACTGTTGTGTGTTACTAAATCATTGATTATCATTCCAAAAAAGCCTTGTGAAAACGTTATGACCTATGTAACAGCAAAGTCACATAAAATAAAATTACATTTTATAAACCAAAAAAAAAAAAAAGAAGAAGTGGGATTGGAACTAAGGTTCTTTGGCTCCAGATACAGTGTTATCTCTTCCATCCCATGTTGCTTCCCTGTGTACAAATGGCTTTAGCCAATCTTCAGAGGACATTTCAAGATTTATGTGCCTAGCCTAAGAGTGTTCTACCTCTTATAAGTTAGAAGATAATATTTCACACTCTTTCTAGAATTAACTGGGAACCCTGAAGTACAGAGGGAGATAGTATACAAGTCTCCTCTACAGTTCCTATGAAAACATACACAATGCAAAAAATAAAGTTAATTCAATATCCAATCTCCAGATATTCTTATGCCAAGGATCAGAAGCTCTTCATGGCTGGAAGACAAATTTAATAAACCAAACTAAAGAAAGCCTTAAAAATGAAATCATTTCTTTAAGGCCAACACTGATATCTTCAACAGGTTTTGGTAACAGCATGATATCTAACTCCTTCCTGCTGGACAATATCAAAATTAAAATGATATAGTGAAGAATAAGAGACCACAAATGGAAAATCTTAGTTACTAAAGATATTAAAAACCATAGAAAGGTATCCAAAGTGCTGGTGGGTTTTCTACGAAAAAACATAGATATGAACCCACAAGAAGGGGGATTACAATGGGCATCTATGAAGTAACTACAGTAACTCGGTCATAGATCTATGAAGGTATCAAAAAAGTGAAGTCTTAGCTCAAAAGTTAAGTTTGTAATCAACAGAAGCCAAAAAAGAAGCTGAAGGATGTCCAAAATTGTCTCCATCAAACATTAGTACGGTATTACTTATTATGGTATTACTTAAACTTGAAATCCAACATATTCTGTATATGTGAAAGATTTCAAAACCGTCGATTAATAAATATATTTCTGACTATAATCCATACACTACTGACTCCCCAAGAAAACAATATTGCCCTATATGTTGGAAGAAAAATGGCAGCCTTTAGGGAACTCAAAAGAGTTATAATAGTCTAGGAGATCTATCTAAACTTTGTATATTGAACATTTAGTTCTAGGAAACCTGAATAAAATAAATAACAAGGTTCTAGTAATATTATCAGAATATATTTATTTAAAATCAGCATATTTAATGAAAACATTTGGTCATATTTAATAAAAACTTATTAAATGCAGAACACTAGGAATTGCAAGAAAGCAAAGTTGAGATAAGACATGGTTCCCTGGTCTCATGTGGTTTTTGTGGTAGCAGAAAATAGGTAACTTTCTGTCATTTCAGTCACTGAGGTTCTCAGTCTAGGAATCTTCAACCCTTCATTACCTCTTACCCCATATGTTCAATCAATTGCCAAGTCTCATGAACTGTCCTTCCACAACATGTCACTTTCTCTCCACTTACAGAGCACCACCTTTGCTCAGGCCTTCATCACTTCTCAGATTAACTCTTCTGACAGCTTACTAATTGTTCACTTTGCTTTGGGTCTCTCCACTCCCCAATCCATTCTCTACACAACTGCCAGGTCTTTCTATGTCATTCTTTTGCTCAAGAAGTTCAAGTGCCTCCCTAAAGCCTTAAGAATCTAATGCAAATTGGTGTTTAACATTTAAGGCCATTCGCAATCTGGTTCCAGCCTACTTTTCCTGGCTTATTACAGGTTAGTAATCTTCAAGTCCTCTATGCTCCAGCAAAACAGTCCTGTTCCCTGTATGTGAGTGTCCACTTCCTTCTCTGTGTCTTTGTACAGGTTCTCCTCCCATGCCTGGAGGCACTCCCTCCTCATCTCTAAGAATCTCTAGCTTCCTTCAAGACTGAGATCAAATCTCGCCTCCTACACAAAGCTATCCTGACACTCCCCCACTGACCCCACTGCTAGTCCTTTCAGTCCCTGAAAATATTTTTTACTGACTTACATTTTTTGCACTTACTTGTCTATCTGCATGTTGTTTCCCCCCAACAGAATGTAAGCTCCTCGAGGGTAGGGACTGCCACATTTTTGTCCTTGTATCTCCAGTACCTAGAATGATACCTGACACAGCCATGTGAATAATCATCTCATTTGAATCCTACGGAAACAAAGTAGGCATAGCAATTATTGTCACAGCTTGATTTGAGGAAAACGTCTATGCCTGTTTGGATGATCAAATAACTTTTGCTTCTAAAAGCGTTTTCTAGAGGCAAGATGGAGTGTGGAGATAGACCAAAGGTTTATTGGCTAAAGTAAACTCCAAAAAATAAATAAATACAGTAAACTCCAGAAAACCACTGAAAATAAGCAAAACCAATTGTACTATTAATACTTTGAGGACGTTATATGGTGACTTGATCAGGAAACTAAATTACTGGAAATTGTTGTAAATGGATGGTTTCCTAGGTCGACCACTAGTTGAAGCTAAAAATTTCAATAAATGTTTTGGGTGGGGAGGGAAGAAGAGAACCTGATGATAAAATTATAGAAGTGAACACACAAATCAGAATTTCACAATGTAAACTAAGAAAAAGAGAAAAGGCTACGCTAAAGTGGTTCTAAATTTGCTGACAAGAAATAGCCATAAGTTGACTGTAAAAAATTATTTTAATTTGACAAGTACACATATTGACATAGATGTATATTTTAAAACCCATCATGGGAGAACTATTTTTATAACAGCTGCAAACTGTTGAAAAGCACTGAGGTTTCAAAGCCTTTTGTGCACTGATAATGTCAGTCAGTGACAATGTTCAACAGAATGAATAGCAACAGCCTCCTCCAGACATGCTGTCAGCCTGCAAACAGAAGGGCATGACTGAGTTGGGGGGTGCTGCACAGGTTGTAGAGCAGAAGGTGGGGGGAGATGGTTCAAGTACCCCTGGAGCCAGGAGTGAGGATTGTCACTCAGGTCATTCCCCAAAGACTAGCTATGTAGGTAGTAGACACTTAGTAAATATTTGTTGAATGTGTGGATCTGATTTCTTCTTGAAATATTTGTTGATGGAATGAATGAATGGTTCTTGTTTCTATTAGAGGGGGAAAAAGACAGCTATTTTCTTCTTGCTAATTTCCTTATAGGACACTTCAGAAAAAAAAAATCTCTATTCCGTAAGTAGTTTTTTCTTTTAATTTAAACTTTAACTGTTTTTTGACAAATACTTATTGAGCCACTAAGCATTATGTAAGACATAGATGACAGAGATGGAGAGGAAAAAGAAGAGCTTTGATTGGGGGATGGGGAGAGAGAGAGATGACCATATATAGAAGTGTAAGACTTGTTCAAGGAATTGATAATTTAGTTGAGATAAAGTGTAAGTACAGATAAGTATAGGAATCACAGCTTTAAGGGATTTGTAATATAAGAGGCATAATCAAGGTGTTACAAGAAGTCATCAGGGAAGGGTCCATGAAAGGGATGTCATTTGAACCAGGCCCTGAAAGATGTAATTAAACCCTGGGAGTAGGTAGGGATTCTAAGTTGGTGAGAGAGGATGGAAAGAGCAGGATGGTAGAATGATTTGGAAAAGCATCGGATTTCATTTTGGAGGAGTATGTATATTTCCCCCCTTCATTCTACAGTTTGTGCTGCTATGAACATAGCAATTATGTGACAAAATACCTTCCTTTCCAAGCCAGTGGAAGCAGCCTGTCTAATCATAGTCAGAATGTAAGGACAACAATCATATCAATTTTATATTTGCATTCCCAGCATCTTGAACAATGCCTAGCACATAGTAGGTGTTCGACAAATGCTAGCTTGATTACTTGCAGAAGATTTCCTTTTTTTGCTGGGTTTTATTGCCTCACTAGTAACTGAGTGCCTAAGAAAGAAGTGACAGGAAAAAAGGACTACAGCTGCACTGCTGCAGAAAAGCCATGATGCCTGGACTGATAACATCCCCTGGAGCTTGGAACAGAGACATGTGGTTGGCAGAAGGATATTACAACAATGACAAGAAGTGACATAAAAGATATAATCCAGGAGATGTGTAATTGGAAAATTTCTACACACACTACACACACAGAAATAAGAGAAGTGACAGATGGGCATCTGAAGTGCCACAGTGGCATGCCTATGCTAAGAGCACTAGAGGAAGCTTCTAGCTCATTGTGGGGAGAAAGGATGCAAGGTTTGAGATCTGCACAGCTCATATTCATAAGCTTAGGAACTGAGTGAAGTAATGAAGAATTCCCACAGCCTAGCACATGGTAGGTATTTTATACATGTTTGACAGATTTTATTTTGGTGCATTCAAAACCTTTAATACATCATAAGTAGGCAGAGGCAGTGAGAAGTTTACATTTTATTTTGATAGAAGGGAAAGTTGGACCAGACCTGTGATTTCATTGTTTTTAGCAGATTCCCTCCACTGAGATGGACCAGCTACTTGTCTGTAATTTATACAGATTGAGACAGCTGGACAGCAGCACAGTAAGGGAATAAGTGACATACCTGTGTTCACACAGCTACTATATGCCTGAGGCAGGATCTGAATCTTGCTGTTCCTGGCTCCAAGACTTGTTCTCTACTTACTACACCATAGCAGCAATCCAAGTAGTTTACGTAAATGACCACAAATGGCGTCAAAGCCAAATTTCTAAGGTTACTCAGAAAGAGATGGGGGGTGAGGGAAGAGAGAGAGAGAGACAGACAGACAGACAGAGACAGAGACAGAGAGAGACAGAGAGAGAGAAATAAACTATTACCTACATCATGGGATTTAGGGGTACAGAACCCCTACAATCTAGAAAATACACATAAAATTTTTTTGGCCCTCTTTTCACACCATAGAAGTCTGAATTTTTTCTTTTTCTTTTATGCAGAGTTTGTAGTACCTTATTATAAAAACTGGATTGATATTATACACTATACATATATTTCTGAATTTCTAAACTTCTGTGTTGTTTGCAGCTGCCACAAAACTCCCTCCCAATTTTCATTTAATTTCTTATGCCAACCATGATATACCGAAACTGTGATGGAGAAAGTGGCAATGTGGAAGAGATAACTATATATCACTTCAGTATCACTCTCCACATCTCCCCTCCCCAACAAACTTCTTACCTATAACTGGAACACTCAGTTGCCTTTTCTAATGCTAGGGAAGGTACTGACTCATCTTAAGTCGGCCATCTCCAGGATCCCATTGGTGACACTACCCTAGCTCACAATACTGTGGACAGCCCCATGCCAGTAAAGTGAGGAGGTCCAGTTACTTGAGTCTTTCAGGGTATAGATGCAGGATTCTGGAGAAGAAGCCTCAGAGTGGTGACTGTCTCTGTTCAGTTTCTTATTCTTCTTTCTTCCCCATCCTGGCAGGAGAGAGTGCCTCTCTCCTAAGATTATGTCCAATTTATCCTGTAAATATCCTCTTTGTATGTAATTCCTTGTATGTTGTCGCCTCCATTAGACTGCAAGTCTAACATGAGGAATTGTTTTTTGCCCATCTTTGTATCCTCCATGCTTAGCATAGTGCCTGCATATAGTAAATATTTAATAAATGTTGTTGAACTATTGACTTGACAAATGTCCTTTTCTCATCTCCTCAAACCAAGATCAGACTACAAGAATAGCAGTAGCAGGATAAGTGTTATGATTTTTAAAATTAGGCTCCCTTTTAAAAAAATGTCCTGAAGATCTGCCTAGAGTTTTAACAATTAGCAATTCATTTGGTTTAATGGAAAAATCATACTGATATGAAAGTTAGGGAGTTAGTCATTCAAACTTCAGAGTAGATTATAGGATACTCTTGTCATTGATGAGGGAAAGTTTTAGACTTTAGCTGTGATATTCACTAGCTTTGTCACCCTGAGTGATCCACTTAATTAGTAGGGGACTCAGTTTCTGCAACCATAAAAACAGGGGGCTGGTCTAGTTTAGGACTTTCCAAACTAATGTGGCCATAAAACACCTTTTAATTTGGAATATATTGATTGAATTCGTAAGTTATGGTTTGATACAAGCTTTGGGGTCCACTAAAGGCTTTGAATTAGACCCAGGATAAAGAAAGGGATTGGAGAAACTCTAGAGTCAAAGAGAGGATGTGGAAGAAACAATGTGGAGGAAAATACATGGGTGTCAGATGTAGAATATTTGGAAGACAATGATGCAGCTGTCTGAAAGGCAAGCAATATGATAGAGTTCTTCCACTGGTAAGAGAGCACTGAGAGTGAAAGTTGCCAAGCCCAGACGGCCTAGATCCTGGGGTACTGAAAGAACCGGAAGAGGAGCTCCTGTTACTGATCTCTGAGACGTCACAGACAAAAGGAGTGGTACCACGGGACTCAAGAGAGGAAAATGCTGCCTTGACTTTCAAAAAAGTGAAGAAGGTGGAGGCTGTACACCTGTCCAGAAGCTGGCAAACTTGACTCCAAATCCTGGCAAAATTTTAGAACTTAATGGGCTGTTGGCGAACAAAGCTCAGAAGGGAAATGGTGATCCTGCAAAGTAGTATGACTTTTATCAGCAATAGGTCATACGCTAAAATAACATCTTTTCCTTCTCTGACCAAGAAACTGATTAAAAGAATGCTGGAAACAGTATACAGTATAGCAAAGTTTTGACAAGAATTTCTCAGGATATCCTGGTGAACAAGATTAAGAGATATAAGCTCAAGGGCAGTAAAACTAAGGAGATTTGTAACTGACTGAATAACTGGATCCAAAGCGGAGTCATTAATTCTCTACATCAGCTTGAAGAAAAGGGTCTAGTGGAGCGCTCCAGGGATCTGTCCCTGTCGACTGAACATCTTTATTAATAGCCTCAATGATGGCACAGATGACACGCTTATCAAAATCTGTAGTGGACAGGAAGCTGGGAGGTATAGTTAATATATGTCGGATGAAGTTTGCATTCAAAAACATTCCAAAAGACTAGAAGGATGAGCCAAATCTAACACAATCCGAGGGGAATAAATATAAAATTCTATACCAGGGTTCAAAATTATCAATGACATAAATACAAGATGGCAGAGAGATGACTAGATAAGGATAAAAAAAAGATCCAGGGATTTTAGTGGACTACAAAACTCAATATGAGTCAAAGATATGACAAGGAAACCAAAGAGGACAATGATTATTAAGGTTCTATCAAGAAACGCAGAGTGTTCAGAATGAAGAAGGTGATAGTCCCACTGCACTCTATACCCTGGTCAAACCACATCTAAAGCTTTTTAGTCAGTTCTAGTACAGTATTTTTGGAAAAGATACTAACAAACTAGACCATGTCTAGAAGACCATGACCAGAATGATGAACAAATTGACATAGGGAAGAATGAGGAATATTTAGCCTGGAGAGCAAAAGACTCAGGAAGGATATGAATGCTGTCTTCGAGCGTTCGAAAGGTTTTCATTTAGAAGAGCTATTACGTTGTTTTGCTTGGGACCACAGGGCAAAACGAGGAACAGTGGGTGGAATTTCTCAAGGAGGCAGATTTTGGTTCAATATCAAGAAAATGTTCCCCATAATCAGAGCTGTTTCCAAATGGGATGGGTTGCCTATAGCTTTCTTTCAACCGAGACTTTCAAATAGAAGCTGATCACTTGCTGGCAATGCTGGAGAACGGATTCTTGGTTATATACAGGTTGGACTAGAAGCCTCTGAAAATGGCCACTGATTCTGTGTGTGGGGGTAAAGCAGGCGGTCGAGGGTGGGCAGTAATTGTGTGTGTGTGTGTGTGTGTGTGTGTGTGTGTGTGTGTGTGTTGAGTAACATAAACACAGTAAAAAGTAAATCTATGGTCAGAGTGGATGTGGACAAAGTGTGAAAGAAGACATCAGTGTGTATGACAGGAAGGAGTGGGAGAGGACACAAACTGGGGATGCACTGTAGAACTAAAACTCTGCTGGTATTCAGGATCCGCTGATGAACGTCCAAAACTATTGGTTCTGTAAAATGGTAGTCCCACATGTAGTTTTATTTTAATTACCTCACTCCTTGCCCATGTCAGCCTTTACTAGTCCCTATTGTTCACCATTTCAGTCATGTCAGACTCTTTGCGACTCCATTCAGGGTTTTCTTTGCAAAGATACTGGAGGGATTTGCCATTTCCTCCTCCAGCTCATTTTACAAATGAAGAAACTGAGGCAAACAGGGTTAAATGACATGACTAGGGTCCCATAACTAATGAGTGCCAGAGGCCAGATTTGAACTCAGTTCTTCCTGACTCCAGGCCAGCCCTCTATCTGCTGCGCCACCCGGCTGCCCATCTTCCTCTCCCATTCTTCTCTGTCAAATACACTGATATTTTCCTTCACACTGTCCACATCGACCCTGACCAAAGATTTACTTCTTGCTATGTCACTCGCACACAGAATCAGAGGCCTCTAGTCCAACCTGTCTGTAACCAAGAATCCATTCTCCAGCATTGCCAGCAAGTGATCAGCCTCTACTTGAAAATCTCCATTGAAAAGAATCTATTTAGGCAAGCCATCCCATTTGGGAACATTTTCCTGATACTGAACCAAAATCTGGCCCTCTGGAATACACATATTGTACATGTATTATCTTGGCACCCACACTCACTTGTATGACATGTTTTTTGAAATGCTGGACTAGGCGATTTTTAAAGTCCCTTCTAGCATAAGAATGCTACAATTGTTTATATGGAGATATCACCTGATAAGAACTGGTAGTGAAGATGGCCAAAAAGGAGACAAAGTCGGGAGAGAGATAAAAGATTCCAGTTAAATGATTCCAACTTTAAATAAAATATTTCACATTAGACAAACTCATGTCCAAAATGAGTAGATTGTACTCAGTTTTCTGCTGCCGGTAGAAAAAGCAAACTTAAGCCTATTCTTAATTCCTTCTGCTTTGGAGAGAATTTTTAGCATAGTTTGAGCCTCAAGGAAGACTAGGACAATTGGAGGTGGGACTATTTGGTTCTTGGAAAGCAGATTCTTGGGCTCACTAGGAAGCACAGGAAAGTGGTGTCATCAATATTAACAAGACGGCTTCTGTTGGTGGATTTGTACAGATGAGATCGCCTGTCAAAGAAGTTCTGAGTAGCAGCACCAGTGCATGACTCTTCCGTAGTTCTGCCAGCATGTTGAAATGTTGAAAGGCAGTGTGGTTTAGTAGGGGGTGGTACAGTATGGCAGAGTGGGCTATGGACCGATGCTCAGGAGACTGCTGGAGTCAAGTCCTGACTCTGCCACTGACAAGCTACACGAATTTGTATTCCAGCTTCCTCATCTTCACGATGAGGAGAACGGACCAGCTCAGGCATTCTTTTAACCTAGGGTTTGTGAACTTATTTTAAAAAATATTTTGATGACTGTATTCCAACATAATCGACTTCCTTAGTAATTCATTTAAAAACATTATTCTGGGGCAGCTAGGTGGCACAATGAGTAGAGAAACAGCCCTGGAGTCTGGAGGAGCTGAGTTCAAATCTGGCCTCAGACACTTGACACATTTACTAGCTGTGTGACCTCGGGCAAGTCACTTAACCCCAACTGCCCTGCCTTTCCCCCTCAAAAATAAAAAATAAAATAAAAACCATTATTCTAAGCCAGGGTGTCTAGGCTTTATAGACTGCCGAAGGAGTTGAAGGCACAATAAAAACCTTAAGGACCCCAGGACTAGATGATTTCTAGGGTTCAACTCAATGTTAACATACTCCTTGGCTAAACAGATGGAACTCACTCTGAGAAATAAGCAATAGGAGAAAAGCCTACCTCAATGGTTGTTTGATTTTTTTTAAAATAATCTGAACCTGCTAAAACTGGAAGTTATGAGACTGGGGGTTAGGCAAGCCTAAACATTAAACAATGTTCTGGGACTGTTTTCTTTTTTTATATATTTATATCCTCAGTGTTCTAACGTAGCACCTTGAATATAGTATGTTCTTGATAAAGGTTGGTTCAATTGAATCGACCGCCTAGCATATTCTACACTCAGAATAAAAGGCAATAGAAAACTGGCTAAAAAAATAAGTCCCTGTGGGAAGACCAGCACACTGATGCAACGGTGCTGGAGCTGAGGCGGTCCAGATGTTCTGGATCATGATTTGGGTATGAGGCCTGAAAAGCAAATAGACTGTCTGTACCCTTTGACTCAGAAATGAGCCTACTGGACATGTATCTCCAAAATGTCAAAGTCAGAAAGAAAGGTTCAGTATTTACCAAAATATTTAAAGCAGCAATTTCTGTGGTAGCAAAGACCTGGGAATAAAGTGGATGGCCAATGACTGGGGAGTAGTTAAAAAAAAACACTACAGTATATGGATTAATAGAATATTATTATGCAGTAAAAAATGACAAAAAAAATCCCAAAGAATTCCAGAAAACAAGGCAAAGTTTGTAAGAATTGATATGGCGCTAAATAAGCAGAATCAAAAGAACAATATATACAATGATCACAACCATGTAAATGAACAGATCACTAAAAGTAAGTTGAACTCTAAGTAATGGAAAAACCAGTGAGGGGTCCAAAAATAAATAATAAAACAAACCTCCTCTCTCGGCAGAGAAATGTGAGGACTGCTGAAAAAAAAGTGCTATACATTGTCGAATGTGGCCACTTTTTAACTGTTTTTCTTCATCACCAGGGAGGGTTCAACCTGGAAGAGGCAGAGTTTGAAAAAAGTCTGACGAAGAGACAAAAAGGATCAACAAAAAATAATTATTTTAAAAATCATGTAGCTAATGGATAGGGGAGTGGCCCATCATAAATGTCTAAATGTGAATCACAAAACCATCATGAGTTTCCTTTAGTTTAATCAGTTTTTCAAATGATTCATCATGATGGCAAAGTTTCCAATGAGGAAGACAAAGGAATAAGAGATAGTTTAGGAGCATGGGGCACTCCTTGACAGAGCAGGCTTGAGGCAAGAAGGCAGAGCCCCTCAGGAGGTAGTTTGATAGCAGTAGGAGATTTTGGAGAGCCAGGGAAAATATAAGGGTGCTAATCTCCTAGAGGACGGAAGAGGTAAGGATGAAGGAAAATGGTGGTGGCATACCAAGATTGGTGGAAGAGGTCAATGTGGAGCTCAGAAAGAGAAGAAGGATGCCAGCAGCAGGCTGGCAAGGCGTCTTCTTTACTCAAGGACAACTAAGTTCCTACTGAACTCTACTCGGATCCCTGCCCATCCCTATGTGGAATCATGAACTGAGGGAAAGGGCAAGCTGGTAGCATTGAGCTGGTTGTGGGCTGACACAGGGAGCGCTTCACAGAATGCTTCAGGCAATGCTCTGCTTAGAGTATTTTGTACTTCTCAAGCAGTTCCATGAGAATTATACTAGTTAGTTAATTCTTGACTAGTCAAGCCTCCCTACAACTGGTTAACTCATTAACACAAGACATTTGCTACCAAAATTCTGTTTGCTTTTTAAAACATATATATATATATATATATATATATACACACACACATATATATATATAATAAAAAAATTTTTAAAGTCTAAAATATAACATTGTTCACTCAGTCTTACATTACAAACTCAGCATCAGACTTTACTGCCAATGCTCTGGGGAATTCTTCCAGCTCAACAGATGCAAACACCATCACGAATCCTTGAAACAGTAACTCAGAAATGACTGTGTGTCAATGACTTTTTCTGTATTTACACCTACAAGAAGACAAACAAGAAACTGTGGACTCTTCTGTCCTAAAGACTTAACCAACCCAAAAAGAAGCTAAGTCATAAACCAGCCAGCATTTGGAAAAATCAGCCATCACAGATGAAGTAGGTTCCTATTTCTTTGTCGTCCCAATCAGGAAGCCCAAATTACTGCAATCACTCTGTGCTTCCAGGTTATTTTATGGTTAATATTCATTATTATGACCCTAAGGTCCTTTAATTTCTTTATTTCACAAAGATCAAATTATATCTACTTTATTGATTAATGTTAAGTGGATGTGATTAATTCTAATTATTTGAACATAGGCAATTCACGCATAAGTAGCAGTGAGGCAAAGGAAAAGAAGAGGCCAGGAACAGGAAAACCCAGGTTCAAATCCTGTGTCTGACACAAGAGTAGCTGTGTGAATGAATATGGGTAAGTTACTTAACTTCTTAGAGACCCAAGCAAACCTCTAACAGATGTTGAGGATGAGTAGCTAATGGGTGTCACCCAAGGGAATTTTCTCCCCTCTCCCTTCTGCCCCACCCAATAATTTACATACAAAGTAACTCAGTTAACTAGAATATAAGACACTAATAAGAATAACCAATTCTTTGACCATTCTGGATAAGTGGGAGCTTATTATATTTGTTGACAAGGTTGGGTAATGGGATGGAGGCTGAGGGAAATGCTCATCAAATTCTGTAACCTCAGTAGCAAATTTAAAATTGTGCACATAGACAAAGTTGAAAGTAGAATTAAGAAAAGGGCTGGAAAAAAAGGAGAAACTGCTAACAGTAGCTAGGTAAAATATGACTGATCATGCAGTCCACTGTGGATTCCAGTGTCAGGTTTCCTTGATCTTAGACTCTAACAATCTCACAATACTTAGGTTAAAAAAATTAATTTTACAAATACAAGACAGGGAGGTGCGGCTAGATAACAGTTTTTCTGATTAAGATCTAGGAGGTTAGTGGAATCAAAGCTGAATATGGGTGAAGAGCCTGATATCGCAGCCAAAAATATCTAGTGTAAGTTTAGTCTTCAGAAGGAGGCAAGTTATAGTCTCTCTCAATTCTGTCAGTATTCTGGTCAGACTACATCTAGAGTATTGTGCTCAGTTTTGCCCATCATGTTTAATTTTGAGGGTGACCAGGGCAGGCTTTGGGATCATGTCATATAAGTAATGGCTGAAAGGCTCATAATGTTTAGCCTAGAACTGTTTTCAACTACTTGGAGGGCTGTCACAAGGAAGAAGGATCACATTTGTTCTGTTTGCCCCAAATGGAAGAAAGAGAAGCCATGAGTGGAAGGTGCAGAGAATCAGATTTAGACATGATATAAGGAAAAATTTCTGACAAGACTCAAGAGTGGATTAAATTGCCTCAGAAGCTAACAGGTTCTCCTCCTTCTTTAGAGGCCCTTCCATCTACTCCAGATTTATTTTGTATGTATTTAGCAATTACATAGTGTCTCCTCCATTAAGATGTAAACTTCAAGGGAAGGGCTGTTATTGCATTTTTTAAGAAATATCCCTAGCACGCCTGGCACATAGTAAGCTCACAATAAATGCTTACTGACATCACAGCTTGGATCATCATGTACTAGGAATATTGCAGAGGAGACTGGATGGCCTCTAAGGCCCCTTACACTTATAGGTCTAACAGTGGCGTGCCAGACAGAATGGGGAATGATCAGAAGGTGTTATCAAGGATGCATCTGTTACTCACTTTGTGATAGTTATCATGACCAAGCCTCTGTTAATTGTTGTCCTCAGGACCTGAGGAAGCCCACAACTGAGGTCACAACTCAGTACACAAGACTTTCAAAGAGACACATACAACATAGGGTATTATGACAAAAATGAACAGGGAAAACCACACCAAGAACACAAGAATGATACCACTTTGCCACTAAGAGGATGTCACCCTGTTTTCTTCTTCTTCCTTATTTCATGGTTCTAAAACCATCACGTAGCGAGCCACCTTCAAAAATCAGCTCAGGGGCTCTGGCTCTCCGTGTTTTTTTCATGCGGCCTACAAGATGTTTCTGGGTTAGCTCAGTTGCATATAGAGAGAAGTATGGTATAGTGGTTAGAATGGGAGACTTGCACTCAGAATGACTTGAGTTCGAATTCCATTTCAGACATTTATTAGCAGTGTGACCCTGGACAAATCATTTAGTCTCTCTACCTCAGTTTCTTCTGTAAAATGAGAATAACAAGAGCATCTATTTCCCAACACTGTTGTGAGGATCAGTGATACACACACACACACATACACACATGCATGCATGAACACACACACACACACACACACCCCCAGGCCAATATTACTATTATGAGCTTTGGTTTTCCTACGCTCCATAAATAACTGCCTTGCTTCTGTGATTATGGTTATATCTGGCAACCTTGCTAAAAGTCTTGAACAAAGAAGCCTAGGATTTGTGACAACTGCAGATGCAGAGGGCTTAGATTCGATTTTCACTCCTCACTCAAGATAAGTATATAGGCTCCTCCCTCTGCTTCCCATATGTCTTTTCCTCAAACATCTCTATGACCTATCCCTAGAACTATAAAACACCTTGGGTCTGAATGGGTAGGCAAATCCAGATTTAATTTATAAATGTTTTGCTTAAATTATCATAGTTTACACAATTCTAATATGCATTTAAATAGTTCATTTTTCCCCAGCTACTACTGATCCCTAAATCATTAAGAGAGAAGGCCTAGGCTTCCATGTCTTTTTTAGTAGTCTAAAAGATCAAAAAGTAAGATCATTAAAATATTCCATCAGAAAGAAAAGCAATATTGGAAAAGTCAATGGGGACCCAAAGTTCAATTATCTGAGCTGCCCAGCAATAGATGGAACAATCCTACTGGAAGCATGTCTGGGAGCAAACATGCCTCTACCCTCTGCAGCACTCACTCACTGCGCCTAAAAGACACAACCCCAATCAATAATCAACCAACAGATACTTATCAAGCCATGGCTACTGTTCAGAACCGTGCTAGCTGCTGTCAGAAATAAAAGAAATAGAAGGCACCTTTCCCCTTTCTTTAAGTGGGAGACAAGTGTTATATATATATGAATAACTAAAGGAAATCACATGACAGAATATAAGCAAAGACTACAGGAGTGCAGCTCTTCCCACAGGGAAGCTCAGAGATAAGAGAGACCCGAATGTGTTAGATTAGTCTGTAACTTAACTTGGCCTTGAAAGAAAAGCAGAATTTTGATAAGCAGAAAAGAGGGCATTAGCTATTCCTGTTTGGAAAAATAACAGCACAGAAAAAAGAACGGCTCTAGAGGAACAATAAAGAGCCTGGTCTGATCAGAGTGGACGATCCTTACTGGAGTGTATTAAGAGATAAGACTGGCTAGAAAAGTGGGGTTAGCTGATCCAAGGCCCTGAATGCCACGGACAATATCTGGAGCATAAAACGTACATTTAGGCTTAGGACTGGGAATGAGTAGGGAAAATATCCAAGCCCCAAGTAGTCACTGTGGTATGTTGAGGCTTACAGTAAACGTGTACCTAAATGAGATTCCTCAATGCTTCTCAGAGTCCTTTCGGGAGATGAGTTAGCAGCTTCTTGCAGTTATGATTAATATACAGGTACATAAGGATTATGGATTATGCTGAAAATTAAGGAGATGAAGCAAAGGAGGTTTAGAAAGGGCTTTTTACTTTGGGTTTTTTTTTTTTGGTTCCAGAACATGAGAAAGTGTTTAGCATAAATTGGAGGGGAATCACTGGAGAAATGGCCATATCAGAAGCAATATGTGAAAAACTTCATATAATATAGAATCTCAACTGTGTATGCTCCAAAAAAGCTGACTTTTTAAATTACATCATAATCAAAATTAGCTGTGCTCTCTGCTAAAAGGATTTCCCCCACACACAGTATGATTTGTAATCACCTACCATAAAATGTTTTAAAACAAGTTTTTCTTAGTTTTTTTTCTTAACTTCATCCTTATATAAATTCATGCCATACAAAGAATGCATTTCACCATAGCAACAATTCTACATCAACTCCTACACTAATGTTAGAAAAAGGGTCTATAAAAGCCACTGATATTTCAGAGCATCCAGAAATGTATTCTTCTGCTAGGATAAAACAGAACACTTATTTTGCAAAAGTTTTAATATGGTGGTTCATTATTTCTGAAAACTTTCTTGTAATTTGGTAGAAATGATATTTCAGCTTCCCAAAGGACACCTTATTAAACAGCATAAGCTTTTTCAAAACCAATAAAAATGGCTAAGATAAATTAATTATTCAAGTTGTGCTAGAAAATGATTAAAGCAATTTGTAAACAAAATAGAAACTAAATTAGAGAAACTTCAAATGATCCAAATATACTATTTTTCCAACTAAAAGTACCTACTGGTATTGTGGAAAATGAAAAGCAACATATGTTTGCATAGTATTTTTTAAATGCATTAATGTTTATTAGCTTAATCTAACAAATGAAGCTATTTATGCATTTCCCTAGTAAGAACTAAAGTTACTGAAATTAGATACCATGAAAGTTCAACAAGGTTTCACACAATATTAAAATGTATTGTCAAAAAACTATGAGATTTATTCTAAGTTACAAAAGTCATTAGAGTTCTAGGTCCTTACTGTATTAAGAGATCAAGACTCCACATTAGAAAAAAATTGGAGAAGTGATATGTGTTGGGGGAGTGGAAGGATCGAGGGTAGAGAACGAGGCACTACAAGTTAATGAAATATCACTGCAAATCACTGTAGTATGATTCTAATGCCACCTGTTCATTTGGCCATTTATACGAGTATGAGATTTTTTTAACTGAGTTAACAAGAATTGATAACTAGGGCAAATCCTTTATTTGCCAAATATTTTAGTCAGCATATGATTCTTCACCAATAACAGCCCTGACAGGGGCATAGCATCATAGAGAAAACTGTATTCTGGTGTTGATCCTTGTAAAATGAAAACTCGGGTAAATATTAGTTATGCATTTGGCGCATATATATATAAGGGTCAAACGTTAACCTTGTCTACTTGGCTATCATCATAATACAATACTTACTGATAAATATGTACTATTGGGAACATACTGATCCTGTTCTCCCAATAACACATCAATCACAGGATGTCGACCATTTTTTATCACTATTTTTCTCTCTTCTTGCAAAACTGGTCTGCAAAAAGAAATACTTTTATCAGTGTATTTGAAGATGTTATATAAAACATTTTAAAACAGCATAAAATAAACTTAAGAAATAAGCAATACACACAGAAATTTCAAACTTCTTAAAGACTATATTTCAAGAATATGGTTTCAAATATAAAGGTCATTTTATTTATTTAATAATAAAAAAAAGGATACCATTTGAAAAAAAATGCCCAAAGAGCTATGATCTGATGGAAAAACCATTTGTTTGAGATTCAAATGTAGATTT
Organism: Phalanger gymnotis; assembly: GCA_028646595.1. Lineage (NCBI taxonomy): Eukaryota > Metazoa > Chordata > Mammalia > Diprotodontia > Phalangeridae > Phalanger > Phalanger gymnotis. The sequence continues at coordinate 362,201,357 of CM053622.1, read as the reverse complement.
TAGTCCCCGTTCTGTTCACTATGTCACCTCTCAAGGCCTTGTTTTTGTTGTTTTCAGTCACGTCCAACTTTTTGTGACCCCAATTGGGGTTTTCTTGGCACAGATACTGGAATGGTTTGCCAGGCCCAGCATTCTATCCACTGTCCCTCGAGGCCTTACTTTCTTCACCTCTCATGGGTTTAGCTCAGTCTTCCTCCCCTGACCCAGGTTAAACTCTTCACCTCTAATCTCACCACCACACGGCTAACTCAAGCCTTGACTGACATAACCTCCCTCAGCCTCCTCTCCCCTCTTATTGTGTTGGAGAGTGGAAGACAAAACTTCTCCCAATGCCTACTTTTATGGAGGGCAGAAACTGACATTTGCTTACTTTACCCTGCATCTACCGCTCGGCCTGGATCAACTCTACAGAAAATGAGAGTCCTTCCCCCACCCTTTCCTGCATCCTCTTGCGTGTTCTCTCTTCCCATCAGATTGTGAACTCTTTGACGGCAGGGATTGTCTAACTTTTTTATTATTTAAAAAAAAAAAATTTGTGAGGCAGTTGGGGTTAAGTGACTTGACCAGGGTCACACAGCTAAGTGTCAACTGTCTGAATTCAAGTCCTCCTGACTCCAGGTCCAGTGCTCTATCCACTGCACCACCTAGCTGCCCCTATCTTACTATTTAGCACTTAAGATATAGTAGGTGCTAGGTGGCACTGTGGATAGAGTGCTGGGCCTGGAGTCAGGAAGATTCATCTTCCTGAGTTCAGATCTGTAAAATGAACTAGAAAAGAAATTGGCAAACCACTCCACTATCTCTGCCAAGTAAACCCCAAATGGAGTCACAGAGAGTCGGACAAGACTGACGATGACTGAACAACAACAACAAATGTTTACTGGGTTAGATAAGAGAGGATCAGGGTGAGGACAAGAGAGCCAGTGGGAGCAAGGCCACTTTAAAAAATGATTAAAGTAACTGAAAGAATATAAAGTCCTGTTTGGATGCTTCATTATGTCATCTGTGGCAGATCCTTCACCAACCTACAAAGGTTCCAAAGAGGAACCTAGTTACAGATTATATTTGCAATTAAGGACTAAACTAAGTTAGAAAGGTCTATCACCAGATTGGCTATCGGATGATGAATTTTTTGGCCACAGAAACCTTAAAAGACAACATAAATCTTTTTGCTCTAAATTCTCCAAAAGTTTGCTCAATTCTGTATTTTCCTTATTTATCTTCTTATTAGATTTGTCCAGCTCTTAGAAAGAAGAATATTAACATTTCCTACCATAACTGCATTGTAATCTGTTACTTTAGAAATTCAATTGTTATGTAATGAATTTAGACACTGTGCGATTTGGAGCAGAGATTTAATATTATTTCATTGTTTATGGCCCCTTCAAACTTAAATACAATTTCCTCATCTATCTCTATTGATAAAGTGAATTTTTATTTTTGCTTTGTCTGATAACATAAGTGAATTTCTGCTTTTTTTGGATTTATTTGATACATAGTAAATTTAGCTCCATCCTCTCATTTTGATTTTAGGCATATCTTTCCTTTTTAGATGTATTTCTTATAAGCCAAAAGATCACAGGGGTTTTTTTTCTAACTGATTTTGTAACTTTGTTTTATTGTTTAGTCCATTCACATGTAAAATGTGTGTAATTCTCTTCCAAGTTTTGTCTTGAAGATTTTCTTCTAGTGTCTCCAGTATTTTTAAAAAATCCTTTTCCCCTTTCAAGTCAACGTTATCCCTACAATCAGTCCTGCTCAAGCTACTGTGGTAACTCCATTCTCACAGGCTCTCTTCCCTGATTTACCTGCCCCCACTCAAGAGAGTCAATCCTGTCCCTAGTTTGGGGGTTTTACCTATTTTACTTTTCCTTTCTTTTATCTAATAAGTTCTATCTTTTTTCTCTTTCAGTTAAGTAGTTAAACCCTTCAACTTTTTATTCGTTTTCTTTTTCTGTGCCTTTTTCTAAGATTTTTTTTGTTCTTTCTGTTACTTCTCTTCCAGTCTATTCTGAAATTTTATTTGCTGATTAATGGTCTAAAATCCTTATTTATTCCTTCTTTAATGTTCCTTTTGGAGTTGGTTTCTAAAATACCAGGCTTTAGCTCTCTCTAACTACTATGTTAATGCCTTTATAGATCTTGTCCCATTGTGCCTTTTTTCTGTTGTCTCACTCTCAGAAGTATCAATTTGCAGAGTATATAACGCGGATAAAAGCAGTGCTCCATGGCAGAAATAACTGTATCCAAAATTGTGTAGTATGACATTGCCCCCTACTCTCTCTGTGATCACTTCCTTCTGTCAGTCTCTGTCAGTCAGTAATGGATCACTCAGAGCCTTTGGCTAAAATAGTATTCCAAGGCCCTTAGAATGAAGCGATTCTCAAGGAGGATTAAAAGCAGTCCAGAGGTTTAAAACATGTAATAAGTTCGAGCGGGAAGGTTAAAAAAAATCATTCAGCAAAGAGGTCTCTCTGGAGTCTCAGGAGCTTTTTGAAAAATACTTGAAAACTACTTTTATAGTCTTGCCCAAAGGACCCAAAGTTAGATCCTATACCTAGAGCAAGCCACCTGAAGACCTGGTCTCCACCAGTAGACAGGATCTATTCTGTAACTCTTTTGTTTTATTGTCTTGTTTAGTCCATTTGCATTTAAAATTATGAGCATTAAGCTTGTGATTTTCCTCTTTTTTTTTTTTAACTTTCCCTCCAGTGTCTCCAGTGCTTTCTGAAAAGGCCCTTTTTTCTTTTAAGTCAATATGTTGTCCATGGAATTAGTTCCTATACACTCTCTTCCCTACTTTACCCACACCCACTCCAATTTGTCAATCCTTTCCTTAATTTTGGGGTACCTTTTCCTCTTCTTTTATTTAAAAAGTTCTATGTTTTTATCTTTCCAGTTAAGTAGGTCTATACCACAACTTAACTGCTTAAAACAGTCCTGGCTAGTGTTATACTAGAGAGGGAGGGAGGGAGGGAGGGAGAGAGAGAGAGAGAGAGAGAGAGAGATAGAGAGAGAGAAGGAGAGAGAGAGAGACACAAAGAGAGG
>CM053622.1:362135111-362197809 GCA_028646595.1 Phalanger gymnotis | reverse complement strand
GTCCAAAACACCACTGAAGAAAATACTACTTTAAAAATCAGAATGGAGCAAGTACAAGCTAGTGGTTTTATGAAAAATCAAGACATTATAAAACAGAACCAAAGGAATGAAAAAGTGGAAGACAACGTGAAATATCTCATTGGAAAAACCACTGACCTGGAAAATAGATCCAGGAGAGATAATTTAAAAATTACTGGACTACCTGAAAGCCATGATCAAAAAAAGAGCCTAGACATCATCTTTCAAGAAATTATCAAGGAAAACTACCCTGATATTCTACAGCTAGAGGGTAAAATAGAAATGGAAAGAATCCGCCAATCCCCTCTTGAAAAAGATCCCAAAAAGAAAACTCCTAGGAATATTGTTGCCAAATTCCAGAGTTTCCAGGTCAAGGAGAAAATAATGCAAGCAGGCAGAAAGAAACAATTTGAATATTGTGGAAACACAATCAGAATAATACAAGATCTAGCAGCTTCTACAGTAAGGGATCAAAGGGCTTGGAATATGTTCTGGAGGTCAGTGGAGCTAGGATTAAAACCAAGAATCATCTACCCAGCAAAACTGAGTATAATGGTCCAGGGCAAAATATGGACTTTCAATAAAATAGAGGACTTTCAAGTTTTCTGAAAAGACCAGAGCTGAATAGAAAATCTGACTTTCGAATACAAGAATTAAGAGAAGCATGAAAAGGTAAAGAAGAAAGAGAATTCATAAGGGACTTACTAAAGTTGAACTGTTAGGTTTACATTCCTACATGGAATGATGATGTGTGTAATTCATGAGGCCTTTCTCATCATTAGGGGAGTTGAAGGGAATATAGACACAGGGCACAGGATGAGTTGAATATGAAGGGATGATATCTAAAAAAATGAAATAAACTTAAGGGGTGAGAGAGCAATATACTGAGAGAAGGAGAAAGGGAGAGACAGAATGGGGTAAATTATCTCACATAAAAGTGGCAAGAAAAAGCAGTTCTGTTGGAACGGAAGAGGGGGCAGATGAGGAGGAATGAGTGAATCTTACTCTCATCGGATTCAATTTGAGGAGGGAACAACATACACACTCAATCGGGTATCTTACTCCACAGGAAAGTAAGAGGAAGGGGATTAAAAAAAAAGGGGGGGGATGATAAAAGGGAGGGCAGTTTGGGGAGGAGGTAATCAAAAGAAACACTTTTGAAAAGGCACAGGGTCAAGGGAGAAAATTGAATAAAGGGAGACAGGATAGGATGGAAGGAAATATAGTAGCCTTTCACAACATGAGCATTGTGGAAGTGTTTTACATAATGATACATGTGTGGCCTGTGTTGAATTGCTTGCCTTCCTAAGGAGTTGGGTGGGAAGGGAAGAGGGGAGAGAATATGGAACTCAAAATTTTAAAAGCAGATGCTTAAAAAAAAAGTTGTTTTTGCATACAGCTGGGAAACAAGATATACAGAGAATGGGGCATAGAAATCTATTTTGCCTACAAGAAAGTAAGGGGAAAAGGGATGGGGGCGGGGCAGGGGGGAGTGGGGTGAAAGAAGGGAGGGCTGACTGGAGAATGAGGCAATCAGAATATATGCCATCTTGGAATGTCAGGGGAGGGTAGAAATGGGGAGAAAATTTGTAACTCAAAATCTTGTGGAAGTCAATGTTGAAAACTAAAATGATAAATAAAAATAAAATAAAAATAGATAAATTTCTTCACCCTGGCTGATTGCAGAACTTGGTGTCACTGGAATCACTAAATTTAACCACTGTTATCTTGGAGTCTGACATATAGAGGCCTTTTTTTTTTTTTTTTGCTTGCTTCTGTCTGGAGATTACTGGATTCTTTCAATTAGTATTTTGCTACCTGTATTCAGAAGTTCAGTAAAGTACTTATATTATTTCTTGTATCGAAGCGTTCAGGGTTTTTTTGTTCAATATTATTATTCTACGATTAGATCTACGATCCTTAAGTTACCTCTGCACATCCTATCTTCAAGGTGAATGTCTTGTGTTTTCCTTCATTGTTAGCTCCTCTTTTGACAAATTTTCTTCTACTTCAATATTTTACATGCCAAACCTGGTATTTTCTCTTTTGTTTCCTTAGAGAAACTCCTCACCATGGATTTGATTTTTTCTAGTCTACCATTTTTTTTTATTTCTGACTTTAGAATTAAAAATTCTGACATTTTCATTCCAAATTTCTTCTCTTATATATTTCATTTCTTTTTCTGGACTTTTTGTTTTTCCCACGCTCTTTTGGTATTTCACAGATATGGGAAGTAGTTCACTTTCTTTTCTCTCGTAACATTTGCCTACAGAGTTATGTAATCTCCTTGATGATTTAGTACTGAGTCTTCTTTTTAGTCTTAGGATCCTTTCTGTTGATTTATCTCCCCATGCTTATGGGGTAACTTGAGGGTAAAGTAGACACAGCTCTGGATGCGGTGTCAGGAACACCTGAGTTCAAATCCTGCCTCAGACAAAGCCTAGCTGTGGGTCCCTGGGCAAGTCACTTAACCCCTGCTTGCCTCAGTTTCTTCATCTGTGAAATGGGGGTAATAGTGCCTATCTCCCAGGGTTATTGAAAGGATTAAATGAGATAATAATTGTAAAGCACTTGGCACAGTGCTTAGTACATAGTGGGTACTCTACAGGGTGCCCCTAAAGTCTGGACACATAGGAAAATTAATGGCAATGTGGAGTTAGTTATTGCATCGAGTTCACGTGAGTCTCGCAAAGCGCATCAACCTTTGAATCACAAATGATGGAAATCATATTGAAGATATTATTTGTTAATATTCCAATTAAATAAACTGTGGTTGAAAATTTCATTCATTTCATTTCTTGAAAATATGCATTTTTGCCTAGTTGTCCAGACTTTAGGAACACCCTGTATAAATATTAGATTATTATTATTTTCTGGGGTTTTATTGTGTTTTTTTCTCTTGAAATCTTTGATGTTTTTGCATTTGCCTTTAGACTTTCTGATTCCTCCCCTCTCTGCTGTTGGGGACATGTCTATGGCTGTATTGCAAAGCTGCCTCATCTTCCTCCCATGGTTTCATTCAGATTTAGGTTTAGGTTCCACCAATCTCTGTCCAGACTTCTGGTGGGTGGTGGGTTTCCATTCCCCTTTCTTCAGGCCCAGTGTAGCCCCTCATGCTTGCCCCTTGCCCTAGTTACTCCCTTGGCTCTTTATCCTTTTTTGACTGAGGTTAATGGGTGTCTGCCACTTTTTGCAGGAGGGAGAAGTGTGGGAAGAATATTCTGAGAAAAGTCTTTGCAGCCTCAATGGTGCTTAGGATAGTATCACCTCAGGAAGAAGGCTGCATATGTCTTTCTCCATTCCTTCTCCTATAGGAGACTCAATGCAAAATCAATGTCTGCAGCTTCTTGCCGGTGGAAGCAGGGAACGAGTGAAGTATGCCTGCAAAGACTCAGAAGCAGCCAGGAGGGAACCTAATATAGGCCCTGGGCATGAGCCTGTCTATCAGCTTATGCATCTCTTCTGGGAGCAAAGATGCTATTTTTGGGAAAGAGTACAGTGTTCATTTTACGTATTGGAATTAACTTTTGTTAATTCATAAAGATTTTATCTTGTTGGGGGTCTCTGAATGAAACATAAAGCATTATAAATCATTATAAATATACTTACATACATATGTATGCATGCATATCATTAGAAAGAATTATAATTTTGCACAGTACAGATCACCGTACTGAGGATACAAATTGAAAAAGAGAGACCATTCCTGATCTCAAGGAGGGAGGTAACACATATAGGAGATTGCAATTGCAAATAAGACTGTTAAGATCCCACAATCTTCAAAGTGTAGTGATAAAGCAGATGACAATGCATCTTATTCTTTGGGGTTGTTGTTTTTTTTGAAGTGTCATTGATAGGTGTGATTTTATCACTGACGAAACTACATCTTTTTCTAATTCTTAACCATTCATTTGACAATGCCAAGAATTTTGATGCCAAGAAATCCCCGCCTCTACCTTTACAGGCCTTGCATAGCTGTGGTTGTTGAGAAGTCATGGGCTAAAGGGTGTCCCATCTCCACAAAGGCTGCTTCCTGGGACGGAGGTAGGGATGGCAGAAATGCCCTTGGGAGCCACAGCACTTCCAGGACTCTTGGGCTTACCAATCGTCACTGGCGGTTGGTCAGTGATTGGTGTGGGTGAGGACAGTGGGACCCTTCTGTAAGTAACTACTCCCTCCATGAGAGCAGGACTGGCCATCATCAGCATTCGCACTGCTAACCCCAGCACTCTTGGGCTGCCTCCAGTGGGTCAGGGAGAGCAAGTGGTGGCCCAAGCTGCTGGGAGTGATTTGCCTCCTATCCTTTCTCAACTTGTGGATTCAGCTGCAATTGCTCTGTGACTAACCTATGATGCCTCTTTCTGGCTTGGTGGCTTTCTCCTCCTCTCCCCCCAATTGATGGCGGCTGGGGAAAACATCTAAAATATCATCTTGTTCTTGTGACCCTCAAATTGAAATTAAAATGTTTCTTAAATAATCTTGTACTAATTTTTTATTTAACAATACAAAAAGTAATAATTCCTTAACTATAACAATTACAACACAATTTTTCGAAAAGATTTTTCTTAATCTATGCTACCGAGAAATCACTTAAGATTTAGGATGTTTGCTGGTACATGAAAACATTTTTGAAATTCCTCTTATTAGTAGGAGGCACAAATGAAAAACCATTTTCTTATCAACATTTTAAATTAATAAGGAAGTTCAAATTGGTCTATTCCTTTAAGTGGTCATACTTTTAAAAAGAAATTGCTAGGCTTTTTGTTTTGGGAAAATATTTATATTATCATTCCTTATTAAGCTTAATTGAGAACATGTTCCTTATCAATATAAAACCTCAAACCCATTTAGAGCTGTGAATTATTTAATCTTTCAACAGTGAATGAGATTTTGTTTTTCCCTCTCTAAACATGATAACGAAAAATTTGCTGTCCAAGGAGTCCCAAACCGAAAGCTCCAGTTTACACCTTGCAAATGGTAGCTATTCAGTGTGGAGGAAATAAAGCATTAGAGTTGGAGTCAGAATATGCTGCATGACCTTCTTAACCTCAGCTCATCTGTAAAATGAAGGTGCTGAAGGAAAATCTCTAAAGATTCCATCTAACCTTGAGTTTTTATATAACAAGGTAATTATTTCTTAGTTGATTGAAAAGTCAAAAACTAACTCGTATCTTAGGTAACAAATGGTATGTGATGTAGTTTCACTTTTCATATGAATTATTTCAACCTGCATATTTACCATTCATTATAAATTATGTAGTAGAATTTTCTTCTCAACTGAAGAAAGGGCCCAAGTGAGCTGTCTTAAGGAACCCAAGAACCTTTGCTGTTGTTGGGTCATTTCAGCCGGGTCTGACCCTTTGTGACCCCATTTGGGGTTTTTTTGGCAAAGATACTGAAGTGGTTTGCCGTTTCCTTCTCCAGATCATTTTACAGATGAGGAAGCTGAGGTAAATAGCATTAAGTGACTTGTCCAGGGCTATACAGCTAGTAAGCATCTGAGGCAAAATTTGAACTCAGGAAGATGAATTGTCCTGACTTCAGATCTTGCTCTCTATCCACTGTGCTACCCGGGGCTCCCCATGAACCTTTACATGGCAGAAAAATCTGTCTCTCCCTACTCAGAGTGTCAGATATGTTCTGTCTAAATCCATGTCAAGTGCACAAGCTGGGACCATTCCTCTTCTCAATCCAGTGTTCTGGGCAAGCAGAGGTTTCCTGCTCTGGTACTCTCCCACCCCATTCCATCTTTGTCCTCTATATTTAGGCATTCTCTCCTTGCTCTTGGCTCGAAAATAGCTCTGGAATATACTCTCATGTCTCCTGATGCTCATATCAAGTATGTTCCAGCTTTTCTTGAAGGAAATATTTATATGGAGTAAAAAGGTAGTCAGTGGCAGCCTGGTTTAGTGGAGAGAGAGCCAGCTTTGGAGTCAAAGGCCTGGGTTTAAATCGCAATTCTGGTACTTGTTAGCTACGCAAACATAGTCAAGTCATTTAACCTTGATGAATCGCGGTTTCCTAATCTGGAAAATAAGGGTGTTGGACTAGATATCTCTCAGGGTTCTTTCAGCTCTATTATTCTACAAAGGACAATTATATCTATAATAACTAGCTCACAGAGTTTCTATTAGAATAAAATTAGTATGTAAAGTATTTGTATGTAAAGTATTAAAATACTATGTATGCACAACACAACACACACACACACACACACACACACACACACACACACACGCTTGTATCAGGTTTTACTCCTACCACCAGTAATAATATCAACAGGAGGTTATATCTGCCTGCTTCAAGTCTTTCCCCACTCCAGGCCATCTGCCATTCAGCCATCAAAATGATTTTCCTAAAGGGCAGGTCCGATCCCATCACTCTTCCCTCCATACTCAACAAACTCCAGGGGCTCCATTATCACCTCCAGGCAATACAAAATCCTGTTTGGCATTCAAAGCCCTGACATAAGACAGTTGCCCGTTCCTACCTTTTCAGTCTTCTTAGACCTTATTCCCACTACGTACTCTTCAATCCAGTGACATCGGCCTTAAGGCCATTCCACAATTAAACGCTCCATCTCTTGGCTCCCAGCATTCTTTTTGACTATTCCTCCATGACTGAAACTTTCTCCCTCCTCTTCTCCAACTACCGGCTTCTTTTAAGTCCCAGCTAAAATCCCAGGTTCTATAGAAAGCCTTCCCCAACCCCTCTTAATTCCAGCGCCTTCGCTCTCATCTTCTTTTCCTTTTTATCTTGTCCACAGCTTGTGTGTACCTATCTGTTTCCTTGTTTTCTCCCTCATTAGACTGGGAGCTCCTCGAAGGCAGAGACTCTTTTGCCTCTTTGTGTATTCCAAGAGCTCAGCACAGTGCTTGGTGCATAGTAAGTAGGCTCTGAATCAAAGTTAATTGATTTATTGACTAAGACGCTAAGGGAAAAGGAAAAGAAGCCAAGAAAAGCCATTATCAATTTTTATCCTTGTGATAGAAACAATGCTACATAATAGGAAGAGCACCAGACTTGGAGGGGAACTCCTGGATTCAGCTACATATAAGCTCTGTGACCTGGGATAACTCCCTTTACCTCTAGGGAATGTATGGCTAAGTTTCTTTCAGCACCATCACTCTATGATAGTAGGAGGGATTTAGGGCCTCAGATGGTAAGCAGTATGGCAACACATCATCCATCTTACAACTTACCTACTCAAACTTTAAAAATCACAGACATCATCATAAAATAATATTTAAGCCTTGGCTCATACCATTTCCCTTAATACTATACCAATGAAGGGAAGAAAGGGCAAAGCGTTTTTTTTTTTTTAATTCATCACACAGAATAGGAATCATTCAAAATTGCTTATAGCGGGTGCCCTGCTGAAGTTACAATAAAAGATCTGTCTTGAGCCAGGTAATCCCTACTACCAGGAAGGCTACTTGAGCTGGGCAGTTCTGAGCTGTAGTGGGTGCACCTAAAACTGACCGAGCATCCACACTAAGTCCAGAACCAATACAGTGAGTCCTCCAGGAGTGACTGAGGAGGATGGATAGACCACCAGGCTGCCTATGGAAGGGTAAAGCAGCCCAGGCCAGAAATGAAACCGGTCAAAGCTTCCACGCTAATCAGCAGAGGGATCTAGCCTACGAAAGGCCAGTCTACTTTCAACCTGGGCGAGATAAGGAGACACAGCCTCAAAAAAGACCTCGTTTGAGTAAGGAGACATTTTGTGAGATAATAAGCATGAGATATTCATCCCTGCTGGTAAAACAATGTCAAATGCACAACACACATATCATATCTAACTTTACTGCAGGACAAATAAATGACTAATTTTCCTTTTTATATGAAACTCTAGTAGAGAGAGAAAATGACTGACTGACTTAAAACAACAAGAAAGAGATATAAATAAAGTAGATTACCTGCAATAATCTCCTTGCTTAGCGACCTTGGCCAGTGAGAAAATGCAGTCCACAGTTGCTAAGTGATGAACCGCTTTACACAAAGAGTGATAGTGCTCACTGAAATGACTGTAGGGTACAAAAAACAAACAGGAAAAGTGAACACATCGATTTTCGATGGCTAGACCGATCATGTCAAAAATAGTATCTTTAACCTTTTCAAGTACCAACTCAGGTCATCTAACCTGAGCATGTTCAAGATACCCCTGAATACAGCTCCTGAATTTCTCATCTTATTTTTCTTAGCAAGACAACCACCGGAACATGTAGGTTCCTTTTTTGTATTGTTTGGTGGTAGAATGATAACATATTCATAAATACAAAATTAATAAAATACTGTGTTACACAAGCAGATCGTGTTTCCATTTTTACACCACACCCACCAATATTATAATTCCTTGATCTAGTAAGATTCTTTTTTGAAAAAACAATAATTCTCTTATGTATTTTCTATTTTTAAATCACATTCACTTCAGAATATATCCTTTATCCTCCACCCAACAAAAGGGCCTTCTCTGGGTAACGAGTATTTGAAAAGAGAAAAAAAAAACAGTTGAACAAAACCAATCAATAAATTGAGGATCTAACAGTATATGCAATGCTTCTTCAAAAACAAACAAGTAACAATAACTCCATTATCCCCCAACATTGCACTGGAAGATGCTAGATTTAGAGCTGGAAGGGAGAAAGTACAGTTGGATTTTTTTAATAGTACAGTAGGTTAATAAAAATTTAGGATGTGGTGCCATGCAAAAACTTTTTAAAAACTCAATTTGTCATTCTGAAAATATCATGCACAATTTCTCTTTGGGCAGTTTCCTATTCTTTTTTCACCTGTGTCACTATTGTTTGTGTTGTAAGGATGTCATTCTTGAGAACATCCTACACCTTTTGAACCAAGTTTCCCTGCTGGGACTTTCAATCCTATCTGTCCTTTTCCTGAACCCTGAAAAACACTCTACCAAAATCTATAGTATATATGAGACTATGCCCAACACTGCTTTTATTATCTGTCATAAACTATATAATATGGCATGTTGTCTTCCTCCTAAAAGTTCTTATCATTTCTATTTCAATACCCTTATTGGTCCTGAGTATTTATCTGTCATCAGCAGAATCAGTTACAAAATAGTAGTCATCATCATTGTTTTTTCCACACTCCAAGAATGAAATTTTCATCAGGCAAATCAAGAATTTGAAGGCTACTCGGCTTTCAGGAAAAAAAGAGAATCCTCCATCACATGTCCAGACGGCTGAAATCCACCACTGATATTACATCATGCCTCCCTGTCTGCTCTAGGATCTATTTCTGAGACTTGGCATCTTCCTCTTTATTGTACCCAGGGTGATCTCTGTCCCAATCCCACCATAATATCATGTGTGTGTGCATGCATGCCTGCATGTGTGTGCGTGCATGCCTGCATGCGTATGTGCGTGTGTGTGTGTGTTCATTCCTACTGGGCATACTAGGGGATGGGAATGACTTCAGAGTCAAGAGGACCCGGACTGAAATCTTGCCTCAAGTGTGTGAACCTAGCCAAGTCACTGAGGATCAGAAGATTAGAGATTTAGAGTAGAAATGGTCTTGAGAGGTTGGTAAGTCCAATCCTCTCATTTTACAGAAAAAGAAACTGAGGCTGATAGATTAAGTAGCTTCCTCAGAGTCAAACAGTTGGTAAGCATCTGAGGCAGAATTCGAATTGACTATTTCACCAAAACTGTACACATTTGCAAAATAGGGGTTTGGACTCAATGGCCTCTAGGTTCCTTCTAGCTCCAAATCCAGGATTCTACTAACACAACTGCTTAAGTCAAGGTAAGGTTAGATTGAGTTTACACAGCTGTAGAAGCAGGTAAAGAAGGGGAGAATTAGGCTACCATGGGTGTGATTATACAGTATAGTGTGTGCTTGTGTTAGAGGCAATAATTAGCTCTGCAGAGGACAGTGGGATGTGAACAATCTTCCCATCCTCTGACCACACGCCCCTAGGCGGCCAAGCCAGGCCTGCACGAGGCCCCAGTCCTTGCTTTGGAAGGCCTCTATACCAGACTGGGCAGCTAGGTGGCAAATGGATAGAGCACTGGGCCTGGAATCAGGAAGACTCATCTTCATGAGTTCAAATCTGGCTTCAAACACTTCTTAGGTGTGTGACTCTGGGCAAGTCACTTAACTCTGTTTGCCTCAGTTTCCTCATCTGTAAAATGAGCTGGAGAAGGAAATGGCAGACCACTCTCGTATCATTGCCCAGAGAACCCCAAAATGGGGTCACAAAGAGTGAGACACAAGTGAAACAACCCAACAACTACTATGTGCCAAGCACTATACTAGGTACTAGGAATTCAAAGAAAGAGCCAAAGATAGTACTTGTTCTCAAGAAACTTATGGCTCTTGACTCCACTCTTAATAACAGCCAATGATATTATTAATCCAAAAATCAATAAGAGAATGAAGACAGCATACTATGTTTTCAGTATTATCTACATCTGTGTACCACAGATAAAGATTGCTCCGTCTTTGTTTGGCAAACAGAAAAATCCATTCTAGTAGTTCCTACAGCTATAAAGACAGCTAGCTGAGTTTTGGATTAGATTCTGTTCCATGAATATGAATTTAACTGGGAAAGGGAAATATTTTCCTACTTGTTTGTGAATACACTTCTAATGTTTGAACTTTGCTTAAGAGCTACTATAATTCAATTTTAAAAGAATTTTAAAATGAAAAGGTTTCTGAGTCCAACAGAGCACAATCTAGCACTTAGCCTTCTTTTCAGAATTCAAGCAGGAAATATATTGCTTTTTTACTCAGTGATTTTTGACATCTTTTATTTCCTCTATCATTCTGATCAAAAACAATGTTAAAGATACAAATGCGTGTATGCCAGGAAGAGACAAATATACTTGTTGCATCACTAGCATTCAATTCTTTGATGCTGGGTTCACCAGGTTTAGTGAAAAAATAAAATAAAATAAATAACTCAGACCATATGGCATCTCATTAAACAGTGTTCATGGCAACCAGTGCCTTTTTCTCCTGGGAGTTCTCACTGTAAGAGTTCTGGTTAAATCTCAGCCAATTGTTTCATTTTCTGTGGCAAGAGACAACAGAGATGGAAACATGGATAACTGAATACATCATCTTAACTATTAATTTTAACATACTGTTCTATGAAATGTTTTACCAGCGAAACTAACTAGTAGTCAAATAAGTTAATTCCTTGCTTTACTCCACAACTCTGCCTAATAACTAGTGAAACTGCTAAAGAATAGGGTAAAACATGTTTATTTGCTTTTAATTGAAAAGTCTGCCAAAGTAAGAAAAAAAGAATAGCGTTAGACGTCCTTCCTTCAGTCAGTAAGTAGTGCTAGGTGAGTGTTACCCAAGGTCACTGGACTAGGTCATGAGGGGTTAGGGTTAAACACAATAGGTGAGGCTATTGATAGGCAAACTGAGTCGGGTACTACAAAACCAGGCAACAGGGTTCAGGGTATCATGGAATAGTCCTTTCAGTCTTGAGATAGTATTCATCAAGTCTACAGTACAGCAGAAGGGCCCTGGATCAAAACAGCTAATGAAACATAGCCCTCTGAAGCAGTCTGGAAAAATTCATGACCAGAACTGCTGTCAGAGCCTTTGGTCTAGACCCGCCTAATCAATAACACTCTGTGTAGCCAGCCCTTCTGGGTCCCAATCATCTGACAAGGTGAGTGCAAGATGAAAAAGACATCTAAGGTCTTCCATATAGACACAGGACAAATTAGAGGAAGGCACTAGAGAGGTCTCGTAAAGGTTGTGTGAACACACAGAAAATTGGCAGATAAGCTTCAGCATGGATAATATGTTCAGAGAAAAATAAAATGAATAATATTTGATGTTCAACTCTGAAGAGGAAAGGGATCAAGGAGTCACTGAAGATTTGATGGCATCAGCTGTTTGTGTTACTGACACCAAAAAAGAGTGACTATACCCAGCCAACATTAAGAAATCAAATTTCCTACCTGAGCGCAGATCCATGAAAGTAGATCAAGTGTTGGTTTTTAGGTTCTTTTGGTCGCTTTTTTAATGGCAATTATTTTACATTGGTTAAACATAACTAACATAATTGTTATAATCATTATCACTATACTTAATTATTTCCTATTTCCCATTTTGAGGTGTGAATACCATTTAAATATGTCAGGTTGGAGTTGGTTTTTTTTTTTAATTCTACATCTTATTTCTCATTTCTATTCTTTCTTCCAGCTTTATGTTTGTTTTACAAGTGTTGTAACAAGTCAGTAGTCTGTTACTACACAGATAGCAGACAATGCTATTACCCAATTAAGAAAATCTTCATTGCCAACTGCAGGAAGGATAAGCTTGCAACCAAGACACTCCAAGCCTTCCAAAAGCTGGTTTGTAGCCGCATGCTATCCTGCTTCCCTTTAAACAATCCATGTTTTGGCCAGGCTGCACTACTTGTCATCCCCTCAAACAAAAGTGATCCCTGCCCCATTTTCTCCTTTTCACTATCACATGGCTCCCTATCTCACTGATATCTGTGTGAAATGTCTTTTCTTGTTATACTGCAGGCTCCTAAAAAGTATGGTCTAGAGCAGAGCTCTACAAAATATGGCCCATGGTCTGCATGTGGCCCGCAGTGTGATTTTATGCAGCCCACCTGTGTGTTTTAATTTTCACAAGCAAAAAAATAAAATGATAATTTGCATGAAATGCATATTAGATTTTTAAATTCCATCACTAATAAATAATCTCATTGATGTTAATTTTCTTTGGTGTTTTTAAGCTGTATTAAGGAGGGAACATATCACGCGGAATTTTCAATCGATCTGTGAAACGCATTCCCTCTGTATGATGTAGACTAGTCAGTATGCACCTACCTTTAAACTGTTGTGCTGTCACTTTGCTGTGTTGTGTTTGCTTTCATGAGTCATGCGTTCCCCTGTCATATTAATGATGCGCGTTCCCCCACTTTCTATTAGTGTACTGTATTTTTTATTCTAGATGTGACCTTCGAATAATTATTTTATTTTAATGCAGCCCTAAGATAACCTAAGGTTGGACAGCCCTGGTCTAGAGCAGGGGTTCTTCACCTTTTCTGTTATGTACTCCTTCAGCAAGCTGGTGAGGTTCATGGACCGTATCTTGGAATGGTTTTAAATGCACAAAACAAAATACACAGGATTACAAAAAAACAAAACAAAACAAAAAACCAATTTCATTTCAATCAGTTATTAATTGAAATAATTTTATCAAAATATTCCCAAAAACCAAGTTCACAGACAACAGATTAAGAACTCCTAGTAGAGAGAATATTTTTAACATCCCAGGACCTAAAATAGCGCTTAATAAATATTTATTGAATTGTACCGAATTGTCCCCTACTAAACTGGGTGGCACAGTGAATAGAGTGCAGGGCCTGAAGTCAAGAAGACTGATCTTCATAAGTTTAAATCTGGCCTCAGAATGTTATTACCTGTGTGACCCTGAGCTATTCACTTCACCCTATTTGCCTCAGTTTCTTTATCTGCAAAATGAGCTGGAGAAGGAAATGGCAAATCAATCCAGAATCTCTGCTAATGGGGTCACAAAGAATCAGATGTAACTGAAAAACACCTAAATGAAAATCAAAAACACCTTGAAGACAGGGAGTATGTTTTATCTAAGCATTACATTTCTCTTAACATAATGCTCTTCACACAGGGAAGGCTTAATAAATGTCTGCTAATTTTTTTTAAAAAATTAAGTACCTCTATGGTTTTCAGTGTGGGAGAATTACAAACCTCACCTATTAAAGTGGCAAGGGCTTGTAGTATACACAGAGGCAGAAATGCTTGAGATATGAAGAAAGCAAAGTTAATGATATAAAAATGAAACAACTATGGTAAACTTCTCACTCTCAAACTCATCTAAAACTTTCAGATTTTTTCCTGAATTCCTGCCTTTATTGTTCCTGTTTAATTATCTTGTAAATATTTGTCAACGAATTCTCTAAAAATTCAAGCATACTTACTGACTGTTGTTGTTACTGTTCAGCCATTTCAGTTGTATCCAACTCTCCGTGACCCCATTTGGGGTTTTGTAGGCAAAGACACTGGAGTTATTTGCCATTTTCTTCTTCAGCTCATTTTACAGATGAGGAAACTGAGGCAAAGAGGGTTAAATGATGTGCCATGGGTCCCATGGCTAGTAAGTATCTAAGGCTGCATTTGAACTCAAGTCTTCCTGACTCTAGGCCCAGCACTCTATCTATTGTACCACCTAGCTGGCCAATCAATCTTATTGATTATGGGATAGCTAAAAAAGAACTGTGCATATGAATGTAGTGGAATATTACTTCATTGTAAAAAAATGAGTATGAAGAATTCAGAGACATATGGGAAGACTCATGTGAACTGATGGAGAATGAAGTAAGCAGAACCAGGAGCAAAGCATATAAAAAAACTAAAACAATGTAAAAGGAAAGAACGAAAGGGAACAAAAATTGAATGCTACATAATTAATTATAATTATCACTAATGGCTGTGGAGAAGAGATGAGAAAATGCCAATTTCTCCCATCTTTACAGAGTTGGGGGATCACGGGTGAGGAACATTGCATATACTGTTAGATCACTGTAATGTGTTCATTTGTTTTGCTTAACTTTTTCCTCCCTTCTTTCTTTTCATTCTTTATTAAAGGGTATGACTTGTTATACAGGATGATTTAGGATATATTTGGAAAAGAGAGTGAAATAAAAACTAAAGATACAAATTAAGAATTTTTTTAAAAATCCAGGTATATCCTGCCTAGCTTAGTTAATTAGTTCTATAAAAATAAATTTTTTTGAAACAGCATGAAAAGGGGAGGATGGCAACCATTATCATTTGTCTTGAGTGACTAGTGAAAAAATATCAGAATATTGAGGGAGGTTCACAACAATGGGGTTATTAATGACTTTTAGGCACCATTATGCTGAGCATGACTACAAATATGAAAAAAAAATCCCACCTCTAAGCTCCCCATTAACATAAACATATGACCAACATGTGCAAAAGTCAACGTAAGAGGGGTAGGAAACACCAGTTATTTACAATAAAGACAGGTATTATACACTTAACAGTAGGAATGCGGTCACTTTAACATAATAGCTGCCAGAGACAACCTTTCTCTGCAACAGTTTGGACAATATAGAAATACCCATATGGGTGTTTGGAAAATTGGCTAGTGGGAGCATACTATTTCTATAGAATGACATCAAAATACATCTAGAACATAGAAGAATAACCAATTGTATTGGGACTTAATTAAGCAATTAAGGCTAATATAGAGGGGAAAAAAAGGCAAACTTCCTTTATTTCTTATAAAGGAATAAATTATTTCCAAATTATTGATTCATTTTTTTCTCAGCTGTGGAAAAAAATGACAAGCATGTAATAGGGTTAAGTAATAACTGAAGGCAATGACTTACTCACTGACTACGTTAAATCCTCAGCCTCCAAATTTATAGTACTGTAACAAAAATAAATGTTTATTCTGCAAGCAAAGACTTTAAGATGAGCTTACATTTCAATGGATTAGAAATAAAATCAAAGAGCACATGTATTCAACTATTTTGTGGCAGGCCAGAAGAAATCAAAGCAGTAATTTCTACTTTTCCTTTTGATGGAAAGATTTTCCGGTCTATTTCTCATAGCAAGAGTCAGATTATACATTTCATCGTAAACTCACTCTAAAAAATTTAGCCATTCAGTGTTGCAGTCAAGGACTAGCTGCTCCCGGAGCTGATTCAGATGTCTGTAATTTTCTACAATAAAAGGAGAGTGAAAGCGGCTGACAGCTTTTGTGCTAGAAGAGAGGAAAAACATAAATAGGAAATCAAGGTTACTTAGAAATCAGTAATACCATCACCTCAGAAAATTAGAGTAGTTGTTCATTATTCTCTGATGAACCTTGAAAATAGATGTAAAGAGGGAGCATTCAATTATTATGCTACTCAAATCTATTCATTTCAATAATCTTTACCATAAAGAAAAGCTCTTGGATTCTATAGAAAGGTCTGGACAGAAAGCCTCTGAAAGTTACTCTTGAATATAAAATCTGTATGGTAAATTCAGTATTTCAAATGTTTGGCTTTAGCAATAAAAGGTTCCTTCTTTTAAAATTTGCTAATGGAAGACCAGTTTGATTAGAAAAATACACATATGATATAACAAAACCCAGCACATTAATTCAAAGGGGAGGGAAGGTGAAAGAAATCTTTAGAAAATGAGCTGCATTTTCTAAATTTCACATACAGAAAAATGATGCGTAGTCACTGTTATTTTACTAGTCTTTCTATCCATAATCCCCATATATTCCCATCTATTTTGACATTAGGAAAAGAGCAGAGCTTGGATAAGCTGTCTGATGACAAGAACTACAACTTGTCTTCTGTTCCCTTTCCATTTTCCCAGCCCATAGTGCAATGGCATCAATCAACTTTAACTTGGCAAGTCACTGTACCAAGAGGATGGATTTATCTCTTCTATCATACCACTTTAAAAGTCTGGCTCATGATGTACTAAACTACCCTTCTTGTAGCCCCAGTAGCTAAATTAATGAGAAAAAAAACTTTCAATAAACCTCTCTAAAAGCTCTGTTATTCATTCACTCAACTACCTTTACTGAATGTTCCAAAGATGATTGGTACTATACTATACCATGCTTGTTTCTTTTATACTAAATGTGGTCTAAGTTTCTATGCAAATGCATTTTATCATCTTATGGTATAAATGATTTAATGATGTTCCAGTTACAGCTCTGAAGAGACTCCCATGATTCAATCTCAAGTAATTTTTCAGAAAATAAGACTTCCACTTACTAGCTGGAGGCTAAGATAAAAGTGGAGTAAGAGGAAAGGAAGACAAAAGGAAGAATGCCTAAAAAGGCAGGGAAGGGAATAAACAGATTTAGGAGGAAGAAAAGATGTAAGAATATCTGATTCTGATGTCTAAAACTTCCAAATGCCCGGGGAGAAAAAAAAAGCAAGGTGTTAGGAACTTATAAGGCAGGTCTGGGCACTCTGGGGACTTCTTGTGCTACTGGCAATAAATAACAAATCATTACTATAACAATTAAAATGATAAATAATCCATCATTTTGTTGTGATATAGGCTCTAATCTATTTCTGGCATGGAGAATAAATGAAAATGGTCTTTGTAGTCTCTTTTACAGCTCCTTTAATACTATTGACAACTTTATTTTTCCTTTTCTGTGATCTTGTCAAATCTGTCTAAAAAGACAAATGACATTTCACTGTGATCCCACAAAAGCTCAGTAGAGTAAATGTAATGAAGGATAAGACAATTCATTTTTGTGAAGGATACTATTTTTGAGGTTAGTTACTAACCTAATTAATAAATAATATCATACTATCCCTTGGTAACTCTTATCCTTCCCCAAAATAAAGCCCCTGCTTTATTTTGCTTACTCTGAAAGAAAGAAGCTCCGTCTCCATTCCAGACCTAGATGCTAACATATGATGAATTTACTGCTGTCAATCTGCAGCAGATCTTGATACACTAGAATGAAAAAGCTATTCAATAATCTCTTTTGCTATGAAAACCACCAAAAATGAAAAGGTTATGAACTATCTAAAGCTAGAAATTAAATTCCTATCTTATTTAAAGAAGCCTCAGGCATCAAGAAAATCAAAATGCTCAAGCAGAAGAATCCCTCATCATCTATCTGAAGGCTCCTATTACTTTCCTCATATACATGTCTCCAGTGAAGTCACTAGACTCAGCTAATGGGACAGAAAATATGAAATACTGATGTGCAAAATACCCAATGAAGCACTTAGGTTAAAATGAAAAGGTGGTTATCTTTTAAAATAATGATTAGAATGGCTAGACCAATGATGCTGTTTATTTAAATGTCCCCTACCAAA
Organism: Phalanger gymnotis; assembly: GCA_028646595.1. Classification (NCBI taxonomy): domain Eukaryota; kingdom Metazoa; phylum Chordata; class Mammalia; order Diprotodontia; family Phalangeridae; genus Phalanger; species Phalanger gymnotis. Next base: position 362,179,925 of record CM053622.1, on the reverse strand, counting down.
GCTAAAATAAAGACTTTGTTTCTATTGAAAATTTGACTATTCATATTCCAATTATACACAGAAATAGTAATGTCATCATAAAGTTAAATAAGAAAAAAGTTATTTTTAAACCTACCTTCCAACCTTAACCCAATCAGATGGTATAGAAGATATGAGAGAGTTCTTTACTTCTATGAGAAACTAAAATGAACAAAAAGGAAATATTGGATATTTAAGAAAAAAAATTCCAAAAAGAGATCTGTAACAACAATGCTACTTGCCACTACTGTGGCTATGTGAGATCAATAACACCAGCACACAGGAGGGCTACTAGCACAGGTTCTTTGATCTGCTTTTCTAAGGAAAGCAACTTTAAGGGGTTAACAATCTTACTTTAATGAAATATACATATATCATTCACTTAGTTCAGAGGGAAAAGCCAGCACCCTGAACTTCAGAGAAAACAGAAATTACAAGCAGAAATTATATACACAGAGCAAAATAACACAAATCAACAGACAGGCTTCTATCTGTCTGACCGTAGCAATACATACACAGTTACCAAAGAGAGAGAAGCACCAACATTGGGTTTTCAAAGCTGGAGAGTTCCTGAACAGCTACCCAGAGTCTTGTCTAGTCAAATCACATGACACTCTTCCAGTGAGTGAGCCCTCAAACAAAATGCTAACCTCAGAGTATATATACCCTTCTTCAGTGTCAGACAACTTCACACTCTCTCGTGACCTAATTAGCAAAAGGGTGTGGGCCTTCCTACAAACAAAGGCTAGACTCAATCAAAGGCACTTGATTGCTTTAGTGCTGAGAAGCACTCTAAAACAAAAGGCAACAAAAAGTCCCACTTTCTTTGCCATTATATGCTCACAAATTTGGTTAAACAGCTAATTAATGTATATGACTGAACTTAAATTATAATTAGTCCTGGGTAAAACATTAACTAATGGGGCATTCTGGAAAGTCATTTATAGTCCCTGAGACAGCAGTGCCTACGACACACACTCCATATCTGGTCCTTTCATCATCCTTTCTACATGTGTAAAGAAGTAAAAGGAACATGAATAAGTGTACCTGACTCTGAAAGGTATGCAAACCTGCCACTAAATATTTGTGGCGGGGAAGGGGAGGCTATGAGCAGATGGAGTACTGCCTCTGGGGATGGGGCCAAATTGTAGGAACTACTAAGTCATGCATGTATCACCTTCAAGGTATTTTTCAGTTTATTTCAGTCACGTATGACAATTTGTGACCCCATTTGGAGTTTTCTTGGCAAAGATACTGGAGTGGCCTGCCATTTCTTTCCCCAGCTCATTTTACAGATGAGGAAACTAAGGCAAACAGGGTGAAGTGACTTGCCCAGGGTCACACACCTAGTGTCTGAGGCTGGATCTGAACTTGGAGCTTCCTGACTCCAGGCCTGGTACTCTATTCACTGCACCAACACTTAGCTAGTCCTAGGTAAAGTAGTATCTAAAAAGTTGTCCTCCAACTAAAATAAATACTAACTCTGATAGTAAATGGGCATAGACATATTGGTATCGGCTGCAAGTTAGTATATTCAATCACTGCAATATATAGCATAGAAATCATTAAATCTTAGAGCCAGAAGAGAACTTCAAATGTAAATTAATTCATTCCTCTGTAGAATTCCTCTTTGGTGACCTCTTAGAAAGGGTCTTGACCCTTGGTATTTTTAGAGAAGGACAGTCCATAAAAACTTTTAGTAACTTGCTTAACAATAATTACTAGGCAGTTCTTTTTATTTTATCTGAATCTTTTAGGCTGCATTATCTATTTCACCTTGTTCTGGGCTTAAGAGATTGAAAACAGAATCACTATTGTCTTCTTAAGAACTTTTATCAAATTGCCTACTCTTCTCCAAGGTGAAATATCCTGTAATACCAAAAACTTTTCTTCATCTATCTTAGTTATCAGCCCTTTAAATCACTTTTTTCGTTCCTTTTTCTGAATCTTTTCTAGTTTCTTCCTGTCTTCCTTTGGCTCCAATGCTCAGTGCTATAGGACACTAACTAATAAGAGTGCTGAGTAAAAGATGAAGGTGACTTTGTCCAACATAAGTCATATAATTCTACTATCTGATCTCAGGGTTACATACACTTTTAACATGGAAATGCCAAAATGCTAACTCAAGATCAATTTATTTTTGTCCACTGTGATTTATAGATCTTTCTCTGCCATTTTTTTGCATTTATCAATACTTCCCTATCAACCGTATGTATAGTTAGGTTAATTTTTGTAACAATGCTCTTTTGAAAATGGAGGAAGGTAAACGGAAACGTAAGATATTAATAATTTTAACCCTTAGAAAAATTGGTAATAAAAATGATGGTTTAAGCATAAAAGAACTTAAGATTCATGCAAATTTTCCTGGAAGACTGTCACTTGTTAAACACTTGAAATTTTTAAATGATCACTTATGTTCCACATCTATTCTGAGAAAAGAAAGCAGAAGAGAAATCAATATAATAATTATGTAAAATTACAACTCTGTTTTCCTTGGTCTCTTCCCTCCCAAAAAAGAAACATGAGAAAGTTTTGGGATTAGTTTTACAATGATGTTTTTAAATTATAAGAATCTGTTTTACAAATTATCCAGTTTCATAAGAAAATGATAAATGTTGGAGAAGATGTGGGAAAACTGTAACACTAATGCATTGCTGGTGGAGTTGTGAATTGATCCAACCATTCTGGAGAGCTATTTGGAACTTTGCCCAAAGGGCTATAAAATTGTGCCTACTCTTTGACCCGGCAATAGCACTTCTAGGTCTGTATCCCAAAGGGATCATAAAAATGGAAAAAGGACCCACATATACAAAAATTTATAGCAGCTCTTTTTGTGGTGGCAAAGAATTGGAAATTGAGGGGATGCCCATCATTTGGGGAATGGCTGAACAAGCTGTGGTATATGAATGTAATGGAATATTACTGCACCATAAGAAATGATGAGCAGGGCAGACTTCAGAAAAACCTGGAAAGACTTATATGAACTAATGCTGAGTGAAATGAGCAGAACCAGGAGAACATTGTACACAACAACAGTCACGTTGTGCGCTGATGACTGACCTTGAAAGATTTAGCCCTTTTCAGCAATGCAAAGGTCTAGGACAACTCCAAAAGACTAATGATGGAAAATACTGTCTATCTCCAGAGAAATGACTTTGGAGTCTGAATGCAGATAGAAGCGTACTGTTTGCTCTGCTTTTCTTTTGTTGTTTTGTTTTGTTTCTTCTTTCTTAGGCTTCCTCCCATTAGTTCTAACTCTTCTTTATATCATGACTAATGTGAAAATATGTTTAATATGAATGTATAAGTAGGGCCTATATCAGACTGCATGCTGTCTTGGGGAGGAGGCAGAAGAGGATGGAGGAGAAAATTCAAAATTCAAAATCTTATGGAAGTTACTATTAAAAAAACTAAAAATAAATTATTTTAAAAACCAAATTATCCAGTTTTATTACTCAATCACAAGATTACATTTTTCAAGTCTCCATTCAGAATCTTCAGTTTTTTACTAAATATAAGAGATGAAAAACATCATGGCTTATGGACTCTGGACAGGCCAAAAGGCTGCATCATTTCCTTTAAAAGTAGGTTTCTTTAGTTCTTGTTCTCTTTAATCTTCAAATCAGAATAAGCAATGATGACGGTTAGCATTTTGCAGGTACACGTAGATGTACCTGATCTTACACTGCAGGGCTGCCAGTGAGCCAGTGTGAGATCCTACATAAAGTAGCCTTTTCATTAAATTTCATCATCTATAAAATGGACCCCCCCAAAAAACTTCTACCTCTTTCAAGAATGTGGTATGAATGAGCTTAACACTTACTGTCATCATTCAGTATTCTGAGAGCATTTAGAGAAGTGAACAAAATCACAAAGCACACTGAACATGTGCCTTCAAGAAAGATTCACAAAGATGGGAGGTTACGCATTAGGAGCTGGCATGTGAAATCTAAAGAGTCATTCACATTTGAGGCATTTGTACTGAATGAAAAAAAATTTCAGATTTTAATCATTAATACATGCTGGTAGGTAGCACAGTGAATTGAGTGCTGAGCTCAGAGTCAGGAAGACCTGAGTTCAAATCCAGCCAAAGAAACCCAGACAAGTCACTTAATCCCTGACTGCTTTGGTTCTTCAACTGCAAAAAGGGGATGATAATAGCGCTACCTCCCAGAGTTGTTGTGAAGAGAAACTGAGTTAATATCTGTAAAGTGCTTTGCAAACCTCAAAGCCCTATATAAATGCTAGCTACAATTATTATTAAAACAAATTAATCCAAGCCTCTCTATATTACAATCAAACTTACTGAAATACTCTAATACAATAAGGAAATTAGTTCATAAGCACTGATTATAAAAATTCTTCCTAGTCAAAAGCATGCTTCATGTTGATGTTCATAAAAGTTTCCATATGGGTTTACTATATGGGTTACCATGGAAACTCTCAAACATCCATTTTATATTGATGAAGTGCTGAAGTATTTCCATACAATCAGCAGTCTTTCCCTCTGAAGCCTGAGATTTAAAGGTCATTTAGTCCAACCTCTTTCTTCTGCAGGTAAGGATATTATGGGCCCAGAAAAACAAAAAAACTAGTAGCCGAGTGGGGATCTCTAGCTTATTTGCCTTTAAATCCCTACCCCTTCCAATGTAGCACAATGATTCTGTGAACAAGGACTTAGTGAATAATACTGATAAATCAAAACAGTGTTCTATAGCTATTTTTAAATTATTCTAACAATTTTTAGAATTTCACAATTTTATAAATTTACCATAATTTTGCAAGCATTCTCAGAAAGTGGCTGTTAAGACAGGGCAAGGTAATAAAGACAAAATGACATCTAAACAAATGCCACAGTGATGCAGATTGTTTCTGTGATTTCAAGCCCCCTGAAAGTACACTTCAAATGCACTGCAAAACAAGACAGGATATACCAGGGATGGAGAACCTGCTGCCTGGAGGCCATATGTGGCCCTCTAGATGCTAAAGGTAGCAAAACAAATACAAGAAGGTCAAAATAATGTAATAACAAGACTATTTCTCTCAAAAGATTTTCATTTCATTTGGCAAACAGCTTTCATGGAAATAAAATTTAGTCAAGTATAGTTGCATATTACCTCCTGTCCCAACACTGTTTTGTAATTTGCAGAAGGATTTTTTAGTACTCTTCGTATTTCTTGCAAATGTAGATCGATTTTGGTGGTAACCACTTGGATTTCCTCCTTCCTCTTACTTATTGAAGGGAAATCTGTGAGGTCCTTGAACAACTCGGTTTTATCTCCAGTTCTAAAAAACAAAAAGCATGTTTGTACTCATGAAGAATCTGTCTTGTGAGTGGGCAGAATGTAGTGAATCTGTACGAGGCTGAAATCTGTGTTCTAGATTTGAGACCCATCTCTGTCCACAATTACCAATATGATCTCTGAAGAGCCATGTAAGCCTTTCTTATTCTCAGCTAAGCTATAAAATAAGGAGAATACAAAGATGACCTCTATGGTGCTTACTACCTGTGTAACTTTGAACAAGTCATTTAACTTTTTTGTAACTGAATTTTCTCATCTATACTCTGAAGAGAATGGGCTGGATAATCTGTAGGGTTGATTGCATTCTGCTCTCAGCCTTATGACTCATCCTTTAGCAACGAGGAATAGTCACTGGTGTCCTTGAAGACTGCAATTCCAAGAGAAGAATAGGGATGGGAACCAGATTGCAGGAGCATGAAGACTGGCTTGAGTGGAAGTCTGCTCTGGGCCCAACTTGCCAATCTGTACTTTTTGTCTCAGACACTCATACTGACGAGTAGAAGCTCTACAGGTTTGTCCATCCCAACGCCTCTTGTAATCTAGGCTATAGACTACTCACACATGTAGTCTTTGAGAATTTTATCAGTGAAGGGAGGTAAGCTATGGAATGAGAGCTAAAAAGATAGCCTGGTCAAAGGAAAACATTTTTAGGAACAAGAAATTTGAACACATTTTCAGGCAGAAAAGTGTTCATAGATAGGAAAAGGCTAAATATACATGACAGAGAAGAAATGAATTCAAACAAGGTCATAGAGGAGCTAATACAAGTGGAAAGGTTAGCCAGCTTTCCCTTTGAGCCTACCGGGAAGTAGATGAGGGTAAATGACAACAAAGAGTGACTGAAATAGCACCATTCCAAGGCAGTGTGATATAATGGAAGCAAGAATGTAGTCAGACTCAGAAGCCCTGGGTTCTAATCTGTCTCTGACATGACCTGGGTAAAAGTACTTTGTAAACCATAAAAAATAGTGTAAAAGTTATATATTTGCATTGGACTAAGTAACATTAAGATGATTTTTACCTGCTTTATACAAGAGAGCCACTTCACCTGTGGAAAATCTGCCTCCAGACATTAGAATCTGGAGTTCCTAATTATAAAACAAACTGTGCACGACCAGCCAGCAAATATATGTGAGATGCCAACAGGATACCACCATTTGGGTTAAACAAGCTGCTCAGCTTAGCTCTCCCTACGCCTGCCCTTATTATGTGAATCCAGTGGGAAATCCCATATCCAGCAGGGTTGGTGAAGAAGCAGCCAGTTAAATTTTTAATTCTAGCTGCATCTGGAAATATTTAACATTTAGAGTCTTAAGTCTAGATCCTTTAGGATCTGGTCAGGTTTCTCATTTAAAATGCATACATATATCCACTGCTACCAAGGCAATCTAAAAAATACACGTGACATGGCAAATATGCCTAACCATCTTTTTTTTTTTAAATATGAAGCAGCTTTTGTTTTTATATTACTTTCATTTCCAAATATATCTCTGTTCTAACCAATAAGCTTCAAACGAAAAATTAATGAGACAAAAAGTTCAACAAAAATGAACAACACATCAACCAAGTCTGCCGGCGTATGCTGGACTCTATGCCCAGAGCCTCTCACCTGCCAGAACAGAGCAAAGTCTATTTGCTCTCGCCTTCTCCAGAGTCAAGTGTGGTCACTATAATAACATAGCACACTAAAGTGAATGGACAGAACAATAAGATCGTCAACAGCAACAAACCCAATAATCCTGAACGCAGGTAATCATACTGACCAGATTCCCTGAAGCGCTCCTGAATGGGCTCCACACATGCATCTACTCCCGACTACTGTGAGGTTGGCCTCTTGGATTCTCACAGTATCACAACCTACCAGGAGGCTGAACCTCAAGGGAAGACTTTAAACCGTCTTATCTCATGCTTTCTTCGATGGATCTTTTTTCTAGTGACTGACACTTTCAATGGTTGGCATATTCCCATTCCCTTATACTTGCTCCATCTGAGGGATTCTCAACCCCGGCTACAATGTAAAAACCTCATCTGCCATCCTTAATTCAATGCTCTCTCATGCCTATCCACGTGAACACTAAACCCACCTAATGTTCCACACCAGATCCGTCTGTCCCTTCGACTGTGTTGAGTGAAACTCCTATTCCATGATTAACAATCTTCCTTATTAAATAGGTTTTCTTTTCTCACTCCAGTCTTCTGACCCTCATTGAGAGGTGGTTCCCTCCTAAAGAAACCACTTTCCCTACCACCTTTTTCAGTACTAGGTACACTTTCTCTCATACCCACTGACTCACTCAGTTACTAGGGGAAGTCCAAATATACCTTGTTCCCCACTACCAGTCAAAGCTCTCTATCACCTCTCCTCCTTCAAAATTCATGCTACTCAAATTGATCAATCAACCCATAGTCTGGTAGCTATTATCTATTGACCCCAAGCCATTCTCCTTCCTTCCTTAGGTTTAACGTCTGGCTCACGATCTTTCTCTCTTGCCTTCATATTAGGAGACTTCAACCTGTATAGTGATACTCCCTCAAATACCCTCACCTCTCAGCACCTCAATCTACTCAATTCCTATGACCTACTCTTTCAATCCACTTCAGCTATGCACAATGTTCTTGATCCCACCACCTATAAGAATTCTACTTCCTTGTTCGTGAATTAAAAATTTCTTTGTCTGATGAAAATAGGTTATCATTTCTCAGTTTTATGAGCCTTAACCATGTTCTTTTTCCTCACCATGACCTCCACTCTCTTCAACTTTGTTTTTTCCCAGGCCATTACCACTGCAATGACTATACTGTCTCCTTCCTTCCCTACCATCCACTCCTTGGTGAAACACTTCAATTCCACATTATCTGCTACTCTTAAATACCTAGGCCCCTTATCTTATCACCAATCATGATTTACTAGCTCCCAGCCTCTGACTATTCCCATCATCCTTTACTTCTACTCAGTTGGTGATGAATAGAGCTAGAGAAATCATGAAAATCGGCTGACTGGGTCCATTATAAATTTATACTAGCTTATCTCAACTGGTTCCTCACTGCAATAAGGTAAACATTCTATTCCTCCTTAACTGATTTGCTATTCCACTCTACACAACAGATATTTGAAAGTTTCACCTCTTCTGAAGCCTCCCACAGCACTCCCAACCACTACCTCAGCTGAGGCTCTAGTCTTATATGTCTCTCTTCTCTCTTCATATCACATCATTCAGACATCTTCCCTTACTGTCCCTCCTTTGCTCCATTCTTGGGAAGAAAGAGATGGTCCTTCTTCTTGCCAAGGTGACTCCTGTCTTCTCCAAGCAGATCACCATCACTACCTTTCCTACTGTCTCTCACCTTCAGTCTCTCCCTATCTATTGCCTCCTTTCCTGCTGCCTATAAGTATGCCCACGTTTAAAAGACTTTCATTTTCATTCCTACCATAATCACCAGCTATCATCCTTTATCTCTCACCTCCTTCATGGCTAAATTCCATACTCAATGCCTCCACTTCTCACGTTTTCTTCTAAACCTTCTGCAAAACATGATTCCAACCTTGCTGTTCAACTGACCTTTGCCAAAGTTACCAATAATCGTTTAACTGATAAACCTAAAGGACATTTCTCAATTCTTATCCTTCTCAAGTTCTCTGCAACATTTGACACAATTGATCACCTTCTCCTCCTAAGTTTCCTAGTCTAGATTTTCCTTCTAGTCTCCACTCTCACTTTTCATGACAAAGCTTTTTCTTGGTTCTCCTTACAATATTCCAAACACTCCTCAGTTTCCTTTGCTGCTTCTTAGCCTCTTGGCACAGCCAGTAATCATAGGTTTTCCCCAAAGCTCAGTCCTGGGCCTTCTCTTTTGCTTGGAGATACCATCAGCTCCCACTGGTTCATAAACAGCTCTACACAGTCGATTCCCAGATAAATATATGGAGACCTAGTCTCTCTCCCGAGCTAAAGTCACACATCACCAGACTTTTGGTCATCTTGAACTGGATTACGTCCCATAGGCATCTCGAACTCAATATATCCAAAAGAGAACTCATTATATTCTTGCATAAACCCCCCTCTCTTCTGAATTTCCTTATTAACTACCAAAGTCACCACCGTCTCCCCACTCACCTAGGCTGGCAACCTCAGTATCACCCTTAACCTCTCACCTCACAATCCCCAAGCTTTGAATCAGTTGCCAAATCTTGTCATTTCTACCTTTACAACTCTCTCACATGTCTTTCCAATCATCTAACCATAACTTTAGTTCAGACTTTTATCACTTTCTACCTGGATTATTGCAATAGTTTTCAATTGGTTGCCCTGCCTCAAGTCTCTCCCTATTCTAACCTATCCCGCACATAGCTGCCAAAGTGATTTTCTAAAGCAAAAGTCCCACCATATGGCTTACTCCTTTGCTCAATGACCTTTAGTGACTCCCTATTATATCCAGACCAAATACAAAGTCCTCTTTTTGGCACTTAATGCTCTTTATAACCTGACCCTTTTCTGTCTCCCCTGTCTTCTTATGCTTTATTCCCCTCCACAAACTCTGTGATCCGACTGGTATCCTACTTGCAGTTCTTTGAAAACAATACCTCACCTCCTGTCTCTGCCTCTTTGTACTGGTCCCTCTAAAAGAGGCCCTTCCGAGTTCAAACAAGCACTAGTGCCTTCCCTTCTCAGAGTACCTTCCATCTACTCTGTATGTATATTACATATGCCGAGTTCTTTACATGTTGTCTCTTACACTAGAACATATGCTCCTTGAGGCCAGGAACTATTTTTGCCATTTTTTTTGTATCCCTAGCACCTGACACATTAATAAATGCTTGATGACTGAATAACCTAATTACATATACTGTTTTTCTGGTTCTGTCTACTTTACCTTGCATTTAGTTTATGTCTTCTCTTGCTTCGTCAAATTCTTGCCACTAACTGTTTCTTGGGGGTAATGATACTCTATTACATTCATCCACCACAGTTTGTCGAACCAGTTCCCAATCAACGAGGCCTGACCAAATTAACTTTTAAAAGAAATAATGAAAGGTCTGATACTTACTTGGCAGCTTGTTCATTGAGTATATTGAAATAATGCTCCACCGGGTTGAGATACTCGGGAATTTCCAGAAGGAATTGCTTGAGCAAGTCTGATTTAACGTGGGAATTGATAGCAGGAATTAAGGCTTGAATTTCTATCTTCAGGTGACATAGGGCTTTAACAATCAGGAAGAACTCTTGGGTGGAACACTAAAATGGAAACAGTTTTAACCTAAAGAATGTAAGATACCTTAAAATGAAACTTAAGGATTAATTAATCATTATCAAGTCAGGCATATTTAAGATTACCTTTCTGCTCAGTGTATCTTGCCACATAAAAAACATAGCCAATTAAAATAAAGAATTACCAGCAAATGCTTATGCAGTAAGTATCTCGATGAGAAATGTTTCAAGGATGTAAATGAAGTGATTTTAAACCCAGGATGTTTTTCATTTTTCAAAATGCATTTCAAAAACACATTAGAAATGTCAGGGGTGGGAAAATAACTCCAAACAATATACTGAATATAACCTTAATTTCTTTGACTCTTATCTTCCTACCCTCTCCTACACTCTTATTTTGGTTTTCCTAATAAAATAAACTAAGCCATGAAACGCATTCATTGACAACTTGTTTTTGAATTGCCCCTTTTAGTAATTCACCAGATTTTTACTATACATAAAACGCTACAGTTCCTATTTATAATCACACTATTATTCAAGAAAATAAGGAATGTGCAAGTCTCCTACTGTGCTCTGAACATTAACATATTTACTTATTAGATTTTCCAGACTTGGAAAATGACTTTAAAGATCAAGACCCAAGGAAGACAGCATGACAAGTTAATTTTGCAACTTTAAATCTGTTAAAGTTGTACCTACTTTTGTTATATAATTCCATTTATCTTGTTTTCAGAAATTGTTACTTTTTTTTCTTCAACAGAGATATGTCACAGCTTACTTTAATATAAAAAGTTTGCAAGGAGTTCCACAAATTTGCTCTGGGCTGGCTCAGAGCTAGGAAAGATAAATGAGCAATTGGAAGCCTGGGGCACTAGAAAGCTAAATGACTAGGACACAGTTACTCAGGTAGCAAATATCAGAAGGAGGGCTTGACTCTGGGTCTTCCTTACTACAAAGCCTGACGTCTATCTACTATATGATGCTACTTCTTGGTGAGATAGGGTATAAAGTATGCCTGCATCCTCTCAATTTTGCTCCACTGCGTATCTACAAATATGGATTCTAGGACAACTCCTTCTTTGTGTTATACCGAAGAAGGTTTGGTTCTCTAGTTCCCTGTTTTTCTCTCCCCTTCTCTCCCTATAATGAAGGCAGAAGGTATAAATTACCAAGTCTATTCTCACCCACAAGAGTTACAAAATAGCTTGCCTTTTAATCCTGGGTAAGGGACTAGGGAAAAGTTGTGTTTCAGTAAAAATCTGTACAATAAGAGATCTACTTCAAAGAAACATCCAAATAACAGTAGTTGGCTGGGTAGCTTAAAAATAAACACACAAGCCAAAAAACAAAAATAAAAAACAAAAAAACCAGAAAGGCTTATTTAAATGGTGAGAGGAAGTTAGGAAAAAAGGCCTTGGCAGGGAAAGGTAATGAGTTCTGTTTTGAACATGCTAAGTTTGAAATGTCTATGGAATACAGTTTGAAATGTTCAAGAGGCAGTTAGTATTGCATGACTGGAGGAATCTGACTGTCTCAGTGGTCAGAACACTGGGCCTGGAATCAGGAAGAACTGAGTTCAATTCAGGCCTCAGACATTCGCTAGCTGTGTGACCCTGGGCAAGTCACTTAATCTCTGTTTCCCTTAATCTACTGGAGAAGGAAAGGGCAAACCACTCCAGTATCTTTGCCAAGAAAACTCTATATGGGGTCACAAAGAGTCAGACACAACTGAACAACAAAAATGAATGCACAATGGAGGATCAAGAAAGGAACCAGGGATGGATATACAGATAGGGGAGTCGTGTTTAGGGATGATAACTCCCTAGAACTGTGACCCACTATTTTTAATATCTCTTGGCTATAAGATGCAGGGTGTGTCTGGAGGCTGTGGCTCCAAAATTAAGCAATTGTCCAAAATTGGCCTTTTAGAGAAGCAAACTGACATGGTAGCATAGTGTTTGATCAACCTAAAATCCCAAATACTGACACAAGGACTCATCATTTAAAAAAAAAAATCTACTGGAAATTCAAGGAAGTACAAGGAGTAGTGGCATATATCAGCAATCCCAGCTACCAGGGAAACTGAGGCATCAGAACTATTGAGTTCAAGAATTTTGAGATGCATTAGGCTAAACTGATAGGCTGTCTGGACCAAGTTCGGCATTAATATGGTAAGCTTCTGGAATAGTAGTTAGGGGAGAAGGGAATCTGGTAGCCTAATGAGAGGTAAACTGGCTCAGAATTGAAATAGAGTATGTCAAAAGGCACATATTGATTAAAGTGGGACTTGGCCTGTGAGTAGCCCTTGCATTTCCAATCTTGATGAGAAAGAGGAGACCCAATTAAAAAAAAAAAACACAATCTATATAGATGATTCAACTAAACTAAATAGATGGTTCGACTAATCAAATTCAATGAATTCAATGAATTATTCAATTAATCAAACTGAGTATTTTTTAGACATCTACTACTATGTACCAGGAGCTGCACTAGAAGCTGAAAATGATATTTGGAATTTTTTCTAGGCCATTTAAAGTCTCTGTTATGTTGTTTTCTATACTCTGTCTCTCTGTCTCTGTCTCTGTCTCTGTCTCTGTCTCTCTCTCTCTCTCTCTCTCTCTCACACACACACACACACCCCAAGTATTTCTTCTGAGATGAAGAAGGGCTATTAAGCAGACTAAGACATGTCAGGTCCAGCACTGAAGAAGAATAGAACAGGCTGGACTGCATGCATATAACAGTATATTCATAGGATCACGTATTTAGAGTTTGAAAGGACTTTAAAGACCATTGAGTCCTGCTCCCATATTACTAATAATTAGTGAAATGCAAATTAAAACAAGATTCCAACTCATACTCATCAGATTGGTGAAAATGACAAAAAAGGAAAATGACATATGGAGGGTAGAGAGAACTGGAGGTAATAGAAGCAAACTTATGCACTAATGGCAGAGCTGTGAATTGATCCAGCTGTTCTGAAAAGCAATTTAGAAGTATATCCAACAAGTCACTAAACTTGTATAACTATTGACCCAATGATACCACTACCAGATCTACACTCCAGAGATAAAAGAAAGGCGAAAAGGGCTCATATGCACAAAAATATTTATAGTAGCTCTTTTCATTATCATAAAGAACCAGAACTAAGAAGATGCCCATCAGCTGGGGAAGGCTGAACAAATCACGATATATAAATTTCGCTGAATATTATAACACTATAAGAAAGGGACAATTTCAAAGAAATCTGGGAAACTACTATGAACTGATGCAAAAGTAAAGCAAACAGAACCCAGAAAACAATAATGCAAAAGCACCAACATTATAAAGAAAAACAACTTTCAAAGTCTTAAGAACTCTGATCAAGGGACCAGCTACAATTCCAGAGGATTAATGGTGAAACATGCTACTTACTTCCTGAAAAGGAGGTAATGGCTTCAAGGTGCAAAATAAGCCATGTATTTTTAAACATGGACAATGTAAGGATTTGTTTTAATCACACAAATCTATTAAAAGGTTTTGTTTTGTTTTTTTCCCTATCCCCAGCTGCAGGGGGATAGGGTTAGGAAAGGACAAATCTGGTGAGAAAACAGTAACCCTTCAAAAGAAAAGAAAAGAAATAAAAAGGAGTCATTGAGGAATTTAAAGAAATGCACAGAAGAAAACAGAAAGAAGGCTAAAAGGAAACATAAAAAAGCAGGATAGCTTTGAAAGTTACAATTTAAATTTATTAAATGCCAAGGAAAAGCAAGCCATATGTAATAAAATTGGTTTCTTGCAATTCTCTTTTTTTGTTCTATTTTATAACAAAAACACTTGTTTTATTTGGTATATATCAAGTTCTGAATAAAATAAAATTTAAAAACTACTCCCCAGTTGGGGACACCGAGTTTCTTTGCTTTTCTCTCACACAGTATAAATCAGCATAGCATATATTCATACATAAAAGCAGATAGACATAGACTATGTCAGCGGTGTTTGTAGGACAAAAAGGATGCATGAAATAATTTTATTTTTCTTCTTAGGCAGTACTAAAGTACTGTCTGAAAAAAGTTGGTTTCAACCTCCTTCTAAGAAGAGGCCTACGGTTCATTTCAAGTTAAATCATCTGAGTGGGAAGTTAACCTGTGTCAAGTTTGCTTCACAGATTCTTGACCCACAACTCCATCTCCCTACCAATGTTGCTTACTAGTGCATGTCAACATGACAATGAATCCGACAATTTCCAGATAATTACACATGACTATCACATAGGGTGCAATAGAGAGACACATAATAGCTGGTGTCGGTAGGCTGCAACATACAACCAATGAAGAGCCCTGAACAAAAAGAGAAGGGATGACATTAACAAATGATAGAGAGAAAGAACCGGCCAGGGTCAAGGGTGAACACCCATGGAGCTGTGGACTTTATGATAGAAGAAGTCTTTTAGGACAGTCATTCACAAAATAGCAATTTTTTTTTCTATTTTCTTTTCTTTATTTTAAACTTAAATACTAAAACTTAAATACACAATAAGAAAAAGAAACAAACTTAAATACAAAAGAAAAACAGTGCACAGTAGAATATAAGAGAGGATTCAAAATATACAGCAATAAATTTCCATTTCAAGAAAGCCTATGAACACTACATGTTGTGTTCTGTGCTGTCCATCTTTTCTTTGCTTCCTTGTAAGTTTTCTTTAGTTCTCTACTGTGCACTTTTTACCTCCCCCCACCCCGGAAGGCTACAATTAAGCATGGAGATATTTCTATACAGATATAGATTTATACATGCATGTATACGTATACACACATACATACACATATTCATACATAGGTATGCACACACACACAACTATATATATACACACATATACATATACTTATACATATATACTTATTCATATATAGACACATACATAGACAGATGGATCTATGTAAGACAACGTTATACTTATTTACCCTGTTTCTTTGAGGGTGGATAACTTCTTCCTTCATAAATCCAAGTCTTTCCCTATTTTTTCAATCCAGCAATTCCTCATTTCCTACACCACAGCAATATTCCAACCTTATGCTGTCTAGTTATTTTAAATAGTCCAAAACAACATTGATGAATATGGCTGACACAAAGTGTAGTTTCCCCAGTTTTCTCTTTTGATTAAATATATTTTAGCCTTAACTTTGTCCAAGATCACGATCATCACTCCTGCTCCTTCTTCCCTAACAAATTCTGCTCCTGATCTTTATTTTATGTTTGTGTGTATCTCTTACTCCTTATCCCTCCTAACTCCTCTATTTTACTTCTACCCACTACCTTGCCCTCCTATTACTTAACCTATACCCCCTCCAGGGATTTCCTCCCTTATCCTCCCATTCTCATTAATCTAAACACCATTCTATGCCCCCCTTTTACCTTTTCTCTCACCTCCCCTCTAAAGATCCCTCCCTTAGCCTCTCTGCTTCCCTATCCCCTCAGTGTTTTATTTCTTTCACAATTTAGAAGACTTTTATATTCTTCTCGATATATATTTATTGCTCCCTCTTGAACTCATTCCTGATGAAAGTAGGTTTCCAGAACTACCAGCCTTCCTCCCCCATCTAATTCCTCTGTGTTGGTTCTTCCTCTCATAGCTCATTTATATAAGATAATTACTCTTTTTAATTATTCCTAAACAGTTTTGCTTTTTAAAATCATATCATACTCAGGTCTACCCCAATCTTTCTTATGAACTACCCAATTACTAATAAAAATCTTAGATATAGGTTTTACATTTCCTCATAAAAAAGGTAAACAGTCTATCCTTATTGAGTTCCTTGTAATTAGTTTTTTATTTGTGCCTTATTATTAGCTCTCTCATATGTCAAGTCTTCTATTAGGTTCAGATTTGTTTGTTTTTTAACGAAATCCTGAAAGTCTGACAATTCATTAAATGTCTATTTTTTTCATTCAAGATTATGCTTAGCTTTGCTGGATACAATATTTTCAGGGAGAACCCCAGGTCTTTTGGTCTTTGATATATAGTGTCTAAGACCTGAGGTCTTTTAATGTCTCTGCTGCTAGGTCTGGTGTGATTAATGTGACACTGCCATATTTAAATTGTGTTTTTCTTGTTGCTGGTAATATTTTATCCTTGAGCTGAAGGTTTTGGAATTTGATGATGATATTCCAGTGAGTTTTCTTTGTAGGATTTCTTTCAGGTGGTGATTGGCAGATTTTTTTCTATTTTTACTTTCCTCTCATGTTCTAATTTTTCAGGACAATTTTCTTTAATTATTTCTTGCATTATTGTATCAAGATTCTTTTTTTGATCATAGCTTTCAGGCAGTCCAATTATTCTTATGTTTTCTCTTCTTGATCCGTTTGCCAGATCAGCTGTTTTTCTTTGAGATTTTTCACATTCTCTTCTATTTTTTCATTCTTTATATTCTGTTTTATTATGTATTGGTCTCTTATAACATCACTGGTTTCCCCCTGCCCAATTCTGATTTTCAAGGAATCATTTTCTTCCTTAAGATTCTCGATCTCCTTTTCTAACTGGCTGACTTTCTTTTCATAATCTTCTTGGGTTTTTTGGGGTTTTTTTGGATTTTGGCTTTTTTTTTTTAGTTTTTCCTCAATCTCCTTTGATTTTTAAAGTCTTTTTTAAGTTCTATGAATTCTTTTTGGGCAAGTGACCATTTGACTTTGGGGGTAGAAGAGGATTTCTTTGCTTTGGTATCCTCCTCTGAAGACAAACCCCAGTTTCCTTTATTACCATAGTAACTTTCTATGGTTTAATTCTTTCTTCTTTGTCTGCTCGTTTTTTTGTGTAGGGCAGTTTATTTTTTTGTAATCACCTCTATCCCTGGAGTATGGAGGATGGTGCCTCTAACCTCAGATCCTTCAGTTCTCCCTTCTGGCCTGGAACAGAAAACTCCACCTTCAGTAAGTATCCACAGCCAGCAGCATCCCTACTCCACTGCTTCTGTATTCACCAGGCATGGGCTGGTTCCTTCTCACCCAGAGCCTTGCCTCTGAAGCACAGCTGGGTCTGGCATTCCTTGTCAGCAGAGGTTCCCTCAGTCTTCCCCAGCTCAGATACCCAACTGCCCTCACCATCCAGGGGTAAAAGTTCCTGTGGCTGGGGCCAAGGTTACCTCCCAACACATCTTACCGCAGGGCTCACCCACTTGTTGTTTAAGTAGAACTAACCTGGAGGTGTTTACTTTTCACAGGGACCAAACCTCCTCCTGGGATTTTTCTTCATATCTTCTCTGACTGTCCCAGGAGGACCACTGTTCTGCCCCTACTCTTATTTTTACCACTCTGTGTTTGCCCTGAGGCACTATTTTATCTCATTTGTGGGGGAAATCTGGAGAGCTTAGAATTTTCTGACCTATTCCACCATTTTGCCAGAATCCTCTCCATTAAACAGGAATTTTTAACCACCAAGTAGAAGTTGCAAGAGGTACTTGCCAAGACTGAGGTCCATTGGAGTTCTTTACTGATAACTTCTGCTCTATTTGGCTGTATGAAAAATGGCATCAAATCTGAACCAGGATGCTAATGACTTATTAGATTGGAATATGACTTCTGGTCAGATCGGTTTAGATACTTCTTGGCCTATTTCACCTGCTCACACAGAGTTGGTCATTCCACTGACATCCCCTACATTAACTGAACTATTAGACATACTTATGATACAGAGTCAGCAAGAAGAAGCAGAATGGGAACACAGTGCACTATTCACGAAGAATGGCTTAAAACCAGTGTTTTTTGTCAAAAGGACTCATGGAAAAAACCTAAGCATCATCACAGAGAATTAGATTTGAAAACGGTTGGTGAATGACAGACAGTACAAGGAAGCAGAATGCGATCCTTCAGCTCATCGAAGCAAATCAACAGCTTAGGAAGAAAAACGAGCTAACGACTTGGAACAAATTGTGGATAGTGTGAAATCCAAAATCGCTGAACTTGAAGAAGAATCTGTAGTCACGGTTTCCCAGCAACAGAATCAAGTGAAAGAATTTCAAAAAGATCAAAAAGCTACACTGGCGAAATACCATGAGTGTGAACAAAAGTGGGTGGAGCAACCCAAAACTCTTTCTTGTTTGCAGGAAGAAATTCACAAATTACAAAAAGAGGAAGAACTTCATGTTGCCTCTCAGACGAGAGTTTTTAACTGGCTTTGCAAATAAGCAATGCAGATTGTCATGGATAAAGTCATCCTGATTGATTATTATGAATCCAAAATTAGAAAAGTTTGAAAGGAACTAAGGCGCTATAAAGAAAATAAAGATACCGAAAGAACAAAAAAGGACTTTGTAGATCTGGATGGCACACCAAATTATAAAAACCTTCTCATATCATCCTAGAATCAACTCAGAAACATTAAAGCCAAGAATAATAAACTTTCATGTGAAAATCAGAACCTCTGCAAAGATTTAGAAAGCCGGCCCTCATTGTATGATTTAAGACTTTATAAACAACAAGTAAAGAAACTGGAGAAAACACTTAAAAAACATAAAATTACAGGAAAAAAAGTCAGAGTTCTTTCGCAACAGAGATTCTGAGATCAACACAACATAAAGCCAGCACCAGGCCCTGTTTGACCAGAAATACTTCAACATCTTAACCAGCATTGACTCAATTATAAATAATCCAAGAGCTCCAATAGTAATATAGAGCAAGGGGCCCTTCCATAGTTATAATAAAGCTAACAGTCAAGAATGTGGATTTGAGCATCTTCCTCCCACAACAGAAATGTGGGCAGACCAGCTAACATCTCTAAAGGACTTGTCTAGATCCCTGGAAAAACTGAGGAGCTGTTGCCTTGGCATAATACAAAGCGATATGAAAAGTGTGAAGGTGGCATTAAACTGGAAGATCTATTTATTGTCGATACCATTTTGGAAGACCTTGAACATAAGAAAAAGGGTGATATGCCATGCCTTGGAACTTTACAAGCAACTGTTAATCACTTCCAAAAGCTATCTGATATAACATCTGTGTTTGGTATCTATCCTCAAATGAAGTTTATACCAGGCTTAGAGAAATGAATAATGCTGTGAGAAGTATCTGTGAGATCCTAGAACTAGATAATTCATCATCACTAAGTGTCCTGGTGAACAGAATTGGGAAATTGTGTAAAATAATTAATGAAGATATGGGCAAACATGTTCAACAGGTTTTGGGCACCCAAGACATCCAAAGTATTATCAAAGAATTTTTTCTCCCAGCCTTTCAGATTTCCATACAGGATCTGCTTCAGATTTTTGGAAGTCAACAACTTGGGAGCCAATATTCCTGAAGTAAAGAGACTAAAGCTAATTGCAACCTGAAGAAAATGAAACCTTTCCTTTTACTACATAAATTTTATCTGTAATATATTTTCTTTTGATTGATTAGACAAGGGCTACATTCACTTGCATAATCCCCCTCTTTTTCCCACCTGAGAGAACACTGCTGATATGGCTAATCTTCATTGTTTACAAAGTTAGTCTTTGATATTTTTAATCCCTATTTACCAAATAATTGTCACTTAGAATTATGCAGCATCACTTAGGCAGGGCAGGGCTGTCCAAAGTGCACAGTGTGATCTTATGTGGCCCACCTGTGTTTCTATGGGCGTGGAAATTGACATAAATGCTTTAACTAAAGCATTTGTGTCAATTTCTGTGCTTGTGGTGGACACAGGTGGGCCGCATGGGGGCACACGGCCCGTGTTTTGAACAGCCCTGATTTAGGGGAATGAATAACTCAACTCTGAGTTTTCTAACTTTTCTTCAGCAGTTCCTGGCTTCCAAGATTTAAGGAATGCTGCTTATGTTTTGGAAACAGAGGGTAATGATGTGTTAATAAGTGTTAGCATGGGGGGTATTTGTCTTGAAGATTTCTTTTGGGATCACAAATTTAAAATTCTAACATCTTTGGCCCAAGGGAGGTAGTACTGGACTTGTTGATGATATCAATTCTCTAGCAAGTTTGAAGAATTAACAATTTCATATCCCCCCAAAATCAGTAGAGGAAAAAAAAGAGGAAAAAAAAAAAGCTAGGAGAAGGTACAGGAATAATGCTGCCTAATTCTTTCTTTTCTCTAACCCAGTCAATGGCAAGCTGCTCCTTGAATTTAACCCTTTGTATGCCATGCCAAGGACAAAACATTCTATCTAGATAATCTGCTGTTGGCAGAAGCAGTTGCAGTTTCAAATTGGAGGGTAAAGGTCAGGAATCGTAGGTGAAAAACATTTTTAAAATTTCTTCTCATGATGGGGAAAAAAGAGGTGAGTAAATAGGATGGTAACTACCTCAAGAAAGGGTATGTCTGAGAGCTTGATTGTGATATATACATGCATATGCATATGTGTTTTTAGAACACGTGACTGAAATATTTTATAAAAGTAAAAAAAAAAGAAATGATATGATAGGATGAGAGAAGATAGGCTGGTCAAAACGTTAGAATAAAGGATGACAGGAAGACTGCTAGAGGGCCCTATTGAGACTCTTGTTAGCAGGAGAAAGTGAGGAAGGCCTACCAGAGTCACACAGATTTGGGAACCCACGGCTGAAAGATAATCTACACTGCTGGAAGGAACTTCCAAATTGATAAAAGATCCACTTGAGTATCTGGCTATCTATGGATACAAGATTTATAGAAATACAAAATAAAACTCCTCTATTTGACATTTAAAGCCCTTCACAACCTGGCTCCAAACTATTTTTCAGCCTTAAAATGCATCGTTGCCCTGCATCTACTCCACAGTCTGGGCAAAATTTGTATATTCTTATATGTGTACTAGTCGTGCCCTTGATAGAAACTCTTGAGTCCAGGGATCACTTCTTTTTTGGTCTTGTATCACCAGCATTTAGCATAGCACCTGGGATACAGCAGACACTTAATAAACGCTCATTGATTGACTAGATTAGGCTGGGATTTATCGATACACCCCTGCCTGTGAAATGTGTTAACATTTCTGATACAGAAGTCTCAAAAGCTGAAATGCTGGAAGTCTGACAACAGAATTTCCCTTAGCATCACCCTGCCCTTTCCTTATGTCTATGGAGGCAGGCAGATGGCTCGGTGGGTAAGAGCACAAGACTTGGAAGTCAAGAAGACCTGAATTCAAATTCTGACTATAAATACTAGCTGTGTGTAGTCCTCAG
Source organism: Phalanger gymnotis (assembly GCA_028646595.1). NCBI lineage: Eukaryota > Metazoa > Chordata > Mammalia > Diprotodontia > Phalangeridae > Phalanger > Phalanger gymnotis. The sequence goes on along the minus strand of CM053622.1, from coordinate 362,158,273 downwards.
GTAAGTCACTTAGCCTCTTACCTCAGTTTACCCATCTGTAAAACAGACTGATAATAACACCCTACCTTACAGGTTTGTTGTGAGGATCAAATGAGATCACATACATAAAATACTTTGAAAACCTTAAAGTGCTATGAAAAGGTTAGCTATTATTACGGCACTCTAAAACAGTGATTATTAACCTGAGGTCTGTGAACTTAAAAAAAAAAACTGCAACATCTCCGTTTCAATATAATTGGTATCCTTTGCAAGCCTATGTATTTTTATTTTGTACATTTTAAAATATTATTCTGAGAAGGGGTCCACAGGCTTCACCAGACTGCCAAAGGAGGCCACATCACAAAAAGATTGAGAATCTCCATTTTAAAAGGATTTACAAAAACACATCATTTTTGTTAAAAGGCTAAATTTTTTTTTAATTTTTAAATCTCCCTGGCCTTTGTAACTAAGGCTGCTCCTCAAGGTTTGAATCCACAATTCTGGCTACTGAAAGATAATTATTTTTAAAACTCTAGCCTTGTGCCTCTTCGTGTGCACTATTATTATCATCCCCCAAAGTACCTATTTGTGTTTGCTGCCCAGCATTTTCTGCACAGCCATATGGCCTAGCCTAACCATTTTCACAACATCCAAATAAAGCACTTCAGAATTCCTTACAGTTTGATAAATTTCAGACCACTGGCACAGTTTGTACCCAAAGCATCGCTCACCAGTTGGTGCACAAAGGAGAAGCTTATTTAGGGTATGCTGATGTTAAAGAACAGACATGTGTTTAATGATGTGTTCCAAGAGTCGGCTAACAAATTTACCAAAAATAAGCATAGATAAGTACATAGGAACATAGACTTAAAGCTAGAAGGGAGCTCAGAGATCACTGTACAAATGAAATTGGTATAAAATGTTTATATTTTCCAAATCTGCTTTCTCTCTGAATTTTCTCTTCCCTCCACTTTTCAACATGAATCAAACCAGTCTTGAGGTATATATTTACATAAGCATTAAAACAGTAAAACAAACAAATTACGTATTTCTCTGGAAAAATCTTTTTAACAAAATTTACAATCAGAGATAAACTTAGTTTTCAAATTAGTAACTTATAAAATTAATTTGGTTCTGCTTGTCCCTGAATTTGTAAATGCTCTCAGGTCAAAATGTATCTATAAAGGTATAATTACATTAAATTTGTTTGCTGGTACCTCATCCTGAATTTTCTGTTTTAGGAGATCCCAGATTAAAACGAGAAGTTAAAGAGAATTATCTGCCTATATATTATTAAACTGCTTTTCCTGTTATGTTTTACTGTAGTGTCAAGTGATTTTATTAAGGCAAAATAAAATAGAAAGTATATACTCTACATTTTTCTGGAAAAATAAATGAAACTATATTGAATGCAACGTTAAAATCATTATTTCAACATTGGCATTTACATACCTGCATACGTTCAAGCAGAACTCCTATGAGGTCAAATGAGCAGATACTTATATGCCTTAAGAGATAAGGCTAATTTAAATAAATAATCCCACCCAGCTTTCTAGTGGGCTATAGTTTGAGGACAGAGGGTGAGGAAATTAAGTAACCATTACATGTTCCCGCATGGGTCAGCTGGAGTACTCCAACTTTATATTTCTTACAATGGAGAAATTCAGATTATTCATTTGCATGATTTAAATTTTGGAGGGGTCAAACATTTTATTTTGCTATGTACAAGGTGTGTGTGTTAAACTAAAGATGCCAAAGAACGGAGATGATACCTTCCATCATGCCTGAGACCTCTCTATGATTTTTACCAACTTACCTTTTTGTGATAAATGCTACAGAGTCCTCTCTCTATATCAGGCAATTTGCACAAATGATTTTGTATGTGACCAAACACACTGGACTCGGACAGAAGAATCTCTGACACTGCATCAAGTCGGGCATTTATTTCCCTGTTAGAGAAGAATGATTGTAGTTATCTAAAAAAATCTGAAACTTGGAAGCCCTGCTTCTCCAGAATACAGATTTTTTCCAATATTATACAGTTGGGACTTTTAGAAATTTCACAGCATGTTAGACACCCTTTTTAAAAAAAAAGGAAGACTTGTATAAAATCAGTAAAAGAGACCCTCACAGGTCATTTGCTTTGCTGGGGACAAGAATCTTTATCCCTCTACTCTTTAATTACCATTTAATCAAAGAACATGGAGAATCCACAAGTGTGTATGCATGAGGATACAGTAATGATTATCCTAATTGAAATGACTGGACAATAACCATGAAACCACCAAACAATTAATTTGATTCATTTTTTTGGTGAATAGATTGCTTGACTAAACTTCACAAAAAACTAGAATTTTAAAGCTTGAAGGGATCTTAGCTATAATATAACCCAGCCTATTCAACTTGGAAGGAAGGAAGGAAGGAAGGAAGGAAGAAAGGGAGAGAGGGAGGAAGGGAAGGAAGAAAGGAGAGGAGAGAAGAGCAGGGAATGAGCATTTATTAAGTGCTTACTTTACGAAGATTATCTCATTTGATCCTCAACAATTCTTCAAGGTAGGTGCTATTATCCCCATTTTTCAGTTGAGGAAACTGAGGCAAACAACAGTTAAATCACTTGCCCAGGGTCACACAGCTAGAATGTTTCTAAATCAGGGTTTCCTGACTTCAGGTTTAGTGCTCTATCTAATGCACCACTTGGCTGCCAATGTGGGGAAAATTAAAGTCTTTGAAAGGTAAGTGATTTACTCAAAGTCATAAAGCTTGTATAGTGGCATACTTGGAACTGGAATCCAGTCCTCCTAACTCCTTGGGGGTCAGGACTCTCTAATGAACTAATTGCCATGTTGTTCCTGTCACTTTGTCTTCCCTGTACATTTAAGCATTCATTCAATAAAATTTATGGAGTACCTTTACAGGGCCAAGAAGCATATGCAGCAGGCACATCCTGATAAACAATCTTGGTAGATGGGCTAAACCGGGTTGATCATAACCAACAGGCCTCAAACCCATTGGTGAGTTAGAGAGGTGTCTACCCCCCCATGCAGGTGAAGACTTTCCCTGGTGAAATGGGCAGATGAGAACATTTTTTTCCAACATCCACTAAGGCAGCTGCAGCAGGCACTGCGGAGCACTTAGAGCTTGATCGGACATTGAAAATGCCACGGTCCTATACTGCATCCTGGGCCACTGCTTGTCATCTTAACTTACGTCCTACCACTGGACTCTGATGACTCAGGACAGGAGAGTGAGGCTAATGACTTCTCACAATTCCGCCTCATTTCTCACATTTCTGCAGTTTACAAGCAAGTCAAGATATCACCTGAGATGTAGTCGGTCCTCTTTGAAAATGAAGGATGAACAACAATGGAGCACCCACTGTGTATAGCGTATTTCTGGCTAGGTTTCCAGAACAGGGCTACATGCTGACTTTGGCAGCTTTTCTAATTTGCAGGAAATATAAGCAACTGAATCCTAAGACACTATTAAAGAAGTCTTCAACCAACTCACTATGTGATCTCCAACCTACCAGTCTGGACTTATCTCACACTCCTCCTTTTCACATATTCTATTTTCCAACCAAACTGGACACCTCCCCTCTCGACTCCCATTTTCTCTTTGGCCTCTCCTACTGCCATACCTTTGTTCACACAACCCCTCATGCTTAGTGGGGATTATCCACCATTTTCTACCTGTTGAAATCTCTGTCCTCCCTCCTCCCTCAAACTCAAGTGCTATCTATCTCCTCCATGAAGCCTCCTTTGCTTCTAGTAAATTTTCAGTATGAGCACTTATACCTCAGAATTGCTGAAAAGTCAGGGCTTGATTGATTGTTCTGCTGGCTGTCTAGACTTAAAACAGTGTTACTAATGCAGATTATGCTTAAAAAGGGTGTATATTTTTTTCTGGAGAGAGCCTTGCTATCAAACATCTACCAGCTCATCCGTATTACTCTATAAATGTTGCTTTATGTTCGGCAGAAGGGCAGTAGAGGACGGAGGGAATGAAGTTATAACCGGACGAGAGGCATTTATAGAGCACTTCAAGGTTTGCAAAATGCTTTAAATCCTTTATCTCACCTGAGCTTCAGAACACCTCTGCCTAACTCTTCAACAACCTCCCCACAACAGCCAAAACTAAACATGCCTTCCTCAGCTTCCTCATACAGTCCTCCGGGATTTCTCCCTCAGTGAAGAAGTCAATCAACAAGGATTACTAGGTGCTTGCTATGTGCAACACACTATACTAGGAAAAAATCCTACTAATAAGAAGCTTATACTCTAACGGGGAAGATACAGATAGATAGTTTGGAAGGAGGGACTCTAGCAGTTTGGAAGATCTGGAAAGTCTACAAGTGGAAGATGGCATCTGAGCTGCACCTTCGAGGAAAATGGGGACTCTAAGATAGGCAGAGATGAAGAGAAAAGGCATTAGTTAGGAGGCTGAAGTAGATGATCTCACAATTCCCTTCCAGTTTTAACATTCTATAATTCTGCACACCCAACTCAGTTCAATCTACTGAATTTACTGAAAGCCTATTATGTGCAAGGCACTGTGCTAGACCATAAGCATAACAAAGACAAAGACAAAACAATTCATACTCTCAAGAAGTCGAGGGAGAGAGGGGGACAATATATTAAAAAGTAAATATAAAGAAATTTGGAAGGAGAATAGAACTAACAACAAAGGGGAGCAGAGTAATCTACAGTATCTGAGCAGAGTCATGAAGGGAGAGAAGTATTCCAAGCAGCGGAGATGAAAAAGAAGAATATTCTAATGGGGAGACAGACAATCTGGGCAAAAGTATGGAGGTGGGAGACGCAATGTATTGTATCAGCAACAGCTAAGCTTAGAGACACATTTCATAAGAAGGACTGATGTTTAATCGGCCTAAAAAAGTCTGAAATGATGAAAAGAAGGTATCTAGGAAGGCAAGCCCAGACTGTATCTGCTGATGAGGAACTAGTCTTGCTAAGAATGTCAAACTTTGTCACCAAAAGGTTGACAACCGAGTGATCAAATTCTTGGCTATAGGCATAACTCATTATATTATGTAAAATCTAGAGGATTACAATTCTAAAAGCTGAGAGTCACAGGACTAAAAGCTGGATGATTAAGTTTAGAGATCATGCAATGCAACCCCTTCATGTTTTAAAGGGAAAACTGAATCAGGACCAGTTCTAGGTCTTAGCTAGGCATAGAGTGCTGGGCCTGGAGTCAGGAAGACCTGAGTTCAAATTTGGTCTCAGATACGTAAAAGTTGTGTGACCTTGGGCCTCAGTTTCCTCATCTATAAAATGAGCTGAAGAAGGAAATGGCAAACCACTCCGGTATCTTTGCCAAGAAAACTCCAAATGGGGTCATGAACAGTCAGACACGACTGAAACAACTACAGTTATCTCTTCCACATCACAACTTTCCCCATCATGGTTTCAATATATTGCAGGTCAGCTTAGGAAATTAAATGGGAATTTTGGGGGAGTTTCGCAGAAACCACAGATGACATGCAAAGGCCAGAAGATGATACAGAAAAAGTTTAGTATAGTATTGTATAATATCAAGAACAAAGAGAAGGAAATCCATGAAGTCAGAAGAGGGAAAGACAAAACATTTTATATGGATTTTCCAGATTGCAAGGATCCCGTGCCCCTGAACACCCCCACCCCTACGCCCCACAATGTGGAAGAGATAATTATAAACAACAACAAATAGGTCTTAAAAGTTAATACTGGGCTAACAGGGCTTAAGGAGAAGAAGAAGCGGAGAGGACAAAGAATATAATCCTGCTAGGTAGACAACACCACCAATACAACATCCTTCATAAGGTGTGTGTGGCACAAACAGAACTTTGACATTTTAATAGTGTTCTGAACTAGCCAGTGGCCAATATTTAGTTTTTGTTCTTGTGAAATTTGTATCATTTTTACAAATGTGAACTTGCAAGATCAGCATTCAAGAGGTTTTCTGTTGCAATCTGCCGGGTCCCCTATTCTGTTCCCATGTATGCTCAAGTCAAGGAGTCATCATTCTACCTCAGGCGAGAAGTGATCAGATTAGAACGAGCCTCATGTCTGCTAGCACTGCTTGCTAACAAAAGACTATCCCCTCTGAAAGTTTCATGAGCCTCCAAAAGAAACAGACTAGCAGGGAACCACAACAAAGCTCAGCTCTCCAGGGAACACAAACGACAAGATATCCTGAGTCATGACTAACGTCCCTTACCCTGCAAAACTCACATACCAAAGGAAGAAAGGGAAGGTTCTCACAGCCTCAGCATGGGTGGTTTCTTTTCCCACAAAGGATAGGACAGCTACAGAGTTACAAAACTGGGCACAAATTTACCAAGTCTGCAATTTTAACACTATTAATTTCCTCATAGTAGTGGTTAGCCCACGCCCACAATTTGGATCTGCTACCATGAAGGTCAGTATCTTGGACACATGGTCCAAATAGCCAGACCTCCCATAGACAATACTTTCTCATTCAATTGTGATTTTTTTTAAACCCAAAATGTAATTCCTTTATTAAAAGACCTAAACAAACATTAGTGAATGAAGCAGATAAAAAGCAAGTTACTAAAGAAAACAAACACAAAGACAACTTGGTACCTGGGAAACTGGAAGAACTTGGAGTCAAGAAGGCCTGAGTTAAAATCCAGTCTCAGACACTTGCTAGTTGTGTGACTCTGGGCAAGTCATTTAATCTGTCTGACTCAGTTTCCTCATCTGTAAAATGGGAATGATAATAGCATCTACTTCCCAAGGCTGTTGTAAGGATAAAATAATATTTGTAAAGTACTTTGCACCTCTTAAAGTATTTTGCACCTCTTAAAGTACTACACAAATAACAGCTATTATTATTACCTTTCTTAATAACACCTAACTTATGAATCACTACTTACCGTGAGTTTTATTCCCACACTTGAATAGAACGCTTCCTTTAACTAAATTTGAATCTTTATTCTTTACAATCAAAAGGCCTTCTTGAACTATACTGACTCCATAATCAACACCAGTGGTTGGTTCCCTATTGCCTCTAAGATAAAAAAAAAATAATCTTTGAAAACCTTTTATAGTCTGACCCCAAACAATCTTTCTGGATTCGTAAGATACTAGTCCCCTTTCTGCCTTCTGCAGTTTGGACAGTCTTTCTCTGTGTTCTGCAAAAAGTACACTCTACCTCTTGTGTTCACACCTTAGCAGTGAGACTGTCTCCCCTACAAAGAATCCTTCACTTCTCTCAGGACACAGCTCGACTGCCCTCTACATGAAGCTTTTCCTGATCCCAATTGCTGGTGCTTTCTCCACAAACTATTTTGCATTTAATTACTTTGTATTTATTTGTTATACGCATATGTGCATATATATGTACATATATTCATATATATGAGAGATTCTCAAGGAAAGGGATATAGATATATACTTCTTGTCTTCCTTTTAGAATATAAGCTCTTTGAGAACTGGGTTATTTCATTCTTTGTACTTGTATCTCCAGAATCTAGCACAATGCCTGGCATACAACAGGCACTTAACATATGCTTGCTGACTGATATATATATATATATATATATATATATATACACATACAGAGAGAGAGAGAGAGACAGAGAGACAGAGAGAGACAGACAGAGACAGACAGACAGACAGAGATCTGTCATTACAGCAGTTTCATCAAATGGCAAGTCTTCTAGAGCCCACAGGATAGATTTTCCTGTTTCACTAGGAATGTTCAAGAGTAACATTATCTGGTCCTAAATCTCTACTTTTTTCATATAACATGAAGAAACTGCCCATGAGAAAGGAAAAACAGCATCTCTCATGCCCTAGCTCCTGGCTTTTCACCTCTCCGATGACATGGCTGCTGGAAGATTTGTTAAAGGCAGCATGACACCACTGTTGTGTGTGTCAAATCCTGTGACTCATTATGATAATCATCTACTCCCAAACAACTGAGAATTGATAACATTTGAGATAAATCAAGATGAAGCTGAATATGGTAGGTATCAGAACAGAGGAGGAAAAGCCTTCTTGTCTTCTTCTAAAACAAAATAAACCCCAGAAAGAAAACCACACTTTAAAAAAAAGAATATTTTATTTTTTTCCCAATTACATGTGAAAGCAATTTTTAACATTCATTTTTTAAAAATTTGACCTTCAAAATCTCTCCCTTCCTCCCTCTCCTCCCCGCCTCATTGAGATGGTAAGCAATTTGATATAGGCTATACATTTGCAATCATGCAAAACACATTTCCTTAGAGAACTTACACTTTCAAAAAGTACAAAGAATCTCTGGGAAGGGATCATGCTCAATGATTTTATTAAATTTAGTAGAGGAAATTCTTGGTAATCGGTTTAAAAAAAACATAGGTTTCTAGGGATAAGGCTTTGAAAAAAATAAAACTATTGTGAGAAATGATTATATCTTTCTTGTATTAACTAATTATTCAACCACAACCAAGGGTTTTCCCCTTTTCTAACTTCCTCATCCAGAAATTAACCAGTGTGAGAAATTTCAATCAAAGATTTACCCAGGCCAAGATCTAATCAGACAGTAAAAGAAATTCCAAGTTTAGGCTAATTCCTGCTCATTTTGTTTGTCCAAATAGGACTGGGAAAATGTGGATCCACCCATTTGTTAGACTGGTGATATGGAAATGATATGGAAAACTGATAAGTCTCTTTGACCAAGACTTGGGTGATCCAAGTCAGTACTCCAAGACCCTCATTGTAATATAACCCAACCTCTTATTGTAATACTCAGGGTTGACTGCCACCCTCAGGAACACCTACTTTTCCAAGAGCATATAAATTATGAGCCTACCACCATGAGGGATATTTGGCCTAAGAGAGAGAGCTAGCCAAATGACCATCCTTTTATTTATTTTGGGGATGGTGGGGCAGGGCAATTGGGGTTAAGTGACTTGTCCAAGGTCACACAGCTAGTTAATGTGTCAAGTGTCTGAGGCTGGATTTGAACTCAGGTCCTCCTGACTCCAGGGCCGGTGCTCTACTCACTGTGCCACCTAGCTGCCTCAACCATCCTTTTATTAATAAACATGCTGACCTTACTAATAAAATGATTAAATTACCCAGAAACTATGTTTCTCAAAAACTTTTTAAATGTCACACTGTGTTGAGTAGGTTTGGACTTTGGGAAAATATAAAGGAAATAACTTGGCAACCGTATGCAGCGAGCAAAGGTAGAACTAGATAGTAAACACTTAGTCTCAAGACAAGGCCATCCACACAACTAGATTCGTTATGTAAGCACCAAAGCGAACGATGTGAAGAAAAATAAAAATGAGCTTACAAACAGTTCTGTGTCCTGTAGCCATGTCTTAAGACAAGGTTATAACAATCACTATATTGAGAAAATAGCACAATAGACAGGGAGACAAAGAGAAGTAGTCTTTTGGCATAATAATGCGGGAGATGCTGATCATCACTTCCATCTAAACAGAAAACTGCATTGTCATTTAGGAACAGAGGATGACAATAAAGACATCACTACTGAGTGCTAAAATGAGGTACTTGAGGATGTTCTGAGGGCGTCACAAATTCTCAGGGCATGAAATGTAGGCACTTGTCATTTTCATTCCAAAAAGCAGGAAGCAATTGAGTGGAGGTTTCAGATATGACTGTGATTATCCTGCATCATTCAAGACAAGCTGACTAAGTATGAGTGTCCTTAACTTCTGGAGACAAAGCTGCTACTGTTATTAATCCTCTGTGTGCGTGACTATGCTTCAAAGGTCCCACATATAGCCTTTTTCACACCAAGGAGATGTGTAGCCAGTTCTCTTATGGGTAACCATGTCTGTTCTGTTATTCATGACTGTTTTTATGGACTGATTTTGCAAAACTTCTGTAACTCCACTGCAACAGCTTTGTTATAAAAAGCTGTACCTCAAACAAAAAACATGCACGTGTGGAAGCATAAAGCACTCTTTTTAAGTTAAGATTCAAATTGCTGAGCTTTTCTACCTTTCGGTCAATTTGCTGCGAAGAGCTAAGGATACAGCATAGCCTAATGGATAGAGTGCTGCAGGTATAAAGACTGATATGACATAAGAGCCTTTCAAAGAGCTTATATTCTAATGCGCAGGTGGAAAGAGGAGGGACATTTACACAACTAACCACATATGATGTGATAATGTTCGATAAGTTTGGGGCAAAATATTGTGAGAAATCTAAGAGTACTTTCAATCTGAGAGGGAAAAGAGAAGGGAAATATTTGAGAAAGGCTTAATGGAAAAGATGTTACCTCATTTGGGCCTGAAAGGACTTTAAGAGCTGAAGATGGAGAGGGGAGGAGGGAGGGACTAGGGAATACATTTTAAGTCCAGGAAATTATATAAAGAAAGAGACTGAGTTGGAAGGTTGTAGAACGGCACATTTGGTTCAAAACCAGGGAATAACTTCCTCACAATTAAAGCTACACAACGGTGGAATCTGAATGCCTTAGGAGGCATTCACATACACAGAGACTGGATAACCACTTGTTTGGAAGCTATAGAGGGGATTTCTATTGGGTCAGATGAACTGATATTCCCTACAACTCTGAGTTTCTGTGACTATTAGAGGGCAGGGTTAAGAACACAAAAGAAAAGCAGTCCAGCATGGCTAGAAAGATAGATTAGAGTCTGGTTATTGCAAACCTTTAGCTCAAGACAGTACAGTGATATACTAGGATGCAACAAAATACTTATGGACTACAAAAATTCAATTAAAATAGCTTTACTTGCAATAAAAAAGGTTGAAAGGATACACTTTACCAATTCAAATGGAAGCTGCTCTCTTTAACCTCTGAAATCATCAGGACAGCAATGGTGGATCAAAAAGACAGGGTAACAAAGCCCAATTAATGGTTCAAGAATGGTGTCTTTGCCTCCCAGAAGGTAAACTATCCTAGCCTGCATAAAACTGACACCCTTCCTATTACATCCCACTTCTTTGTGGCAAGGTCCTAAAATTCTGCAAAGGATTTTCCACTACTTAAATTGCCTCAAGAACATGTAATAACTTCACAAATTTATTTTGTGAAGACTTCAGAAAGAAGTCTTACAAAGACCTCAGAAAGAAGCATACACAGCACTGGAAGAAGAACTTAATACAAATAAAAGAAAGGCAAAGACATCAAAGAATATAAAAATCTTTTAAAAAAAATTAACTCCATTCACAGGAGAAGTGATATCAGTGGCAATTCATAACAAGTCTCCTGATGCCACACAGCAATGATGAACAAGAACCAGGAACATCAGGGATACAGCACCAAAGAGGACAGCTCCAATAAAGCCCTTGGTTTCCAGTGTAGATCTATAGCAAAGTAGCTAAGAGGTTACATGGGGCTTGAGTCAATACTAGGATTTATCCCCTCCTCTCAAGCACTCTCTGTTCTCTGGCCCGCAATCCAAAACACCCCCACACTCGGGAGCCTCACCAGAGGACTGATAACAAATAGCACCCCTTTAAAGGCCTAAGCTGAGGCGATGCCCCCTTCTTTTGTAGGGACTGAATGAAGGCAATTTCTCCCTTTCATCTGGGAGTGCCACCAAACTGTCCAAGGGATGCCCTTTCTTCCAGATGTTCATGTTCCCAGTAACTATAAAAAGGCAATTTCACCTCCCTATACCACTAGAAAGCAAAGCACCTCCCAACATCTCCACCCCTTTGTTTCCAACTTGCCCTTGTTATGCTTTCTAGGATGGAACCAAACCATCCTGGAGGAAAAGAGAAATTACCTATGAAGGAAGACCTGAAGCATTTTCCTTGGAGGTTTAGAACTTTCTCAAAAGGAAACACTAAGAGACTCTACCGAGGAGGTGGAAGAAAGGATAAAAGGGATCGTTCAGGATTAAATCTAGAGTAGTCCATCTTTATTAGGCAATTCTTCCTGGAAAGTAGATCCCAGAAACAGCTAGATGGAAGAGGCCTCTCCCTTCCTACGACAGTGCTGATTAATCACAGACACAGCTTTTAAGAACTATGATAGCCAACTCAAATAATCAGGGTTATGATATCTAAGTTGTAACTTCAATAGTCCGTTCCATAATTTAATAATGCAGATGCCCAATGTGATAAGAACATGCCCAATTTTAGATCTTCTCGGCAGTAAAACAGAGGCAGTTAAACAGCAAGGCAGAAGAGAGTGCTTCACTCAAAGTTAGGTAGAATTTGAGTTCAAATCCAGCCCCAGATACTTAGTAGCTGTGTGACACTGGGTGAGTCATTTAACATCTTTCAGGCTTGATTTTCTCAATTGTGAAATGAGTGTGTTAGAGTTGACGGCCTTTAAAGTTCTTTCCAGCTCTAACTCTATGAGTTAAATCAGTGCCCTCAGAAGAGGCAATTAAGGAAAAAGGATATGTTCTGTAAGAGCTTTAATAGTAGCCACTTGACAGGTACTATAACGCTATATTCTGAATAAGTTTCCACTACAGTAAAGGGCAACTCTTGTCCTGAGATGGCTAAAAATGGCTAATCAATGTGTCAGTTGGAGGCAACTCATGAATCACGCACAATCATGACACACTCATATTTCAAAGGTGAATGCTCTGATTGCCACAAGGAACATCTTCACTAAGCAAAAGTAGCTCCCATATCCTTTGTTAAACTATATGATGCTGTGTCTATCACAAGACAGAATCATGGCCCCCACAAACAGGTTGATGACGGACCCAGTACCTAATCTCTTTTTATAAGGGTGTCAACTTGATTATTCAGATCAACAGTAGAAGTATATCTTTGATGGGCATGAACATGCTCTTTCATCAGCTGTTGTGACAAAGAGTCATCAGCAAAATTCCTCTATTGGTCCCAAGGAGAAAAATCTTTAATTGAGCAGCTCTGTTGTCTCTAGGCTCCAGACTATCAACTAGACAAAAGAGAAAACCATACACAGTTCAAATCTGTTCAAATCTGGCTTCAGATGCTGGCTAGCTGTGTGACCCTGGGCAAGTCACTTAACCCTATTTGCAGCAGTTTCCTCATCTGTCAAGTGAGCCGGAGAAGGAAATGGCAAACCATTCCAGTATCTTTACCAAGAAAACCCCAAATGAAGTTACCAAGAGTCAGACACAACTGAACAACAACACAAATGATCCTCCTTAAGCCTTCAACCTTCACCACTGGCTAAACAAAGTTATTATTAGGAGAATTTGTGTTGTTAAATACTTCATCCTCCTTCAGCTCTGTCACTAAGGAGGAATAGTTGTCACCTATTAAGGGACCTGATATTGTTCAATATCAACTACACAGGACAGCTTAAACAACTCGAAAGGTCTGTAGTTGGTTCTGCCCAAAATAACCAGCACAGAAGTTGCTATAAGCTCTAGCATACTAAACAGTGATACCTAAGAACTCACAGTATCCATTCCTAAAATATATTCACCTTTTTTAGCCACAATAACTGTGACCTGGATAGAGGTCTTCCATATACTTCTGCTACCTAACCAAGGATGCCCTTTCCCTGGTGACTTCCCCCCCAAAAAACCCTCCCATGGAAAATAAGGTGCCTTTGTGGACCCACTGAAGTTCACTGCCTGTTGGTATCTAAAAATCCTTTCCATATTTGGAGACTTCACCTTTCAAAGCCACATTGACTTGTGCATATAGGCTCCAGTCTCCACAGAGTCCTATAATTGGAACAATTCCCAAATCTGTGAAACTCTGTCCCTTTGTCTTAGGGGGACTCATCCCAAGAATCCCTTAAATTGAGATAACATAGACTTGGGTGGCTCAAAATGGCCAAATGGGGTGGGGATTTTGAAGGAAGCCTAGGGCAAATCGCTCCCATGGGGTGGTAAACAATCATTTTCTTTTCAATCCTGTATTTCAAGAACCATACCTAAAGCTCATTATAGGATAGTATATACTCACTCTCTACCCACCTAACAATGTCTCCTCCCAACATCACCGCAGAACCCCCATTTGTGCAGTCAGCTGCTAGGCCTTCTCCCAATTACCCGCTTAAATTTCACCAGCCGATCTGCCCAGGCTTGTACGGCAGTACGGTGGGAGGGAGCCATACCTAAAGCCTAATGCCACTAAATAGGTACCCTCTGCCACTTGGGCTGGATCTAATTACCGGAAAAAAGCAAATCCATCAGAACTATTTCATCTCGTTCTGACTTCCACTAGAGAACCAAATGTAATGGGAATTAATCTTTATGGAGTCAGGTATACAAAATTCCTCATCTTATTTGTCTGTAAAGAAATGAAGTTCAGTCCCATCCTGGCCTCTAGTGGATTCAGCTGACTGTGTAAATGTTTTGTGGGTCTCCCAAGCAGAGAAGCTTTACAATGGCCTCCTCAGAAGACCATACTTTAACTAATCATCGCTCAGCGATTCACTAGCCTCTCGAGTACCTCAGGAGTCAGAGTTTGTCCACTCTCTGTTCCTCTGTAGAGGAAGTGATGAGCCTCTTCCCCACCTTCACGATAACAGGGTAAACCCACATCTAGGTGTCCACCCCTGTTCTCTCTCCTCAACTCTGGTCCCACATTGCCAACTGCCTATGGGACATTTTAAAATTAATATCCCACAGACCTCCAATTCAATACATACAGAACAGGCTCGTGATCCCTCCTCCTGTCAAGCATCTCCTGTTGCTGTAGAAGGCACTCCCGTCATTCTAGCATCTTGGGTCTGTAACCTCAGGGTCCTCCTTGACTCCTGACTGTCACTCACCCTACATATCAAGTCACGGAAAATCTCGCCATTTCTATGTCCATAACACCTCTGCATGACCCCTTCTCTCTCCTCACATAGCTACTGCTTCTGATCACTCTCCCCTGCAAAATTACACAAGTCTACAAATCATTAACTCGCCTGGGGTCTCCATTCCAAGCCACCCTCCACACAGCTGCTACAGGGACGCATTTCTGACCACGCCACCTCCTGCACTCAATGAACTCCAGCGGTTCCCTCTTGCCACCAGCATCAAACAGAAACTCTTCAGTCTGGTTTTTAAAGCCCTTTACAACCAATTCCCAGCCCACCCTATTACAAGGTACCTGCTGTCACCTGTAAGCAGGTGGGTGGTACAATGAGTAGAGCAGCAGGCCTGGAATCAGATGCTTAGTAGCTGTGTGACTCTGGGCAAGTCACTTAATCCGTCTGCCTCAGTCTCCTCACTTGTAAAATGGGGATAATAAGAGCACCTTACAGCCCAGAGTTGCTATGAAGATAAAATGAGATGTCTGTGAAGCCCTTTGCCAACCTTAAAGTGCCAGGTAAATGTTACTATTCCTTCAATCTATAATGCAGTCATACTGATATCTTGCTGCTCCTCCCACGTGGCATTCCAGACCCAGTGTCCATGCCTTTATGCTGACTGTCCTCCATGCCTGGAATGCTCTCCTCCCCATCCAGATGTCACAGAATCCTCTACCTTTAATATTTAGCTCAAGCGCTAGCTTCTACATAAAACCTTGCCCAAAATCCCTAAAAGCTAGCGCGCTCTCTCCCTAAACTACCCTGTAGATGTTTTATATTTATTCTGCACATACACATACATACACACACATGTATGTATGTGTGTATGTATAGTTTTCTCTCCCAAAAGACTGTAGAGTCCTTGAGAATAAGGACATTTTTTCATTTTTCTTTGTAGTGTCAGTGCCTAGCACTGTGCCTGATGAATGGTAAGTGTTTAATAAATGTTTGTTAACGATGGACTGATTTAATTATTATTTATAGCAGTTTTTAGTGCATGAAATTTGTTCATCAAGAATCAAAGATGAACAAACATGAGGAAGGGTTAACGATAATCATAAAGATAGAAAGGCTAAAAATCTATGAACTAAATCAATACCTAAATACAGATTTGTAAAATACATACAGTTCTTATTCCCCATCATACCACTATTATCTCTGCCATATGTTTTCCTAATTTCCCATGACAATACTACTGCAAAGTATTTAACAAGGACTATTTATTCCAGCAAGGCAGCTAGGTGGGGCAGTGGGTAGAGCACCAGGTCTGGAGTCAGGAAGACTCATCTTTGTGAGTTCAAATCTAGCTTCATTAATGTACTAGCTGTGTGACCCTGGGCAAGCCACTTCACTCTGCCTCAGTTTCCTCATCTGTCAAATGAGCTGGACAGGGAAATGGCAAACCACTCCAGTATCTTTGCCAAGAAAACCTCAAATAAGGTCACAAAGTGTCAAAAACAACTGAACAACTTGTTCCAGTAGAGGCAAACATTTTTATACCTAAAAAAGCACCAACAAGGATTAAAATGATCTACAAAGCTCTTTGTGTTGGGTGATTTTTCCTTTTTTTTTTTTAATTTGGATCTTAATTTCCAATGTCATTAAATTATAGGCAAGGCCCTGAATATTTGTAAAAAAACAGATCTTTAAGGAACTTGGAAATATTTAACACATTTTTATTTATATATCATATACATGCATACATGTATGTAACATGTATATATACATACACATAATTTATAAGTAATTGGACTGCCTGCCTCAAACCTTCCCATTCCAGTCTATTTGTTAAGCTACTGCTTAAGAGGTTTTCTTTAAGTTCATGTTTGATCATTTTCCTCTCCCACTGAATAAACTCCAGTGCCTTCCTATTACCTTTACAATAAAACATAACCTCCTCTGTTGTTTAAGCAGATATCAAACAAAGTAAAGCATTTGGGATCAGGAGCAGTTTGGATTCCACCAAAACACTAGCTGTGTGACTCAGGACTAGACGGCCTTTCAACTTCAGTTTCCTCATCTGCCAAATGGGGATAATGACAGTACCTGCCTTCCAGGGTTGTTGTGAGGATCAAATGAGATAATCCTCCTCTCCAGGCTGCTTTCTGGATCTCTTCTACCATGCTCCAGCACTTCACCTTGAAGCCTCACTACAACTCTGGAATTCAGAGATTGGAAGTACCCTCTCCCTCTGATTGGATGGCTCCTCCAAAAACCTCCTTCTAAAGTGGGTGCCCGGGCCAGCCATGTCCTATTCCTCTCCAGGCTGCACACAAGACTTATTTTACTATGCTCATACTAGGCCAGATAGCTTTTCTTCCTCTAAGCTCCCCATCCTTTTTCCCTTCCTCTCTCCCTCCCCCCACACCACTGTTTTTTAGCTTTCTTTTTGTGTGGTCTTCCTCATTTAAAATGTAAGCTCCTTGAGGGGAGGGACTGTCTCTCTACTTGTATTTGTATGACCAGTGGGTGCCTGGAACATTTTAAGAGGGTAATTAAATGCTTGCTGACTGACTGGCTAATAACATACGTAAAAGCACTTTGCAAACTTAAAGGCCTATAAAAGTATTAGCTTTAAATATTGTCATTGTTCTTAAATGGTATCTTCTCTTCCCGATTTGAAAAGTAAAATAGTGCATAAAGACATTCCAGGTTTGCACTCACTGTGACATGGAAATCTTAAACTGAGTAATTCCACACATGTAAACTACCTTGTCAGGGAGGAGTTGTAACTCTAAGCACTTCTATCACCTAGTTGCTAAACTTAATGTACACATAAATCTCTGTGGCTAATTCTATCACCCAACCTCATTCCATGCCCTATTCCATGGTTTTATCTATATCCATGATGTTTTTAAGCCCACACGAGACCTTCCCAAGTTCACACCGGCCTTAATTCAACTAGTCCCAAAAATCTACCTTCTTCCCCGAAGCCTTTCTGATCAATGATAATGACTTAAAGCAAAGATCGACATCTTTGAATTCCAACAGATTTGTTCTTAGGAGCAGCCTCAAAGCTTAACAAATGTCCACACCTGCAACTATGCTAAAAGAGAGATATCTCACAAAAGTGGCTGTGGACCAACAATCATAAAACAGGCCACGTACTAGCTGTGTGACCCTGGGCAAGTCACTTAACTTCTGTTTGCTTCAGTTTCCTCGACTATAAAAAACGGGGATCATAAAACAGTACCAACTCCCAAATTAATTCAAAACTGGAGGTTTTCTAGCTCTGCTAAGGAATTATCTGCAGAGGTATGCTTCTAAAGAAGACATAGGGATATATCTGCAGAAGAATTTTACTCACATAGTGCACTGTATTGTTTCTTTTGAAACCACTTTCCCTTATGCCCTCTGCCAATTAGATTTCTGTAACTCCCTTCAATACTCAACTCAAAGTCACCTGAGGTCTTTCCTAATACTACAACTGCTGCTGCTGCCTCCTCCTACTCTCTCTCCCCCTTCAAAATTCCCTTTATTTACTTTGCATCTATTTATATGTACATATGTGTTTCCCCTAACAAGACTGTAAGCCTTTTGGGGCCAAAGACTTTCCTTTTTGTCTTTCTATCTTAGCACCTATGAAAAATACCTGGCATCTGTTCTGATAATAAATGACTGACTGATGGGTTCAAAGTCTCATCTTTGCCATTCTTGGGACTCTTTCTGTCTCACAGTTGGTTGTTTACTTGTGATCTTCACAAGAACTGACCATACAACTTATTACGGTGCTATGTGGTTAATCATTACCAAATGTGACAGCATTCCTTCCATATCGTGAACACCCTAACCTAGTTGATTACCACTAGCACAATTTCTCTAAGTACAGCTTTGAGAAGCAAGAAAAGGAACAGCTAACATATTAAGTCCACCACAAGAACTGAATCTGACAAGGTTCCAGACAAGTGATCACCTAAACACCTAATCTTTCTCCACAATTATGTGTGTCCTCATCCTTGATACTTTTATGGTCGGAGGTAGGTAAGAGGTGGAGAGAGAATTGGGCCTGGAGTCAGGAAGACCTGAGTTCGATCCAGCCCCAGACACTAACTAGCTGTGTGAACCTGGGCAAGTCAGTTAACTTCTGTTTGCCCCAGTCTCCTCGACTATAAAATGGGGATCATAAAAACAGCACCAACTCCTAGCAGGGTTGCTGTGAGAATCAAATGAGGTAACATTTGTAAGGTGCTTAAGCACAGTTTCCGAGGTGTAGATGGTGTTATAGAAATGTTCCTTCCTTTCCCCTACACTCCTGTTTCTCCAAGTGACAAATTATTTAGGAAATAGTTTCTCTTTTGTTCTATTTTACACCTTTTCTTCTCCCTTCATCCCAGCTGGGCTCTTTTTTTCCTGCTGTCAGATCTCAACTTTGGGTTCTTCAATCCCCCCAATCTCTTTCCTCATTTTCTTTTTCATATGGATTTTTTCTTTTTCATGGCTTATAAATCATTCAAGCTTTTTTTTTTCCATGAAGACACCACCTATGCCCTTTAAACAGTTAACCAGCAACACGAATTATAGCTGCAGCCTATAATGGCTTTCAAGGATAAGAGAGGTGGATAATTTTCCCAGAATGCATAAGAGGCATGAAATCCTAGTAATGCTGGTAACTGGCAAAATGCAAAGGCTTTTCTCAACATCACATCAGATGTTAAGAAAATGTGCAAAGCATTTAGATGGTAATCAAAACACTTGTTTCCATTCAACAGATGGATACATTTTATCTACTTCTGCCAAAAGAAAGGAAGTTTTCAAATAATGGAATCTAGGAGAATTGACAATTACCAAATTCACATACTGCAATGCTTTCCACTAGGTGACCTTGAACAGAAAGTCACAATGCTACCCAACATCTTTCCTAATGAGTTAAGTTTAACTAATAAAACTCCCACCAGTGGAATTGCTCTATGCTTGTGTCAAGAACACTATAGACTTTAAAGAATTAAAAATTAGTGTCTCCCAGAGGGTGGTGGAGGGGCACACCTAAGAAGACTGCAATATATAACAAATGAGGAACAATGGAGTAAAGGATGTCATTGAAGAAATGTACAAATGAAAAAGGAGATGAGGTGGACATGTGGCAAGACTGAAGGATTATCAATTGCCAACCCAGGTGCTCCACTGGTATCTTATTCATGCTCAGATTAATTGAGGAATGTTCCCAGGGCACTGAGCAGCCTCCCTCTGGCTAAGTGACAGGAGGACATGAACAAGAGTCCCACAAGACAGGCACAGATGGGATTCCATCTGTATCGATGGTATCATAGATCCTTTGTGAGTACCTAAGTTTAAGCACTCAGCCGGGCTTCGATAGTGCCTCCAAAGAGTCCTTTAAATTAGCCAAATTTTAAACTGGGAAGACAAGATCTAATCTATCTCCCTTAATGTAATATAGACTAACCTATAACCACTTCCACAAGATTTCTACCAAGAGTTCAAATTGATAGGACACCTCTTTTCCCCCTGTTTTAGGACACAGATTACAAAAAGGAACAAAAGGTTCTTTAGGGCAGTGGTCTCCAAGAGGAAAACAAGAGGACCCTGGCAGTCATATTAGCCCAAGGGGATCAGAGCTTGAGCCCAACAAGATATGTGATCAGCCAATCAAAGGTGGGTTGCATCCCCCCTTCCTAAAACAACCAATAGTGGGGCTTGTTTCCAAGACAATCATACCTACTTTTCTCCCATTATAATTCTATTCTTTCACGCTCCATCCACCCCCCTCCACAGCTGTACAAATTCTTAACTTTCCCTAACTTCTATGACAAGCATAGACTCTCTGAGGAAATTGTAAAATAATCCCAATGGAGCCACTGCTTAGTTACCTTTGAGGAAAAAAAATCATACTGCCCCTCCTCCTAATGTGTACTGAATAGGAAAAAAAAAAAAAACTACTGATGAGGTATACTATCAAAAAAATCTGGAGACAACTGCTCTGGAGCACCAAGATTAAGTTCATGAGACAGCTACAAAGCTAATAAAACAGAAAAATATAAAAAGGGAAAAAAACTTCATATACTTCAAGGACCAATAATTTTGCCAGTATGGGTCTGCCTCAAAAGACACAGATTATAGCCCCTTTTTACTTTTAAACAGCTCTTGTGAGCAACTGTGCCTGAAAAATTCACCACTCTTAGGACAAACTTCTAGTGATGAGCCTCGTCAAACAAGTTACACAGACTAAAAACGAACAAAATGGACTCCTTCACGCCTAAGTATGCACCTCTTCCAAACTTTCCTACTTCTTTTGAAGGTACAACATCCTTGCTGTTGACCAGATCCAAAATCTTGGACTTTCCCTTCTATTCTTCCTTTTCCTCCATCACTCAACATCTATCCTGTCTCCCACCACACACACATACACACCCTTCCATATCCAACCAAGTGCCAAAAATTATTGGTTCTCCCTTCATATGTCTCACAAAGATCTTTCCCTTTCATAGCTCACCTGAACTATGACAATAGGCTACTAATTAGTCTCCCGCCCCTCGGCCCCTAGTCAGTCTCCAAAAGATCCACAGTGGAAAAAGCACTAGATTTGGAATCAAGGGAGCTGGATTCAAATCCCACCTTTAGTGTTTACTACCTGTGTGACCTTGAAGAAAGTCACTTATCTTTCCCTGGACCTCCATTTCCTCATCTATAAAATGAGACGGTTGAATTAAATGGTCTCTCAACTCCCTTCCTGCTCTAAAATCATGATCCTATCTATGTACCTCCAGAGACTTTTAAAATAACTTTCCTAAGGCACAAACCTGATCATAACACACACTCAAACATATCCCATTAAAAAAAATTTCTAGTAGCTCCTATTCCCTCTAAGACAAAGAACTTCTCTAAAGCCCTCCACAATTTGGTTCCAACACAGATATTTGCTGCTCTTCACTTTCACCTTTTCTATGTCCCAGTATAGCCTAGAAAGATAATCCCCAAACAGTATGCCATCTCCACTGTCACCCCTCTGCACAGACTATCCACTCCATTATTCCTGAGATGTACTCCTTCCTCTCCTTCAAAATGCCTGGAATCCAGGGTAGCTAGGTGGTGCAGTGAGCAGAGCACTGGCCCTGGAGTCAGAAGGACCTGAGTTCAAATCCAGCCTCAGACACTTGACACACTTGCTAGCTGTGTGACCTTCGGCAAGTCACTTAACCCCAACTGCCCTGGGTTCTCCCTCAAAAAAAAATAAATGCTTGGAATCCACAGCCTCTTTTAAGGCAACTCCCATGGGTGTTTATGCAAAGCCTTTTCTGATCCCCTTTGTTAGTATTCTCCCCCTGCTCAGATCACATTGTATTCAACTACCACCATCCTACAACCCCCTAGAAAGCAAGCTCATTGAGGATATGGAATGTTTCGGGTTGTTGTCTTGGTACAGCCATATTCCAATAAAGATAAAAGTTTTTAAAAGTCAATGACCAAGAGGATGAAAGGGTTTCTGTATGAAGGCTGACTAAAAATTTAGGACTCTTGTGGAAAAACAAAAGCTAAGAAGAAATATAACTGAACTTTATAAAATCATGAATGGTATGAATAAAGATGAACTGGTTGACCAAATCCTAGACTAATGGGGTACTTTTTAAAGCTTGAAAGAAGCAAAGAAAAGTTTTGAAATGCAGGATCTGGAGGATATATTCAACACCTTTGATCCATCAAAGCCGACAATCCTCTCAGGAAACATCATGGGATAGTTGACTCATGTAGCAGATAATCATACTCTCCCATAAAAGATCCCTTGGCTTCTACTCCCCAAAGCAGAACCCTGGGACAGACTCCAGTAGGCTACTTCTTAACTTTTTATGCTATCTTAAAAACACACACACCCCAATAAATAGGGATCTGAGCCACTGACGAATTTTGTCACTGTTCTCTAGATATTTACACACACAAAGATGCCTCAACATTTTTTCTCTACTATAGTGTTACCATCAATTACAGACAAATGATTGGTTAGATACTTGCTACAAGAACCAATAAATCTTAACTTTGAGATTGTCTAGAGAATTTTAATGGGCTGGGAAAACAAATGTTAGCGCTATAAAGAAATGAAGGAAACAAATCTAATAGCTAAACAGAGCACATGGAGTAATAGTCTAAGGAAGGGAGCATTGTAGATGAAATATGTTTGGGCTAATCTGAATAGCTTTCCCAAAAGTCTTAGTGCAAGTGAAACTACTAAATCTCAAAACTCCATTAAGGAAAACTTTGGGGTCACACTGTATTTTAAGTACATCTGTGCTTTATGATAAAAGTAGAATATATAAAATAAATATCATCTCTTTTTGGGAGAGACAGAATGGGGTAAATTATCTCACATAAAAGTGGCAAGAAAAAGCAGTTCTGTAGGAAGGGAAGAGGAGGCAGGTGAGGGGGAATGAGTGAATCTTGCTCTCATCAGATTTGAACTGAGGAGGGAATATCATACACACTCAATTGGGTATCTTACCCCACAGGAAAGAAGGAGGAAGGAG
>CM053622.1:362100832-362134611 GCA_028646595.1 Phalanger gymnotis | reverse complement strand
TTGCCATAGCTGGCATTTCTAGTACTACATTGAACAGTAATGGCGATAACAGACATCTGTGCTTTACCCCTGATCTTATTGGAATGGAATCTCCCTAAAGGGCCAGTCCAACAATGTCAGGGTTATACTGACCTGACTCCATAAATACCAATGCCTCCCTATCACCTGCAGAGTCAAATATAAAATCTTTGTTCGGATTTTAAAACCCTTTATAACTTTCCCCTTCACTCTCATGTCTTACTTGACCTTACGTTCCACCATACACTTCAATCTAGTCACTCCAGGCTTTTTCTCTGGCTGTTCTCTGTAACTGGAATGTTCTTCCCTCCTCTTCTGTTCATCCTGGCCTTCCTAGGTCCCTCTGAGTCCCAGCTAAAATCCCACTTTCTATAGGAAGCCTTTTTTAGTCTCTCTTAATTCCCTTCTTCTGTGGATTATTTTGAATTTAACTTATTTACAGTTTTGTTTATATACAGTTATTTGCATGTGGTCTCCCCCATTAGATTGTAAGCACCTCTAGAACAGGAGCTGTCTTTACCTTTCTCTATATATCCACTGCTTAGCACAGTGCCTGGCATATAGTAGGTACTTAATAAATGTTTGCTTGAATGGAGAGGGAGAAGCCAAATAAGTCACAACTTTCTCACTTAGCTCCTGGGTAAGTAATTAGGGACAGAACAATCTCTCCTAAGAGATTAAGCGTACAACTTCCTACCGTGGATGGAGAAATTCACCGTGGTTTGAGGATACAGTTTTCAATGAGTTGTGTGGAATGGACGAAGGGAAGCAGAAATCTATGCTTTAAATAGAGACAGATGCACGCAGACTTAAAAATTACTTCTTTCTAGAACTTCAAATAAGAATTCGGATTATACTTGGGGACTAAAATAAGGAGCTGATGGAAACACCTGGCTGAGCAAATCTGATCTAGTTTGATTAAAGTACTGAGTACGCCTTCAGCCTGATCTTCTATGCCTTCTCTTCCTCACTGCTTTTTTCTTTACATTGGTGATGAAATAGCAGCAGCTTCCTCCTTTCCTCAGTCTTGAGAAGGGGAATAGAGCCTTTGGTCCTTTGCCTTTTCTTTTTCTTCCTTCTTCTCTCCTCTTCTCTCCCCATGTCTGTGTGGGTCTCGGTGTATATGTTTGCCTCTCTCCATCTCCCCCTTCACCAAGCATCCTTGTGGAGCTAGAAAGTCCACATCTAAACAGACCTTCCTGGAGACTATGTCAGGGGTCACTGCTAATCCATTGTCATCCTCTTTTCATGAATAATGGTCTGCATTATATTTTTAGGATTATTTCTAAAGATTATAAATGTGTGTGTGTGTGTGTGTGTGTGTGTGTGTGTGTGTGTGTGTATCTTTTTGTTGTTGTTCAGTCATTTTCAGTCATGTCCAACTCTTGGTGATCCCATTTGGGGTTTTCTTGGTAAAGATACTGGAGTAGTTTGCCACTTCCTTCTCCAGTTCATTTTACATATGAGGAACCTGAGGCAAACAGGGTCACACAACTAATAAGTGTATGAGGCCAGATTTGAACTCAGGAATATGGCGCTTCTTGACTCCAGGCCTACACTCTAACCACCTAGTTGCCTTAGTCCAGTCATATAATTTTACTGATTAAGAAACTCCCAGTGAGGAAACTCCCTTTACCAATACCGAGTCACAACTGTTCTGTAACTTATACTTTAAGGATTTTCCTGAGGAACTGAAAAGTTGTGACTTGCCCAGGGTCACACAGCTAGTAGGTGTCAAAAGTAGGATTTTTCCTTAACTGTAAAAATGTGGGTAATCATAGCACCTGCCTCATAAGGTTATTCTGAGGATGAAATGAAAAACTGTAAAGCACTCGTCATACAGTAAGCAACAGATAAATTTTAGCTCTTATCATTATTATATGAACTCATTTCTTCCTGACTCCAAGATTAGCTTTTTATTCACTAAGTGGTTTGCAAAGCCCCTGGGAGTTTACTAAGATGGTCCAAGGGGTTTATACTAAAAATGTACCTTAAGCAGTAAATAATTGCCCAATTGTGTTACAAATCTATTTTTCCTCTGTGGCCAGTATATATAGGTTTGAAGCATCATAGGTCTGTCTTTGCAGAGGTTCAAAACTGTTGTGATCTTGTGGACAATGATTTTGGCATCCACACGGAGACAGATGCACATTACACTAAAGAAGCTCTCTCATTTCCTTTTCATTACACCATAATCGTACTTCATCAACTGTGTAATCACAACATTAATAAGACTGTAACAAGTATCTGTATTCTTTTTTTTTTGGAGGGGTGAAGGCAGGGCAATTGGGGTTAAGTGACTTGCCCAAGGTCACACAGCTAGTGAGTCAAATGTCTGAGGAGGGATTTGAACTCAGGTCCTCCTGACTCCAGAGATGGTGCTTTACTCACTGCACCACCTAGCTGCCCCAAGTATCTGTATTTTTATAGCACAAATATCAGGCTGTCTGAAAACTATAGTCCCCAGGCATGTATGTTACAAGCCATCTTGAGATGACTGCAGACCATCACAAACATCCTGCAGAAACAAATCTGAGATGGCCTCTCGCTGCATTGTTAAAACTGCTTTCCAATTTAAATATATCCTCCACTTACATTACTATTCTTCAATCTGGCAGATTTTTAAATGAACTGATTGGCAACCTTGGTAAAGCATTCAGTGGAGTTCCTGTGAGGGTACAGCCAGTGGTAGAAGAAAAGAAAGTCCAGTCTGAAGACATTCTTTCCTTACAAAACTTATTTTCTATATAAACATTGTTGAAAACAAAGCAATATGTACAACCGAACTTTAAGTAAATTTGTCATTTCATATAGCACTTATCACTGGCCAGTAAGAAAGTAACTAGCCATTTGTGTTTATTAACTAGTTAGGTAAATAAAAATAAAAAATGGGTTTCCATCTTTCATCAAGAGAGCTTGTAAAATTCTCCTACCATTTTTCACCACATACTTGCATAAGCACGTGTTTTCACTTTATTCCTGTCCAAAATCAAAATAGAGAAATAAACTTGAGGTAAAATCAAATTTAAGATCATGTCGGCCTAGTATTGAGCCAAATATTGTAAACCTTTGTTCAAATAAAAAGCCCAACACTGAAAATAAGTTTATATATGATTATTAAAACACCTTCCAAGAAGTAATTTATGTCACTTAAATGTTATTTATATTCTACAAAATTTACAAAAATAAGGAAATTTAATATTAAATCTTGCAGATAATAGTAAGCATACGAGGTCTCAATGGATTACTTCTTTTAATTCTCACAAAATGTCCCATATAAAATATTTGTAACAATTTATAATTAGTGCTTTATAATTTTATAGTTAGAGCTTTCATAATTATAGGCAGAATAAAATTTTATAATAATAGTTATATCATGTAACTTTTATTTTGGAGCTTTTGGGGCAAGTTATGATCATTTTTACAGTAAGCAATTAGTGAATAAATCTGAAAAAATATGAGTGGCACATAAAATTACCCTGAGAGTCCACAACACATTTTTTTGGTTGAAAGAGATTCAAAGAACAAAAAACACTTGAAATCACTGTACCACTCCATATTGCCACTCATTTTCATAATATATAAACCATTTTTTATAGATTCATAAGTTTATCACTAATAGTTTCCTTAAGATATCTTGCTCCACAACAAATCTACAGCACAATACGTAGTATCTGGAAGAAATGCCAGGTTACCTCATTCCAACAGTCATAACAAAGGTGTTTCAATGCCATCTGGCCTAATGTAATAAACGAAACAGTATACAAGTATACAGATTAACAGTAACACCAAAATCTTATCTAAAGAGAACAAAAAAAAAATCTGATAATTATAACAGATTACAGATGGCTCAAAGTTATACTAATCAGTTGAGTCAACCATAAAGTTATTCTTTCTCACTCTAGACAATTTTATGTTCTGTTTCGGTTCCTAGTCACCAAAAAAAAAAAGAGTAAATAGCAAGAAAATTAAAGCCCAAATTTGCTTATGGCTATGGGTGGGAATAAGTCTATGATAAGGAAGAACAAGATCCAGAAAAAGTAGACCGAGGTACATAAACAGAAAGAAGCTCTTGTTCCTCAAGAAGATGGTCTCTGCTAATGGGGAAATACACACAGCAGTTACATGTAATTCTTTATTGTATAGGACAGGTTACTGCAGCATTATTGTCATTACTGCACATAACTACAACAAAGAATAGGCTATTATAACCTCAGTTAGGCCTCTGATCTGGCAGTCCGAGGAAGACATCCAATAAACAACAGGCTTAATTACTTATTTCTGGCCAGTTCCTCTTGGACTTAAAAGCCAAGCTATAAGCATCATTCCCTAAGTTATTCTACCAATTTCTACAGTGAGGTTAATATTCATTAAGGATTCTAAAGGTTCTCCAAAATTAGGCTCCATCTCCTTCCTTGTGAAAAGAAAAAAAAAATCCCATAAACAGCAGACTGACTTGTATTACCGTACCCTGAAGGATATTTTCCTAAACTTTAGTCATATGCTATAACCACTAATTGTATGCAGACCTTGGGATATCATTGTAATTAAAAATTTTAAAAACCCTCAGGATACACCAAAAAGAGCTATCTTTACCTTAATTTGAGGAGTGGCTGGGTCACCCACTTCTTCAGTTTTCGTCGCCCAAAAGGAGTTTTAGTGTGATCTAAGATCCACAGCAAACTGCCTCTGAATTTTGAATCCGTCTAAGGAGGACCAACAAGCCATTAAAAAAAAGTAATCAAACATTTGCTTATTTATCTAAATTAACCATTTAATTAATTTAAAACACATGACTACTTAGGCATCCAGAATTTTACTTCTTTTGTTCATACAGAGCAAAACCATGACTTCAGTGCTCAAGGAGAGGGATGTTCTGGTTAAGTGGATTTCTTTTTAACTAAAGACTAATCAGAAAATTCCATTTTATTCAATCCTTGTATAAAATTCTTCTAATACATGTTGGTGCACTGCCTCCCCTAGGGAATGCAGAATACTGAACATAATTAAATCTTTTTTCTGACTATTCAAGGTCTTACAATGCCTCAGGATTATCGTTAAGAAATCTATTGATCACTGGATAGTACTATAGACAGAGGAAGTAAAAAAAATTAAGTTGAATGTGTATGAATTTTGAATGTTGAATGCCTGGAGATGCCTGGGGTGCTGGATGTTGGTGTGATTGGATATCTGGGGAGCAGGGATAAGGTGGAGCAGGAAGCATTCGTTATTTTCAACTAATTCCCCAATAAGAACTTGTTTTCCTAGGATCTGCCTTTCTCCCACAAGTAAAAGGCAGAAAAATTTTTCTTTAAAATATTAAGACTTTTTTTAAGGGCTCATTTTTAAAAGCAGCCTCTTTCTGCAAATCAATCAGTAAGAATTTACTGTGAATGTGCCCAGGAGGGGACAAAGACTTCCATAACAGGAGGGTCCTTACTCTTAGGGAGTTTATGCCCTGAACAAATATGAAACAATTAGCCAACAATATAGGAAAACATGTAATTAAATGCTAATTTATGTACTAATTACTGGAGAAGTCCAAAAAAATAAAGAGATTAAGACTAACTAAAGTAGTCAGTAAACAAGCATTACCATGCTTACCATGTGCTGGTTACTATACTGGGGCTACAAAGAAAAGTAAAAACATAGTCTCTGCCCTCAAGGAGCTCCCATTCTAATGGGACAAAAAATATGCTAACAATTCCGTACATACCAGATATATACTAGGTAATCTCAGAGGGAAGACATTAACAGTGAGAGGGGGGCAATCAGGAAATGCCTCCTACAGAAGGTGGGATTTAAGCTGAGTCTTGAAGGGAGCCAGGAAGGCCAGGAAGGAAAGGTAAAAAGGGAGAGCATTGTAAGCACAGGGGACAGCCAGAAAAAGGCACAGAGTCAGGAGCAGGAGAGTCATGAGTAAGGAATGGCAGAATGGCCACTGGATTATAGAATACATGGCAGGAAGAAGAGTGTAAGATTGGGAAGGTAGGAGGGAGACAGGGTGTAAAGGGCCTTAAAAGTCAAACAGGAATTTATACTTGATCCTGAAGATAAGAAAAAACTCCTGGAGTTTATTGAAGACAAGACTGACACAGTCAGATCTATACGTAGGGACGATCACTTCTCGAAGCTAAGTACAAGTTGGATTGGAGTGGAAGGACATCTGAGGTAGGGAGGCCAATTAAGATGCTACTGCAACAGACCAGAAAATAGGTAACTAGGACCCAGCCCAAGGGGGTGGCTATGTGAATGTAAAAGAGATATTCTAAAGGTAAAAACTATAGTATTTGACTAAAGATTGGGGGGGAGGGGAGATGAAGAGTTGAGAATGACACCTAGGTTGCGAGCATGGGTGAATGGGAACATCATGGTGCTCTTGAAAGAAATAGGGAAATTATGAAGTGGATCAGTTTGGGGAAGAAAGATAATGAGTTCAGTTTAACATTTCTATGAGATATTCAACTATAAATGTCCAATAGGAAGTTGATGATGAGAGACTGGAGGTACAGGAGAGAGGGTAGGGCTGGATGAGTAGATCTGAGACTCATCAGCAGAGATGATAAAGGAATCCATGGGAATTGAAGAGATCACCAAGAGATACAGAAGAAGAGAAAAGGGCCAAGGCCAGACCTTTGAGGGACATACACAGTTAGCTGTCATGACTTAGATGAAAATCGAGCAAATCGAGCAAAAGAGTTTGAAAAGAAGCAGTCATGGATGTAGAACGAGAACCCAGGAAAAAAGCAGTTCCTCAAAAACCTAGAGGAAAGAGTACCCAGGAGAAGAAAGTGATGGTGTCAAAGGCTGCAGAGAAGTGAAGAAGGGGTACAGAAGTTAAATAAGCAGAAAAGAGAGGAGAGTATTTCAAATGAGATGAGCACAAAAATATTATCTAACTAGACCAGAAGATCTGCATTAGGGAATAAAGAAATTAAGCAGTGAATAGGTAGCATAGGCTGGTGTATAAAGGATACAAAGTCAAACAGATGGTCATACGATTGGATTCAAGAACTGGAAGAGGCATTAGAAGCCATCAACTCCAATTCCCCCCACTACAGATGAGGAAGCTAAGGCACAGACAAATTAAGTAAGCAGGCCAGGGTTGTTGAGGCCAGATCTTCCTGACTCTAAGTCTAGCATCTCTGCCACTATAAAACTGTGGATAGAGCACTGGACCTGGAGTCAGGAAGACTCAAGTTCAGATCAAGCCTCAAACACTTAATAGCTGACTTGGACAAGTTATTTAACCTCTGTGTCCCTCAGTTTCCTCAACTGTAAAATGGGGATAATAAAAGCATCTTCCCTCTAGTACTGTAACGA
The DNA here is from genome assembly GCA_028646595.1 of Phalanger gymnotis. Classification (NCBI taxonomy): domain Eukaryota; kingdom Metazoa; phylum Chordata; class Mammalia; order Diprotodontia; family Phalangeridae; genus Phalanger; species Phalanger gymnotis. The sequence continues at coordinate 362,127,270 of CM053622.1, read as the reverse complement.
GGAATGAGCTAATAATATCCGTAAAGTGCTTAGCGCAGTGTCTGGCACATAGGAGGGGCTAAATAAATATTTCCTTCTTTCCTTCCTCTATGCCAGGTGGTAGACAAAAGAGAACCATCGTGTGATTTTAAATAAAGGAATAAATTGATCAAAGAGTTTCCTAAAGAGGTGTCTGGCAATAATATTCAAGAAAAATTAAAAGCGATGGACACAAGCCAGCTCTGTGCTGACCTCATTTCTTCTCCAGGTTGTGCACCAGACTTCCTCTATCATGCCTGGGTCCCTCAGTCTCTACTTCTCTGCCTCCTCTCCCACATCTGCTGTTCAACTTTCTTTTGTGTACTGTCTTCCTCCCCTAGAATGTAAGTTTCTTGAGGGCAGGAACTGTCCTCGTATTTGTATTCCCAGTGCTTAGCACAATAGTTGGCACATAGTATGTATGCACTTAATGACTGACTGACCAAGTGCAAAATCTATGTTAATGTCTCATGAAAAGCTGCAGGGCACAGCAAACAGAGAATCAGCTTCAAAGTCAGTAAGAGTGCGGTTCAAGTCCTGTTTCTGACACACTCTGGCTATATGATTCAAATTAGTTAACTCCTCAGTGACCTAGGGTAACTTCCTAAGGCTGTAAGTTACAGAAAAACTTGAATTAGGGGAGGGAGTTCCCTCCACCGGTAAGATCACATGTCCAGTCACTATCATTGTTATCAGCAATATCCCTAGAAAGTTTTAAAAATATGAAAGATATAGGACAGTTTAAGTACCCAATTGTTTCATCAGATAATCTTAAAGTCCCTCTGGCCCTCTAACTTTGTGATTTTATAATACTGTCTTCAAAACGTAATTCTTCACTTGCAAGCTTAAACTTAGCAAATGGAAGTAATATTTAAAGTCTATTACTTTAAAGATATTGTCAATTAACTAGTACAAAAATGAAATACTATATTGTTTATAGTGTTAAAGTTTGTATCATGTTTTATTTTATAGTGAATTTACATGAATTTTACACGGTTCTTGGTATAACCTTAAGAAAAATTTAAAAGAAGTACAGGAAGAAACTAACCATAAGATGGTTTTCATTATAATTCTTAAAAATGTCTTGCTAAAATAATCTTTATCAGTATCTGACTCTCAATGTGTTACTACTATAAAGTTAATATCCTGAAAAGGCTGCTTCCAAGTAACGATCAGATAAGAAAGAGAATGGTCAGCTGGGACACAAATGATTAATCTCCTGTTTCAAATGCATTCATCAGCACTGACTATCTATGATTCTCCCTCCCCCCAAAAAATTTGTAATCAACTAGTTATATTTCCTCACCTGATTCTGTAAGATTTCCAAATTCTTCAGTGCTGTTCCATTAATTGTCATAAATTCCATTTCACTTGACAATTTTTTAAGATTTCTGAAAAGAAATGAGAGGAAATGTAATCATGCAAACTATAAGAGCAGAAAGAAATAAAAAAGAGAATTTAGACACCAGGTAAAAATTCCAATAGCATGACTAACGAAAGTTAGTCATTTGGTAGAATAATCAAGCCAAACTCAAAAGAATAAAAGGAAAATTCATTGAGAAGCATTCTTCTGTTGATATATGTGCTATTAAATGCCTTGATGGGAAGAGAGGGAAAATAGAAATTAAGCAAAACAAAACACCAGAGCAAAGCTTAGACAATAAGGGAATATAGAGATGCCTCTTTTCCTTATTTTTAGGAATAGCACAAAGCATAATCTTTTGTCATTGGCTTAGCATACAATGGTAAGCATTCAGGACAAGTTGTAAAATTGCCTAGAAAAAGAACATCCAGATACTTTTAAACTGTCTTCCTTATTCTTCCAACGTGTGACCATTTTGATAAGCTTGCTTTTTAGCCCTAATTAAGGATTATAATACAGCCAAGAGGTTTAATATTGATGATGATGATATAGCTAGCATTTGCATATCACTTTAAGATTTACAAAGCATTTTACACAGTCTCTCATCTGAGCCTCACAACCACCTTGTGAAGTAGCAGCTATCAAAACTCTCATTTTATCGATAAGGAAACTGATTCTTGAAGACGTTAAGTGACTTGCCTAGCATCACACAGCTAATAAGTATCTGGGACAAAACTTGATCTCAGGACTTCCTGACTGAATTTAGCACTCTATCCACTGTGCCACCTAGATGCATAGTGGTTGTTTTTTTTTTATTGTAATTGACAACAACCATCAAAATGGTCAACATTTAGTGGGTTAAATAAAGATATACTCAAAAATATCTGTAAGTAATAAAAATATCTACCATTTATTTGGCACCTTAAAGTTTGCAAAATATGTTTTATTACATACATTCTATCATTTGAACCTCACAACAAATATGTGTCATTATTATCCTTACTTTATAGATGAGGAAATTAAAGTTTAGAGAGAGTTAAATGATTTGCCCGTGGTCATTTGGCTACTAGACAGAATATAAATCCAAGTCTTCCAAGTCATACACTCACTGTACTAGTGAAAATGCTTCAGTAGAAAACCAGAAAATTTGATGTATACACCAAAGTTTTACCTTTCAAAAGACCTTGGAATTTAGTATGACAAAACAATTTATGATATAATCAATCAAGCAATCCCTGATTAAGTTTTTTCTATATTCTATGCTAGAACTTACATTCAATCAGGGGGAACGGTCAGTCAATATGCATTAATTAAGCGTCCAATGCTCTCAAGGGGCTCAGAGCCTAATGGTGGAAACATGCAAACAGCTACATACAAATGAGATACACAAGACAAATTGGAAATAATCAACAGAGGGAAGGTAGTAGGAGGACCAGGACTTACAGAAGCTAGGATTTTAGCTGGGACATAAAGTAAGCCAGGGAAGTAGAGATGAGGACGAAGAGTATTTTAGGGATGGGGAACTGCCAATGAAAATGCCCATGATCTGGAAATGTGGTGTTTTCTGTGAGGAAAAGCAGGGAGAAGAGTATTGCTGGATCATAGGGTGTGTGGGAGAGTTTATGGTATCAGAAGGCTAGAAAGGCAGGAAGGGACCAGACTCTGAGGGGTTTTGTGCGCCAAGCAGAGGATTTTATATTTGATTGCAGACGTGACAGAGTTTAAAAAGGAGTATTTCTGAATGGAGGAAGAGATGGTCAGATCTGCTCTTTAGGAAGATTATTTTGACAGGTGAGTGGAGGATGAACTGGAGAAGAGAGACTTGAGGAAAAGACTAACGAGCAGGCTACTACAATAGTCTGAGCATGAGGTGATATCGAAGCCTGCACCGTGGTGGTAGCAACGTCAGAGGAAAGAAGAGAGCATACACAAGAAATGTCACAAAGGTAAACTCAACAAGACAGCAGCAGATTGGATGTGGGGAGTGAGAGACAGTGAGAGGCTGAGGACAACCCCTAGGTTGCAAACCTAGGTGACTGGGAGCATGGTGGTGCTCTTGTGACCAATAGGGAAGTTTGGAAAGGGAAAAGGTTGGGGCAAAGATAAGTTCAATTTTGGATATTTAGAATGTAAGATGTCCATGGGACATCCAATCTGAGATGTCTATCAGGAGGTTAGAGATGTGAGTCTAGAGATTAGAAGAGAAGTTAGGACTAGATGAGTGGATCTAAAAAACATTAGCCCAAAGATGTTAACTGAATCCAGTGGAAGAAGATGAGACTATCAAGTACAATAGGACAGAGGGAAGAAAAGAAAGACCAGAATAGCGTCCTGGAAGCAACAGCATGTATATAATGCAGGTGTAGAGATGATACCACTATATGGAGTCCAAGTGAGGTTGGCCTCATGGTACACTTCACTAATAACCCCCACCCCTCAGACTACTATTTGACTCATTATCTTATTAATTCTTATCCTGGGTGCTCAGGCAATCAAGGAGTATGGAGTATATACTAATATTTCCTCATAAGTGAACAGAAATGCACAATCTTTCTCGTTGATCAATGAACCCAAGTCCCTACTTTAGCTTATAGAATAAACTGGATAAAACTTTTCCCATAAGCTTTCTTTCCTCTTTCTCAAATCCCCTAGTATTGAAGTCTTAAATAAATATCAGCACTACTGACTATTCCATTTACTAACAGTGTAACAAATAAGACAAAGATACATTTAGATATTTTAAAAATGTATCGGAATTATTAAGTGTGCAAACATTTTTAACTATCAATTGCAACTGTTGACTTCTCAACTCTGGAAAAACAGTCCTCCCATTTAGGTCTTTCATAATAGAAGTCAAAGGTGCTTGAGAATTCTGTTTGGGCTACCTTTTCCACAGCACAAGAATTAAAATCAGTTTTCAAGAAATGTATCTTCTAGCTCTTTCACCTTGACAGTTAATTCAATCAGTCTTTTAGGAAAGAAATTTTCCTAGTCTTTTATATAAATACCAAAGAGTCTCTCTCCAGTCAAAACAGTTAACTATCCAGAGGATTTTATTTAAACTGCCTCTCTTCCAAAATTCTATTCCCTATTAAAGGTATAGGAACAGTAAATACAGCATCTTTGGGAGGGGTCATTGAAGCCAAGGAGTACATAGACATAAAAATTCATACTACATAAATGGATGAATAGATAGATAAATCAATACAGAGAAGGTAATTTTTTTTTTTTTAGGAGAAGCACTAGCAGCTAGTAAGGTTCCAGAAAGATTTCATATAGGAACTGGTGCTTATGTTACACTGTATAAACAAGTATACAAATGTGAGCATTCTTATTGCCAGAGTTCCTAAGTTTTTATTAGTAACTTTCTTCATAATTTTCTAGTATTGTTAATGACTGTTTTCCTTTGCCTGCCTATATTATCTATATCTCAAATTGGTTTCCACAGAAACCACACAAATTTCTCAGTAAATAACTATAATGGTTATTGATACTAATAATCCCAATAAAAATAGATACTATAAAGATAATCTGACATAAGATATGGTATTAAACAATCATTATCAAGACAATAACAGAGCTAATGCTTTTTCCTCCTACTGGACACAACTGATATACTCTATCAGTATTTAGCAACTTACAGTCCTCCTTCCCACATCATATATATTATAAAAATGTGTTTTATTCATATTTTTCATCTTTTTTATCCCTTCTTACTCTCTTTGATAAATTACCCCCCACATAATAAACTTTATGTGCTTCAAAATGAATGACAAATAATGTATGACTATAGTATAATCTTCCATGTGAAATTTTTCTTGGGTAGAAATCTTAAAAGGAAATTTTTATAATATTTTACTGATATTTTAAACAATTCAAAAAGCTTAGAATTTCTTCACTGCCTGGGATAGAAAAAAGGGCTCTAGGATGCAAGATTATCAATTTTGGAAGAAAGGCAGTTTAAATAAAGTCCTCTGGATAGTTAACTTTTGACTGGAGAGAGATTCTTTGGTGTTTATATAAAAGACTAGGAAAATTTCTTTCCTAAAAGACTGATTGAATTAACTGTCAAAGTGAAAGAGCTGGAAGATACATTTCTTGAAAACTGATTTCAATTCTTGTGCTGTGGAAAAGGTAGCCCAAACAGAATTCTCAAGCACCTCTGACTTCTATTATGAAAGACCTAAATGGGACGACTGTTTTTCCAGAGTTGAGAAGTCAACAGTTGCAATTGATAGTTAAAAGTATTTGCACACTTTCTCACATTTTTAAAATATCTAAATATATCTTTGTCTTATTTGTTACACTGTTAGTAAATGGAATAGTCAGTAGTGCTGATATTTATTTAAGACTTCAATACTAGGGGATTTGAGAAAGAGGAAAGAAAGCTTATGGGAAAAGTTTTATCCAGTTTATTTTATAAGCTAAAGTAGGGACTGGGTTCATTGATCAAGTATCTGCTGGCATTTCTTTGTGCCAGCACCTCATAACATCAGGAACTATAAACTTCTCCCTGACTAAAAGTTGTATCTCACAACATGTTCACTGACACATCAGCATATGCTCACCAACCTGAAATAACAAAGCAACAAAATTATCTACCCATGTGGAAGAAGGCTATAAACTTTATGTGCTTCAAAATGAATGACAAATAATGTATGACTATAGTATAATCTTCTATGTGAAATTTTTCTTGGGTAGAAATCTAAAAAGGAAACTTGTATAATATTTTACTGATATTTTAAACAATTCAAAAAGCCTAGAATTTCTTCACTGTCTGGGATAGAAAAAAGGGCTCCAGGATGCGAGATTATCAAGAGTAAATCTTCTTACTGAATCTCATCAAAGAACTTGAGGTTTGTAAAAAGAAATTTACTTTATTGTTATTATATTTATGTTGATAAATATAAATGTATTAGGTACTTTATTACATGTACATGAATAAAAAGAAAATGTACAGTAATATTACAGGTTCAAAAGATATGTCAATCACAATGCTTCTGAATATTCAGGCAAAAAAAGACATTAAAAATTTCCATCATAGCTCCCTCATCCATTAGTTAAATGAACATCAATTTCATTTTTAAAATGTTTTTCTTTAGAATGTTAAGAAAAAAATTAATATCTAAAAACAAAATGTTCCCTTAGAATTATCCCCACAGTTTATAAATTTTTCACTACCTTTTCCTACTGCTTAGTTTTCCACAGGCACGCAAGTCAATAATACAATAAGAAGTTTCAGAAAAGGAGAACTGTCTATTCTACATACTACTTACGACTGATTCTGTAAGTAAAATTGTTCTCTTAAGAGTCAAAAATCTAGTCTAAAGTCAATTCATTCCAGAAAACCTAAAAGGAATATATCTATGACTTGTATTTTCAAAGGCATTTTAAATGTATCTCATGTTTCTCTGCTTCTCTTTATCCTCTTATTATAGAATTAAGAGAGTAATCAAAAGAATCTTTGATTCTCTTAATTCTTTGTCAAAATAATTGTACTGGTCTTTTGAAAGAGTTAACTGAATTAGGCCAGAGAGGTACCAAAAAGAAAATAACAGTTTCCATGTTCACCAGTTTGGGAATTTGCCTCAAACAAGTACGGAGGGCAAAGAGAGCTTTGCTGTGACACTGTGGAAGACTTCTTGTTGCCACAACTGGCAAATGAATAAGTCCTGGGCATGAGGGAGAAGAACCAAGGAAGACAATGAGGCTGTGAACCCAGCTGACTGCAAGAATGATGGCACCATCAATGAAATTAAGGCCATTTAGAAGGGTAGGTTTGGCAAAGAAAGAAAATGAGCTCTGTGTTCTGGACATATTGAGTTTGAGATGTCTACAGGATATCCAATTAGAAATGTCCAGTAGGTAATTGGTAATGCAGACTAGAACTCCAGACAGAGAACAGGAATGGCCATATGGATTAGGGAGACATGGGCATGTGTGAAGGCAGTAAGGAAGGAGCTAGTAAATAGGAAGAGAATGAAGATTATGGTGGGGGCGAAATAATCATGGGGGGTAATTTGTCAAAGAGAGGAAGAAGCGATAAAAAGACGAAAAAGATGAATAAAGCACATTTTCAAAATAATAGTTCATGGCAGACTCAGTACATTTTCTTTTTGGATGAGACTGATTAGTGAGGAAAATGCACCAGACATAGTATACTTAGATTTCAGCAAAGCACTTGACAGTAACTCATGGTGTGTTTGTAGTGGATACAGAATAGATGATACGATAATACACTTAGGCAGACTAGGAACTAGTTCAATGACCATCCTCAAAGAATAGTTATTGATGGGCTGATGTCAAATGGAAGAAGATTTCTAATGGAATACCCCAGTGATCTGTCCTAGCTTGAAGGTATGACTTGAAAGGAGGAAGAGATGACATCCTTGTCATATTTTCTGATGACAAACAATTTTAAGGGTTAGCCTATAACTCTGGACAACAGAATCTAGGTCCAAAAAGATTGAATGATGGTTAGCTAAACAATGGGGTCCAATCAAATAAGTTTTGATTAGGATTTAATTAAATTAAGCTCCTTGTTAATCTCTAAGATCCTTTTCAGCTCTAAATCCTTTCAGTATAAAGTACAAAACACTGACCATGGTTCACATGGACAAAAGCCACTTATGTTTCTTAATATTTCCATTTGAGGCTAATGTGTTTATAACCATAATAGCAAAAATAAAGAACTCTCCTTAGGAAGAAAGCACTTTGAAAAAAAAAAGATGTGAACTTTTAGGGGAACAGAAATTTCTATATGATTTTAAAATAAAATTAGCAAGCTTATCCCTATTTTAAAAATAATTTTAGATTAAAAAAAAGAGACTTACCTAGGATTGTAGAGCATTTTCTCTAAATTAAATTCTTTAAGATATCGAATAACTGCTGCCAAACAGCAAATCACAGGCTTATCCAAATTTAATATTCCAGAAAAACTCTGGGAAGCTAAGAAAAAAGATTATTTCCTTCCATTAAAAACCATTATCTGCCACAATTAAAACACATGTTATTAAATGTCATTTTATAATTATTTAAGTAATGAACAATTTTTAAATCTACTAAAAAGCCTTTTACAAATCAATAACAGCCATCTTGAAAAAGCTTCCTACTTAGAGCAGTGTATGATTCCAACTTCAAGTTTTTATGAATGCAATAATAACCATCATTTTAATGATCCAAGATCCCTTTCATCTAAATCTTAATTTATAGCGGTATCAAAAATGATCAAATCCTTTTCACGTAATGGGCGAAAAGAACCAAAGGACATATGAAAATCAATATTGGATCCAGAAATTCATCTCAAGTCTTCTGAATCAAAATTAGTGGTTTAACCAGCAGAGTATGCTGCTACTCTATAGTTCAATATGAAAAAGCTTAGCAATGTCTGTTGCCTGAGTTATTATATATTCACATATTTTGTGATGACCAATATTATTAAAATTGGGTGCCGGTACTAGAAATTTCCCAAAATGGCAAAAATGGCATGTTCCAGCTGAATAAATCCTTCATGAATAAATGAATGAATGAATGATAGTCTAACTACTCTAAATTCAGATGATCTAAGTTACCCTGAACCACAGCCACTGTAGTGATACTAACAGTGACTGATGATGCCCTCTTCAGGGAGAGGCAAAAACCTGATAAGAACATATGTACCATCTACTCCCACAAGAATCTATCACCAAATGGTAACCAGTAATGGTATACACACATTATTAAAGTGGTAGCAATAAAGTGGGAAGCCCTTTAATGAAATTAACTGACTTCAGACTCCTACATAATTTTTATTTATTGTAGATTGAGAATTTAGCAGTTATGCCTTTATCCAAATCTCAACTCAACAAAATACTTGAATTCTGCCTAGAAATAATAAAAACTGTACCTTTAGCATCAAGTACTTCTGCATAAAACTCAGTGATTTGCTGGAAAGCATGACTGTATTCAAAATAAAGGTTATCCATCCTCTCTACTCGAATTCTGTCATCCCGTATGCTGAAAGAATTAAATGACAAATTCAATCTTAAGTTGTTTTCTTAGCTAATCTGATTAACTAGAAATGAAGAGACAACTTTTAGTCATCTTGAATTATCTGCTTTCAGATACTTCCCTCCAAAATAACCCTAACCCTTCACACCAATCTATAGTTAAAGGAAATTCAAATCGAAATCCTATATAGAGATAAAAAATGTTAATTTATATTGTTATCTTATGTTGTAAGAGATCCTTTATGCAGATCATCTTCTCAGGATTCAGATAAAATGACCCAAGGTAAATCTAAGATGTAATAATAATAATAATAATAATAATTGGCACCAACTATTGCTATTCCACCTGACATACCATACGCAATTTTAAAATTCTTTATGAAGAAAATTAACTGTGCTAAAACTATTTTAAGGTAGAACGTATGTTATACTTTATGGTGTACCACATATAGAAACAATAATTGAAATTTATAGCTCATTTCCACTTATATGTGTTTAAACATTCTATTAATAAAATAGATTATTATAAAGTGGTAATTCTTAGATAGGGACTCTATACCTGCATTATTAGAGATGAAGTCCTTGTCTGAGTAGCATTTTTAAAAATCATTTCTACCGCACTTCTCAACTAGAAAGAATAAATGCTACTTAGATCAAGTTAGACTTATACTTTGTTGATCCCTTATTTCCAATCAGAAGCTATTAGAAGGCAAATGAGCTGAGAAGAGCAAAGGTCATCCCTATCTTTGGTCTCTGGCCTCTAAAGACAGAATTAATAAAGTCAACTATAGTAAATTGTATTATTCATTTTGATCAATATCTACTGTAACTGAGATAGACAATAATACCATTGTACACATTGGCATTTAATCAGTTATTGTCCCTTTCCACAACTGGACAGTGTAACCTATAACCCTCAGATATTTCTGTTGGTAAATGAAAAATAAGATGAGATAACGACATGGATAACAGAGAATTTATTTATGCCTGGCACTAAAATGTCTCTTGCATTTTGGTGGTCTAACTAGAGAAGTACTGTCTCCTAGTCCTAGACATGATTCTATTAACAATATAATATGATATACATAATATATATTATAATATAATATATTATGTATTATGTGACATGATATATAATAATATAACATAACCATATCATAAGAATAATATTCATCTAGCACCTTGAGGTTTACAAAACATGTGTTATTTCATTTGATCCTCATAACAACCCTGTGAGGAAGGTGCTGTTGTTATCCCCATTTTACAGTCAAGGAAATTGAAGCAAAGAGAGATTAAGCGAATTGCCTTATTCACCCAGCTAATAAATGTCTGAGGTAAGATTCGAACTCATGTCTTTCTAACTCTAAGCCTAGCACTATATGCACTGTGCCAAATGATGCTGCCTCTTTATACCCTAGTAACCCTGCCCTCCACCTACATAAGAGCCTGGAGGATGGAGATTCTAATCACCTGGCACTTCTGCAGTCTATAATTACAAAGTCATACGTCCTAGGCTCCTAATCCCTATGACTGCCATCAGGAGGAGAGGCTTCTGTCTGCTATCTCTCCCTAGACTCTTGTCCCCATCCAGTTCACTCCTCTTTTAACCTTCCCCCTTCTTTCCATTCTGTCCTTTAGAATCCAACTCTAACATTAACAAATTCCCCTTCATCCCAGGTCTCTTCTTTCCCCACACATGCTTTCTATCTTCTCATGCTAATGGAAACATGCCTTTCTCCTGAAGACATCACATCTCTGACCACACTTCTCAAGTGCTGACTCCTCTCTTTCCCAGTCCACCACCAACCCTAAGAATACACTGGTCCAGGAAGAAGATTAAGCATTATTCCCGACCCCCTGCCCTCAATGACACCATCACTCAGCAATCTCACTTCCTTCGAGGTTCACTCTGTCTACATCACTCAATTCAGTTCCTCGTGGCTATGCTCTTATACCCTCTCTAGGTCGCTTTCTTTCTTTTCTCAAGGAAGCCAGCACCTGACTAATAGTTTTCCCTTCATCACATCACCTCCATCATTATTGAGGGCTTCAAAATATACTTAGATGACCTTTGAATAACACCCTGGCCTCCCATTTAAGAACTTTTTCAATTCCCATGACCTACATCTTCAGTCTACATCAAGAGCCCGTAACATGGCTTAAATCTCACCATCAGCCATTACTGGGATACCTGTTTGATTCTACTTACACATTCCAGAGTCCCTCTCTTCCTTAAAGACATAGGTCAGGCACATCTTCAGTGTGAAGACTTTCATGATCTCCCCAATTGTATGGTCCTCTCTCCCAAACTACTTTTTGGGTATTTATTTATTAACTTTATATTTATACATTTTTATATGAGCTGTTCCAAAAGTCTTAGTGAAATCTTAAGCCTTTAACAGATATTATTAAAATTATCAAGACTTCTGGGACACCCTGTAAGTACTTTTTGTCTCTCCCATTAAAAAGTAGCTCATTGCAAGTAGAGATGGTTTTCATCATTTGTATTTGTATCCTCAGTGCCTAGCACAGTATCTGGTACATAATAGGAGATTAATGAATATTCTTGATTGATTAATCTTTTATTTCTCATCCCTACACTCAGTAGAAGGTAAGCTCCTTGAGGGCATGAGCCAGGATGACTGACCCCATCAGTGAACCTTAAAAGGAATGATTGTCTTCTAGCTCTCCATCCTTTCTCTCGGGAACAGACAGCATAACAGAAAACCTTGAATCTTAAGGCAGCTAGGTGGTATAGGGGATAGAACATTGGCCCTAGACTCAGGAGGACCCGAGTTAAAATCCAGCCTCAGACACTTACGAGCTGTGTGACCCTGGGCAAGTCACGAAGGAAGGAAGGAAGGAAGGAAGGAAGGAAGGAAGGAAGGAAGGAAGGAAGGAAGGAAGGATTTCTATTACGTTAGGAAGAAGGTAACAAAAGGTGACTCTGTAAGTCCTGCCCACTATTTCTGAGGAAGCTGCTGAGATCCAAATATGTTTAGCTCTCCCCTCTTAAGAACTAGAAGAAAATAATAAGCAGATGTACTAGACACCTGGTCCATGAAGGGCATGCCTACAGTTTCCCATGCCATTTGACAATCCAGTCATTTGACCTGCTTCTGCCAGCTTGTACTGACACTCTTCTTACTGGATCTCCACACCACTGGTCTTCCAGAAACACACACTCTCTGCCCCTGACAAATTAATCCACACATCCTTGCAAGCCTTAGGACCCAGCCTAGTTATTAGAACTCACATATTTGTTGTATGAATACCAACTAGCCCCTTTTCCAATGTCCCAGAACAAACTCCCTACCTTCCCTGGCCACTACTCCATATGTATTGTCTTCTCCTTCTATAGGAAGCTTCTTGAGGAAATAAGTTATCTCCTTTAAAATATTTGTACCCCAAGCACTTAGCACAATGTTTGGCACCTAATAAATACTTTTTCATTTATTCGTCACTTGTTAGCACAATGGCTTAAGCATAGTAAGCACTTAATAAATGTTTGCTGAATTAAATATATCCCCCAAATAGCTAGAAAACAGATGTAAACTAAAAATTAAGTGAAAAAGAACCCTGAGTAGCATAGCTGTCACAAAGGCCATTTTATTCCAGGGGAGCAATAGGGCCAAACCTGGGCTTACCAACCCGACAACGATAAGGCACCAGATAGAATCAGAAGAGATTGACCTTAGTGGTAAGTAATGATGTTAGTAAATGATGTCATGCTCTAACAATAAATAATATCAGAGAGGGGACTAAAGAACTATATAAAGCAGAAAGGAGAAAAGCACAGCAGTCTAGGGACATTTGTCAGGAGGACAAATAACCAACATGTATCATTTGCTAGCATTTATATGGTACTTTAGTGTTTGCAAGAGGCAGCCAGGTGGCACAGTCAATAGCGTTAGGCCTAGAGTCAGGAAGACTCATCTTCCTGAATTCAAATCTAGCGTCAGATACTTCCAGCTGTGTGACCCTGGACAAGTCACTTAACCCTGTCTGCCTCAGGTTCCTAATCTGTAAAATGATCTGGAGAAGGAAATGGCAAACCACTCCAGTATCTTTGCCAAGAAAACCCCAAAGGGGATCACGAAGAGTCAGACACAACTGAAATGTCTGAACATCAAAATCAAACTTCAGGTTTGCAAAGCACTTTACAAATATCTCATTTGATCATCATACCAACCCTGGGAGACAGGTGTTAGTATTATCCCCATTTTACAGAAGAGGAAACTGAGGCAGAAGCCACTAAATGACTTGCCTGCAGACATATAGCTAGTTAATATCTGAAGTTTATTTGAATTCAAGTCTTCCTGACTAGATGCAATACTGTGTGCATACTGCACCATGTAGCTGCCTAGTCCCTGAATATATTACAGAGCAAGATGGAAGATGTTCATAATGATAACTCTGAGTCATCAATAAAAAGTTAAAATATCTTCCATAAATACTGTTTAAGAAGGCAGAAGAATACACTATGCATTTAAAAAGATATCCATTAACGATATCTAAAATCCTTTCAGGAATGGGTTAGACTAGACAGCTGCTGAGATCCATTCTGATTTTCTGGTTCTGTGAAAGTTTCAAAAAGCTTAAAGGAATAAGCTTCACTTTCCAGAAAATGCACTTCTGTGGAATGCTTCATTCTCCAACAATGTTGGATGAATGAGGCATCATCATATTATATTTGTAAAATGCATAAATGTGAAAGGGGAATACTGTTGTGACAAAAGGGTCTCAGTGAGTGCTTCATGTCTGGAAAGAGTAAATTCAGAAAAGCTTTACTGGGAAGAGTAGGATTTCAAAAGCCATTTCAATAATACAGAAAAAAAAAAACATTCTAAAACAAAGCAAAACCTCAACCAACAAAAATACTGGGTGCAAAAATTAAGTATTCCTTGAAATGACTGAAGATTTACTGCTGATATAATCAAATACTTCAGATCTTCTAAACCAACAAACCTTCAAACCAAGGCTTTAACAATGGGATTTAAGGATTAGTTCAGGAGTAATCCAATGCAACCTTATTTCATAGGAAATTTACCTGAAAAAGAAAAACCTATTTAATTTGTTCAATCTTTCAGATAATGTACTATGGAAGAAAATTTAGTCTCATCAGAACCCTCAGCTTTTCTCCTTATAGTGGAAGATTTCACTAAGTAACTAATGAGGGCCATGTAATGTTGGAGCACCTCAATTACACAACCAGTGGTTACACTCTCACAGGCAACAATCTGCATTGACAAGGATGAACAAAGGATTCTTTCTCATTTTATGTGTTAATACTTCATGAACTAAATTAATTTTATAAAAGTAAACACAAATGACATTTTAAAGATTATATTCAACAAATTTACTTTATTTTCAGATAAAGATATAAGATGTATTCAACTCCCATAAGGCAGAGGGTATATCAATGTCATTCTCTCTAAATAACAAGTAACCAGGCATTTGAATTCCAAATAAGAATCAAGATTCTGCCTTTAGATCAAAAAAATCAATCACATGAAGATGTTTCCTCAAGCAGCAAAATTACGCAAAGAAAATTTCTAATTGTGAGGAAATCTCAATAATGCAACTCAAGTGGGAGAAAAAGAAATTAGCACATCCCATTATTTGGAAGTTGACTGTAAAAGATACATAACTGAGATACATAACATGGCACTGCAGACAGTGCCAGAATTGGAAGCAGGAGATCTGGGTCTGAATCCAGTCTTAGATACTCACTGATTTTGCGACCATAGGCAAATCACTTAATCACTCAAAAACCTCAGTTTCTGAACATGCGGATAATATCTCATAGGGTTATTGTAAGCAAAGTGCTTTGAAACGGAAGCTTCCTTCAAGGAAGCTTGACTACTTGAAATCTTCCCTAATCTTCTAGCTGTTTACCATTTCTCCCCCTCAATCTTCTATTTTCTTATCTTACTACATGTGGCGGCACCGCCCCTGCCACCATAGAAAGTATACTCCTGAAGGGCAATGGACTGTTTTTGTTTCCATGTTCCTATAACCTAGCACAGTGGGTACATGAGGGGCACTTAATAAATGTTTGTTAAATGTGAGCTATTACTGTTATAATTTACACATTTTTCTACTTTATTCCATTAACATTTATTGATGATTTTGATTTTAGAAATTTTTTTAAAAAGATGAAGGATATATTAAGTGCTTACTATATATATATGCATTTGGAGTATGAGGTCATTGAACTTAGCAAGATGGTTTTACATTAAAAACAGTTTTTATTACACGTTTATAGTGTGTGAGGTACAACAGTAAATGGTGTACATTGCAACAGGTGCCGAGGGGAGACAAAAAATTATGGAAGAGCCAAGTCTTACCCTTCATAATCTAACTGGAGAAAGGAAAAGGGGGATGGCCCTAACAAGATAAGGTGAAATCTCTCCTATTAGAGCAGAGTGACTCAAATGTAAAGTCCAAGGTTCCAGTGAGAGGGGAAATGAGGATGATCTGACAGCAGAAGGTATAGTGTAGAGGTGGCCAGAAAGAGTCATTTAGAGTATCCATGCTATGTAAAGCATTACCCTACAAAGGTTTGCAGAGTACTACACTGACCTTACACTGTGCTTCCCCATGCAAACCCAACTGTGTTGTCCAATTTATCTTGGAGGCTCTCTGTTGAGTTTACTTTGCCACAGAGAGTAAAGGCTGCACTTCTGGGAAGCAATTCTCAACTCAAGATGGGTATAAACCGATTTAAAAGGAAAATGTGAGAAGGTATTAAAAGGAGGGCTTTCTCCCATCTGTAGCTTTCTGTGTAGCCAGGAGGAGTCGGGCATAGAAAACTATTATAAATCTTCCCACTAACTTTCTTTTCCTATGAATTATCCTTAATACCTCAATCTCCAGAAAGCCAGTGAAGGTATTATTTAGCAACTCAAAAAACAATGACCTTACATAAGCTCCACAATGTTCTTAATACAAGTTCCTAAAGAGAACACAGGAGACAGCTGGGTTCCTCAATTACTCTTCTAATGAATGTTTTGTTTGATAAGCAGATAAGGATTTAGAAACCCATTAAATCTGAAGAAAATGGACTTGTCAGTTTTCCAACTAATTCTTCTAGGCTTTCATGGAAGCCTTGCAAGAATGTTAAATTCACAGTTTTGCAATTTGTATATTAAACATTCACATACAAATGCTTTTCACAAATTGGTTAGAGTTATGAAACCTCATATCTGTTATTTCCCTGTAATTCTTAATTAAGGAGATCTGTGTGGTAAATCCAAATCTACATATCTTTGAAATGAAAGTCTATTTAGTAACACTGGAGTTATAATGAACAATATCCTACCAGCAATTCTGTCCAACAAAATCTTAGCATTCCCTGCATTAAAAAAAAAAAGGCCAACCGTTTGCAGGACCAGTTTTGGCAGTCTGAGAAAAGAAACTCTCAGTTTAAAATGTATCCTTACAGTACAATTACAGTCAAACAGACAAAGCCAATTGATGCTCTATTTTTGGGGTGCTCTAGAGATCAAGATAAAGCAATGGATTGAAAAACTTGAACTCTAAAACATTAAGAAAAATTACCTGAAGTTTTTAGTCCTCCTGGAACTAGAGTTTAAAAACTTGACATTACATTTGGCATTACATACACAGCTGTCAGTGTGGGAAAAGTACAGAACTTAAAGAGTCAAGAGATTCAAGTGGAAAACCCACTTCAGATGTATACAAGCTATAAGATTATATACAGTCACTTTTCCTCTCTAAGACCTCAGTTTCCTCATCTGTAAAATGTGGCTAACAACAAAGATGAGGATTGAGGAAAGGTCATAAGAATGGCAATTAAGAGATCACTGATGACTTTGGAGAGAGCTATTTCAGTTGGCTGGATAAGGCTGAAAGCCAAATTGCAGAAGGTTTAGAAGAGAGTGAGAAGAGAGGAAACGGAAGCTCCTTTTTCAAAGAGTTTAGCTGAGAATAGAAGCAGAGATAGAGGATAATAACTTGAGGTGGTAGGATAAAGTGAGGGATTAAGAATGGAGGAAGCTGGGGGCAAAGAATTAGAAATTGAAGGGATGCCCATCAAATGGGGACTGGCTGAACAAATTGTGGTATATGGTTATGATGGAACATTATTGTACTATAAGAAATGATGAGCAAGATGCTCTCAGAAAAATCTGGGAAGACTTAACATGAGCTGATGCAAAGTGAAATGTACTATGTACAAAGTAACAGCAATATTGTGAGATGATCAGCTGCAAATGACTTAGCTATTCTCAGCAATACAATGATCCAAGGCAACTCTGAAGGACTTAGGATGAAAAATGCTATCCAACCCCAGACAGACTGAAGCACATTTTTTTTTTTACTTTCTTTGTTTTCCTTGAGGGTTTTTATTTTTGGTCTGTTTTCTTTCACAACATGACCATTATGGAAATGTTTTACATGACTACACACGTATAACCTATATCAAATTATTTGCCTTCTCAATGTAGAGGAGACAGGGGAAAGGAGAGAATTTGGTACTCAAAGTTTTTTTAAAAAGCGAAGGTTAAAAACTGTTTTTACATGTAACTGAGGAAAAGTAAAATACTAAGTAAACATTTTAAAAAAAAGAACGGAGGAAGGCAGCAGTGAAGGAGCCAGGGAGGACACATTGAATACTTAGAGAGTAAAGATGACAGCAGAAGTCTGTTAAAGAAGAAGGGAGAGGATGGTATCCAGGAGTTGGCCTTGACAAGGAAAAGAGCTACCTTTTCATCAGAGCCTAAAGGGAAGACTATGCATAGGGATGATGTCAGAAGGAAGTGAGTTGGAGGGAAAAGGGAGAAGAGGGACTTTTCAGCAAATGGCCAAACATAGGAATGCACTGGTGTCCAGAAGCGGGAAAAGTAGAGAATATTCAAGAAGAAAAAAGAACAGAGAAAAAGGAGGCTGAGGATCCAGAAAACGAACCCTTTTAAAAAAAAAAAATTATTTACAGTTTTGCTTAGGGTGGGCCCTGCTAAACTACAAACCTAATTGGAGCAAAATGACCCTGGCCAGTGATGCCATTGTACCATATCTCTGTAAATGTATTCAGTTCTGTTTCACATGCGCTGCAGAGGTTTGGGGGTATTTATTTCTTAAACACGGACCTAATTATTAAAAAAATGTAATTCTTAGAGGTCTGTTAACCAACAAATCCTCACACTACATTACATTTCTCTTGTTCATAGAGTCTAGTTTCATCTATATTGTCTTCCTTCTGCAGCGAGATGATGGAGGGTAAGACTTGGATCTTCCATTGATTTTGTCTCCCCATGGCACCTTTCACAGTGGGCACCATTTGCTGTTGTACCTTGCATGCTATAAACAGGCAACAAAAAAATATTTCTAGTATAAAACCATCTTGATAAATATATGGTCATATTCAGAATGTTTTGATATGACGATGACAAAGAAAACAAAATTTGTGGAAGTCTTTTATCACTGAAAAATAGGACCAGAGGAGAAAGGAGAAAAAGAAATGGGATCATCTAGTTTGGAGCAAACACTAAGGCCATTTAATAGTGGCCATTCAAAGGAAGGAGAAGGGAAGAAAAAAAATCTTTACCCACCTCTACCTAAAGAGAAAACGAAGCAGCCTGAAATGCAGCCAAGAATGACTTACCAGATATAAAGAATTACTTGACAATAAAGGATCATCTTTGAAATAGGTTAATTAAAATCCTACTGATTATGAAAGCTTTAAATTTTCCCTTGGAAGTTTCTGAACAGAAGAGATTCCCATATGCCATGTAGTACTCAAAAATCATAATCTGTATCTACAGAATATTAGAAAGATTATATCAGGTTATTAGAAAGATGATACAAAAACCTTTTAGAGATCTATTATAGTTGGCCTATTCTTCTCAAATAGGCTATCTCTGCCCTTTCCTCTGCCATTTCCTCTAGCTGGAACCTCTCCTTGTGAAATCTGAGCACCTTCCAGGCTAGAAACTTTACATCTCCCAAGCCAACTCATTGATTGACAAGCCCCTGACTGTGACTTCAAGGGTGAGAAACCAATCAGACAAAAGAAAGACCTCACCCCCTCCTATAAAACATACGGTCCTCTTTGGTAACTCTCATTTGCCTCAATGCTTCGACTGAAGAATGGAGGAGTTCCAAGAGGAAGAGATGATTCCCTTCTTGACACAGCCTGAAAGACTATCTGGTAGCAGCTCTGGAAACCTTCTTGCTGATAACTCTTCCATATTCTGTTTTGGATGTCAGATATTCACCAGGTTAGGGGACAGACGCTGCCCTAGCTTCTTATTTATTGTTTCTTCCTCCCCCCATTCCCTTCCAGCCTTCGGTGTCTCCAATTAAACTACATAGTCTTTTTGAATAAAAGAGTTTATTGTTTTTAAGCTTTGAATTATTGATTTAATCTTTCTGTAAAGCCCCTTTACAATACCAGCAAGAGACTACCCCAAGGTCCCATCTAGTCAAGTATTTCTATGATTCTGCAACTACTGGCTTGCAATGACAAAAAAAGAAAAAACTTTTTGGTGGTCAGAGAGCCTTATACACCCCCCCCAAAAGGAGTTAATGATAAAAACAATGGCCTCTCCACACACCAAAATATTTATAGCAGCATTTTTTTTTAAGTAGCAAAGAACTGGAAACAAAATAGGAATCTATCAATTGGGTAACAGTTGAGTAAACTGTGGTATGGGAATGTAACATAATTATTTACTAGGCTTTAAGAAACAATGAATATGATGAATACAAAGATGAATAGGAAAACTTTGATCCCTTCTCCCCTGCAGCCTTCTCACCCTGGAACACTCCACCATCCTGAAAGCCCCCTTCTCCCATTAATGAGTTTCTCCCAGCAACTCCATTCTGAGGAAAGACCAAGGCCAGCCATCTTCATTCCTCTCCTACCTCTGTTTCTAACTCTACACCATTTCTTTGTGGATACCTTCCCTCTCTAATTTTTCTGGTCCCTTTTGGGTGTTGTCTTCCCTCTTAGAATGTAAGCTCCTAGAGGGGAAAGACTGTCCTCCTATTTTCATGTATTTATATCCCCAGCACTTACCACAATGTTTAAGACTTAAATGCTTATTGGCTTTTTATTGACTTATACAAACTGATAATAAGTGAAGCAGAATTAGGAAAACAATATACACTATAACTACAACAATGTAAATGGAAAGCAGAACAATAAACAAGGGAAAATAGAATACTGCAATATTACAATGACTAAGGTCGGCCTCAAAGCAAAGAATGAGAAGGCACTTCCTACTCAAGCCCTTATAGAGATGGTGGATTATGGGTAGGAAACACTGGCATATGACATCAGACTTTTCCAATATATTGGTAAGTTTTTATGAGGTATGGGGTTTTTTTTTCCATCTCTTTTATTCTTTGTTGTAAGAGATAGTTCCCTTGGTGCAGAAAGGAGAGAGAGAAATATTAGGAGATTCAGTTGATTTTAAAAAATCAATATTAAAACTTAGAAAATAAATAAATTTTTTAATGAGACCTTGAAAAGTTAATATATAAAGAATTCTTCCAAACACAATAGCAAAGTATGAAAATACACGTAAGTTTTTAAGTTCAAATTCAAATAAGTGGTTTTGGAATATTCTATGTCTATTTGTAGCTCACAATTTTCTGAACAAATGAGTGTGACACAAAGTCTTGTGCAAACTACTGTGGATCATATGCATTTTTAGTGTAGGGTTCCTATTCTTATTTTGTGATCAAAAGGAATACACAGGAGGAAAGGAATGTTATGACATTTATTAAGCTCCTACTGTGTCCCCTTGGACACTTTGCTAGGTGCTATAATAATCTAAAATATACCATCTATTTATATGCCAATTCAAATATTAGTTTCTATTTTATTAGCTATTATCTTATAAAGACTTGATAAAAAGATTATCTCAATATAATTGTACATCAAAAACCTAGTAAATCTTTCTTGCAGATCACAAGATATTTTCTTCAGTGACAAAGCCCCAAAATCATTATGTAACATTCTATCTCCCCTTGAGGAAAACAGCAGTCACCACTCTTCCCTGAGCGCTCTATCGTGTTACATAATCCTGAACACTGAACATTAAACCTTTCTTGAATCACCACATCATTTCTTTGTACATGTTCACAAGCATTATTTTTTAGTGATCTAACAGAATCAAAACAGTAATACTCAAACATGGATTAGGTCCATTAGCAAGCTCATGAATGCTCTGTACTGCCACAGACAGCTTTCTGAAATAATGCTGTGAGGTACTGCCCCTTTCGTATGTGGGCATTTCATTTGCTGAAAGGGACATAATAGGGATATTTTATGTGAAACACTGAGAAAAGCAGCTTGAGGAGAAACGCAGACGGTGATGAAAGAAAAGTAGCCCCTCAGATAAATGTTTTAAAAGGACCTCAGAGAGAGCAGCTGTTTAGAAGGAAAGATTAAAATTGAATTGAATGATGGTAGAAATAGTGGCTATGCATCATTTCCTAGCAGCTAATGTGAATATGACTTTTCAGGCCATCGAATGTTATTGCTGGAGGCAGGTAGGTGATGCAGTGGATAGAGCACCAGCCCTGAAATCTGGAAGACCTGAGAGAAAATGCCTGGTGCAGAGATAGAGTGTCTTGTTTGTGGAATAGCCAGGAGGGCAGTGTCACTGAAACAAAGTGAACAAGGTAGGCAGTAAAGTGTAAGAAGACTGCTAGTCAAATCCACTAATTGGAGGGAAGGAGAATCCTTAGCTAAAAGGGAAGAGCTGACTTGGTGAAAGGCTGTCTTGAGCTCCAGCACCACCATAGCATGAAAGTACAGAAATCTCTCAAAGGCTTGACCTTTACTATCTTCTATGGATTGGCATGTTTGAGAAGGAGGGTAGAGAAGGTCCCTCAAAGCCTCCAGAAAACAAGATGTGAATAATTTTGCAGATCTTAGTATTTACAGGAAACTGCTTTTCACTGAAAGTGTCATACCACAGACCTAGAAACCTTTGCATAACCCAGAATTAGGGATATTACCTAACATAGCTTAAAATTGCTTCATTGGCCCAAGAATAGCAAAGAAGCAGCCCTGTCCTGCAGGAAAGTAGAGAAACCCAGAATAGGAATGGTCTATTCAACAGATAACATGTGATGAAGACTGTTCCTCAAAGAGGCCACAGACATCCAGTCCTGCAGTCCAGGGTCATGAGTTGTCCAAGGAACATGGGTTTCCCTGTTCATCTGCCTCAATGCTAGATTTCTCTGTTTGTGCTCACTCCTCTGAACAGACACTATCCGCAATGGTGAGAAAGTATAATACATGATTGTTGCATAGAACATTATATTTTGATTATCTCTGATTTTACTTTCTTTCTTTTGCTTTCCAGTAAATGTTTCATTTCGGTTCAAGTTATTTATTCTGAGAATAATATAACTTACTCCCCAAAGAAAGCAGAAACTGGACCAATTCAGAACTTTGCTCCAGAAGTGTCACACAGCCCATCCCTAACATCAAATCTGAAGTCAAGAAGTAGGCTAGAAGAATGGGCAACTAAAAAAGAATCCCACCATAATAATCTATGATGGTGGCACAGACACTCAGGACTCAAACGAAGGAAGTTTTCCAAAACATCCAAAAGAAATGTGTCAGAAAAAAACACAGGTGGGGCACAAACTCAATTAGATTCCCTGGAACAGATGAAGCAAGAGTAAAAAAAAATTTTATGTAGGAAATGAGAGCGCTCAAGGAAATAACTGAAGACAAAATGAGAGCAATGACAGAAAAACTTGGAAAGGGAATTTTAACAGCTTGGCACAAGAGTATAAAAACTTTGCCCAGATAACCAACTCCCTAAAAATTAGAATGGACCAAGCAGAAGCCAATGATTCTATAAGGAAACAAGAAATATTAAGACAAAGTCAAAAGGCTGAAGAAATAAAAGAAAATGTAAGCTATCTCATAGCTTACATGATATCAAATCAAAGGTATATCTTATCTCAAAAAACAACTGACCTAGAAAACAAATTAAAGAGAAAATATTTAAGAATCATTGGACTATTTCAATACCATGACCAAAAAAAAAAATAAAAACAACCTAGATATCCTATTTCAAGAAATCTTAAAAGCAAACTGTCCAGACCTTTTGGAACCAGAAGGCAAAGAAATAGAAAAAAATAATCTTGTTACCTCCAGCAAGAAATCCCAAAATGAAAACTCCAAGGAAAATCATAGTCAAAATCCACATCTTCTAGGTCAAAGACAAAATAGCCAGAAAGAAAGAATTCAACGACCAAAGAGTCACAGTCAGGTTCATACATGCTTTACCAACCACAACCATAAAGAAGTGGAAAACATGGAATATGATATTCCAGAAGGCAAAGGATACGGGCCAAGAATAACTTACCTAGCAAAACTGAGTATAATACTATGGGGGGGGGGGGGATAACCTTTAATGAATTAGAAGACTTCCAAGTATTCCTGGCATTCCTGGTGAAAAAGCCCTGAGCTACAGAGGAACTCTGAAGTTCAAATACAGGAGTGAAGAGAAACATAAAAAAGGTAAATATGAATAAACAATAATAAAGGACTGAACAAGGATGAACCGCTTACATTCAAATACAGGGAGGTAGTACATGTATCCCCCATCATCATCAGGATTCAAAAAGGAAATCTAATTGCACAAGGCCTGGGGGTTGTTCTCTTGTCTTGATGATCTTAAGAAAGCAATGGAAAGAGAAGGAAAGAGGAATACACTGGGTAAAGTGGGGGAAAAAAGTCAGGGAACGTTATTTTAAATAATCAGGGTGCACAAATACATAGCTATACAAACAAGGAGGAGAAGGTGGAGAAGAAGAGCTGAAACTTGAATGGTACTCTCATCTGAATTGGTCAAAGAAGAGAAGAACACACACACAGAGGTAGGTACTAAAATACATTCCACTCAATAAGGAAATTGGAGGGAAAGGAGATGAGGAGTGAGGGGGAATTAAAGCGAGGGTAGGTTAAAGAAGAGATTAATTATAAGTAAAACAAACTCTAACAAACTCTAAAATATTTATAACTCTTCTGGACATGACAAAAGATCGGAATCTGAGGGGATACTTATAAACTGGGGAAATAAATAAATTAGGGTACATAAATGTGAGAACACTATTGTGCTAAGGACTAATGATGAAACATGCTATCTACTTCCTTTGTTAAAAACGTGAAGGACTCAGAATGCAGAATGAGACAAAAAAAAATTGAACATGGCTAATGTACAAATTTGATTTGACTGACTATACAGTTTTGTAGTGGATTTTGCTTTTCTTATGTTCACAGGTGGGATGAGGGAGTCAGGGTAGGGGTAGAGAAAGAAGGTAGAGCTTGGCTGATTAAAACAAATAAAATATTCAAAAGAAAATAGTTTACTCTGTTATTCTGACTGACTTGTGAAAAGGAGAAGCATACAGGTTGGGGCTCAGGGGCTCTATCTGTGAAAATTAACATGTATTTCTCCCACACTTATTTACCCCTAGAATCCTGAGAGTGAGTTGTAGCACCAAGCACAGCTGATCTCCCTTTCTAGAAAACACCCCAGGCTTACCAGTGTGAATGTAGGTTGGGATGAATCAGCCCTGACAGAGAAAGAGAGTTCCTGAC
The DNA here is from genome assembly GCA_028646595.1 of Phalanger gymnotis. Taxonomy (NCBI): domain Eukaryota; kingdom Metazoa; phylum Chordata; class Mammalia; order Diprotodontia; family Phalangeridae; genus Phalanger; species Phalanger gymnotis. Next base: position 362,102,300 of record CM053622.1, on the reverse strand, counting down.
CCAAAAGAGCTTACATTGTACCGAAGAGATAGGGCATTCTACTGGTCTAGCTTTGGGCAAGTAATCATTTTTCATTCTTGGGCATCAGTTTCCTCATTTGTAAAAGAAGGCTGAACTAGTTGGCTGGCTTCCAAGTTCCTTTCTAGCTTTAAATCTAGGATCCTTGCTATACAGACAGGTAAGTACAAGGTAATTAGAGGGGAAAATACATAATCACCCAATTATGTTACAAATATATTTTTCTTTGAGAACAAGCATATGCACATTTGAAGCATTACAGTTTTATTACTATAAGGATTCAAAACTATTACAAGTACACAATGATTTTGGTGCAAATGCAGTTATTATAGCAAACTCTGACCAAATCTGATTAAGCCACAAACATGTTCTTGTAATTTCTAAACCTGTCATCAAACTGTTCCCAAACTGCCACAAGAGTTCGACATTAGAGCATGAACTGATCACTAAAGGAGGGTCTGGTACATGCACATACCTTTCTTTATGTTCTATCTGCTACACTAGAGTAGCTCCCTTGCTCCCCTTCCTGTTACCCCGTAATAGCACCTCATCAGCTGAGTAATGACGATCAAAAAGTTGCAAATGTTTGTGTTCTTACAAAACAGTTTACAACAAATTACAATAGCTGGGCATTACAAGTCATCTTAAAGACCATCATAAACCTGGGGTGGAGCCAAGATGGCAGCTGGAAAGCAGGGACTAGCGTGAGCTGCCTGCCAAGTGCCTCCAAAAACCTATAAAAAATGGCTCTGAACCAATTCTAGAACTGCAGAACGCATGAAATAATAGAGGGAAGCAGGGCTCGAGCCCAGGACAGCCTGGATGGTCTCTGGGTAAGGTCTATCCCGCATGGAGCTGGGAGCAGAGGGGAGCAGAGCATGGGCGGTACGGACCAACCAGACCAGGAGCCGGGCGAAGCGGGCCCTAGCGCCCTGAATCAGTGAGCTGGAGAAGTTACCAGACTTCTCAACCCACAAACACCAGAGACAACAGAAGGTTAGTGGGAAAAGCTGCTGGGGACAGGGAGTTTGCAGTTCGGGCCACCACCCCAGGGACAGCGGAAGTGGGGCAACTACAGAACTACAGCTACAGTTGCTTCTGGCCCCAGGCCCACCTGGTGGGAGGAATTAAGTGGTGGATCAGAGCAGGAGTGAAGAGCCTGTTAAAGATCTGAGTCCAGTCTGGGTTGGGGGTTCTTGGGGAAAGAGGAGTGCTGGTGTGGCAGAGCTGGCTGTAATAGCTCTGAAATCAACAGCGTATCCCCTCAAGCTTGGAACATAGTACTCTTTACTCTACAAACAGTCACACCCCACTGAAAAACTCAAGGGTCAAGTAAGTTGGCTGGGAACATGGCCAGGCAGAGAAAACGTGCCCAGATTCAGTCTCAAACTTTGGAATCTTTCTTTGGTGACAAAGAAGACCAAAACATACAGCCAGAAGAAGTCAACAA
>CM053622.1:362013007-362100332 GCA_028646595.1 Phalanger gymnotis | reverse complement strand
GGGGGGGGTAGAAAATTTGTAATTCAAACGCTTGTGAAAATCAATGCTGACAACTAAATATATTAAATTTTAAAAAAGATATTAGTGATTGCTTGAAGTATGTCTAGGCTCTTTTTTTGAATATTAGAAGTTATTTTCTTTGGTCACTTTTTAGATCTCTTTCTAAATGGCTGACTTTTTTTTCAAAATTTTCTTGCATCACTTTTATTTTTTTCCAAAATTTTCCCTCAATTTCTCTTATTTGATTTTTAAAGTTCTTTTTAAGCTCTTCCAAGAATGCTTTTTGGACTTGTGACCATTTTAAGGTTTTCTTCAAAGCAGAAGTAGGTATTTTAACTTCACTGTCGTCTTCTGAGTTTAAAGCCAGCTCTCTATCACCATAGTAGCTATCTATGGTTGGGTTCATTCTCTTTTGTGTACACACACACACACACACACACACACACACACGTTTTAATGACTTATTTCTGGTTATTGTCACCACAAACATTCTTATAGTCCTTTCCCAGGCTTCAAGCTTCAGTTCACCTCTCTGCCCTGGAACCAAAACCAGGGACTCTGCTCTCCTGTGAGTTGTTTTTGAAGAGGCAGAGGAACTACAAACCAAACTGCCAACATTCACTGGATTATGGAGAAAAACAAGAGAGTTCTAGAAGAACATCTACTTCTGCTTCATTGACTACAATTAAGCTTTTGACTGTGTGGATCGCAACAAAATGTGGCAAGTCCTTAAAGAGATGAGAGTATCAGATCATCTTACTTGTCTCCTGGGGAAGATGTATATGGTCCAAGAAGCAACAGTTAGAACCAAATATGGAACAACTGATTGGTTTAAGATTGGAAAAGGAGTATGACAGGGCTGTATAATGTCACCTTATTTTTTTAACTTAAATGCAGAATATATCATAAGAAATGCCATACTGGATGAATCAGAAGCCAAAATTGAGGTTGCCAGAGAAATATCAGTGATCACAGATATGCAGGTGATACTATTCTGCAGGCATAATTCAAACTCCTCCTGGTGAGAGTGAAAGAGAGGAGTGTCAAAGCTGGCTTGAAGTTTAACATTAAAATACCAAGATCATGGTAACAGGTCCCATCACTTCCTGGCAAACAGAAGGAAAAGAAATGGAAGCGGGATCAGATTTTATTCTTGGGCTCAAAGATCACTGAAGATGATAACTGCAGCCATGAAAATAAAAGACACTTGCTCCTTAAAAGGAAAGCTATGGTAAATCTGGACAGTGTATTAAAAAGCAGAAACATCACTTGCCAACAAAGGTCCATATAGTCAAAGCTGTTGTTTTTCCAGTAGCAATATATATATATATGGCTGTGAGAGTTGGACTACAAGGAAAGCTGAGTGCCACAGAATCAATGCATTCAAATTGTGGTGCTGGAGAAGACTTTTAAGAGTCCCTTGAACAGCAGGGAGATCATATCAGTCAATACTTTAATTCAGACTATTCACTGGAAAGTTAAATACTAAAGCTGAAGCTTAAATATTTGGGCCACATAATGAGAAGATGGAAGACATTTGAAAAGACCCTGTTGCTGGGAAAGATTGAAGGCAAAAGGAAGAGGGGATGGCAGAAAATGAAATGGATAGCTAATGTCATAGAAACAATAAATATAAACTTGGACAAACTTTGAAAGATAATGGAGAATAGAAGAGCCTGGCATGCTATGGTCCATGGGAGTCACAAAGAATTAGACACACCTGAATGACTGAACAACCACAGAAATGGAGACTTGCTTTTTATCAGTGGCCTTCATGGAGAATATGCCTAATAGTAGAGTCCCTGGGTCAATGGATATAGACACTTTTATCACTTTATTTGCATATTTCTAAACTACCTTCCAGAATGGTTGTACTAATTCCCAGCTCTAATAAGACACTGATGTGCCTGTCTTCCCAACACCCCCTTCAACATTTACCATTCCCATCTTTTGTCACCTTTGGCAATTGCTGAATGAGAGATGAATCCTCAGGGTTGCTTTGATTTACATTTCTCTTATTATTAGTGATTTGGAGAACTCTTTACTTGATTTAATGATTTACAGTTCTTCTTTGTAGAACTGTTTGTTCCTATCCTTGGATCGCTTTTAGGGAATGGCTTTTGGTATTATATATTTCTGTTAATTATCTGCATAACTTAAATACCAAACTATTCTCAGACATTTGATGAAGAAAAAAGAATTTTTTTGCTTAGTCAACCACTTCACTTCTTATCCTCATATTAATTTGTCAAGGTGAGGGAGCTTTTCAGTTTCATGTAATTTCATGTCCTTGGCCACTAATCAACTGGGGTGGGCCCTTGAGCCGGATCTTCAAAGATTAGTTGACTAGCTTCCCCCTAGATGAGGGCATGGATTTGAGAAGACCCAGGTTTGGAAGTCCCAGTCTCAAGTCCATTGCAAAAAATTCTGTTCTACATGGAGAGAAGTAGGTCAGCAATGGCAGACATGGGTTGACTGTATGGCTGTATGGCATGTAAGGCTGAAGCAGGCCTGAGACAGAGCAGTGAGATACACATACCAATCGGAAACAGGGCATGGGTGCTGATGGAAATGAAGAAGGTAGGAGGGTAGATAGGAAAACCAGGAAAGAGTAATGCCACCCAGAAAAAAAAAACCAGGAAGGAGAGGGTATCTAGAAGAAACAGGTAGTCAGCAGCTTCAGACTCATGCTGAGAACTTGAGAAGGATGAGGTCCAACAGAGACCACTCAGTTTAACAATTTGGAGGTCTGTAACCTTGGAGAGAGGACTTTTGAGGAGCAGAATCAGAATTTGTGAGGAGTGGAGAGCTGAGGAAGTAGAAGCACTGCCTGGAGTGCAGCCTTTCCTCACCTTCACTTTTCAGAAGCTTCGTTTCCTTCGAACTTAAGCTCAAAAGCTACCTTGAGCATGATTGTTTCAATTGTTCTGAACTACAAAATTGTTTCGTGCTTCACAGGCTGTATTTTGTGCACTGCTCCTCAGATTTCAGGATTATCCTACACATTTTGCCATTTGATCGTCACACAAGCCTGTGACTAGGCAGGACAAGGAGATAGTCTTGTTCTTTGCTGACCTTCAAAAGGGTAGGGACCTTGTTTTAATCATTTCTGCATCTCCCCAGTCACAAGGCTATATATATGGTAAGCTTTTAATAAATGAATATTGAATGAATGTCCCCTACAAAACAAAGGGACAAACATCTATAGCATCCTTTCTTAATTAAGCCCACAGGCAACATAAGCTTGCTAGAGCAGAGGGCAAGTTGAGTGAGGAGGGAATGACCAGGGAAGTGGGATGATGCCCAAGATAAAATTCCTGGCCTTCACAAATTTTGCATAGAGTTAATTGCTGAATGCAGCAACCTGAAGTCATTCTTTCGCAGGGGTAGGGTAGGTTGATTACTGCTAGTGACATCTTCCCCATTACCTAGCCTTGTATACAATAAGTGGCTAGTAAATTTTTGTAGAATTGAAAACAAAAGTTAACAAACATCTTCAAGGCCATAAGTGTTAAGAGTCAGATTGGAACCCAGGTCTTCCCCCTTGATACCTTTCAATTGGATTGAAAGTTATACTGAGAGAACCTACAAAATGGCGTTAACATTTATACAGCAAATTCCAGCCCAACTGAATTTTTTTTTCAGATTTAATGACAGGCAGCAACAATATAAAGAAATCCTTATTTTCCTTTTTCTTATGTGTAACATTGCTTAATGAATTGAATAATCATTCAACAAATTCAGTCATCAAGCATTTATTAAATACCTACAGTGTGATAGGCACTGTGTTGGGTGATGGGGATACAAATACCAAAAAATGAAACAATTCATAATAGAGGTAATTAACAGTCACCTTTTATTCCTTGATGTTTCATGATATCCTTACTATGAAATTTTTTGAATTTTCCTTAAAGCGAAATAGACTTGAGGGAGTTTTTCAAAAAATTGAGACTGGGGGCCAGTTAGGTGGTACAGTGAGTAGAGCACTGGCCCTGGAGTCAGGAGGACCTGAGTTGAAATTTGACCTCAGACATTTGACACATGTACTAGCCGTGTGACCTTGGGCAAGTCACTTAATCCCAAATGCCCTGCCAAAAAACAAAAACAAACAAACAAACAAAAAATTGAGGCTGAAACATTCTTTCTTCTTAAATATCCAAACAACAGTAGGAAAAGAATTTTTGTTATTTAAACTATCTTGTTAAAATAGCAGTTTAACAAATGCCGGGTGTATCTTGTGGTTTACAAAACTTTTGCTGTCCTTTTCCTCTGTTGCCAGAATATTCAACCAATTTATTCTTTTATGTTGGTAAATCTCAAATCAGTAAGCAATATCAGCTTTCCTGGGAACTCTTTAATAATACATTCTCAGATACTAGAGGTTACTTATAGTTAACAAGAGCCAGAACAAGCATAAAGATATTTTGCTGAAGAATGTGCAATTTCAGGTCAGCAGTTGTAAAGTAATGAGGACAGTTTATTCTTTATGTGCCCCCAGTGGTATAGATAATTGGTTTTGGATGTTTTTTGTTTATTTGTATTTAATAGTTTTTATTTGCCTCTTTATTAAACATTTATAAGGCATGTAGATACCATTATTTTAAAGCTTTGTTATCAAATATTATAGAGAATTGGACTGGTGCCAAATAGTTAGAATAATTATTAGCTAAGACTTATTTCATGTTGTCCCAAGTGGTCCCTTCTCACTCTTGTAATAGATGGGAAAAAAAAATACCCTTGAAATAGATGGGAAGGGTAGAAATTTGCATATATAAATTATTCCTCTTTGTGAAAGCCATACACTGCAGGCATCTAACTTCTTTCTTACTTTTCCTCCTACTACCCTTCCCTTCCTCACTCACTAGGAAAAAATAACAAGCCAGGGCTAAAATAAAATAATAGCATAGCTATCCCTAACATTAAGAAACTCTGATTAGTCTGGGCTGCTATATTTTAGAAAAATTTGTTTGGAGCCGTACCAGAAGCATATTTCAAAAGCTTTCTAGTTTTTTGTTGTTGCTCAGTCGTTTCATTCGTGTGTCTGACTCTTCATAACCCCATTTGGGGTTTTCTTAGCAACGATACTGGAGTGGTTTGCCATTTCCTTCTCCAGCTGATTTGACAGATGAGGAAACTGAAGCCAACAGGGCGAAGTGATTTGTCCAGGATCACACAGCTAATGAGTGTCTGAAGCCAGATTTGAACTCAGGTCTTCCTGACTCCAACCTTGGTGCTCTGTCCACTGCACCACCTAGCTACCCCCTTTCTGGTTTTATAACCTGGCAAATATAATGCAAATTTGATTCTGTATCAGCCTGATAGAATGAAAAAACAGAACTGGATTTGGAGTCAGAGGGCTTGGGTTCAAATCCAGACTTTGCCACACCACCCGTCTCTAACTTCAAACAAGACATTTAACTCCTGGTTTCAGTTTCTTCATTGAAGGGGTAAGTGAAGATGACCTCTAAGGCCCTGTCTTGTTCTAAATCTAATCATCTTTTAGTACCTTCATCAGCATTTCTCTTCAAAAAATCTTAAAAAGCTTTCAGGTTAAAAGATAAAATTGCTGCCATATATGGCACTTTTATATGACATTGAAACCTTAGAAAAATAGTTTGTAGTATAAATAGACACAAGGAAGATTTTCTCTTTTATTCATTCTTTTCTCATTATCTCCTTATTGTGGCCAACAGTTATTCCAGGCTTTATCTTTTCTCCCTAAACCATTAACTCCTCCCATTCCCAAGTAGACCCCACTTTATCAGATGTGCTTTTCCTTGTACCCTATGGAGAAAAGTGAGAATGTGCCTCTAATCCGTAGCTCAGCATATCCCTGTCCACACAACTGATATCTTAGTCTTCCCTCCAGTCTCAATGCAATAGAGGGTTTTCATCTCAAAAATCAACCCTTCTAGTTGAACTGTGGACTCCATCTCTTCCTTGCCAGTACTTCCTCTAGAAGTTTAAACCTGTGATTATTCATTTATTCGGTGTATATATTGAGGCCCTATTGTAAAGCATTTGGAAGCCCATGGAGCAGTGCAAAAATAAGGCATGTTCTCCATCCTTAGGAAGCTGTCTAATAACTATTGCCTCCTTCTAGCATCTCTAATTTCTACCTCCCTATGGGCTCTTTTCCCTCCTACCTTCAGACATGCTCAGATCTCCCTGTCATTAAAATAAGAAGCTTTTGTTTGACCATTCCAACCTTTCCAGCTATCCTTCCACTACATGATGTCTAAATCACTTTTATTTCTAAATCTATGATCCCTTGGTTACCTGATAATTTCAGATAAGCATTCTGCCTCTGCTTATCAGCCCATTCTCTTAGCCTTCTGGCTTCTACCATAAACTGCTTCAGTGAAATTTCCTAACGGTAACTAAATTCAATGGTCATTTCTTAGTTCTCTTCTCATCTACTTCACTTACTTGCGGACCAACAACTCTTTCTTGAACCTCTCTTGTGTCTTCCATTTCCATGAAACTACGATTTCTTCTCTCTCATATTACTAACCATACTTTCTGACTCCTTGACTGTAACTTCCCTTCCTATGGATGTACACAGAGTCAGTATCCATTATCCTAGCTATGTTCTTCTCTGTGTATTTTTAATGAGCTCTTTAATTCCCATGGTTTAATCTGCCACCTCATTAGGGGATAATTCCTAACTCTCTAGGCCAGACCTCTCGCCTCTATTTAAATTTCTTATTTCTAGATATTGACAAGACGTCTCTAGGTGGATGATCTTCCATCATCTTAAACTCAGCATATACAAAACTGAACCTTAACCCCTCCAACATGTCCCTGATAATAAAAATCTTTCCTGACAGGGGCAGAGCCAAGATGGCAGCTGGAAAGCAGGAACTAGCGTGACCTCCCCACCAAGTGCCTCCAAAAACCTATAAAAATGGCTTTGAACCAATTCTAGAACTGCAGAACCTGCAGGGTAGCAGAGGGAAGCAGGGCTCTAGTCCAGGACAGCCTGGATAGTCTCTGGATAAGATCTATCCCATAAAAGTGGCAAGAAAAAGCAGTTCTGTAGGAAGAGAAGAGAAGGCAGGTGAGGGGGAATGAGTGAATCTTGCCCTCATCAGATTTGACCTGAAGAGGGAATACCATACATACTCAGTTGGGTATCTTACCCCACAGGAAAGAAGGAGGAAGAAGATAAAAAAGGGGGGAGTGGGATGATAGAAGGGAGGGCAGATAAGGATGGAGGTAATCAAAAACAAACACTTTCGAAAAGGGACGGGGTCAAGGGAGAAAATTCAATAAAGGGGGATAGGTTAGGAAGAAGCAAAATATAGTTAGTCTTTTACAACTTGAGTATTGTGGAAGGGTTATACATAATGATACGCATGTCGTCCATGTTGAATTGCTGGACTTCTTAGGGAGGGAGGGTGGGTGGGAAGGGAAGAAGGGAGAGAATTTGGAACTCAAAGTTTTAAAAAATAGATGTTCAAAAATAAAAAAAGTTTTTGCAGGCAACAAGAAAATAAGATACACAGGCAATGGGGCATAGAAATTTATCTTGCCCTACAAGAAAGGAAGGGAAAAGGGGATGGGAGGGGAGTGGGGTGACAGATGGGAGGGCTGACTGGAGAACAAGGCAACCAGAATATACGCCATCTGGGGGGGGGGTAGGAATGGGGAGAAAATTTATAATTCAAACTCCTGTAAAAATCAATGCTAAAAACTAAATATATTAAATAAAATTTATAAAAAAATCTTTCCTAACTATCCTGTCTCTTTTATAGGTAACATCATTCTTCTAATTTCCTGGACTAAAAAAATATTGCAGAATTCTGACTTCTTATTCACTGCATTCCTCCAGTCTGTTAACAAGCCTATTTTTTCTTTAAAATGCCCCACATCCAGTATGGTGGAAAACACCTATAGTCTCTGTTGCCAGGGAGACTGAGATTGGTGGATCATTTGTACTTGGGAGTTCTGAGATGTGGTGTGCTAGGCCAATTGGCTGATCACACTAAGCCCAGCACCAGTTTGGTGAGCCTAGTAAAGAAGAAGGGGAGGTACCAGGTTGCCTAAGAAAGGGTGAACCAGCCTAGGTTGCAGGTCAGAGTTCCCGTGGCTTTGGGAAAGATAAGGAGACACAAAAGGAAGTAAGGAAAGAAATATCCCTCGAATTCAACTTTTCATTTCTGTCCCTACTTCAACCATTAGGACTAGGCTCCAGACCCCTTTTCACCTCATGCCTCAGTTTAACTGAACAACCTCTTAGCTGGTCTCTGCTTTCAATCTCTTCCCTTCATACACTCCAAATCTTACTCTTGTAACTAATTCCCCAGCCTCTTGTTTCCCTAATCCCTCTTTAGGTGTATTCTTGGGCTTTCTCGATCTTGCCTTTGCCCATGCCATTGTCTCCTTGGTGTGCTCACCTCCACTGAAGTCTGTCCTGTTCTTTAAAGCTCATTTAAATGCCACCTTCATAGTATTAGAATTTTTTTAGTTGGAAGAGACTTTATTCTTGTCAAACACTTTTTTACATGTGAAAAAAAGACTTATAGATTCACACAATTTGCCCAAGGGCACATACCTAATAAGTAACAGAGCTGGAGATTCACATTCAGATCCTTTGACTCCCAGATCCAGTTATTTCCATCGTACCATATATAAAACTCCTTGTGAGTGAAGATTGTTTGTGTCTCCTACAATATCCAGGGAGCATATATCATAGACATACATAGCATCATAGATTTAGACCTAGAAAGGTCTTTAGAGCCATTGAGAACCAACCCCTTCATTATACAGATGAGGAAACTGAGGCATAGACAGATTAAGTGATTTGCATAGGGTCACATGAGTAACTGGGTAGGACCCAAATCCTGGTGTTCCTGTTTCTAAGGCCAGCGCCCTATGCACTGCAGCAGAGGTTCTTAACCTTTTTTGGGGTCATAGACCCCTTTAGCAGTCTGGCGAAGCCAATGGACCGCTTCTCAGAATAATTGTTTTAAGTACATAAAATATATAGGGTTACAAAAGAAACCAATTATTTTGAAATACCGTTATCAAAATATTTTTTTAAGAAACCAATTCACAAACTTCACATTAAGAGCCCCTGTGCTCTATCACTAGGTCAAGCTGCCTCTTCCAAATTGCTGTTTCCTGCCTCTCTCGTCTTTCTGTTTTCTTGCATAGACCTTCTTGATCTAATTCCCCTACATGTGATTGTTTCCAAGGAATTTACTCACATGTTTGTTGAAAGAATGAATGTACCTGAGTACGTGCAGTAACAGTGTTAGAAGTCGGAGCCTACATCTGATTCTTACACAAGTCTTCAGAGCAGAAGGAAATTACAGACACTTTATTTGCAAATGTCACACACTTCTGGATCCACAGCTGTATTTTGTTTTCCGCCCCAAGCAGAGCCACTCTCTTCCCATTCAGCGTGTCAATGCTTGGTCTGAGTAGGCATCTGAGAATTTTTAAATGAATCATTTAATCCTATGAATAATGAGACAGGCAGCTCACATGCTTGCTTAGTATTCTCTTGATGTCAAGAGAAGACAGAGAAAGTTGAGTGGATCCCCGAGAGGAGCTCGTACATAGAGCAGAAGTCCTGAGTTCAAATTTGGTCTCAGATATTTACTAGATGTACAACCCCATACAAGTTACCTAACTTCTGTCTGCCTCAGTCTTCTCAACTGCAAAACGGGGGTAATAATAGCACAGATCTACTAGGGGTATTGTGACGATCAAATGAAATAGTATTTGTAAAGTGTTTGGGATAGTACCTGGCACATAGTAGGCATCTGGTAAATACTTGTTCCCTTTTTCTTTCCTTTATGGGAAATCATGGACAAGAGTTACCCAGGATGGGCAGGTGTGGATGGGTTGGGACTGTATCACTGGGGGGAAATTGGTGAGATTACAGATCAACTGAAGTGTTGAAGACATGCTTAGAAAACCATAGCTACTTCTGTCAAGCTTTTATCATCAAATTTTGCTGTTAGCAAGTAGCATTAATTAATTTGAGTTTCTCCTCTTATACTCTACCCTAACTGCACTAGAGGTACCAACAACCAATGTATCTGAGATCAGATTTGAACCCTGGTCCTCCTGACTCCAGAGCCAGTGTTTTATCCCCTGTGCCACCTACCCGCCTTCTAGAGACCAATTTTAGAGATCAATTGGTTATTCACTTGTTAAATTGAATTGAATCTCTTTAGCTAAAGAAAGGGGGAAATACCAAGTAGGGAGGGAGAGCTATTTAGGGAATTTATGCTTCGAAATTGTCGTCCATCTTTCTTACAAAAGACCATGTTGACATTAATTTGTATTGATATGACTTATGTTTATAAAAGTGAAGATTTGACCATGTTGCCCTCTGCTCAGCAAACTCCTGTGGCACCCTGTTATCTCCAGGATCAAATAAAAAATCCCGTTTTTTGTTTTTAAAACCCGTTACAACCTGGCCCTGGCTTCTTTCGGTTCTCATCTAAGGTCCTGCCTTGTGCAAGAAATCTTTCCCAGTTCTCCTTAATCTTAGTGCCTTTTCTCTGAGACTATTGCAAATAAATCCTGCGTACATCTTGTTTATGCGTAATTGTTTGCTTGTTTTCTCCCCCATTAAAGCTCTCAAGGAGCTCACAGTTTTTTGCCTTTATATCCCTAATGCCTGGCACATTGTATGCACCTGATAAATGTTAGTTGACTAATTGACTGTTTAAATTATTTGACTAGTAAAAATAATCATTCGTTGTTTCTTTTTTTTCTCTCCGATTTAGGGAACCTCCTCCCGGAGCTCATTATCTTGCCAAAAGTCTGGATGATGCATTAGACCTTCTTGAACTCCCAGAACTAGCAAATAAGGTGGACATGATTTGGGTAGTTGGAGGCAGCTCTGTTTATAAGGTATCGTTATAATTTCATAAGTACATCTGAATTTAGACTAATTCATTACACTTTGTGTATGCTTGAAATAGTCTTGTCTTAAAATTTTTAAAGTAATATCCACTGTAGTACTATAATACTACTGTGTGGGATGAAAGACCCTCACCAATTAAAAAGTTAATTTATAATAAGGAGCCATCTCAGGGTGGGAACAGAAATAAATTTTATTCAATTCTTGAGAATAGGGTGTCTTCTGCCAGAACAGATCTAGCAAGGGAGGCGCTTTACAAAGGGCAAAGCACCAATAATTATACCTAACACAAGAGAATTCCCACCCACCTCTGACCCTTTCACCATTGGCTGGGAGGCGGACTTACAATCTGAGCACTAAAAACTAGACAAAGAACTGGCAAACTGAGGCACAAAAACTCCAATTCCCATTCCCTTAGTTAATGGTTACGACTGAGGTGACATCTATAAATCTGAGGAAGGAGAATAGGATAAGGGAAGAGGGAGACCCTCTCCATTCTGCTACAGTACTTTTACAGTAAAGAAAAGCAGGTCACAGTGACCCTATTCTTACTGAGCAAATCTTTAAACTAGAACCAGAAGAAAGAACAAAAAGTTTCAGGGTAAACTTTCCCAGAGGCTGAGCCATCAGACTCTCACGGCCTCAGAATTTTCCACTTCCCTATTTCCCTATTTCTTGATTTTTTAAACATTTCTTAGTATAGATATAGGTATATATTTATATATATCTTCCCTGTGAAGTCTTCGTATTTTATTTACCTCACACACTACCTACCTCAGTAGAATGTTATGTAGATTTTTTTAATTTTAAAAAAATAAGGACAGTCTTTAGGGAAAAAAACTTATATCTCTAAACACTTTAATCAGTAAAAGAGAGAAAAAACAAATTAGTCTGACAACTAAAAAACTCTAGAAAACTAACAAATTGTAAAACTCCAATTAAACACCAAATTAGAAATCCTGGAAATCAAAGAAATTAAAGAAATTTAAAGAAAACAACCACTGAATTAATAAAACTGGTTTGGGGGAGAAAAAATAAAATAGGTAAAACATTTGCTTAAAAAGAAGAAAGAGGGAAACTAACTTATCAGTATCAAAAATAAAGAGAATTCAAAACAAATGAAGAAGAAATAAAGGATATTACAAACTGTTTTGTATAACTGTATGCCAGTAAATCTAACAGAATACCCAGAAATAAAGGAATTTCAGAAGAAGGAATTGGAGAAGCCAGAAAATGAGCTTCCAAAGGAAAAAAAACCTTGAGAATAGATGGATTCCCAAACCAATTCTAGCAAAGGCTCAATGAACAATTAATTCCAATGTTATACAAGCCATTTGCAAAGGTAATAAAAGATAGGACCTTGTCAAATTCCTTCTATAAAACAGATATATTCTTTTTTTCTTTTCTTTTCTTTTCTTTTTTTTTTTTGCAGGGGAAAAGGCAGGGCAATTGTGGTTACTTGCCCAAGGTCACACAGCTAGTAAGTGTGTCAAGTGTCTGAAACCATATTTGAACTCAGGTCCTCCTGACTCCAGGGCCAGTGCTCTACTCACTTCGCCACCTAGCTGCCCCCAGATATATTCTTGAAACCTAAACCAAGGAGTCAAAACAGAAAGGAAAACTACAGACCAATATCACTAATGAACATTGATGCACAAAATTGTAAATAGATTATCAGCAGAGGGAATACAGCCACATGTCAAAAAGATTCTATCCTCTGACCAGGTTGTATTTATACCAGGAATACAGAGCTGGTTTGGGATTAGGAAAACTACAATTGACCACATTAATAACAAGAACAAAAAAAAAACCACATGATTATATCAATAGACACATAGAAAAGGCTTTTAACAAAACATAAGATCTATTTTTGTTTTTTAAAAAAAGAATGAGGAACAAGAGCTTTTAAACATTTTTATCTCCTCTACGTACAAAATACTGACAATTTGCATTCTTTATTTTCGCTTTGCATGTGTGAATGAAATGTGAGTATAATGAAAACTAAAACCCCATTTCAGAATCAAAAATTCCTCCCCCACTGTCCTTAATCGCAACCATTGTGATCTGGAGATTCTCTTTTGAAAAGTAATCACTTCTTCTCTGTTAGCTTGTTTTAAAATGATTTGTTTCAAATGAATCATTCTTCATGCTAGAACTAGACTGTTTATTTGGGCCATTTACATTTTAAAGAGTAGAATTTTAAATAGTGCTGTGTGATTTTATGGAAACATCTTTTTTCTCATGTTGCCACTTTTTAATGTTCCAAATTTAAAAGCCATCCTAAATTTTTCCCTGAGAAATCAAATCTGCCTTGACTTTTCTCCTCCATTCCCTGTGATCCAACCCACATGGTCTGATTAAGTCAACATATGTCATCGATAACAAATACATTAGTTTTTCTAAAAGTAGACACCTTGACCCAGATGGGTAATTTTATCATTGATAGAAAGGGTTTCCCAAGTAATCATTAGTCATAATCCAGATATGGATGCTCTTGAATCATTAGTACTTTTATTTTTTCATTTTAAAACATCTTTAGAGGAAATTTTTTGTTTCACCCAGAGACGTGTATTTATTTTTCTTGCTGTCAAGCTTGGTTTGAAAAAGGATTATTCTAGCCTTTCAAATAGGGTATGCTGGTAAATATTCATTTTCTCCCTCACTTTCTTAAATCTAGATAGTCAGCAAAACAATAAATCAAGCCCTCATTTGTAACATTTCCAAGATAATGCTCACACCGAAAATTTAACCATGGCCTGTTCAAACTGGCTTCAGCATACCCCGAAATAAAGGCCTCATTTTCTTTCACTATAAATATAAGAGAGTTGAAATAGATGACTTCTAAAGTCTCTTTGAGCTCTAACATTTAAGACTTTCATTACATTCTACTAAATTAGGTATGAAGGTAATATTACAATATATTATTTGATAGAGAAGCAGTGTAGAAAGCAGGCCTCACAGTCAGGAAAAACTAGGTTCAAATCCTGTCTCACATATATTATCTCAGGAATTCTCTACACAAACCCAGATCTCCCCCCATTTCCACTTCCTCCCCAAAAAAAAGTCACCCGATGAGCTATTTAACAGCTGTAAAAGAATAGAGAAAAGCAGCTATCCTCATTTTTTTCCCTTTTCAAAGATGCCTACAAAATGACGATTTTTACCCGAGGCCAAGGGCTACCTCCCTTTATAACCGTTATTTCATTTGATCCTTATGACAATCCTGTGGTATGGTCACGCGTGAAAAAGTCTGAGAGACAGTTTCTGGGTAATTAGTAATCAATTTATCAATTAGGCTATCCACAATCAATAAGTTGATGGTCAGTGGTTTCTCTCAGTAACCAAAGATGACCCATGAAGAGCCTGAAAGCCCAAAATATTGTTTGAAAGGGAATACCCCTGACAAATGAAAATCAATCCTGACTGGTAGACATTTAATGAGGAGGTGAGCTAGAAGTCTTCAGCTCCTCCTTCTGAGAAGATGGCTTGATCATGAGACAGCCTCCTCCAGCAATCTGAACAGGAGAGTCCATGTCCATCCAGACTGCTCTGGTTAGTTTTCTCCTTCATGAGCTGGGTCACCCTAAACTCAAACCAAGGGGTATGAGGACAGGAACTGCTTTCCCCAGGGTGGGAACTCACCCAAACTAGATTCTATTTATACTGTAAACAGAAGTTAAGTCTCCTATTTGGGTAGAGTCCCACCCAAAATTTAAGAGCATGTTCCTTGTGGATAGGGGTAATCTTCCTCAATCATTCATGTCCTTCAGAGACTGACTTTTTGTAGGAGCTGGGCCTTAATAAGAAAATTGAGGAGAAAAGCCTGGATCCCAATTTAATAACTAGTTATTAATATAATAATAACTTCAGTATAATCCCATAGGGTTTTATTTTTCTCTGTTTTACAGGTAAGGATACTGAGGCTTAGAGTATCAGCAGCAGTATTGAGAATACAAGCTTCCCCTAAGTCCCACATATCATAGTTCCCTACTATATCATTCTGGCCTTGAAAACACTTTTCTCTGGATAAGCCACTAGCATCTCAAACTTGGGATATCCCAAACAGAGCTCATCTTATATACCCTAAAACCCATCCCTCCTCCATGTGGCACTGCCATCCTTCCAGTCAGTCATCCAGGGTTGCAAACCTGAAATCATCCTTGAGTCTTCCTTGACTCTGCCTAATAGATGCCCTCCCTTCAGAGAACATCCTTGACTCTTCCATCGCTCATATCCATTCAGTTAGATCTCTACCACATCTCTCACATCCAACCTTTCCTCTTAACTCAGCCTCCCTTCTAGCTAGGCCCTTATTATCTGTCCTAATTGGTCTGCTTACTCCTAGTTTCTCCCCTCTAACCTGCCATCCACCTTCTGAATTGGTACTCCCAAAACTGATTGAACCATGTTACCATCTGGAATATACTGTGTTTTAGCTCCTGTCTATATTGTATCCCACTCAATAGAATGTAAGTTCCTTATGGACAAGGACTTTCCATTTTTGTTTTTGTAATGCTAACATGGAACCTTGTGCAAGTAGCCATTTAGTAAATGTTTGTTGAGTTAAATGCCAAATTCATCTTGAGAAAAGCTTTTTCAAAAAATGTCAAAGTCTTAGGACTGAAGTATTCACCTAAGTTTTATTTAACTATGTGACACAGTGGATAGAGCTCTGGGACTGCAGTCAGGAAGCCTTGAGTTCAAATGTGACCTCAGACACTTAACTAGCAGTGGGACTCTGAGCAAATCCTGTTTGCCTCAGTTCCTCAACTGTAATTTATAGCCTCAATTTCCTAAGTATAATATTATAATATCACCTGCTTCCCAGAATTGTCAAATGAAATAATATTTGTAAGGTGCTTAGCACAAAGCCTGACACGTGGCAGGCACTATATAAATGCTGGTTGATAGTATTATCAGTAAGCCTTCTGAGACATCCAGAGTGGTATAAATAGGGGTGTATTAGAGCTAGCTCATGGGAACCTTGCTAAATTTTCAGTGTAAGTATTTACACCTCAGGAATTGGCAAACAATACAGATGAAGACTTGTTTTTGTGATTGCCTCGACTTAAGAAAAAGATGAAGAAAATGTTAATGCAGGCTAAACTTAAACATTTGTTGTGCATACACTTTTTTTTTTTTCCTGAAAGCTACTTAAACATCTTTCAGCACATATCTAATTGTAGCTTGCTGGTGGGTTGGGCACCTGCAACTGTCTCAAGTATTGATGTGGTATCATGTGACTACCAAGTAAGTAACACATTGTTTAAAAACTAAGCAAGGAAAAATATGCTAATCCACAAAAGGAATTGGGTCCTTTGTATTACTTTATTTCATAACTTTGGGCTCCCCTGGTAAATAACTAGAAATAACTAAATCTTTCCATAGTCCTGTCCAAATTCCACATTTTCCTCTTCCTCTAAAATAAGCTGCTGGTTGAAGTGCAAGGTACAAGATTATAGACTAGCGTGGCCTCCAGAAATAGAAAAATAAAATTTGCACAACTTTAGATTTGGCCTTATGACTAGGCCTTCACATGGGTTCAAAAGATAATTAGGACATAGATGGTGTTTATATGCTAATTGATTTAAGACCCATCCTCCTCACTTCCACAGTTCAAACCCCCACCACCACCACCAAAAAAAAAAAAATTATGGAATTATTTTTAGGAAGTACTATTTTTCCCCCTTAACATTTTCAGAAATCCACCGATTGTGGGGTTGTTTCTCAAAAACCTATCATTTTTCACAGCCATGCTGCCTGTTAGGAACATTGAGTTAATGTTCCATGAAGAAGTTTCTATCTAGTCTTCAACACAGTCATTAGCAACATGTGGCAAAATGTAGTTATAAGCAGTGTGAGGCAGGTGAGCTCCCTTCAGAAACACACATTGTTTACAGAGATAACTGAAATACAGAAGCGTCAGCCAAATTTGAGTAAATGTGCCAGTCAGCTATTTTCAAAGGATTTTCCTCATTTTAAAAAAAAAACAAACATTTTCTCTCTGTCTAAATGTGCTAAATGTAGTCTTTAGACTAATCACCTAGTGTAAATGAAGGGAGGCCTTCTAAACTGTTTTTTCTTAAATGGCAAGAGAATGTTACCTTATGTCCAATTACAGACAGTACCCAGAGGCGAAAAGAATTGCCTTTCTTTTTTAAGTCATCCTACTCTCCCTTAGTGGCGCTCTTTCTTCCATGGCTTTAATTATCACCTCTAATGTATGGAATGCTCTTTCCAAGCTTTAAAGTTTTATATAAATGTAAGCTCATATAATATAATAACTGGAGCTATCGTGTGTTGTTACATAATATTGTACATAGTGTAATATAATGTTAATATATAATATAAAATATAATAACTCACATTTACATAAGGCTTTGAGGTTTGCAAGCAAATGGATCCTCACAACAACCCTATGAAGCATGTGCTGATGTTATTCTCATTCTGCAGGTAGGAAAACTTAAGCTCAGAGAAGTTAAGGAGCTTGCCCAGAGTCAGATAGCCAGTAAGGGTCTGAGGAAGAATTTGACCTTGGGTCTTCCTGACTCCCAACTCTTGTGCTCTGCCCACTATGCCACTTTGCCACCTATTGTGATGGTGAAGACTCTTTATCTCCAGGCCAGACTTCTCCCAATCTGTCGGACATTTACGTTTGCATATCTTGTCATTTCTTCACTCACTATATCTGAAACAGATTCATCTCCCTCTGTGTCCTCAACTTCCTAACTATTCCTTTTAGATGATGGTTTTTTTCAGTCTTATAATCTAGAAACTGACTCCTCCCTCTTGTCTTAAATCTATATTGTCGCCAAGTTCTAGTGTTTCTTTCTTTGAAATGTTCTCCGAATCAAGCCATTTTCCTCTTTTTCTGTCCCCACCTCCCTAGTCCTGGCCTTTTTTATCTCATTTTTTAGTTGTTGTAACAACTTCCTAATTGATGTCCTATTGCACAGTTCATCCTGACTTCTCTAGTCAAACTTATTAAAACAGTATCTTCACATAGCAGGTCGGTATTATTATCACTAGCTTATCTCTTCACCCTATTTCCTAATCTCTGCTTTCTTTACTATCCCATTATCTGTGTGTATGAACATACACACACACAATTTTCTGCCTTTGCTCATGCTGTATTCCCTACCTGGATTACTGTTCTCTCTCTGAATGACAAAGTGCTACCTATCGTAACACTTTTCAGGAAGCTTCCCATGATTCTTCCCCCAGCCAGACTGCCATTGTCCTTTTCACATACCTCTCTTAACCTCTATATGCCTCGGTTCCCTCATCTGTGAAACAGGAATGATACTAACATCTTCCCAGGAGAGTTGTGAGGATAAATGAAATGATATAAGTTCCTCGAAACCCTTAAAGCCTTATGTAAATGTAATGCTAAGATATTATATAACTATACGTAATAGCTCAGGCTTTTAGTATAATATACTTGCTCACATTTACATAAACCAGAGAACTCCCCATACATTATTTTGATTCATGGAGAGGGGATAATTAAAGCCATGGAAGTGCTTTGCAAACGTTAAAACACTATATAAATACTAGCTATTATTATCAACTTAAGCTATAATAGACGATTGATAGAATGCTTTCTCTCTCCTATTAAACTGGAGAGTCCTTAAGGGTGGAGATTCTGTTTTATGAATATCTGTGTCTCTAGCAGGGCCTAACACAGTGCCTTATTGAATAAATTAATTCCTCTGTGGCTAGGCTAGATCCCACTTGGAAATACCTTATACTATAAATAGCTGGCTGCTCTAAGGCCATGACATGCTGTATCTACCCCCTTCCCTAATATCCCATCATTAAGAACAACCAATAATACCCATCTTACAAACCCTCAGATATTTTTTGAAGCAATAAATTAAGCTGTCCACAGCCAACAGACTCACCTGGTGACTAACAGGAAAATGTCTCTGTCCAATGTTTCTTCTTCCCTACGACTTCTTTCCTCTCCTAGAATGTTACCACACCATCCTCTCTCCATTTTCCTTCGAATGTCAGTGCATAATTAAGCTTCAAGTAGTCTTTTCACCATACAAACACATTTATATCCTCTGGTGAGTGGGAAAGA
Organism: Phalanger gymnotis; assembly: GCA_028646595.1. Taxonomy (NCBI): domain Eukaryota; kingdom Metazoa; phylum Chordata; class Mammalia; order Diprotodontia; family Phalangeridae; genus Phalanger; species Phalanger gymnotis. The sequence goes on along the minus strand of CM053622.1, from coordinate 362,081,361 downwards.
GTGTTGAATTTAGAGTCAGGATTTGGGTTCAAATCTTGCTCTTTTGCTGGTGTGACCATAATCAAGTCACTCAATCTCTGTGGTTTTCTCACTTTCTTTATCTTTAAAATGGAGGAGTTCTGAGGTCCTTTCTTTCTATAAATATATGGTCCTATAATCATCAATTATTTGGCCCACTTAACTCAGGAATATTATCTTTCTGGTATTCTTCTTTGTTCATCTCCATTTTAATTGTAAGTTAGAAAATTAATCTGTTGTGACTAATAAGCTTAAGAATAGTGCTGGTGATAGAGCTATGTAAAAGGAAAGGAGAGCTAGGAGTGTGGAGAAGAAATTAGGTGCAGGAAAGAAAGAAACAGTGCAATCAACATTTAAAACCCTTCAGACACCCAAAAGTACCATTCAGAATCTCTGCAAAGGTGACCATCCACACCCTCATTTTCTTCTAATTAAACAACTTCTATTTTCCTACAGTAACCAGCATTCAGGATTTATTTTTAAAATCCTGATTTTTACCTTTTTTTTGTTTAATTGACAGTTTCATAGCTGCTTTATAATACTCCGTTATAATAGTAAACAGGGTAAACAGGCCTTTGTGGGCTAGCCTAAGAATCTAACTCACATTTATACTGTTGTTTCTATGAGAAGATGTGTTCAAAGTTCCAGCCAAGTAACTTTTAGAATATGTTACCTGAAGACAAACTATCTTCAATTTAACAAGCAGTTATTAACCTGCTAGCACTGTGCTGTGTTATTAGAAATGTAGAGCTAAAAAAATTATATTCCTTGCCACTTTGATACATTTTGCTTAGCATGGTATCTTCTATGCAATGGGCACTCAGTAAACTTTTGTCAAATGAATTGACATTTCTATTAAAAAAATGATATTTGTGCCACATTATTAAGGGAAGTCTGGAATTTGTAGTTTAAATGGCTAGAAGGACCAAAACATTTTTGGACATTGCCTAAACAACAAGAAAAATAAGGAATTCTTTTAAATTCAGTTCTGGAACTTTTCTGTTCCTGCAACATAATATCACATGATTTATAGATAGATTGTTAGACTTGGAGTCAGGAAGATCTGAGTTCAGATCCAGACTTAGACATTTACAAGCTATGTGACCCTGGACCAATCACCTAACTTCTGTTGGCTTCCATTTCCTGCTCTGTAAATGGATATAATAATAGTACCTATATCTCAAGGCTGTTATTAAGAATACAATAATATTTGTAAAGTACTTTGTAAACCTTAAAAAGCTGTAGAAATGCTAGCTATCATTATTATTAAGCAGAGGTAGAAAAGGCATGTGGCTCGTTGAAACCACAGATAATCTGGAAACTGTGTGGACTATTGATTTCCCATTCCTTCCCTCCTCTGCCAGCTTTTCGAAAGCAAGTGACAAAATAGGTTGATTTTAAATTTCCTTTTCTTCCTTTACTACAGATAGAAGTGTTTATAAAGCACAGTGCTGGCCAAAAGATTAGGTAGCTGGTGCCTTCCTGTTGTTTTAGTTTTGTTTGAGCCACAGCCAGGGCTAGCACACCACCAACCTAAGAAAATATGAGACCGCAAGGTAAGACATTTTAGTGTGGCGTTCTGTAAGTCACCAGTCTGCATCATATCTGATAGGGCTGTAGATAAGATCATTAAAGCAAACTCCTTACCCCAAAAGGGTCTTTAGGGTCTTTGGTTGTTGCTGTTCAGTCACTTCAGTCATGGCTGACTCTCTGTGACCCTATTTGGGGTTTTCTTCCCAATGATACTAGAGTGGTTTGCCATTTCCTTTTACAGTTCATTTACAGATGAGGAAACTGAGGGCAGGGTGAAGTGATCTGCCCAGGGTCACACAGCTAGTGTCTGGACTGGATTTGAACTCAAGCAGATGAGTCTTCCTGACTCCAGGCCTGGCACTATCTGATACCCAGCCTCCCTTTGTCTTTAGTTAGATACCAGTGATTTATTCCTCATACTACTTCCTCATCTTGTATTAGGCGTTTAATCCATTTCATTCTTTTTGTCTTCTTTTCAAAGGAAGCGATGAACAAACATGGTCATAATCGACTGTTTGTGACAAGAATTTTGCGAGAATTTGAGAGTGACACGTTTTTTCCAGAAATTGATCTAAAGAGATATAAACTTCTCCCAGAGTAAGTTAACACAATTCAATTGAAGTATTTCCTTAAACTTTACACTAAAGAATAACTGAAAACATATTTTACCGGAAATTAGCTTTTCTTTGTCTTGTCTTTGATGTTCATTTATAATATTCAAATATTAACATTTTGTAGTCTATTCTGTTCAAGTCAACAAATATTTATTAAACAGCTAATATATGCAGGTCACCTAAAAGTTCATTAGCAGCATAAAAAACTCCTGATAACTTTTTGCTCTTATATGATTGATTCTAGTATAACTCAGATGAATAGTGATTCTATATTTTCAAGTGACTTAAAAGTAGCAATGAATTGAAATTGTTTCCTTTCCTTTCTCTATTCTATAGTCTTAAAAGAAGGTTTTCTAATATGTGATGTTATTCTAATCTATGTTTTATGTATATACATATCTATACCTAGTATTATACTTCATATGTGTATGTATATCCTGACTCCTCATTGATTCTCCATTTATTCAGTTCATTCAACAAACATAAAATACTAGTTATGCAGAAGGCACTCTCTTTGGTGCTGAGCCAAATACAAAGATAGAAATTATACAAACCTTGCTTTCAAGCTGTTTACAATATAATATGAAGAGAAAGACATAAAAAGAAGGTGCAAAAATAGATCCCAGGAAAAGTGCGAGGCAGAATTTTAGAAAGCAACCATTTTCACATTTTAGAGATTAGGGAATAGTCAAAGAAGGCTTTATCCAAGAGATGGTAACCCAAGTTTGGACTTGAGAGAAGGGAGGGCCTTCAGTAAGTAGAGATTGGGTGGGGGTAGTGATTAAAGAAGCTGAAGCACATTCTCTTGACTATACTCAGTGGTGACAAATATTCAAACTTTGAAGGGCAAATTTGATTTTTAGAAATAGCTGAAAGTTATTTGCAGTCAAGTCTGTGAATGAAGGTAAATGATCCGTCTGAACAATTCGATTTTTTGTTTTCGTTTCTAACTGGTGCATTGAGACAGTTTCTAATTTCAATGGCTCTGGAGGTCATTCCAAAAAAAAACCTCCTGAATTGTTTTTAACAGTGGCAACATTGTTATAATAATGGTATGGGCTCCTAAGGTGATTTGTTTTAAAAGGGACAAGACACATTTGTATATGTTCTGCTAGGTTTATACCCACCCCACCCCCAATCTGCATTCTTATCTTTGTGGTTGTAGAATTGGGGAATTAGAATGTTTTATCTCTGAATGCTGCTATCTCTTTCTCATTCTCTGGATGCTAGGATCCAAATCCTTTTTTTTTTTTTCATCACTATCAGTATCTGGTTATTCCTTTCTGCTTTTCAACAAAATAGTTTTGAGATTTTGGTTTCAATAATTTTCTTGAGTCCTGATTTACTAATTACCATTCCAAAGCATTCTTACCCTCAGTCATGGATGGAAAAAGGAAGCTGCTAGGCATTTTAAGTATTCTAACAAGTTATTGGTCCTGCCATTGGGCATTCTCAGCATTAGAGGTCATAGAGTCATAAAATGTTCAAGCTACAAGGGACTATAGAGATCATGTCATCTAATTCCTTTATATTGTTTTTTTTTCCTGTCGTTTTTCATTGCTGATGATGGTACCCAGAATTCTACTGTGCTTTTTGGTGTGTTTGGGAGCTTTTTACTTTTTATTTTTCAACGAGCCAGCATTTATTTTCTTTCGCTCTCACCTCCGCCCTCTCCCCTAACCTCTCTGCAATGAGAAAAAGAAAACCAAAACCCTTTTAAAAAATATTCTTAATCAAGCAGAACAAACTTCTAAGTTGTTCATGCCCAGAAATGTATGCCTAATTCTGAATCTTCAAGCCATCACTTTTCCATCAGCATGGGTAGTATTCATCATCACTAGCCTTCTGGACTTGATTATTGTGTTGTGACTTTTTGGTTTAGTAAATAACCCTGTTAACTAACTTACTATTTAAGTGAGCCGTTTATACTCCTGGATATTGTCTAGTATTTACATTTCTTCTTATAACTGATTTTTCTAACAGTGCCATTAACTATCCCTTCTAGCAAGTTTTTAAAATGCCAGTTACATAGAGGTCTTTAGTTGTGATCAAGCATTTCAGTTCACTTGTTTTATTATTTTTAAGTTTCTTGTATAAAAATCTTGTGTGATTTTTATGACATTTTCTATATGTGTCAGTTTCCTGGATGCATGTCAACTGCCTTAAAAGCATCATTTTCTTGAGTTTGTCATCAAAACCTCTCCTGCATGCCCTAGTAGGGTCTTTCTCCCAATTTCTAGTTTAGAAATTCCTCTGCACTGTTTTTCCTTAAGTTTTTCTTGTCAATAGTCTAGTGCCATTTTGGTTCAGGTAGTCCCTATCTCTTCTAGAGAGAATCTACAGATTCTGAAAGATCCCCCAATTTCTGATAAGTCTAAAAGCCCCCCCACCTGTATTTATCACCTGTGCATTGTGCTAAGTCTCGCATTTTGCTCATGGAACAAGTAGTTACTTCAGTCATGATGAAAGTCAAGATCTCAGCCTGGCTCTTCCGCAGTTATTACTCTTTGAATCTAAACAATTTAAGATTATAGTTAAGCCAAGGCATTTTTTGTAAGTGGTACTTTTAATTATTGTACAAACAGATGGAATTGTGATTCATTTCACCTCAAACATTTAACTGCCTACTGTGTGCTAGGCAGTGGTGATTCAGAGGTGAATAATAAGACATTCCCTACCCTACTCTGGCCCAGAAGGTAAGACAAGTACCCAAGTAAAAGTATTGCAAGACTGTGATGAAGTCAGTGACAAAGTATGAACAAAAGTGCTGTGAGAAGTTCAAAAAGAAATAGAACAAACATGTCACACTGGAAAAAGAAGAGCAAGAAAAAGAAAGAAAATGAGGCAACATACTGGCCAAAATGAATTTGAAATCAAAGTAAGTTTTGTCTTTACTTCGAGCTAAATTATTTACCTTGTTTTACCATTTTAATCAGCTAACGTAGTGTTCGTTTCTAAGGGTTATTGTTCGTTTTTAGAAATCACATATTCATTTTTTTTCCTTGTCTTAAGAAATGACAGTTTGACACACATACTCTTGAAAATTTCGTAAAGATAGAAGTTTTTGGTGACTCATTCCAGAGAAACTACAGCAAAAAACTGTTATGTGTTATGGTAAAACATTTCTAAAAGACCAAAAAAAAACCCCACAAAACCTGAATCCCTCTCTAAGAACCTTAAGAACCTACCTCTACTGTTCAAAGGAAATTTAGAAAGGATGGCTTTTTATATATTTTGGCGGGGTGGGGGGTCTCATTATTTAGTAATACATAAATCTTTCTTTTTCAGGTATCCAGGTGTTCTTACTGATATCCAAGAAGAAAAAGGCATTCAGTATAAATTTGAAGTATATGAAAAACATGATTAAAATGAAAAATTTGAAGGCTGCTGTTTCCAGCTAATTTTTCCACTAAAAATTAAGTTCATATGATGTTAGAATAAAAACTATTATTAGAAATATTATGTGTATTTTTACTTTTTAATGTATCAATAAACATTTATTATCATTATTATTATTAAGCGCCTATTATGTGCCAAGGACTATGCTAAGCTCCGGGGATACAAAAAGAGGCAAAAGACAGTCCCTGCCCTCAGAACTCACAGTCCAGTGGGGGAGACAACATGCAAGCAAGATTGTACAAGCAAGCTATAAATAGGATAAATAGGAAATAATTAACAGAGGGAAGGTGCTGTAATTAAGGGGTTAGGGAAGGTTCCTGTAGAAGGTGGGGTTTTAGTTGGGACTTAAAGGAAACTAGGGAGATCAGAAAGAAAAGAGAGCGTTTCAGGCATGGGGGATAGCCAGAAAGAATACCCAGAGCCAAGAGATGGGATATCTTCCTTGTGGAACAGCCAGGAGGCCAGTGGCACTGGATTGAAGAGGACATGTTGAGGACTAAGGTGTAAGAAGACTGGAAAGGTAGAAGGGGGTTAGATTATGAAGGACTTGGATGCCAAACAAAGGATTTTGTATTTGATCCTGGAGATAATAGGGAGCCATTAAATTTATTGAGTAAGGAGCAGGGAGGTAGATGAAGTATGGTATGATCAGAAAATTACTTAAGTGATTGAATGGAGGATGAATTGGAGTGGGGAAAAGACTTGAAGCAGGCAGACCCACCAGCAGGCTATTGAATAATCCAGGAAACTTATACAATTATAAAAATATACATGAAAATAACAATCAAATAATTGAAACAATACTGGGAAATTATAATGACCAAACATAGCCCCAAAGAAGACCAATATGAAGATACCTCCACCAGTTTCTTTGCATAAGTGGGAGACTGAGTGAGGAATACTGCTGATAACACCAGACTTTTTCAGCACATTGGTTAGTTTTGCTGTGCTCCTTATTCTCTCTTTTATTTTTTCTTAGATGGCTCTGTAGCAGGAGGAGAAGGAAATGTGAAGTGTAGGTGAGGTAAAAACAAAAGATAACAGTAAAAAGATTTTGTTAATAAAACAATCAAAAAATACTATTTCTCTGTAAGAAATGACAATATAGCAATGCCCGTGACATAGAACTGAGTAAGCAAAATCATGAGAACAATATATGTCATCAATAATGTACATCTTAAAACCCATTAGTTAAAGTATGGGAAGCATTGTGATGCAGTGGAAAGGAAGCTGTATTTAGAGTCAGAGGACCTTGGTGCAAATCCCAGCCCTGCTATGTATTACCTGTGTAACCTTAGGTAGGTCATTTATCTTTCTCAGCCTCATTATAAAATTTTTAAAAGAGTTGGATAAGATGGTCCCTAAGGTCTCTTCTTGCTCTCAAGCCATGATCCTGTGATCTATGATGTGGGTTGTGTGTGTGTGTGTAGTTGTAATCTGTTTTTCATTCAAATATGAAAATGAGGTAATCACTTTATAAATCAATACTATATATAGGGTGTTAACTTATAGAGGAAAGAAGAATATGTAAAAGCAAACCGATGCTCTAGGGCATTTATGGTGTGATTGATTGATGTGGTGCAGATCCTTCTCATCGTGTGCTATTCTCATCTTCATTCTTCCAGAGACCTGTCTAAATCTACCTTGTGGTAAATGCCTCCCTTTAAGTCTCCTTACATTCTATGGACACCTACTCTTTTAAGGTTTCCCCTGGGAGGTAGGTGCTATTAGTAACCCCACTTGGCAGATGAGAAAACTGAGGTAGAAGGAGGTTAAATGACTTGCCCAGGTTACAAAGCTAGTAATTATCTGAGGCAAGATTCAAACTCAGATCTCCCTGTTTCCAGATCCACCTAACAATTTAACGATATTTCAATCTAAGATAAATATGGAAAGTAGACACCAAGGTTTAAGGGTTTCCGTGTGCTTTTTCAGGAACCACATTTGGGATAGCTGTTAGCAAACGCTTTCCTGTCCTTTCTCTACTTTTAGTCAGAGCCCACAGATGTTTCTAGCTTGGAGAATGCTACTCTGGAAACTGAAATCTTCCCAAAAAAAAAATCAGATGGCTGACTTTCAGAACTGGAACATTTGACAAGAAATTGGATGTGTTTGTCTAAAAGTCCATTTCTTTTTATTGCCTATACTCATTAGTGATTTCAGAGAATTGTTGATCGTCTGATAAACCCTTTCACTCATTTTCAAAGAAGCGACCCCCCAGCAAGGTAATCATAGAGTAGAGGCATCTTTTCAGAGAAATGTGGGGGTGAATGAGCCTTTCTGTTCCCTGACACTGTGTTCCTGGGCTTTTTAAGCACATGTCCATTCATCTTATGAAAAGCTCTAAGTACTTGGTATTAGTATTTATAGAAGTTGCTTTCTCCCACATCAAGGTAAGGGGGTTGGGGGAGAGCCTTCAGCAGTCTGGTATTTTAAGTTTTCAATGTAAAAATCTGAATCAAGGGAGAAGGGCAAAAAGATAGAAAGGAAGATACCAGTCAAGGAAACATGAGCCCCTGGAACTGTCCTTGAACAGCACTGTTAAGTGTGGCTGGATACTAATGTTCTCATCAGAAACCCACATAAGGAGTTTAGGCAAGAGAACAATTTGTACCTGGAATGTTTACTGTTCCATGTGTTTAAAGGGACAAGTGGAGAGAAAGCTATTGATAGTTTCTTCTCCAGGTCAGCCTTCAAAATGAAAGTTTTAAAAACTTTTCTTGCCCACGTGGCTTGGTCCAAATGCGTGCCTGTAGGATGAACATGGAATGAGTGCAACCTGTAGGCGGAGGCAGCATCACCTCCTGAGCCTGTTGGGTGAAAGAGAAAAAGCAGAATTAATTAGCCTCTAAGGTTCTGCCTTGGATGGCCTTGACCTGAGTCATGTGCTATTGGCACCTACTGTTTGCAATTTCTTCATTACCCTCAAAATCCATCTGTTAAGAAACCGCAAGATTCAATGCTTGATATTGCAGACCGTTAAGGTCCCTGACACAAAGGAGTTTACTAAAACAAAAAACCCTAATGTAGACAGGGATGTTAAAGACATGCAGAAAAGGGGCTAAAAGGCCACAGTGGAATATTTATCAATAATTAAATCCACAGATATTTATGAATCACTGTAAGGAATACAACCTGCTAAATAAAGAAGCCCCAAGGAAGATCAAAACCCCTCAGTCAGAATAATACCTGCAGTGCTGGCCAAAGCCCCTTCCCCTCACCCTCACCCCCACCACAGCAGGGAGTTTGAATATCAACTAGCTGTTGATTCCCCAGCAATTTCCCTTCCTAGCAGCACTTAGCACTGTGCCTAGCACATAGTAGGCACTTAAATTACAAACACCCGCATGAATTATCAGCCCCAATCCCGAGGTCCAGACTCTTTTCCCCCAAAACATAGTCATCCTGAACCCAAATAAAAATCTTAGAAAAACCCACCAGACATTACTGATAAGGTACCCCATTCCCTCCAGCTCACTAGCAGAGTGCATCTAATTTCCCCTGGGGCCCTACTCAACCAGATGTGTTTTCACAATAAACCTTGACTACCTTTCATATTGTAAGTGTGTCCCCTCAACAAAGCAGGTTTGCTTTACTACCTTATGTGCTCCATGTGTCCTTGTATTAGACTACTGATAACCTGAACCTTTCTGCCTCTGCATAATACAGTTAGATATTATGTGCCAGGAAATGTGCCATGTGCTAGGCATACAAAAACAAGATAAGCTGCCCTCAAAAAAGCTTACATTTTATTAGTGGAACCAGTACATGAATATATAGGCATGTACAATATAGGGTAGCTAGGTAGTGCAGCAGATGGCGTGACAGGTCTGGAGTCAGGAAGACTCATCTTCCTAAGTTCAAATCTGACCTCAGACACTTATTAGCTGTGTAACCCTAGGCAAGTCACTTAACCTCTGTTTGCCTCAGTTTCTTCATCTGTAAAACAAGCTAGAAAAGGAAAGAGCAAACCACATTAGTATCTTTGCCAAGAAAACCCCAAATAGGGTCACAAAGAGTTGGATAGGACTGAAAACAACTGACCAACAACAAAATAGTTAAGTGATGGGTTGGGGTGAAATACTAGCAACTTCAGGTGTCAGGAAATGCCTTACAAAGAAGGTGAGGCTTCCATTGAGTCTTGAAAGAAACTAAGAATTCCAAGAGGTGGAGGTAAGGAGAGAGCAAGCCCCTTTCAGACACGGGGAATGGAAGATGGGAGGACCAAGGATGAGAAGTAGTAAGGTCAGTTTGACCAGAGTGTAGGGAAGTAGAAGGGGAGAAATGCATGCTAAGGCTGGAAATGGAGTTTAGGGCCAGGCTTTGAAGGGTTTATTATACGCCATAACTATTAAAATCAGGTATCATAGGAGTGGGGGAGCAGGAAAGGCAGCGAGAATACCATAGGATTTCTAAATCCCAATACGAAGGTAATGGGCCAAGGAAAGTAATCGCTTCTCTTTTGATCCATGATGGAAGTATTCATAAAAGTAACAATTTCAAAAAATCATATCATTTGGTTGAGAGTCGATCAAAATTGATTAATCAGGAAGGGTCCTATAGCTTAGGAGAAAGGTTCAAAGGATTGTATAGGGGAAGATTCACCAAACTCCCTTGCCTTCTAGCGGTAGGTATGAGGTTTTGTTTAAAACAGAATTACAATCTTCTCAAATGACTTTGAAGATGCAGCACCAATGATGAAGCCTTTCTTTCACTAGTTTAGGGTGTGTCTGTATGCTCCGGTAGTTCAACTACACATTAATCGATGGAGAAGGGACTCCCACTTAGAACACCAACAGCCAAGTAAAAATTTATAGATGGTCTAAAAACTGTAATTCTTAGCATCCTCTGTCCCATTATCCCCTACTCCCTCCCAGGCACTGCAGATACAGAAGAAGGCAATTTTGTCCTTTCTTTGTTTCATGTAGAGCACCTAAAAATGCCTTAGATCTGAAGATACTTCTGGGATTTGGAAATTTTGCTCATCTCCTGAGGCAAGGAAATATCACATGGTTTGGGACTGGGGCAGGATTAAAAAGAGAACCTAGGTGAAAGAAGGAAGAGAACAGATGGAGAGAACCCTCAGCCACATGGAACAGCCAAATGGCTACGGTAACAGTAGCAGCATTAGCAGTTCTCTTTGTCAAACCCACGCTACCTCCTGGGAAAATGAAGAAGTTAAAGCCAAAGAAACAAGTGGCAAGGTATATAACTTTTATGTTGAGTGCCCACTCAGATTAGCGTTGAGCAGAAAAACAGAAACAGAGGAACTGGTGGACCTCATTCCCTAACCCCTGCCTAACTTTAGGTGGGTCCAATTGGTACCTGTTTTGAAGTATGTTCTCGTATTCCATTAAAGATTGCAACTGACTGGTTCCTCAAGTACCCCTGTGGTTGACCGTGTCCTTTGCATTTCCTTGTATCCCCTTGTTCACAGCATGAGGGCAAAGACCAACTCTAGTTGCCACAGAGAGGAGAGAGACTTTTTGTAGCATAGTGCTGGGATACCAACCCTTAGCCCATTGTTTGAGAGTTTTCTCTGCCTAACTAATAGCATAATCATGAACCATCTATGTATGTTTCTAATGATACCAGAGTTACTATGAACTTGTGCTCTGCCTCATCAGACTGCAAACCTAATGAAAAAACTCATCACTCAGTGGTCAAAAAAAAATAAACGTTTATTAAGCACAAAAGAGGCAAAAGACAGTTCCGGCCCTTAAGGAGCTTATGATCTAATGGAGGTACTTAGCTAGGATGGTCCTCAGAAAGAATATTTGGTCTGTTGCAGGATTGTTTTCAAAGCCTTTCCAAGATGATAGAACCTGCCAACACTTGTACTGCACTGGCATAGGCTTTGAGAACCTGGGATTTCCCCTACACTTTAAAAGGGTATCATATCCTTACCTGCAGGTGCTCTGTGCAAAGTAATATAAACTTTTTTCACTGAAACTTTGCAAGACATCTTGGGATTTAAGGGCTAGATTTGTTTTTAAGGACCATGACTTAAAACCAAATGACTCGGGCACTCATTGATTGGACAAAGTAGGTCTCAGGCCAAGCCCTACTTGGGCCTTGATTGGCTTAGAGTGAGTGTAAATAGCAACTGGTTCTGTTGTGACCAGAGACCGTGAGGGTCTTCTCCTCCCAGATTGATTTCTTTTTTAAACTAGGTAAAGGAGGCCATTCTTTGTCTCATTTCTTACCTAGCCTTAATCACTGATTGGGCATTGCCTCAGTCAAATTGAGACCTGTTGGCCAGGGTCTTCCACTGCATCCAGGGCCATCTCCAGTTATCCTGTTTTGTGTCTTACCACTGGACCCAGATGTCCCCAGAGAAGAAAATGAGGATGCTAACTTTGCACAGCCCTCCTTTACTTAACTCCAGTTCACTTGCCTGTCATGGCATCACTTTCCTAATGTCATGGTCCTCTTCAAGAACAAAAGACAACAACTACGTAAGGAAGAAAGGTTCCAGTAGGTGGACTCCCTGTGGCAAACTTACTGGAGGACATGAGCAAGAGCCCCACAGGATGGACAGGTGGGCTTGGGCTGTGATCTGCATCATCGCCAAACCAGATCAGTGAGCCACACAAATCTATTTGAGTAAGCATGCACAAAGAAAACTCAACCTATGCCTTCTGCAAATGTGCTTTGGCCTTTTTTCTCCAAAGTATTCTTGATGTAACATAATGATATAAATTAGCTGGCAATATTATCTTAACACTGGGTTTTCTGTAAAAGCTTAGACACCTAATAGCTTTTCACACTCTCTAATTATTAGCTACAAGAACCATTTCCATTGGTCACTAAAATTATTATGAAGGAGCAACCAGCTATAGTCCCTATCTCCTAGGAGCAGTGAGTATAATGGTACTGGCTCACACCAACTCTCAAGAACCAATTGTTAAATCTTCAGTGTGAGTAATTACAACTCAGAAATTGGCAAACGCTGCAAATCAAGGTTTGTTTTATTGTTCTGATTGTACCAAATTTAAAAGTGTATTATAGGTATTTTTTTTGCCTGGACAACTAGCTGTTAAACATTTACCAGCACACCCTGCCTAGGAGTTACCATTGAGGCTGGCAACACTAGACAAAAGCTCCAATGCCTACAAGTGACGATTTACCCACACTGGAACTACCTATCATGATAACTGATGCAGGGATGCTATTTTTAAAAAGTTTAACCTTTTGCTAAAATCTCAACAGATTTTTTTCCTTGAAAATGACTACACACACACACACACACACACACACACACACATTCCAAGCCAACTGGAACATAACGTTTAATTGCCAGTCAGGAACAGAGGCCACTGAAGAATAGGACCTGTGCCAGGTCACCAATAGTACAGTAGGGCCCACTGTCAGCTTGTTACCAAGTGGCTGCCTTTGGGAGGGGTTGCAGCAGGAGGGAGCAGACCAGGTGCAGACTGAGGAATGAGGGGGAAGGGAAGAGCACAGATACTTAGAACAGTTTCTAAAACTGATGGGCATGGCATGCAACCTAAAGGGAATGGAAAGGAAGGGGTCCAGGAATTAGAAAGGGAAAAGAGTTTGAGTTGTACTCAGGAAAGGCAGAGGATCCAGGGTCGGGGGAGTAATACAAGGACTTGTGACTACAGAGTCAGGGAGGGGGAGATGGGATCTAGGATTAGCGGTATAGTGGTCTGGAATTGCAACCTGAATATACAGTATGGGTATAGAAATTTGTCCCAGCATCCTTCATGGCTGGGAGAAGTTGGGAGAGGGAATGTTGGTCAGAGTCCATGGGGATGGGGGAAGGGAGGGGTCAGTCCACCTTCAGGAACTCCTGCAGGGTGTCCTGTTCCATAGCCTCCATGAAGAGCTCATAGTCCCCACAGTATTTGTTCCTGTTGCATATTTGGGGTGGGATGGCTTTGGGGTCCCCAGCCAGGGTCCTCATCTCCTCTGGTAGGGTGTTGTCCTGGGATAGATCCCACCAGTTCATACTGGATCTGCTTCCTACCCAGGATTCGGGTCACCTCACTTTGCTGGGACTTGATCTCCCAGAGACCATGACCAAAGTGCTGTAAACCTGGAGGCTGCTCATGCTGTATCCCAGCCAGGCTGGGCAGACTTGTGAGGGTGGGAACAGCAGGGCTTGCTGCGGGGTTACCGGGGCCAGGCAAGGCTGAGCAGGACAGACGGATGGACAGAGGAGCAGGAGGAGGCAGAGTCCTGGCTAGTACTAGCCAGGGGCAAAGGACATGGTTCCACTAAAAATATAGATTTCTGATACCACTACTAGGTCTGTTACCCAAAGTGATAAAGAACAGAAAGGAAAAGGACCTATATATACAAAAATGTTTACAGCAATTCTTTCAGTGATGGCAAAGAATTGGAAATGGAGGGAATGCCCATCGATTGAGGAATGACTGAGCAAGTCATGGTATGTGATTATGGTGAAATACTATTGTGCTATAAGAAATGATGAGCAGGATGCTCTCAGAAAAACCTGGAAAGACTTACATGAACTGATACAAAGTGAAATGAGCGGAACATACAATGATCAACTGAATGACTTGGCTATTCTCAGCAATGCAATGATTCAAGACAATTCTGAAGGACTTATGATGAAAAATGCTATCCAACTCCAGAGGAAGTCTGATGCATACTTTTTTATTTTATTTTTCTTGGGTTTTTTTTAACTCTGTTTTCTTTTACAACCTGACTAATACGGAAATATGTTTCTCATGGCTGTATGTATATAACCTACATCGAATTGTTTGCCTTCTCAATGAGGGGGAAATACAGGGAAAGGAGAGAATTTGGAACTCAAATTTTTTTTTAAATGTTGAAATTTGTTTTTATGTGTAATTGAGGAAAAAATTAAAATACTAAATAAACATTTTTTAAAAAATAAAATACATAGTATGATAAAGGAAGATACTTACAATATAGTTAGCAAGATTTTTTTAAAAAATAAATTTGTGACGTAAAAGAAATTTACATTTCTGAAAGCACACCTTGAGAGAAAAAAAAATATAATGTGAAAAACTTTAAGCCATCTGAGCAGAAAATAAGAATGATATAATTAATCTTAATGCTAATGAGCTACTCAGCTATCAACTCTTACACTTCTATCAGAATTTAAGCCTTAGTAACAGCATAACTTGACTCTAAGAAGCATCAAACAATATAATTCTGTGTAGTTGTGGAGATCCATGGGCTTGGAGGAATGTCAATGAGGATATATTCTAGGCTTCCAATAGTATAGCAAATTGCATAAACCTTTGATGGAAACTGTATATTATTCATATAAATACCTCCTCACTGCTCTCTCTGAACATTTTTATTTACTTTCTCCACACAAAAGAAATGATGCTTTAAACATATAAGGCTAAAGTGTGAATTAACAAAACAAGAAATATGAAATAGTTAAAACATGAAATTGTAATCCATAACCCCAATTACATTCTCCTGGGATATTGCTGTATAAAACATTAAAGCATGAAACACTTAATAGAGGACAGCTAAACAGTCACAATCCACTAGAGCAAAGGTAAACTGTGGCTGTTCTGCACTATCTGAATAACTTCAAAGCCCACTCCTTTTAGCAAGCCAAGACATGACTTGGGCTTATCCTCCGGCAGTGATCATTTTGTCCAAGAAGGTTATAGTTCAGACCTGCACAACTTGGCAGTATGTAGGGGCCAAAATTAAAACAGGCTAACCTTCTTTGGGCTGCAGATAGGTTAGATTAGAGACAGACTGACAATTATTGGTAGCCGCAGGTCATGTGACAAACAGGAGAGAGTACACAATGGCAATGGCAACCCTACATTTTTCCCAAGGCTGCCTGAAATCCTTTGTCAGGCTGCAAGTAGCCCATGGGCCATGTGTTGCGCAGACCTGGTCTAGTTCATAGATTCCCAAAGTGGGCGGTACTGCCCTGTGGGGGGTTGCTGGAATGATCCAGGGGGGCAGTAGTAGCTTCAGGTGCACTTGGGGGCATTGAATAAAAATAAGGGAGTGGTGGAAGCATAAGAAAGAAGAGAAGAAAATTTTGAAAAATTGCTCACGTGTTTCATCTGTTGTATAACAGAGTTAAAGTCATAGTGATTACATTATTTTCCAAATAAACACACAAAATGCAAGTTATAACTGATCAGTGGTCAAGTCTGAAGACAGATCTTAACAAGCAAATGTTGGCAGGTAAGCATGTCTCCGGCATCGCTGGGAAGTCCAGGAATATATGTAAAGATTTGTTTACAATATATTATCAGTTACATGATGCAACATTGCATCATCAAAATTTCAATGCAGGGAAAAAACCACAAATTTACAATAAATTTTTAAGTAAGATGCATTTTTTTTTTTAGAATTTTATTCTTTTTGAAACAACACAAATTTAAAAAAAAATAGGAAAATAGATTTCCAGGGGGCAGTGCTGAGTAATTTTTTTTTAAAGGGAGTGGTAGGCCAATTAAGTTTGGGAACCTCTGATAGTTTAAAAGAAACTTCCTTCTGTCAGTCAGTTTCAACTGAGGAACCTATAAACTCCAAAACTCTTGAATTCACAAGACTAGGAATATTGCTCTCAAGATGGTTGTTCGGTCACTTATGCTCAGAGAAAGAAATGCAAATCAGAAGAGGCAGCCAGAGATTTGAAGTCCAGTCTACTAAGTTTTGTCTGTCTCAGCATATTTGCTCTTGCTGCTATATACAAACATATGCCAAAGTGTCTGGGGGGGGAAGGGGAATGGAGAAGGGGGGAAAGGGAGGAAAGGAGAGAGAGAGGTTGCCAATCCCTTTTAAATCTGAGTGGGAAGCTCCTTCTAGTTCAATGACCAACCACTTTGATGTAGCCCCTCCTCTATTTCAGCCGGGAGAGTTCAGTTGCGCTCTTCTATGATCCATGTGATGTACATTACCCCTATTACACGAGGATCATGGATTTAAAGCTAGTTGAGGCATTTGCCTGAGGCCATAAGCCTTTCATTATTGCTAGGCCCAGATCTCTAGGCTAGGTTACTCTGGACCTAGCCTAGCCCTCCTTTGTCTGTTATCTCCAAGTAGCCTTCAGCTACTTCCCACCCTTAATCCCTTTCTCTTGTTTCCCTGAGTCTAACCTCATCCCAATGCTATCAAGCTCCTCCTTAGACTCCTCCTCAAGACCCTCTCTAAATCCCTCATCCCATCACCCCAGGACCGCCCTAGATCCCTCCCACAGTCTTCCTGTATGTAAGTTTCATCTTGCCTCCATGAAGATGCTCAGACGGAATCCATCTACCTCAGATGGAATCTGGCCCACTTGTGAAAGAAAACCAAGCACCACAAAGGATGAGATTTCTTAAGACAACCCATTATGATGAATCTGTAAAAAACTTTGTCTTTCTTTGGCTATGAGAAGGTTTGAGTCGAATTCCTTCCAGCAGGGCCCAGCATGGTGGTATTTTGGGGTCTTGACTACCCCTAAAAATATGGTTCCTTGACCTAAACATGTAATTCCCTAATCTCTTCATATGGTTCCCTGACCTCTTCAAGATCAGTATCGTTGAGAAAATTCATCAAGAAATCATTCATTCCTGTCATAGGAAAATTTGTATCTCCCCATTTAAAACAGAGGTAGGCTTCTAGCTAAATGGAAGTAGTTGTGAATAAGCCTAGCTCACTTAGATCACCTCAGAAATAATAATGTGCCAAATGAGGCAAAACAAAGAGAAAGAATAAATAAAAACCCACATCGGGAAGTTCAAAAAAGCTTCTAACAATGAATACATCATGACAATGGATTTCAACACTTGGAGTGTGGGAGGTGTGGAGGAACTGTACAAAACTTGTGTGCTGTGAGTTTGGGGGAAACATATCCCCTGAAATAGTAACTTTAGAGGTAAAAAAAAATGGAACCTGAAGGGTTGTGTTGATTCTGTCTCAAAATGGAGGTCCCCACTCTGTTCCCACCAATATATTTTGATGAGATTAACTACTGCTGGACCCTACCAAGACTGTCTGATGAGATTGACTACAAGGAAACACTTTTCCCAGAACATATCTGATCTTGGGCAACATCAAAGTTACTCAAAAGTGAAGACGTTATCCCCAGCCCCAAAATCACCTGACAGTTTGATCCATCTAATGTCCTGTCTAAAATAAGGAAAGCTCCTTTTGCCATTTGCTCTAAAGTTGTGTAAAATGCTATGTGGATGTGTGTGTCCGTCTGTTCTAGGGAGTT
This sequence comes from Phalanger gymnotis, assembly GCA_028646595.1. NCBI lineage: Eukaryota > Metazoa > Chordata > Mammalia > Diprotodontia > Phalangeridae > Phalanger > Phalanger gymnotis. Next base: position 362,063,595 of record CM053622.1, on the reverse strand, counting down.
TCTACCAACCTAGCAACTGCCCATCAGCTGATGCTAATTAATCTTCTAGCCTTGCCTCTTGATTTATTGACCTCCACTCAAAGGGACCTAAGAGGAAAGAATTACTCTCCTAAAGGATCTTTAGATGCCTGGGCTGAGGAACTCCCCAAATAAGGCATAGAAAAAGACCAACCTAGTGAACTGGCAGGTGAGAGGAAGAAGAGACTGAAGGGGGTAATCCCTAAATCACACTCCTATCTAAAGTTGGAGCTAAATCTTCAAGGCTTTGAAAAGCATATCTCAATAAAAGTTGGGCCCTGGAGGGGCAGTGGGATATACCAATGAAATATGGCAGATTGTCCTAGAGTTAAAAAGATAATTAACAAAACAAGATTTTAATGTAAACAATGGCTTGCTCTAGTTCACATGGCAATAAAAGGAAAGGCATAGGGACCAGACCTGTGATATCATTGAATAAGGAATATCTCTGCCAATGCAAGTCATGCCTGTTTTGCAATTTGTGGCCTTAGAGAGTTGCCCAGAGGACTGAATGGTTAAGGGACATGCGCAGGCTCACATGGCCAGTATGCATCAGAGGTAATGAAGGGGTGCTTGGGTGCTTGTGTTTGGACCCCAAATTTAAAATCACATTCCTCCCTAGCTGCAAAACACTGTCTCTGACAATTTTCTCTCTAGCCCAAGGACATCATGTCTAGCAATAACTCATAAGAGAGCCCCAGTAAGACAGACTACATTTCCCCACAATTACTCATGAGTGGGCCTCACCTTGGGCACCAAAGAAATGATGCAGTTTAAGGACCCCTCCCCTGCCTCTCTCTCCCTCATTCCCTCCCCCTCCTCTTTCCTTCACCCTCCTCTGCCCAAAGGAAGGTACATTTCAATGCCTGAAGGCTGCCTCCTTAACTTCAGGTTTACTGGCTAGATTTGTTTCTCAAAAAACAAGGCTTAAACCCAATTCACTCTGGAGCTCATAGACTGGAAAATAGGTCACTGCCCTCCCAGCATACAGTGAATGTAAATACTAAATAGTGACCTTTTCTCTTTTGGCCAGGAACCCTAAAGGTCTTCCCCTCCCAGTTGATTTTTTTTTTTTATTTTTGATTAAAGGGGCCATCCCTTGACTCACTTCTTAAAGAGGCCTATTCACTCTAAGTGAGTACATGGAAAGGCCTGAGCCTAAAAGGGCCAAGGTCTCCCAATGCATCCTGGCCATCTCCAGTCATCCTGATGAATATCAGGCCACTCCACTGGACCCAGATGTCTCTAGAGGACAAAGTGAGGCTGGTGACCTGGCATGGCCCTCCCTCACTCAAATCAAAGTCAACTGCAAGTCATGTCATTATTTCCCTGATGCCATGGTCCTCTTCTAAAATGAAAAAGAAACACAACAACAACCACAGGGACCCCTCGAGGACTGGAGTACTGGACAGGGTCATCTGGAATGAATTCACAGATTCAAGCATTCTTCAAGTCAAGGTGGCAAAGGTTAATTGTTATGCTATTACAGCAGGCAGACCTTCTTAAGGAACTTGCAACTTAACAGGAATGATGCTAAAGCTTATATAGGAAAAGTAGTGGATTACTTGGCAGATATGCTAATTAAGTGATAACTTACAGCCTTAGTCACAAGCATCATTCACTACTGGAAATCAGGGAAAGGGGTTTCTCTGGGAAGTATTTTTGGTCTGTTATATTTGTAGCAAGATAGCTTTAAGAGTTGATGTCTTGAGTTGCTGTCTTCAGAGATGATAGTTTGACTTCTGTATTGAATATGATAACTTTGAGAATCAATACATCATAATTCTGTGGTTACAAGATAGTCCTGTTTTTGCAAGAGAATTTCTTCAGAGGTCAGCTTGTTCTTGTGATAGGAAAAGATAGTTTGTTTTACTGGGGTCCACTCATGAGTAATTGTGGGGAAAGGTAGTTTGTCTTACTGGAACCCTCTCATGAGTTATTGCTAGGCATAGTGTCCTTGGGCTAGGGAGAAAACTGTCAAGGATAGGTTTTGAAGCTACGGAGAAATGTGATTTTAAAATTGGGGTCCAAGCACAAGCACCCAAGCACCCCAGCACCCCATCAGTAGTACTTGAACCAGCTGTCTCTCTACTATGTTACACCACCTCGGGAGGTTGCAACACGGATTTAAAAATCACCATCCAACATTGTGCCATAGCATATGCAAACTGAGACAGCCAGCAGGTGACTGTGAAGAAACTAAACCTAGCACCCACTGGCATTAAGAAGCATGAGAACAATGAGGTCAAAGGACCTATGCTCAGCAGAGAGAATGGGTCTAGTGGAGAACAGAGAGGCAGCAGAGATAACAACATTTATATAGCACTTACTATGGGCTAGGAACCATGTTTTACAATCATTTGATTATCACAATAATCCTAGTAGATACTATTATTATACCCATTTTACAGACAAGGAAATTGAAGCAAACAGAGGTTAAGCAACCTGCTAAGATTATTGTTATTGTTGTTACTCAGCTGCGTCTGACTCTTTGTGACCCCGTGTGGGGTTTTCTTGCAAAGATACAGCAGTGGTTGGCCATTTCCTTCTCCAGCTCTTTTTTTACAGATGAGGAAACTGAGGCAAACAGGCTTAAGTGACTTGCCCACGGTCACATAGCTAGTGTCTGAGGCCAAATTTGAACTCAGGAAGCTGAGTCTTCCTGACACAGAGTCAAGCACTCTATGCACTATGGCACCACCTGGCTTCCAGCAGTACAATGCTAGTAATTGTCTGAGGCCAAATTTGAATTCAAGTCCTCCAGATTCCAGGTCCAGCACTCTATCCACAGTACTACCCAGCTGCCCTTATGATAGATATAATGACATGACCACAAAACATAAGCAGCATGGCAACCTCAGAGATATGAGTTTACCTGTCCACAAGTGTCTCCTAAATTGTGCCGTTCATAACTATTCCCAAGTCACATGGGTGCCTGGAATATGTCTCTTCCTATATGTTCCCTGGCCATTGGTACCTTTTATGCATGCCCTCAATACATGTTCCATAGCCACACATATTCTATGCATGTATGTCCTACCGCACTAGTATTACAATAATATCTGATGTGTACACGGGTGGCAGGGAATCTTTTCTAGTTATTGGGTTTACTATGATAATCAAGGGTCTTTTGTACTAATGTGTCTTCTGGATGTCTAAGAAAAATAAACACACCAGTAGGGGCTCATGAGACATAGTTTTGAGTAAGTGATTGTCTCGGACCCAAAGTAGTGTTATGTAAAAGTGGGCACCATGATGCTAACATAAACAACATAGTATCATAGAGTACAATTGTGGCAAACCACCAACACAGCACAGGCATACTCCTCAGACAAAATACAATAAACCACATTAAAATTCTTCTCAAAAAATTATCTTTTCTCTATAATTTCCTCCAAATAGGATTATGTTTTAGCATATTTTTATTTATTTACTTATTCATTCACTTATTTGTTTGTTTGTTCTAAGACACTTTCCTAAGACAGCATCAAGTGCCCTGTTATACTTAGTTTGAATAAAAAATAAAATGGTAATGTATGTTTAAAAGCTATAAAGTTGCATAGAATACTAAGGTGAGTGACAGCATATAATTACAAATCACCAAGAATATAGTGCAAATGGAATCCAATCCCACCTATTCATGCTTTGCTAAGAACAAAGTGTTCCAAAAAGATAACATTAATGATGTCAAAATGGAGAAAGAACCAAAGCTTCCTACTTAGGGTTATCAGAGTTGGAAGAAGAATTATTTTTAAAATTTTTTAAATGAAAACCTTTCATTAAAAAAGATATAATAGAATCTGTACCACTCATTTTGACATTTAATCATATGCTATCTTGTATTGTTACTTAACTTTCACGTGTGTGTAGGTTCTGTCTCCCCAACTAGACTGTGAGGTCTTTGAGGGTGAGGACTTTGCCTTGTACTTTTTTTGTATTTCCCCCTTTTATATACCACTCCCTGCCAAGTGCCTAAATAAGACTGGGTACATAATAGGCTGCTCAGTAAATCCTTATTAAATCAGCTAAAATGTCCTTTGACCTTGGGTAGGATATTACCTAAATTTTTGCTTTCAGTAAGATATCTGAAGGACTTATGATGAAAAATCTTATCTATCTACAGAGAAAGAACTGATAGAGTCTGAATGTAAATCGAAGGAAACTTTTTTTTTAACTTTATTTTTCTTGTTTTGTTTTTTGAGTCTGTGTTTTCTTTCACAACATGACCAATTACAATAACAGTGTTGCTAGCAGCTGCAGTGGAGGTGAAAGACCAACAAGACCAACAACAAGAGCACATAGGAGGACTGCTAGCACAAGTCCTTTGATCTGCTTTTCTAAGGAAAGCAACTTTAAAGGGTTAACAATCTTACTTTAATTAAACATACATATACCATTCACTTAGTTCAGGGGTAAAGGCCAGCACCCTGAACTTCGGAGAGAATACAAACAGAAAGTACAAAGACAATATAAACACATCAACAGCTTTCTGTCTGACCAAATCACAATACATAGTTACCAGAGAAGCATCAACATCTGGGTTTTCAAAGCTAGGGGGCTCTTAACAATGACTACCCAGAGTGTTGTCTGGTCAAATCACATGACACTCTTCCAGTGAATGAGAGCCCCAAAACAAAATGCCAACCTTAGGTCTTCTATATCCTTCTCAGGGTCAGAGGGCTTTACAATCATACAACTCAATACCATGTGAACTAGGCTTTCTTTTTTCTTTTTTTTTTTAACCTTTGTTACATGCAGTTTATGTTTTTTAAGTATATATTAAATCTTTTTTCGTTTTGTTTTTATTATTTAATATTTTTAGTTTTCAACATTGATTTCCGCAAGATTTTGAGTTACGAATTTTTCTCCCCATTTCTACCCTCCCCACCATTCCTAGATGGCATATATTCTGATTGCCCCATTACCCAGTCAGCCCTCCCTTCTGTCACCCCACCCCTACCCCATCCTCTTTCCTCTTACTTTCTTGTAAGGCAAGATAGATTTCTATACCCCATTGCCTGTATATCTTTTTTCCAAGTTGCATGCAAAAACAACTTTTTTTTTTTTGAGCATCCACTTTTAGAACTTTGAGTTCCAAATTCTCTCCCCTCTTCCCTCCCCACCCACCCTCCCTAAGACAGCAAGCAATTCAACACAGGCCACACATGTATCATTATGCAAAACACTTCCACAATAATCATGCTGTGAAAGACTAATTATATTTCCTTCCATCTATCCTGTCACACTTTATTCAATTTTCTCCCTTGACCCTGTGCCTTTTCAAAAGTGTTTGCTTTTGATTACCTCCTCTCCCAATCTGCCCTCCCTTCTATCATCCCCCCTTTCTTATCCCCTTCCCCCTACTTTCCTGTAGGATAAGATACCCAATTGAGTGTGTATGTTATTCCTGCCTCAAGTCAAATCCAATGAGAGCAAAATTTACTCATTCTTCCTGACCTGCCCCCTCTTCCCTTCCAACAGAACTGCTTTTTCTTGCCACTTTTATGTGAGATAATTTACCCCATTCTGTCTCTCCATTTCTCCCTCTCTCAATATATTCCTCTTTCACCCCTTAATTTTATTTTGTTGATAGCATTCCTTCATATTCAGCTCACCCTGTGCCCTCTGTCTATATATATGTATATTCCCTTCAACTACCCTAATACTGAGAAAGGTCTCATGAATTACAAACATCATCTTTCCGTGTAGGAATGTTAACAAAACAGTTCAACTTTAGTAAGTCCCTTATGATTTCTCGTTCTTGTTTATCTTTTAATGCTTCTCTTGATTCTTATATTTGAAAGTCAAATTTTCTATTAAGCTTTGGTCTTTTCATCAAGAAAGCTTGAAAGTCCTCTATTTAATTGAAAATCCATATTTTGCCTTGGAGCATGATACTCAGTTTTGCTGGGTAGGTGATTCTTGGTTTTAATCCTAGCTCCTTTGACCTCTGGAATATCATATTTCAAGCCCTTCAGTCCTTTAATGTAGAAGCTGCTAGATCTTGTGTTTCCACAATAATCAAATTGTTTCTTTTTGGCTGCTTGCAGTATTTTCTCCTTGACCTGGGAACTCTGGAATTTGGCTACAATATTCCTAGGAATTTTCTTTTGGGGATCTTTTTCAAGAGGTAATTGGTGAATTCTTTCAATTTCTATTTTACCCTCTGGCTCTAGAATGTCAGGGCAGTTCTCTTTGATAATTTCTTGAAAGATGATATCTAGGCTCTTTTTTTGATCATGGCTTTCAGGTAGTCCAATAATTTTTAAATTCTCTCTCCTGGATCTATTCTCCAGGTCAGTGGTTTTTCCAGTGAGATATTTCACATTGTCTTCCAATTTTTCATTCCTTTTGTTCTGTTTTATAATATCTTGATTTCTCATCAAGTCACTAGCTTCCACTTGCTCCAATCTAACTTTTAATTTTCTTCAATGGCCTTTTGGACCTCTTTTTCCATTTGGCTAATTCTTTCTTTCAAGGCATTCTTCTCTTCATTGGCTTTTTGGAGCTCTTTTGATGTTAAATTATTTTTATGATGATACTAAGATTTTGTTTGCCTGCTAAATATTCCTCCCTTTTCTAAATATATGTTTGATGGTGCTAGTGTTTGTTTTTTCATATGCCTCAATAAAAATACACATTGCAACAGATTGAATGCAAAAGCAGAAAGGAAAATACCACTATTAAGTCAATTAGTTATTTGCAAAAATATGTAAAACAATGCTATTTTGCTCACTAAATTATTTTAAATTGGAAAACATAGTTTTTTTTAATAAAAAGTTATGTTAATGGGTTTATTACTGTTATTTGAAAATGAATTAATAAATAAATGTTTTTAAATTTTCAGTTTTAATTCTAATAATGCAAACATTGATAGATATAACCCACATTTAACTTCTAATATGGCAAACATTGATAGATATAACCCACATAAGCAAAAGCTCTGTGGAATCTTCCATAATTTTTAAGAGTGTAAAAGGGTCCCTGAGACCAAAGAGTTTGAGAACCACTAGGCTAAATGATCTCTAAAGTCCTTCCCAGTGCTAAAGCCCTGGGTTCTGTGCTCCTTAAAAATAACTGGAGAAAATGACTGCACCCCCTCTCTTGGAATGCCAGTTCCAGTTTTTCACAGTGTCAAACATTCTTAGATAAGTTCATTCTTAGAAAGACAAAATTAGTCTGAATATGAGTGTTTTAATTTTCTCAAAGCTTGCAGAACATGCATATATAAGTAAGACAATGAACTCAAGGAAGGACAGACAAAGCAGACCTTATATCTTCAGAGCAATTCTCTCTCACTCCTCCCTCCCTTCCTGGCTCAGGATGCTTGGGTAAGCTAAAATTATGATCTCCATATGAGTAACCATGACATGAGAAAGGAATTTCTTTTTTTTTCTATTTTTTAAATAAGTAAATTTATTTATTTTTAGTTTTCAACATTCACTTCCATAAGTTTTAAATTTTCTCCTCCTCCCTTCTCTTCCCCCTCCCCAAGATGGTCTGCAATCTGATATAAGCTTTAAATATACATTCCTGTTAAACATATTTTCACATTAGTCATGTTGTATAGAAGAATTAGAATGAATGACTGAAACCATGAGAAAGAAAAAACAAAACAAAAAAAGAAAATAGTCTGCTTTGCTCTGCATTCAGGCTCCATAGTTCTTTTTCTGGATGTGGATGGCATTTTCCATCATGAGTCTTTTGGAATTGTTTTAGGTCCTTGTATTGCTGAGAAGGGCCAAGTCTATCAAAATCAGTCCTCGCACACTGTGACTATTACTGTGTACAATGTTTTCCTGGTTCTGCTCACTTCACTCAGCATCAGTTCATACAAATAAAAAAGGAATTTCTTAAGTGAATAGGTTGTAAATACAATAAGATAGGAGAAGTGTTAAAGTGCCAATTGGAATTATGGATCCATTTTTCTTTTACCATTAATATGACATAACATAGTATATGTGCATAAAACACTAAGATGAGAAAAATCCCATTATTCAAGATAGTGTCTGGGTCAAGGTGCCTTATCCTTGGTAGTCATAAACAGAAGAATGCTTCCCATCAACTTCATCAGGCCTTGTAGTTGTTGACACAGGAAGGGGCATTTTGAGTTCACTCAGAGAGCAAAGCATGTCTGTTATGCCAGAGCACACAGAGCATTATGGTAGATTAAACTCAGAGTGGGCCACAATGTCTCTCCTGGTTGGCCAATCCATGTTTTAGGCCTTTCTCAGGTCTTGGGGGTTCAAAATGGGCTTGGAGAGGGATCTACAACAGTTATCTTCCAGGCTATGATTCTATCATGGAAGAAAATCATACAAGTATCACTCCAGCCAAACTAGAATACTTACTGTTCTCCTCCAACCTCTGAGCCATTCTTTAAGACAAGGCGCCAGTGCCATCCCTGATTCAATGCCATGAAGTACCACAATCTTTCCCTCCTCTGAGGTCCCATTCAGTAAGTCTTAATCACACCTCTCCTATCGCTCTTTCACATTCTTTAAAATTATTATCATTACCTCATATACTAGCTCTTTCTGTATATAGTCTCTCACCCATAAGCAGGAGCTCAAAATGTATTTGAATAACATTCTACTCATTAGCGGATGTTGCTTACTTAATGTTACACACCTACTCAATGAGCAGGACATTGAGCGATCAATCTCTACCTGAGATGATGAGAAGAACTTCATGTAAATAGGCATTGAGTCCCTGGTTACATTCTTCCTGGACAAGAAGGTCCATGAGAACAGGGATGTGTCCTGGGCAGAGCGCCTCCAACAGTGCCTTGTACAGTAAAAGTACTTAAGAAAAATATTTGTTGAACAATAAATCTTGGACAAGTCCATTTCCAATAAATTTTTTGCTAAATCAAATTCTCTATGTTAAGTTGACTCTCTTTTTTTGCATCTCCATGATGAATAGGAACCATAAAATCACAGAATCTCAGGTTAGAACCTCTATAACCATCTAGTCCAACCCATGAATTGTTCACTGTATATACAGGAACTCTCTACCCCCTGAAAAAGCCCATGCCCACTTTGGGACATCTCTAATAGTTAGGGCATTTCCCCCAAAACCAAGCTTAAATTTGCCTCTTTAAAAATCTACTCATTCCTTGTGGTTCTTTGTGTTGGGATCAAAACATTCTTGAATGGGAATGTTTTCCTATGAAAGGTTGTTTCTTTAAAATGGGAGAAAATACTAATCATCTGTGTTCTAGGGCAGGGCTTCTTAAACTTTTTCCACTCACAGTGACTGCTTTTTGCATTTCAGCAGCCTAGGCATTGTGCAGCCTGAGAGCATGCACAGTGCAAAGTATACATACCTTGTGTTCAGAACCAAGGCTACAGCGAAGTTGTGGATGCATCACCAGCAAACTGCCAGAAACACCTCAGATACATTATGCATTTGATTTCGAATTAATTTTTGGGCGTTGCATATTCAGAAACCTTTTACTGTTGCCAAATTTTACCCACAGTTTAAGAAGCATTGTAAAGCTCCTACTATCTCTTCTCTTGCCTGCAAACCATCAGTCAAATGGTTCCTTCCTCCCTTTCCTTCACTACACTGCGCTACTTCTATCTTTAAAAAAAAAGTTAAGTATAATATTCTAGAGATAGTGAGAAGTTGACAGGAAATAGAAAAGCACTAAGAAAAATTGCTAGGGCTGTGTGGTAATGCACCCAGGAGCCTCTCACTGATGCTTCAAATGCCTCCCAACTCTTAGAGGCAGATATTTTCTTATCACATTTTAGCACTGGCTAGTTGACTGTGAATGTTTCCTTTCTGAGCCAGAGCACCAGATTCAGTCCCAGCCCTAACCCTTTCTAGCCATGAGTTTGGCAGTTCGCTTCCAGTCAAGTCAATTCATTGAGTATTTATTAATCAGAGCTATAACTAACACCAAACCAAAGGAACTCTGTTCCAGAGTGTTGATCACTGGGTTTTGGGGGACTTCCTGCCCACAATGACCACCACTCACCTCATGACCTTCTGGTTCACTATTTCACCATTCAAGGCAGTGTTAATTGCTCCCAACCCTGTCACACCACCATGATGAACCTCTTCTGAGTCCTGCCTTACCTACCCCCTTCAACCATACAGGGTTGAGAGTGAGATGGCCCCTTCTTCTGGCATGACTGACTCCTCTGTGGGACTACCCTCTGTGTCTCCTGCTCCTTCTTCCCTAGTTTTGGTACTAAGTGCTTTTTTTAAATTTAGTATTTTATTTTTCCCCAGTTACATGTACAAATAATTTTTAACATTCATTTTTAAAAACTTTGAGTACTGATTTCTCTCCCTTCCTCCCTCCCCACTTCCACCTCCATTGAAAAGGCAAGCAATTAGATATAGGTTATACATGTGTAGTCATAAAAAACATATCCATAATAGTCATGTTGTGAAAGAAAACACAGACAAAAAAACTCAAGAAAAATAAAGTTTAAAAAAAAAGTATGTTTCAGTCTGTATTCAGACAACATCAGTTCCTTCTCTGGGATGGATAGCACTTTTTGTCATAAGTCCTTCAGAGTTGTCTTGGATCATTGTATTGCTGAGAATAGCTAAGTCATTCACAGCTGAGCATATCACAATATTGGTGTACTTTGTACACAGTACATTTCAACTAAGTGCTATTATTAAATGCGTATTATACCAAACATACGATTATGTCAAGGAAATAAGGACATGTGTCGTGTGGCACAGATATAATCCTGCCATTTTCCTTGCTCGAATGCTTATGCAATAGCTGGTGGATAACGTCAAAACTCTTTAGCCTGGTATTCAAGGACTTTTTGTAATTAACTAATAAATCATCCTTCTGGTCACAACCTTTCTAAGCTCTTCCTCACCTATAAAATCAAGCAATCAACAAGCATTTAGTAAGCACTTACTGTGTTTCAGGCACTGTGCTAAGCCCTGAGGAGACAAAGAAAAAACAAAAATAGTCCCTGTCTTCAAGGAGTTGACATTATATGGGGCTACTAGGTGGTGCAGTGGATAGAGCACTGGGCTTGGAATCAGGACAACTCATCTTCCAGGGTTCATTCCTCATCTCAGACTTTTACTAGCTGTGTGACCCTGAGCAAGTCACTTAACCCTGTTTGCCTCAGTTTCCTCATATGTAAAATAAACTGGAGAAGGAAATGAAAAAGCTCTCCAGGATGTTTCATAATGTTTCAGTGTTGATACACTGAACAGCACAATGTCATCTACACACAGGTGCACACTGAAGGCCTCACTGTACACAGGGATTCTTCAATTTGAACTCCTCAGTGTATCTCTGCCATCAGAGTGGTAAACACCTTTGGTGACCATACATCTCCCTGATTTATGCCTTGCTTGACATTTACTTTCATAGAGTCATCATACAAGATTATTTCTATTATTACAACTTTCAAGGAATCTTGAATGATTTTGATGTCTCATTGGAGGATTAAAGTAGACAGAACATCTTATTGGAAGAGATATCCACCAAATCAAACACTGTAATAATTGACAAAAAAAAAAATAAGCTGGATTTTGTTTTCTCAGAAGTCCTGAGCTATTTTTAATATGATTTCTTGCATTGTGGAGTATAGGTTTTTTGACTTGACATGTTCTTTAATGAGCCCTATGATTCTTCATTTGTCTCTATCCTGTCTTCGAGATCAAAATATTTTGTTCATATAGACATCATGTGTTATTATTGTTGCTGTTTTAATATTAATACTTTTTCCTTTTCATCTTTCAGATTGGCAATACAAAAATACTGAAGTAGAAGACAATCTGTTATTCCTTCTTCTACTTCTTTAGAAAGACTAGCCACTATAGATCAAGTTTTTCTATTGTACTAATTAATTTTGCGGCACGGGCTATGAACCCTGACATTTATTTCCTTCTAATTTCTTCTCTTGACATTCTGATTTCTTTCTTGAAGCCTCTTGAACTAATGGTCCCTTGAGAATCCACAAGGTTCTGTGTTTCATCAGATATTCGGTCAATTTCTTTTATTTTACAATATTTATTTAGAGAGGTTTGTAATTTCCTGGATGTTTTAATAGTCATCTTCCCTTCTAATTTTAGTATTATCTCTGTGGATTTGCCTTCTTATGTTCTAGATTTTTAATTGAATTTTCTTCCTCTTGAGATCTTGGTGGTTTTAGCCTTTTTTCCCCTTATATTCTCCAGTTTCTCACTCTCTGTCTCCAACCCCTGTAATGGTGAGTTTACCCTCAAGGTTGGTTCTCAAAACTGTCTCAACCTCTTTCTACATTAAGTGATTTATTTCTCAACAGCCTTGGTCCCTGCCCCAAATAGCTTCTTGGAGGACAGAACTGGAGCCAGCCTCATTCCATCCTTCCTTCAGGCCTGTATATTATAAACCTCTTCCCTAATTCCTGCCAATCTTTAGTGTTCTGGACAGGCTGAATTAGAATCTGACACTTTTCACTGGTGGGGGAAGGGTGAAGTATATGTTTCAGGCAGAGTTTCTGTAATCTCGGGGTTCCCCAACCTAGGGACTGCCCCAAGGCAGAAGAAACTCATTTCTCCTCCCTCATCATACCTTCTCCTCTACCTTTCATGTCTATAAAGAATCACAATTTGATGCAACAGAATACTAGGGAAAGAACATGGGTAGCATGTGCTGGAAGAAACCAGGAAATCCTTGAGTGGATCCTAAAGCACAAGCCCGTGGGCCTATTTGTGGACCTTATTGGGAACATGGAAGCTGGAAAGGCTGAGTGTGAGTGTGAGTGTGAGTGTGAGAATGAGAACTATAAGTTTTGGCATTCACCATTGTTAATTCACAAGGCTATTGTAGCTTATTGAACACCTTACCTTCTAATCTTGTGGAAACATCTGCAAGTGCTCTATCCATGGTACATAATTTCTCTTTGGTTTGGGGGGAGATTTTTGAGAGTTACTAGAGACTAGAAGGGGACTAGAGAACATGTATAATTCTCCCTCTTGTTGGCCACATGTTCTTATATTCTTCACATCTTTCTGTCAGTTGTTTGGAAGTAAAGATGTGAAACACTATGGAATTTTATTTGTGAAAGCCTGCCTATTTAATCCTCACAGGCTCATTGAGAATATCTGCCATGAATGTATAGAAACATCAGGTTCTCAGGGAGAAAAGTTTTCATTTTGGATCCCCAAGTATCGTAGGATTTAAAGTTTAAGGTACCTGAAACATCTAGTGCAAGACACTCATTTTGTACGGGAGGAGACTGAGGCTCAGAGAAGTTAGTGACTTGCCCACAGTCCAACAGGTAGGTTAGAACTGAGGTCTCCTGAGCCCCTACCCAATGTTCTTTTCACTACACCATGCTGCCTGCAATGACATGCTTCCTCAAACCGCTGCAGAACTACAAAAACGAGAGAATCACCTGCTCCTGGGGGAGAAAGAGGAAGAGACACTTTGTCCCTCTCAGAATCCTTTAATAAATACACTGGCCTCCCCTGGACCATGATATATCTGCAAAGGCCATCAGTCAATCAACTAATGTTCATTGAAAGGCACTTATTGGCTACTGTGGAGGATACAAAAAAAAAACCAAAACCTGCAATCATAGAATCAGAATTTCAAAGTCGAGAGGGAGTTTAGAGATCATCTAATCCAACCTCCTCGTTTTACAGATGAGAAAACTGAGGCCCAGAAAGATGAACTGGATTTCCAGAGGTCACACAGCTAGCCCCATGGTGACAGAGTCAAGCCCAGAACCTAGGTCTCCTGCTGCCTCGTCTGGAGTTCTCCTACTAACCGCTATATAAAGCATGGTCCTTTCCCTCAGGGAGCTTACAATCTAATTGAGGATGCAACGAATATATTCTAAAAACTAAATAATAATAATGCCAGGTAGCATACGAAATGTGCCAAATTAGGATACCCATATTAAGTGCTGAAGAAATTCAGAAGGAAGAAACTATAGACTGAGGTGGTTAAAGAGGGCTTTTTGGAGGAGCAGGGGCTCAGGCGGGCTTTGAGGACATGATGAGATTTAGAAAAACAGAACAAAGAGGGAGGGTGTCTGTATAGCCTAGAAGTTCATTATGGCTTTGGTGGACAATAAGTAAATCACTATGGAGGCAGTAGCTTACACCTATGCTGATAATTCCTTATCCCTGAGGTACATTTAGTGGAGAAATTAAAACTCTATTAGGAAATTGAAAACAAGTCTGTCTTCTTTTAAAATTCAAACATTTAGCTGTCACTTAGCTTTTGCATATGAATTGGAAAATTATCTTCATGGAATATGGTTTTGGTAATCTCATGGGCAAGTTCTAATGGGCTTCTGCAGGGAGGAAGCCTAATCTCAAAGCAAGATCAAGGGGCAGCCTAACAATCAGCCACCATGAAGTGTTTACGATCGCAATGACCTTAAATGCTTGCCAAGGACATATATCATTTCTGTATTTTTCTAAAGGACTTGGAGACAAGGATTTGTCTATATTATGCAAAAAATTCTCATGCATTCATTTTTAAATGTCAATATTCACAATGCTTTTCCTGTGAGTTGGAAGCAAATTTAAAAAGTGAGGTTGAATCTGAGAGTTAACACAAATGAATCACCCTAAACTGTCATGAGTATTGCTAGGGAAAACTGTTTCAGTGCTCTGAGAGAAATGAACATACGATCATAGGAAATGAATAGGATTATCAATCTGGAGATGAAAAGGACCTCAGAAGTCATCTTTACACATAAGGAAACTGAGGCCCATGGAGATGAAGTAACTTGTTCAAGGTCATAGAGGTAGTAAATGTTAAGAGGCAGCATTTGAACCCAGATCTTCTGTTTCAAGAGCCAGTATTCTGACCTCTATACCAGAATCATTTAACACAAAGAACTGAAAATGGAGCATTTATAGGAATGAAAAGAGGGTTTAATATGAGACATAGAAACAATCCACCTCTCATCTGGACTGCTGTAATAGCCCCCTAATTGGTCACCCTGCCTCAAGTCTCCCCTCATTCCAATTCATCCACAATGCAGCTACCTGGCTGGGTTTTCCAAAGTATAAATCTAACCTTATCACCTGCTAGGGCAAGGTAATAAGAATTTATTAAGCACCTACCATGTGGTGAGCACTGTGCTAACAGATATTATCTCAGTTGATTCACCACTCAAACTCCAGTAGCTCTATCAGAGATCAAATATAAACTCTTTTGGGTATTCAGAAGTTCTTGACAACCTGGTCCCATCCTACCTTTCGAGCCTTCTTACATATTACTATTCCCCCCTCCTTGTACTCTGTAGTTCAGCCATGCTGGCTTACTTGCTGTTCCTTACATACAAGATTCCACCTTCCACCTCCATGACTTTGTACTGGGCTTCATCCATGCCTGGTGCTCTCCTTCCTCACCTCCATCTCTTAGAATCCCTGGCTTCCTTCAAGACTCAGCTCAAATACCATCTTCTACAGGAGGCCTTTCTGAGGCCTCTCAGCTGCTAGTGTCTTCCCCTCGATGGTTACCTTCTATCTATATTCTCTGTGTGTGTGTGACACATACACACATACACTAAGTGCTGGGAATAGTAATCTTTTGTGATATGAGTCAGGCATGACTGAAATGACCAAACTACAATAACATATATGTGTATAACATATATATATACACACACACTGTATGTACCTGCAGAGTATGTACAAAGCAGACATCCAGTGGCTCATTAGATAAAGCACTGGGCCTGGAGTCAGGAAGACCTGAGTTCAAATCCAGAGAAATAATGAGGAGATAAAATAATGAGGAGAAAATAAGTAGAAAGGAAAGAGGCATTGAAATACTAAACCTTAAATTATACTACAAAACAGTAGTCATCAAAATAATTTTACACTAATTAAAAAATAAATAGTGGAACAAATTAGATACACAACATATAGAAACAAATCAGCCTGGTAACGTAGTGTTTAATCAACCCAGAGACCCCAGCTACTGGAGTAAGGACTCACTATTTGACAAAAATGCTAGTAAAAGTGGATGGCAATATGTCAGATACTAGGAATAGACCAATATCTCACAATCTGCACCAAGATATGCTTCAAATAAATATAGTCTAAGTCCGTAAAAATATTTGTAGAGCAAAGAAGAAATTGCCTTTCAGATCTATGTATAGAAGAAGAGGTGGTTTAGGTTTTGTTTTGTTTTGTTTTAGAATTTCTTATTTTGATGTTAATTCAATAATTATTTTTTAAAAAACTCATAAATTCCACAAAACATGAGGATTGTATATGAAGTCATGAACTCTTGTTATGTAAAGAATTTTTGGTGTGTGCTAAATTTAACAAATATTGATAAAATCACCCTGTTTGTAACCACTTTTAAACTTCTTTTTGTTTCCCAGAATTGTTTCCCAATTAGTGCCAGCTATACCCGGTGCCTACAAAAGGTGCCCTATAATCTCTTTCTGACCAGTCATCTGACCCTCTTACTGTCTCTGGGCTGAGAGTTCTCAAAGTGGCTTGTAGCTGGTGTTGCTTCCTGTCACGGGTGGGCTGTGGATGGGCCTCCACTCTGGTGTCATAGTCTTTTCCTGCTGACCTCCTAAGTTTTCTTAGACTGGAAAAATGTCTCATGCTGACCTTTTGTTGGTTTTGCCACTCCAAAATTCTACTTGAGGCATTGTTATTTTAGAGTTGTTTGGAGAATTCAGCTGGGTTGTCTCTAAACTGCATTCTTGGATCCACCCTTCCCCCTCCCCCCATAGACTTTTTTTCCCCCAAATTTTAAAAACATTTTCATTTAAAGTTTTGAGTTCCAAATTCTATCCCTTTCCTCCTCCCTCCTGTCCCCACTCCCTGAGATGGTAAGCAATCAGATATAGGTTACACATGTACAATTATGTAAAACATTTCCATATTAGTCATTTTATATAAGACTTGAATGAAAGAAAAAAATGAAAGAAAAAAAGTGAAAAATAGCATGCTTCAGTCTTTCGAAGGTAGAGATAGAGCATTCATGTCAACAGCCTTACTGATCTCCCTGACACTCACAGCTGCTCTGGCCTAAGAGCCTTTCTTTAAACATTAACTTTTTCCAACAGAGGTAGGATATCAAGGACAGATAAATGTTTAAGGCATGGAGGCAGACTGTAAGAATTAAACCACAGCAAGATTGAAAAAGAGCCTTTAATTCACTGGTGAATGAGGAAGGAGCAGATAGACCCCACTGAGAACAAAAGGAGATTTCCAAGCTACTGCTTAAAGTTGGGACATTTGTGATCAGACACTATCCCTATGTTTTGTCCTGCTGCTTAGACATGGGATGTAAATGATCAGATACTTAATGGGATTTTTCCTTCTTCAGGGGTAGGGGAGCTGGGACCTGAGCCTGAATGGAATACACAGTCGATGTATGCTACATGCAAGCAATACTTTTGATTCCAATATACTTCTGCTTTATTACCTTGATTAAACACTTTTTTTTAATGACCTCGACAAAGATGATTCATTGAGACCTAAGCAAGGGAGGAGGAGGCAGAATGAAGGTGTTAAGTAGGATGGAAATGATTTGATTGGTATTGATACCCCAATATACAAATGGTTCAGCCCTTACAGAAGACTCCAAAGAGAGGAAATAAGGCTAGCCAAGGAGAGATGACTCACAAACACCCTGTGAGAAACAAACAAATAGTGCTGATACTCACACGGGTCTCTGATGGTGGGTGGTCATTACTCTTAAATCAATAAGTATTACATATTATTATAACATGGTGTTTGGTTTTCTTATCACGTCACTCCGAAGCAACATTATTAAATCTTTTTAACACATTCTCCTTCACTCAATTCTCTTAATTCCCTGTTTTACTAAGTATAAAGATTTGTACTTTGCTTTGAGGGTCTATCTTTGGACTTTTGTACCAGACTTTCCCAGTAATGCCTTAATCTACTTCTGTATTGTTTTAATATTTTCTCTGTAAAATTGAGAATCCCATCTCCAGCCACCAGGTTTTCTAGGGAACCACTGCTCACCCAACAGTGTATCATTAAGTAAAAACAGTAAGAAAATCCATATGGGACACAGATCAAATGATAAATGAAAAAAATCAATCCTAAATGGCAATTGCCCAGAGGAGAAATGAGTTATCTTCTAAATGTATCAGTGCTTTCAACATTTACCCATCTGTCAATACTGAAACATAATAGTCAGCAGCATAATTTCATGGAAGCACAGTAAGCTCTCCCCTTGCTTCTTTTAGAAATTTTGGTGTTACTGTTCTTCAGACGTTTTCAGTTGTGTCCAACTTTTTGTGACCCCATTGGGGTTTTCTTAGCAAAGATACTGGAGTAGTTTCCCATTTCTTTCTCTAACTCATTTTTCAAATGAGGAAACTGAGGCAAACAAGGTTAGGTGACTTGTGTGGTTTCTCCTTTGTAATCGAATTAGACCAAGACATCAGTAAAATAATGCCATGACTTGCAAGGGAATTGGATTTGAGTGAGGCAGGGCTGTGCAAAGTCACCAGCCTCACTTTGTCCTCCAGAGTCTTCTGGGTCCAGTGGCAAGAAATAGATTAGGCAACTGGAGATGGCCCAGCTGCCCAGGATCACACAGCTAATAAGTGTCTGAGGTCAGATTTGAATTCAGAAAGACTCATCTTTATGAAGAAAACATTATCAATACTTAAACTCCTGGAAAAACAATGCCCTGAAGTAAATTCTTTTCCACCCTTACCAAAGGCCTAACCAATATCTAACGGGAAATTGAGTTATAATTTAGGGAGGTGCTCTGAAGATAAAATTAGAGTGTGAATGAATAGGTAGTAGGAGTGGGGGTGGGGGGGAGGAAGAAACAGGTTAATCCCCGTAACAGCAGTGCCCTCTTTCCCTATCCCTTATCCAGATTTAGGGTAATGGCCAGACTAAGGGAAGGACAAGTCTTTGATGAATTCAGTTAATACAAATATCCCTTGATTTCATCTCTGACAAGGCAGAAATATGAATAACTTTTCCAGAAAACATCTTGTCTGTAAAATCTTGTGTATAAAGCAATCTATGACCCAGATCAGCCTGGCAACCTGGGGAATCTGATTTCACAGGGATCAGATCTGATCAGCAGGTAAGTGGATGGAGAGAAGAACCTGAAGACAGGAAGACCTGAGCTTAAATATGGCCTTAGATACTTACTAGCTGTGTGACCTTGGACAAGTTACTTTGCCTCTATATGCCTCAGTTTCTTCATCTATAAAATGGCCATAATAATAGCACCTACGTCTCAGGGTTGCTATGATGATCAAATGATATAATAATTGTAAAGTATTTAGCAAAACAGTGCCTATCATGCAGTGAGCTATATCCCGGGGACTGACCCCAGAGGATCAACTCTCTTTGGC
This sequence comes from Phalanger gymnotis, assembly GCA_028646595.1. Taxonomy (NCBI): domain Eukaryota; kingdom Metazoa; phylum Chordata; class Mammalia; order Diprotodontia; family Phalangeridae; genus Phalanger; species Phalanger gymnotis. The sequence continues at coordinate 362,044,261 of CM053622.1, read as the reverse complement.
TTATTCTCAGATCCCAGAAATTCCAAGCAAATCTTGAAATGAGCAGAATCAAGAGAATGTTGTATACAGTAACAGCAGTATAGTTTTAAGAATAACTTTGAGTAAATAAGTCTTTTTGACTATTATAAATACCCAAATTAACTACAAAGGACATATGAAGGAAGATGCTATCTGAATCCAGAAAAAGAACTGATAAATAGAAGTATGTATAGAATGGTTTTGCATACATATTTGTGTCTGATGGTAGCCATGTCTAGGGCAGGGAGGGGGAGGAAAGGGGAAGAAAAAAAGGAAATAAAAAATTTACATGACTTTATTACATATTTAAAAGGAATAACAAGTTGTACATAATAGATTTGCAGTTTCATGTGTAATCTTCTAAAAATTATTATTATATTATAATTTTGTTATTAATTTTTAGTATTTTATTAAATTTTATAGTTTTCATTTATTTTTATTATCATGGAAATGCTTGTTTTATTGCATAAATTAAAATTTAAATAAATAATTTTTTAAAAAGACACAGAGGACTCACAGGAGATCATAAGAGAAACACAGAAACAAATAACCTCACCACAATTAAATACCTCTTAGGAGAAAAAGACACTTTGGGGGATTGGACTGCCCAACAAATACTTGACATTTACTTCCAATCCAAACAATGTGAGCAACTCAGAGACAAGAACAGGGTTAACAAGTTCCAGAGCTTTTTCTCTTCCCCTTCTCCTCTTCCTCACCTCCCACCCCGACGTTCTAATTCTTCTTTTTGTGCTGTCTCTCCCCTTAGAATGTGAACTCCTTGACTGTCTTGCTTGCTTGTATGTTGTACTTGTATCCCCAATGTTTAGCACTGTGTCAGGCACATCTTCTCTTGAGAATACAAAGAAACAGGCTGCAGAGGGAGTTTTCTCCCACTAGGAAACTGGTGCTTTCCTCTCAAACTCAAGAACTCAGTGGTTCTTCGGAACCCTTGATCTTGCATTAAAAGTCCATTCTCAGAAGGAAAAAAAGGTCCAAAGCCAACCAGGAACTCTAGATCCATGAATCTAGCCTGTCTCCCAGGCCACCAAGGCATGCCCCTGGCACTCACCAGATGCATCTGTCAGTCACTGTTTTATGTTCTTATCCCTGGGGGAGGAGGTGACAGGCATGGGGGAGAGAAATCTCTCTTTCTCCTTGTACTTTCGCCTGAAAGTCCAAGGGAGAGAGTAAGTGAAAAAAGAAAAAGGGACAAATTGTGTTTCATAACTTGCTTTTATAGACCACAGGAAAAGACCAACTTTTCAAACAAGAGTCAGTCCCTTTTTGCCCACTCACTCTTAGTCACCAATATTCTTGGAGGCAGCCCTAGTTCCTGGGGAGCCAGTCAGAGGAGTTCCTTACGTTTTCTTTGCAAGGTGCTAGTGAGCAAGTCTACTGCCTAGTTGGGTAATCTTACCAAGATGATTAGAGGACTCTTCAAACGATCAAGGGCTCTCCTGATCAACTCCCTTTACACAAAAGATAAACACAGTTACTTAGATTTTATAAACTTTCTCCTCCTGTAGACTAAAGGCCATAATCAATCCTCAGAAAATTCAATCCAATTCAATTCAACAAACATTAAGCCCCAACTATGTGCCAAGTGTTATTCTGGACTCCAAAAATTAAAAGATAAAAATCCAAACAGTTTAGTTTAGACTGTGGGAGCCCCCTTGAACTCTCCTTGAATCTTCCCATTTGTTGAGGTGTTTGCCTGAGGCCATAAGTCTTCAATTATGGCTAGGTCCAAAGCTCTAGGTTACTCTTAACTCCATGGTCTGGAGTTAAGGGTGGGTACTTCCCACCCTTGATCCTATCAAAGTGTCTATGCCCAAATCTGTTATCCAACTAGCCTGGTCCTACACAGTCTGTTATCTCCAGGTAGTTTACAGCTACTTCCTACCCTTAATCCTTTTCTCTTGGTTCCTGGAGTCTGACCTCACCCCAGTCCCATCAAGCTCTTCCTTAGACTCCTCCTCAAGACCCTCCCTAAAACCATCCTCCCATCACCTCAGGACCACCCTAGATCCCTCCCACACTCTTTCAATACAGGATGTCCCTAAAGTCTGGACACATAGGCAAAAATGCATATTTTGAAATATTTGGAATATTAACAGACCTTAGCCCCCTTGACTTCTTTTTCTGGGGTATGCTAAAGGAGAAAGTGTACTCAATGAAAATCATTTGATTGAATGCGTAAATAGTAATGTGCTAAAACTCATGGCAATGTGGAGTTATTGCATCAAGTTCACGTGAATCTTGCAAAATGCATCAACCTTTGCATCACAAATGATGGAAATAATATTGAAGATGTTATTTGTTAATATTCCAATTAAATAAAATGTTGTTGAAAATTTCATTTCATTACTTGAAAATATGCATTTTTGCCTATTGTCTCATGTTGCCTCCATGAAGCTGCTCAGATTCAATCTCGCTCAGATTTAGCCCGTTTGTGAAAACGAGCTTCACAAATGGTGAGATTTCTTAAGACTACCCATTATGAAGAATCTGTAATAAACTTTGTTTTTCTCTTTGGCTGAGAAGGCAGGACCTGGCATGTTGGTATTTTGGGGTCTCAAGCACTCCTAAACCCCAAGCCTGTATCGTATGGTTCCCTAAAACTCATCTTTTGACCCTAGATAACTTACATTCTACTTTGGGGGAGGGAGTGAAGAACAATGTGTGCAAAGATAAGTAAATATAAATGTTCTTGATGTATACCTGATATCATGGCAGTAGGAAAATCTTCTAGTGAAGAAACTCCCTCTGCCATGATAAATCGGCAACCTTTCTGCAATTTATAGTTTTAGAATTTGCTGGGGGCCTGGAAAGATTTAGTGATCAGCTGCTGGTCAGTCACATAGCCAAGATCAGTCAGAGATGGGGCTTGAATCTAAGTCTTCCAAACGCTGACCGGCCTCCTTATCTTCCCCTCCCACCCATCTTGAGACTCCACTCTGACTGGAGACTTTGACCTTAACTTGCCAGAATCAAGCCTCTTCTTCCAGGCCACTCCCACACCTGGCCTCTGTATGCTTTCTCCTCCCCACCACACCTAGCTTTTCAGCAGCTCTTTTTGTGTAGTCTTCCTCCATTAAATTGTAAGCTCTTTGAGGTTAGGGACTGCCTTGCTTATATTTGTGTCTCTAGCACTTAGCCAGCAATTGGCACATGCTAAGTATTTAATAAATGGCATATCTATTTATCTCTCTATCTACCCGGGTGCCTCAAAAGTCCTAGACTTTTGGGGTACCCTTTGTCTATCTGGCCAGCTCTCTATTCACTAGACCAACCTCCCTAAATACTAATAGATTAGACAGATGAGAAAGGGGAGAAGGGGGAAGGAGGAAGGAAGGGAGGAAGGAGGGAGAGAGGAAAAGAAGGAAGAAGGGCAGGAAAGAAGGAAGGAAATAAGAAAGGAAAATTTAAATACAAATACAAAATATGTACAAAGTAATTGGGGAATTAGGAGGCCACTTGAGCTGAGCTTTAAAGGAAGCTGAGAGCTTCAGAAGAAAGAAGTGAGAAGAAAGCATTCTCAGAGTTAGGGGATGTAATGGCATATACAAGGAACAGCACAAATAGACCAGTTTGGTTGGCATGTGGAATGTGTGAATAGTTATAGGAAATTAGTCTGGAAATATAGGTTGTAGCTCAGTTTCGAAAAGCTTTAAATGCTAAATTGAGAAGTTTGTATTTTAGTCGGTCACTGCAGAAGGAAATGGCAAACTACTCCGGTGTCTTTGCCAAGAAAACCCCAACTGGGGTCCTAATCAGACACGACTGAAAATGACTGAACGACAACAACAAGTCGAAAACAGAAGTCAGCTTTAACTCCTACCCGTTCATCCCTCTTATGCCGTCTAAAACTATGCAGTCTTTATTTCTTCTAGATGACAGCCCATCCAATATTTAGTCAGATACCAGGTTCCTCCGCTCCCATCATGGAATTTTAGAGTTGGAAGAGATCTCAAGCCAGCTAGTCCAGCTCATGCTCAAATGGATAACCCCTCTAATATAGCTGGCTAGCCTCTGCGCGGAGCCCTCCAGTGCCAGAGAGCCCACTTTCTCCTGAAGCAGTCCGTTCCACTTCAGTATAGCGCTAATGGGAACGTTTTTCCTTGTATCATGTCTAAATTCACCTCTTTGCTCTTCCACCTCTTGCACACAGCTCTGCTGTTTCTGATCAAGCAGAGCAAATTTAATCTGTCTCCCCACAACAGCCCTTCTAAAACTTGCTGCTATCATGTCCTACCCTGAGACTTCTCTCCTCCCAGCTAAATACCCTCATTTCTTTCTACTTAACTTTATATAACCATTGATTGAAGGCCTTTCACCATTCTAGTTGTCCTCCTCTAGATATTCTCCAGTTTATTAATTTCCTACTTAAACGTTGGTGCCCGTAACCGAACATATTATGCCAGATGAGGTCTTGAAAAGGCAGAATACACAGGGACTACCTAGCCTTATTCCTAGTAGATAAACCTCTCTTACTGCGGTCTGTAAAGATATTAGGAGACACTCTGTTTTCCAGAGCTAAGGCCTGGCAAGTAAGGTGTGCCCCGAACTTGGCATAACAATAATCCTTTTCACTCACCCACTGGATGCAAAATCACACAATTATTGTATTATCTTAACCTGAGCACTAGGTATTCTCTGAGCTCAGACAGGTTCTGGTCATGAAGCCTTGCTATGAATCAAACTTGTCACATTGCTGTTACCCCTTATTGTTAGGGCTACATACAGCTCACTGCACAACCATTGGTATAAGTATTGAGATCTTCCCACACTGCCCCAGAAGGGCTGGGGCCCGGCACAGGTGTCTAATCTCCCTCCTCGTTTGCAAGCCATTTCATTTACTTTAAAATTGAACTTCTGTTTGATTCCTGACTCTCCTCACTGTAGCCTGCTCTGTTCAGCTCCAGCCATCCACTGATTAGAGGTTGGTTTGATCCAGTCTGACAAGCCCCAAATCATATTAACTTTTTTGGTTGCCACTTAATACTACTAACTCATTGAGCTTCCAATTCACTAAGACCCCTAGTTCTTGTTCTGATAAACTGCTTTCTAACCAGGCATCCTCTTCAAGGGGTGCTTGGGTGCTTGTGCTTGGACCCCAGTTCAAAACACTATCCATGACAGTTTTCCTCTCAGCCCAAGGACACTATATGCCTAGCAATAACTCATGAGTGGGCTCCAGTAAGACAACTTACCTTTCCCCACAATTACTCATGAGTGGGACCAGTAAAACAAACTATCTTTCCCCATCACAAGAACAAGAATTTCCCTAGTAAAAACAGACTATTTTGTAACCACAGAATTATCATGTATTGATTCCCAAAGTTATCATATTCAATCCAGAGGTCAAGCTATAGACATCAACTCTCAAAGCTATCTTGCTATAGAGGTAACAGACCAAAGATACACCCCTAAGAAATCCTTTCCCCTAGTTTCCGGTAGCGAACGATGACAATGACCAAGGTTGTAAGTTATCACCTAATTAGCGTATCTGCCAGATAATCTACTACTTTTCCTATATAATCTTTAGCATCATTCTTGTTAAATTGCAGGTTCCTTAAAAACTCTTGCCTGCTGAAAAGCATAACAATAAAGCTTTGCCACCTTGACTTAAAGAATGCTTGAGTCTGTGAATTCATTCCAGATGAACCTATCCAGTATTCTGGTCTTTGGTGGGGGAGAGGGAGGTCCTTGAACCTCTCAAACCACATCACTCTATCTTGCACTTAAGAATTTTTTTTTTCAAACCTACGCATAAGATATCCCATTCAATATTATCTTATTAGATTCAGTCCAAAACTCTAACCCATCAAGATATTTTGGGATCCTGATTCCATCGTCCAGTATAGTAGCTGTTTCTTCCAACTTTGTGTCATTTGTAAATTTGATAAATATGCCATCTTTGTTAAAGACACTGATCAAAGTGCTCCTGGGGTCCATTTTGCACAAGAAATGCATAGTACAGTGAAAAAGAATACTGGATTGGGGATCAGAAAACCTGGATTTGGACCTCAGCCAACAGGCTTATTGCTTGAGTATTCCTGGCCTTAATCTCTTTGAGTTTCAGTCAGAAAGTCATGATTTCTCAAATGCAGCTACAAAAGTTGATTCATCCAGGGCCATGTTCCACATCCCGGGCAGAATCCAGTTCTCTTCTCCCTCAGCAGGCTATGTCTTATTCTGCCACACTGCTCCCTCATCTATTACAAACCCAGAACATACGTAGAGCCCAAGTAACAGGCAGTGTTCTGCCAGAGAGTGTATATTTAAGCAATTATTTCCACATTACTTCATCTTTCATCTTCCCTCCAATGAGATGAATCAGGAGTCAGTCCCTTCAATAACAATGTATTCATCAGCATACTAATTTATTGAGCAGGCTTTTCATTTTTATTAAGCTCCTCCATATGACATTGAGTACTTGGAGTGAATAATGACTCACTTGCAAGGAGAAACACATCTTCAGTCTGAACACAGGCTGTCAATGGATTCTTTTATTATTATTATTATTAATTTATTTATTTTATTCTGAACTTAAGAAATAAAACAAGTATTTCCATAACAGAGTGGGATAGAAAAATAGAGGATCACAACTGAAACTGCCAATCCACTATGTACAACTTGCTATTCCATTCAAATATACGACAAAGTTACATGTCAATGGATTCTTAAAAACAAGAATACCTGGTGTTTTTCTTCAGAGCTCCAAGCACCTTACAAACTGGATTTCATTGTCACCTGCATTCCCAGGGATTATCTCCCACAAGGGGCTCCTACTCTGGACTTTTATGGGCCAAGCTCAGTCCTAGGGATAACCTGACCTCAAAGGGTTTTCTTCTACTCTCTGGCTCTTTATGCCCAACCTCCAAAGCAGGACTCCAAGGGCAATCTCTAAAACAATTTATGTAGGGTTTGTGTTATGGGTAGCTAGGTGGCATACCAGGTAGAGTGCTAGGCCTGGAATCAGGAAGAGTCATCTTCCTGAATTAAAATCTGGCCTTAGGCACTTACTTGCTGTGTGAGCCTGGGCAAGTCATTGAACCCTCTTTGCCTCAGTTTCTTCATCTGTAAAATGACCTGGAGAAGGAAATGTTAAACCACTCCAGTATCTTTGCCAAGAAAACTCCAAATGGAGTCATGAAAAGCCAGACATGACTGCAAAAAGACTGAATGTTTAGGGTCTCCCCACAGTCTCTTCTAGAAAAGCTACTTCATGTACAAAATAGAGATCAGGTTTAGGCCTGCAATTAATTTTTTCTACCATAAAAGAAATGCTTAACCCATGAAAGTCTCATAGGCATGCCTTAACAATTGGTTACTACCCTTCTTTCTCAAAGAGGACCAAAATGACATCACTATGCTAGAGTCAAGTTATAGTATGTGTGACTGTGGTTGATCAGATCAACGTGAGCTTAGAATGCTCTACCACAGGTCAAGCACAGATAGTCCATGTGAGCATTCAGGGTAGATTCTCTAAATTTCCATATTTTTTCGAATTTCTTTTGAGCTACTTCAATTCTGTTTTGCTCATAGAGCACAGCACCTTCTCTGAGGAGGACACACCACGGTGGGTGATCCTGTGCCAGTGTCTCCCATGTCACAAATCAATTCCAAAGTTCTTAAGAGAGACTTTGAGAGTATCCTTGTATTGTATGTATGTCCTTGTATCCAGCCTTAACAGTATTTGGGTAATGCAACCATAAGCTATTATTTTCTTCTTAGAGGTGTGTGCAACAACACAATAAAGAAATCAGAAAAGACATTTATTATTCTTCCTCATGAGGAAGAACGCCACCCAAGCAAGAGAAGTCAGGAGTATTTTATTTATATTTTACATTTATTCAGTCTGAATAAATGAGTATGTCCCCTGAACACAGTAGAGGAGAGCACAAAGGACTCAGATGGACGCTAGTCCTTTTATTGACAACACTCCCCTTCAAATCTCCTACCAGGTTCTTCATTGGCCAGACACAATCCTATGACTGCCTGTGTCATGCCCTCCTCAAATGGCTCATTTAAAATCCTCCTTTAGCTCTTCCAGTAATGCTTTTTGGGCTTGAGACCAGTTCACATTCCCTTTTGAGGTACCAGATGTGGGTATAGTGTCATTGCTATCCTCTTCCAAATTGGTATTTTGATCATGCCTGTCTCCATAAAAAGAATCAATGGTCCTCGGTTTTTTTGTGTTCTTTTTCGTGTTGGTTGGTTAGCCTTTTCCTGGCTTTACAATGAATTTCTGCTTTTGGGGCTCAGGGATCTCTGTCCCAGGTTTCTTATTCTGGTGATTGTGAATCTAGTTACTGGCTTTGTGTATTATAGCCTTCAGTTTCCTGAGGTGTCGGGGAGGGGTCTGGCTGCCTGAGGTCTCCTCTTCCCCTGGGACTGCTCTCCAGCACTGTTGCTCTTCAGCAATGGTCTCAGCTGTTTGTTGTTTGTGCTAGGGCCTGCCTCTTCCCCTGGGGGTGCAAGGGTACATCTGGGCTCCTGGTGTTGACCCCTGCTGGCTCTGGCCCTCTGAGACTCAGAAACTCCCACTGCTTGTCCACTGAAGCCCCACTTCTGTCTCCTCTATTCCAGTGTTTTTTCCCAAGGAATTCTCCGGTGGGAGGGGGAAGGAGTTAGACCCTTTACCTGGCCATTATGTCTCCTGGAAGTTCAAGAAGACTGGGTTTCATACCTTTGGGCTGCAAGCCTCAGGAGTTGATGTCTCACGGCCAGTGGCGTTGCGCTGCTGCCTCTGGTGGCTTCCACAGAATGGCGTCTTGTGTTGGGAGGCCTGGGGATCTCCTCTGGTTTCAGGTGCCCAGCTTTCTCCCAGCCTGTCTTGAACCAAATGGCTTGTTTAAACATGCATACATGCCTCTATTAGAACCAGTTCTTTTTTTTTTCCTTTTTTTTTTTTTTGCAGGGGTCAAGGCAGGGCAATTGGGGTTAAGTGACTTACCTAAGGTCACACAGGTAGTAAATGTGTCAAGTGTATGAGGCCAGATTTGAGCTCAAGTACTCCTGACTCCAGGACCAGTGCTGACCCTAGAACTAGTTCTAACCAGTCACCTGACTTACATTCTGCTAAAGCTGGGGGGGAGGGGGAGGAAAAGTATACTTTCTGTGGAAACAAAACTGCTTCCCCCATTTCTTACAGAGATAAAGACAACTTTGCAGCACTTCTAAACATATATTCATTTTCCTTATGTGTTTGTAATTTCTGGGTAACTCACTGATGGGGTGATGGAACCTAGACCTCTAAAAGGAAAAGACTGTGTCTTTGAAAGTGACTTGGGCCCTGAATATTCCCACATATTTCAGCAGCCCAGATCCCAAGACAACTGGCCTACCCCAGCCCATCTAGATCACCTAATTAGCTTACTTGACATTCCTTTGGCTGTCTACTCTTGTCCCACTCCCAGACTCCTTGCATATAACAACCACTTCTTAAGCCTTAACTTAGTCAGTTGACTACTTCTCTCCTCAGTGTTCCATCATAACATGATTCTGAAAGGCTGAGATTTCAATAGCCTTGTGCACGAGTCTCCATCTGGTATGCTTCCCCAATATTTAGCAACCAATTGGCATCGATTACCTTTTACAAAGAAATTGTTACTAAGAAAGAATAGAAACTACAAAAACATACCCCAAGCGAGGGGAGTACTCTCCCTTTTTTACATACTTGAGCCTTGGAGAAAAAGGGTTTCCTCACTAAGTCTTCCTGACACCAAGGAAATCACAGGACTGGTCCAATTTTTTTTAAGGTAGTTATCTATGTACATGCTGTTTTTATCAAATACAATATAAATTTCTTGAGGGCAGGAATTGTTTCATTTTTGTCTTTGTCTCCCTAGAACCAAGCACTATGCCTACCACATAACAGGCACCAATTAAATTCCCCCGAATTAGGGGGTGGAAAAGGACCATTCCTTGTATAGAAGAATTCTGGGGTTAACAATTTGTAATTTAACCATTTGTCATTTGTAATCTAATAGGATGGTTATTCTTCAGGCTCAGACTTAACTCGTTATATATTCATATCCTTGAGAGAGAGGAGGAGGAGGAGAAAGAGAGAAAGAGAGAGAGAGAGAGAGAGAGAGAGAGAGAGAGAGAGACTGTCCATTTGAACCTTTTGTATGCGCACTCAATTCCATTCCAGCCTCTAGCAAGTCATCTGTTTTTCTAGTCTCTTAACCAAACAGAAGACTTCTTATCATCACGTAGTTCAATTTCTGAGTCATCATGACCAAAATCAACTTTGGAGTGGTACAGCTGTCCAATATTGCACATGCTCTCTATAACCCTTAAGGAAGACCCATCTTGTTCCAAAGACTGGACCTTCATTGACTAGTTCTACCACTATATAGATATGTGTACATATTATATGTAAATAGATATGTATATACATATATGTGCATTTATCAAGGGCTTGTTATGTGCCAAGCACTGTGCTTAAGCTCTGAGGATACAAAGGAGGCCAAAAACAGTGTCCTTGACCTAAAGGAGAACACATTCTAATGAGGAAGACAACATGCAAATAACTGTACATACAAAATATACATATGGACATACACACACACACATACATAACACAAATGTTGGAGAGGATGTGGGAAAACTGAGAGATTAATGCATTACCTGTGGAGTTGGGAACTGATTTGGCCATTCTGGAGAGCAATTTGGAAGTTTATCCAAAGGGCTACAAAACTATGCATGCCCTTTGACCCAGCAATATCACCACTAGGTCTATATTCCAAAGAGATTTTAAAAAAAAAGGGAAAAGAACCTATGTGTACAAAAATATTTATAGCAGCTCTTTTAGTGGTGGCAAAGAACTGGAATTGAGAGGATGCCCATTAATTGGGGAATGACTGAACAAGTTGTAGTATGTGGTTGTAATGGAATATTATTGCACTATAAGAAATGATGAGCGGGATGCTCTCAGAAAAACCTGGAAAGACTCATGGACTGATGCAAAGTGAAATGAGCAGAACCAGGAGAGCATTGTACACAGTAACAGCAATATTGTACAATGATCAACTGTGAATGATTTAACTATTCTTAGCAATGCCAATGATCCAAGACAATTCTGAAGGACTTATGAGGGAAAATGCTATCCACCTCCAGAGAAAGAACTGATAGAATCTGAATATAGATAGATGCATACTTTATAAAAAACTTTCTTTACCTTTTTTGGCTTGTTTGTTTCTTGTCTGTGTTTTCTTTCACAACATGACTAATATGTAAATATGTCTTGCATGACTGCACATGTATAACCTATATCAAATTGCTTGCCTTTTCAATGAGGGGGATGTGGAGGGAGACAGACAGTGAATTTGGAACTCAAATTTTTAAAAAATGAATGTTAAAAAATGCTTTTACATATAATTAGGGAAAAATTAAATATTAAATAGAATATAATTATAAACTGGCATTATACCAAATACCACTAGAGGTTGCCTATTGTTGTGGAATAAAGTTTAATTGATAGATTAATGGAAATGTAGTTGGAGAAACTGAGTATTATCATTACTAAGCTATATTGCTAGCTAGAAATCATGCATGTAACTTAAGTAGAACACATAGCAAATATGTAACATAAGATGTTCCAATTTTACTCGTACTACTCTAAGTAGCTTTACTTCTAGCTAATGAAGTATAATATTATTGCCAGGGTGAAGATACTTGAGTAAAATACAGGTTTAATTGAAAGTGAACCAATTCCCACTAGATATTTCCTATTAATTTAAGGTTAACAGAAATGGCTAGAATACTGAAAACTTCATAATAGAAGTTGTCATAAAACTGGACAGGAATTTTCTTTTTGGCATGTTTGTTTGTGGGCAATCGGGGTGAAGTGACTTGCCCAGGGTCACACAGCTAGCAAGTGTCTGAGGTCACATTTGAATTCAGGTCCTCCTGACTGAAGCGCCAGGATTCCATCCACTGTGCCACCTTACTGCCCCTAGAATTAAAGTAGGACACACAGTCAATAGTCTGTCTAGGATGCCCCAATTTGCTTTGCATTGGTCTAAATAGCCTTAAGGATGTATTTTTAGATAAGCTACAATATCATTACTAGGCATCAAGATCCTTTAACGGAATATAGCTATGCATTGACATTATGTCAGTTTCTACTGGAGAATTCCTATTCATGTTAGATTAAAACAAGTAGATAAAATAATGGAAACTTTCCAGTAGAAAACCAGTATAATCATTGGAAAGGTAGCTAACTAGGTAGAGACCATGTATTTAACTTAAGTAGAACATGTTTTTTCCTACTTAAGTTAGCTAGGTTAGCTAGTATATAGAGCGAGGGCCTGGAGTCAGGAAGATTCATCTTCCTGAATTTAAATCCAGCCTCAGACACTTACTAGCTGTACAATCCCGGGCAAGCCACTTCATCCTGTTTCCTCCTCTATAAAATGACCTGGAGAAGGAAATGGTGAAACACTCCAATATCTTTGCCAAGAAACTCACAAAAAGGGCCATGAAGAGTTGGACACAACCGAAAAATGACTAAACAACAGCTCCTTTAACATACAGTGCACATAGTTCTGATTTGTTGTAACATCTTTAAGGTTCTGTTTCTAGCTAACGGTACATAATATTTTGGCCATGAATAGAGATATATAGATAGACTGTAGTTATGCATTGATATTGGACCATTCTCACTGAAAGTTTCCTACTGATTTCAAATTAATGGAAATAGCTAGAATTCTGAAACTTCACTGTAGAAAGCCACATAGGATCATTAGAAAGCTATATTCTGAGCACAAAATCATGTATATAACTTCAGGACAGCACAAAGTCAGTAGTTCTTTCTAAATATAACCAGAAGAAATGAAGAAGCTGCTGATAAACAGAAATATGACTCCATCACAAGTTCTCTTTGGAGAGGTAAATAAAGAAATCAATGAAGTCTACTAAACCTTCCAACTAAAAGAAAAAAAAAAGTCAATAGATCTGTGTCAGGTTAGGAACTTGCAGAATTCAGATGAGGAGGCCAGTGAACAAACTTCTCCCCAAGATCATACCACTTTGAGAGCACAGAACACTTACAGACACCCAACCAAATTTGGGAAAGCAGCATAAGTAAAAAAGAGGACAGCAGCTCAGATCAGACATCCCAACCAATAAACATTTATTAAGCAACCACTATAATGTCAGGCACTATGCTAAGTGCTAAGGATACAATTAATAAAAAGAAAGACATTCCCTGCTCTCAAGAAGTTTACAATCTAAAGAGGAAGATGTCACAAAAAGAGGCAGGAAAGCAGGGGAGGATCAGAGGCTATCTGGCACAGGAGTATCTTGTTCTGTGGAGATAAAACCAAGCAAAGCAGCAGATGCCAAGAGGAATGTACATATCTCACTACCCCAGAAGTGTGCAGAGATGAGCCTTACCATAAAGTCCAAAGTCAAAAAATAGGTTAGAAGAATGAACAAACATAAAATGACCCCCAACCATAAAGAGCTATCATGGTGACAAGGAAGCTCAAGACACAAATGCAGAAGAAGAGAATGACTCAAAATGTAGCTTGGACACAAGTCTAACTAGAATTCCCAGAAGAGCTAAAGCAAGAGTTAAAGAAAGAACATTAAACTGATTTTTAAGAACCAAATGAGAGCAGCAGAAGAAAGAATGGGAAAAGAAACAAGAACTAGGGAAAAGAAACATGAAAAGAAAATTAAGAGCTTGGAAAAAGAGGTACAAAACCTTATTCAAGAAAATAATGCATCAGAAATTAGAACTGCCCAAATGGAAGCTAATGATTCCATGAGACATAAGGAAATAACAAAACAAAGTCAAACAACTGAAAAAAGAAGAAAAAGTGAAATATAGGGAAAAAATAGAACTGGAAAATAAGTCAAGCAAAGATAATTTAAGAATCATTGGACTATCTGAAAGTCATGAATAAAAAAAAGAGCCTAGATATTATATTTCAAGAAATCATAAAGGAAAACTGCCTGAATATCTTAGAACCAGGAGGTAAAATACAAGTTGAAAGTTCTCTTGCCAGTCACCTTGTAAGAGAAATTCAAAAATAAAAATTCCCACAAATATTATAGCCAAAATCTAGAGCTCCTAGGTCAAGGAAAAAAATACTGCCAACAGCCAGAAAACATACAAGTACCAAAGAGCCACAATCAGGGTCACAAGATTTAGTGGCTATCACTATAAAAAAGCTGGGATCTTGAAACATGATATTCCAGAAGACAAAGGATCTAGGCTTACAACCAAGAATAACCTACCCAGCAAAACTGAGTATAATCCCATAAAGGAAAAATAGCCTTTTAGAAAAATAGAGGACTTCCAAGAATTCCTGATGAAAAGATCAGAACAGAGTAAAAAATCTGACATACAAACATGAGAGTCAAGAAAACCATAAAGAGGTAAACATGAGTGAGAAATCTTAGAGGACTAAACAAGATTAAACTGTTTATATTCTTATATTGGGGGAGGGGAGGAGATAAATATATCCTCTCAGAACTTTATCATCACCAGGAGTCAGAGGAAGTCTAATTAGACATAAGGCCTGAGTCTGATTCTGTCATGTTTGGGTGATCTCAAAAGAAGAGTGAAATGTGTGGGGAAATGGAATGCACTAGGATAATGGGAGTCGGGGGGAGGAAGAATGAGGAAAATTATCTCACATGAATGAGGTACACAAAAAGGAGATTATACAATGAGGGGAAATTGAGGGGGAGGAGACAACACTTGAACCTCACTCTCATCTGAACTGGCTAAAGGAAGGAAGAATATACATACAGACATAGTTGGATACAGAAATGTATCTTAGCCAATAGGCAAAAAGGAAGAAAAAGGGTCAAAGGAACAGGGAAGGAATAAGAAGCAAAGTAGATTAAGGAGGCATTAGGTGCAAAATAGACACTTAAATAGGGTCAGAAGAAAAAAGAATAAGTTAAGTATAAGACAGGACTGTGAGGATTTTATACAGCCGTTTGTGTTTACTGCGGGCATGGAAATTGACATAAATACTTTAACTAAAGCATTTGTGTGGATTTCTTAGCTGGTGGTAGACACAGGTGGGCCTCATGGGGGTGCACGGCCTGTGTTTTGGACAGCCCTGGTATAAGAGAATAGGATGGAGGGAAACAGCAAACATAACTGTGAATGTCAATAGGATGAACTCACCCATAAAATGGAAGGGGATAGTAGAATGAATTAGAAACCAGAATCCATCAATAGATTGTTTACAAGAAACATATTTGAAACAGAAAGATACACACAAAATTAAAATAAAGGTCTGGAGCAGAACTGATTATGCTTCAGGAGAGATAACAAAAGGCATGATCTTAGATAAAGCAAAAAACAAAAAACAAACAAAAAAAACCAGACCTAGTTAAAAGAAATTAGCAGAGAAACTACATTTTGTTAAGAGGTACCATAGACAATGAATTAATATCAGTACTAAACATAAATGCATCAAATAATATAGCACCTAATTTCATAAAGGAAAAGTTAAATGAGTTAAAGGAAGAAATAGACAATAAAACTATAATAGTAGGGGACAGCAATATGGCCCTCTCAGACCTAGATTAATTGAACCAGAAAATAAACAAGAAAGGTGTTAAGGACCCTCTGGAGAATATTGAATGGGAATAGAAAAGAGTATATCTATATCTCAGCTATGCCTGTCACTGTCACAAAAATTAACCATGTATCAGGGCATACAAACCTCACAAATAAATGCAGAGAAGCAGAAATATTAAATGCATCTTTTACTAACTACAATATAATAAAATTACATTTAATAAAAGACCTTTGAAGCAAAGATTAAAAATTAATGGGAAACTAAATAATTTACTTCTAAAGAATGGATGGATCAAAGAACAAATTAAAGAAACAACAAATAAATCCATTAAAGACAATGACAATAATGAAAAACATACCAATATTTACAGGATGTAGCCAAAGCAGTAATTAGGGGAAATTTTTTTATCTATAGGCTCATCAATGGATGAAAGAGCACATCAAATAATTGGGTAAGCAACTGAGAAAACAAATTAAAAACCTCCATTTAAACAATAAAATAAAAATCCTGAGCATCAAAGAAGATTAACAAAATTGAAAGTTAAAAAAATAGAATTAATAAGTAAAACAAGGAGCTGGCTTTAAAAAAAAACAACAATAAAATAAATGATTAGCTAATTTGATTAAGAAAAAGAAAAATGAAAAACAAATTAGTAGTATAAAAATTAGAGAAAAAAAGGTGCATTTACAACTAATGAAGAAGAAAAGCAATTATTAAGAGCTGTTTTGTCCCCCTATAAATAGGCGCAACTAGTGGCACAGTAGATAGAGCACTGGGCTTAGAATCAGGAAGACTCGTCTTCCTGAGTTCAAATCTGACCTCAAACATTTACTAGCTGTGTGACTCTGGACAAGTCACTTAACTTTCTTTGTCCCAGTTCCCCACTTGTAAAATGAGCTGGAGAAGAAAATGGCAAACCACTCCAGTATCTTTGCCAAGTCATCAAGAATCGGGCACAAGAGAAAAAAATTACTCAATAACAAAATATGCCAATAAAACTGACAATCTAAATGAAATGGATAGAATATTTGCAAAAATATAAATTACCCAGATTAACCAAAGAGGAAATAGAATATTCAAGTAACCCTATCTTAGAAAAAAGAAATTGAACAAGCTATAAATGACCAACCAAAGGAAAAAAAAACCCAGGACTTAGGTGGATTTACAAGTAAATTCTACCAAACACTTAAAAAAAATTTATTCCAGTACTACATAAATTTGTTGAAAAAACTAGGTTAAAAAAAAGGATCCTACCAAATTCCTTCTACAACACAAATGTGATCTTGATACCTAAACCAGAAAGGATCAAAACTGAGAAACTAAACTATAGACTAATTTCCCTAATGAATGTTGATGCAAAATTTTTAATAATATATTAGCAAGGAGACTATAGCAATATATCACAAAGATAATAAATTATAGTTATTCTTTATGTAACCAGCCTGGATTTACACTAGGAATGCAGGGCTAGTTCAATATTAGGGAAATCATAAGTATAATTGATCAAATTAATAACAAAACCAACAAAAATCATACAACTATTTCAATAGATGTAGAAAAAGTTTTTGGTTTTTTTTTTTTTTTTTTTACAAAATGTAATACCCGTTCCTGTAAAACAAACAAACAAACAAACAAAAAAACCAAAAACAAAACAAAAAAAAACCCACCAGATTGCATGGGGATAAATGGAGCTTTCTTTAAAATAAGTAGTATCTATCTAAAACCAAGAGCAAATATTCTCAGTCATGAGAATATAACCTAGCTTTTGAGCAGATTGAGTTTGTCTATCATGGAGGCTGCTATATCCCTGACTACATGGGTGGGGGTAGCCTCTTTGTTGACTGCTTGCATCTTTAAAAGTAGTATAACCAAGCTATTTGCTGTCTCTTTCCACTATCTTTTCAGCTGTGCTCTTAGCTGTTATACCTAGCATGGATGCCAGGAACTGAACCAATGAAAGTGGGAAGGGACCCACTCTTCCCCTGCTCTCTTTCTTTTAATTTGGCTCCAAGAAATGGGCCTGGGGGTGTTTGTTTCAGTTTTTTTGTTACTTGTCCTCCCCGTTTTCAGGTGCTAGAGATGATCCTCATGGACTGGAAATTGAAGCCATAGTGACCTTGAAACCAGGATTGCAGGCAGGGTGGTGTTGCAGGCAGGGTGGTGTAGCAGCCAGCCATCTCAGCATGAAACCCTGAGAAGTCATTGTAACTGTGACTTAAGTCTCAGTAGCAGGCTCCATGTTAGGCAAACTGAGCATTGCCAGTTTACCTAACATGGAAAGGCCCTTGAGGGGCCTTTGGAACATGTCTAGTTTATCAGGTTACTGATAAACTGATACTTCCTTCTTTGAAAAATAAAAACTTGTTTTGAAAAGTAACCCAGCATGTCTGAGCATTGCCAGTTTACCTAACGTGGAAGGGCCCTCGAGGGACCTTTGGAACATGTCTAGTTTATCAGGTTACTGATAAACTAGAAGCCTTTCCAATAAGATCAGAAGTGAAGCAAGGATGTTCATTGTTACCATTTAATATTGTACTAGAAATACTAGCTATAGCAACAAGACAAGAAAAAGTAATTGAATAAGCATAGGCAAAAAAGAAATAAAACTATCACTTATTTCTGATAAGATGATTTATTTAGAGAACCCTAAAGTGTCACCTAAAAAACTAATCAAAACAATTAACAATTTCAGCACATTTGCAGGATATAAATAAAACCACAAAAATCGTTAGCATTTCTGTATGTTATCCAAAAAAATGCAGCAGAAAGAGTTAGAAAGAAAAGTACCATTTAAAATAACTAGAGACAGTATAAAATATTGAGAATCTACCTATCAAGACATACTGGAACTATGTGAACACAATTACAAAACCCTCCTCATAAACAAAGACAGATCTAAATAACTGGAGAAATATTCATTGCTCATTAAGCTGAGCCAATACCAAAAAAAAAAAAAAAAAGATTAATTTATTTACTCAGTGCCATACCAATCAAACTACAAAAGATTTACTTTATAGAGTTATAAAAATAATAACAAAATTCACCTAGAAGAAGAAAATCTAGAAGAACGAAAGGTCAAGAATATCAAGGGAATCAACGGGAAAAAAATCTGGAAGGAAGGAGACCTAGCAGTACCAGATTGCAAACTATACTACAAAGCTTCAATCATCAGAACAATTTGTTACCAGACAAGAAATAGAGTGCTTGATCCACAGAACAGATTAGGTACACAATATATAGAAACAAATGAGTACAGTAACCTAGTTTTTAATAAACTCAAAGATCCAAGATTTAGAGGCAAAAGCTCACTATTTGATTAAAAAAACTATTGGGAAAACTAGTAAGTCATCTGGCAGAAAATAGGCATTGACCAACATCGCACTCTATCTACCAGGATAAGCTCAAAATGGGTACATGATTTAGAGTTAAACAAAAAGGGCTAAGCAAAATGGTAGAGCATAGAAGAACTTACCCGTGAGATCAACAGATAAAGGAAGAAAGCATTCATGCCAAACAAGAGACAGAGAGATTCACAGGAGATAAAAGAGATGATTTTGATTACAATTTTTAAAAAAAGATTTTGCACAAACAAAAGCAATGTAGGTAAAATTAGAAAAAAACTAGGAAACTACAAAAAAAAAGTCTTTGCATCAAGACTCTCTGATAAAGATCTCCTTTCTCAAATATATAGGGAACTGAACCAAATATACAAGAAAAAAATCCATTCCTCAATTGATAAGTGGTTAAAGGACATGAATAGGCAGTTTTCAGAGGAAGAAATCAAGCTATCAATAGTTGTATGAAAAAGTTCTCTAAGTCACTAATAATTAGAAAAATTCAAGTTAAAACAACTCTGAGGTGTCATTTCACACCCATCAGATTGGCTAAGGTTACAAAAAGGAAAATGACAAATGCTAGAGGGACTATGGAAAAACAGGTACTCTAGTACACTGTTGGTAGAACTGTGAACTTGTCCAAGCATACTGTAAAGCAATTTGGAACTATGCTCAAAAAGTTATTAAACTATGCATACCTGTTGACCCAGCAACATTGCTACTAAATCTCTAAGAAAGGGTCCTATATGTGGAGAAAATATTTGTAGCAGTTCTTTTGTGGTGGGAAAGAATTGGAAAGTAAGGAGATGCCCATCAATTGGCGAATGGATAAAAAAATATAGTATATGAATGTGATGGAATATTATTGTGCTGTAAGAAATGATGGAGAGGATGGTTTCAGAAAACCTGGGAAGACCTATATGAACTGATGAAAAGTGAAATAAGTAGAATCAAGAGAACAATCTGCACTGTAATAGCAATATTATAAAGATAATCAACTTTGAAAAATTTAGTGACTCTAATCAACACAGTGACCCACCACAATTCCAAAGGACTCATGATAAAACATGCTATCCACCACCGGATAGAGAACTGATGTACTCGGAGTGCATATTTTTTCATATTTTTTTCTATTTCTTTTCTTTTCTTGCTTTTTTTTGGGGGGGGCATTGTTTAATACAGAAATTTGTTTAAAATGACTATACATATTAGTATTGGATTTTTGTTTTTCTTCCTTCTTTGAAAAATAAGAGTAACCCAGCATGTCTGAGCATTGCCAGTTTACCTAACATGGAAGGGCCCTTGAGGGGCCTTTGGAACATGTCTAGATTGCCCAACATGACAAAGTTTTTGTGCTCTTTTGGATAGGTAGGGGTGGCCTCCTTTGGTCTGCTTTGCTTATCTTTAAAACCAGAGAGACTGAACTGTTTTCTTTCTTTCCTTCTTTCTTTCTTCCTTCCTTCCTTCCTTCCTTCCTTCCTTCCTTCCTTCCTTCCTTCCTTCCTTCCTTCCTTTCTTTCTTTCTTTCCTTCTTTCTTTCCTCCTTTCTTTCCTTCTCTTTCTTTCTTTCTTTCTTTCTTTCTTTCTTTCTTTCTTTCTTTCTTTCTTTCTTTCTTTCTTCCTTTCTTTCGCTTTCTTATTGGCTGCATCCAGAGGGTGAAGATCACAGTTCATCCACAGCACAGATGTCATGACCTGAACCAGTGAGAGGGGACCTCCTTTCTCTGCTTCCTCTTTTATTCTGGCTCTAGAAAAATGATCCTTGGGGCATTTCTGTTTTGCATAGTTTATCCTTCTCAGTTCCAGGTGCAAATGACAAAGTCCATTGGAACCAGGAGTTCAAGCCATGATAATCTTGGAGCCAGTATTCTAGGCAGGATGGTATGGTCAACCCACTCAGCCAGGAAGCTCTGAGAAGTCAGGGTGCCTGGGACAGAAGCCTGTAGAGCAGTTGGCACGTGAAACTTGGATAGGAATCTGTAGGAACTGAGCTAAGCTATGAACTGAAAGTCCACCCAGAGACTGGGGTGGGGAGGAGCAGATTATGCCTTCCATGTATTTGTCGAGTAAGTTTGCATATTTGTGCTTATCTACTGAAGTAAACATTTCTTTATAAAAGCCAATACAATAGTTAGTGACTAAATGGAAGCAAGGCATAGGGGAGGCCCCTACACAAGGGAGACTCCCATCAGTGGGGACTGGAGTCAATTGCAGAGAGCCTACATGTCCCAGTCCCTTTAAGAGTGCCAGAGAACTTGAGGAATGAAGTGAAATCGAACTTACTTGACCTTCCAAATAGTGAAGGTCACAGTAGTCAGCATTACAAAAATAAAACTGTGTTTTAAAAAGTCACCTAGAGGAAGGCTGACTCATAGATTCCCTATGGAAGAAGGAAGAATGGAGGGAAATAAGCATTTATTGCTTACTATATGCCAGGCCCTGTGCTAAGCACTTTACAAATATCATCTCATTTAATTTTCTCAATAACTCTGGGAGGCTGATGCTATTATTATCTCCTTTTTATATTTGAGGACACTCAGGCAGATAGAGGTTAAGTGACTTGCCTAGGGTCTCACAGTTAGTGTCTAAGGCTGGATTTGAATTCAGGTCTTTCTCACTCCAGGCCTAGTACTCTCCACTGTGCCACCAGCTGCCTAGATGGAGGACTTGGACAAGAATTATACAAGATGAGGGAGCATGAATGGGTAATGATATGTATTTTTGGCAGTAGTGCCTACATCAGTGAGTGCATAAATGAATTAAAATATGTGTGTAAGGAGGCAGTGTTTTCTGACTAATCTTTGTTATTAAGAACAGATTGTCTATAGTCCTAGAATTTTTTTTAAAAACCCACTCAACTTACCACATGAAGAGCTGTTGATCAAAAGATCTCAAAGCACCATATAATATAAATATGAGCCATTTGGTGCTGACGGCATATCTGTAAAGCTGTATGGTACAAGTGTGAATATATCTCTACTTAAAAGCTTTAAGCATAGAACAAATGGTTGGCAGAAGAAAGAGAGTCCTGGACTAACTTTAGCTAGCTTCTCTATCTCTTATTATCTTCAACAATTATATCCACATGGTTGTTTTCAAATTTTAAATTTAATAACAGTTTCTAAACTCATTTGAAAACCATTTGCTTTTATTTCATTTCTCAAAAGATCTACTGGAGTATACATAGACAGAGGGCAAGTATACATAGATACAGGGCATGGGTGTGAGTTGAATATGATGGGATGATTATACAAAAAAATAAAATTAGGGGATGAGAAAGACAAATGCACTGGGAAAAGAGGAAAGAGAGAGGGAGAATGGGGCAAATTACCTGATATAAAAGAGGCACGAAAAAGCTCTTATGGTGGAGGGGAAGATGGGGAGAGGCGAACCTTACTCTCATTGGAATTTGTTCAAAGAGGAAATAACATAGATACTCAGCTAGGTATAGAAATCTATCTTACCATGCAGGAAAGTGAGGGGAAAAAGGGATAAGGGAAAGAGAGGAGGTGGCCGATAGAGAGGAGGGCAGATTGGGGGAGGTAAAAGTCAGAAACAAAATGCTTTTGATAATGGACAGGATGAAAGGAGACAGACAGACAGACAGACAGAGAAAGACAGAGACAGAGAGAAACAGAGACAGAGAGAGAAGAAAATGCATAGTAATCATAACTGTGAAAAAAATTTACAGCATGGTTCTCTGATAAAGACCTCATTTCTCAATACATAGAGAACTGAGTCAAATTTATAGAAATAAGAGCAATTTCTCAGTTGATGAAAGGTCAAAGGATATGAACCGGCAGTTTTCAGACAAGGTGATCAAAGCTATCCATAGTCATATGAAAAAATGCTCAAAATCACTATTGATTAGAAAAATGCAAATTAAAACAACTCTGAGCTACCACACCACACCTATCACATTGGCTAATATGACAGAAAAGGAATATGACAAATGTTGGAAGGGATGTGGGAAAATTGAGACCCTATTGCACTATTGGCAAAGTAGTATACTGATTCAACAATTCTGGAGAGCAATTTGGAATTATGCCCAAAGGGCTACAAAACCATGCATACCCTTTGATCCAGCAATACCATACTAGGTCTGCATCCCAAAAAGATAAAAAACAAAAAGGAAAAGGGCCAATATGCACAAAAATATTTGTAGCAGTTTTTTGTTTTGTTTTGTTTTGTTTTAGTGATGGCAAAGAATTGGAAATTGAGTGGATGTCCATCAATGGGAGAATGGCTGAACAAGTTGTTATATATAATTATGATGGAATACTATTGTGCTGTAAGAAATGATGAGCAGGATGCTCTCAGAAAATCCTGGAAAGACTTACATGAACTGATGCAAAGTGAAGTGAGCAAAGCCAGGAGACAATTGTATACAGTAATGGGAATATTTTATGATGATCAACTGTGAACAGCTTTGCTGTTTTCAGCGATACAATGATCCAAGACAGTTCTGAAGGACTTATGATGAGAAATGCTGTCCATCTCCAGAGAATGAACTGATGGAATCCGAATGCAGATCAAAGCATACCTGTTCTTTGCTTTATTTTTTGGGATTTTTTTTGTCTATGTTTTTCTTTACAAAATGACTAACATGGAAATGTGTTTTGCATGACTGTATACTTGTATAACCTATATCAAATTGCTTCCTTTCTTAATGGGAGGGAGGGAGAGAATTTAGAACTCAAAAATTGTTTAAAATAAATGTTAAAAATTGTTTTTACATGTGATTGGGGAAAAATAAAATATTAAATTTAAAAGAAAAATATCTACCGGGCAACCATTCTTGTTGCTCAGAAATGTATAAGAAATTCAATCATGTATGCATAGAAACTGTTTCCAAGGACCATGTATCACAGGCAAAGGTTTTATGACTTTGTAAGAATGGTGAAAATGCAAGGAGATGCTTGTTTCAATATTCTGAAGTCCATATCAGTAGCATGAGTACTCCCTCCACCAAAGCAGATTGCAGTTCCTCTGTGCCTTGGCAGATGGTCATGGATTTAGGGGGGCAGCTGAAGAATTTATCAACCTGTAGCTAACCTGGTGATAAGCCTTTCCAAATTTAGTTAAACTGGTTCTTGGACAAGAGACATAAAATAAACTCTATCAGTGATATACCCAAGGCTTTTCCACCTCAGTCCTTATTGTCGTTGTTGAGTCACGTCTGACTCTTCATGACCCCATTTGGAGTGTTCTTGGCAAAGCTGCTGGAATGGTTTGCCATTTCCTTCTCCAGCTCATTTTACAGATGAGGAAACCGAGGCAAACCAGTCCAAATAACTTGCCCTGGGGCACACAACTAGTAAATATATGAGGCTGGGTTTGAATTCAGGTCCTCCTGACTCCAGGCCCAGTGCTCTATCCACTGCACCAGCTAATTGCCCCATTTCTACCTCAGTAGACCCTGACAAAGTTTGCATTCCTCTTGTATAGCCTTCAAGAATCCAGTGTTAACTCCACACCAAGATAGGACATTAATAGAGAACTTCAGCAGAGACAAAGCAAGGTTGCCTGTCAAGCTAAAATAACTGTATGTCACAAACCCTTGTAGCCAATTCAGAATAAATCTTGCTCTTGGAAAAGCTCAGGCAGGGGCTATATAGTCATGAATGTTGCAGAAGAGATTTGTGCATCAGGTGAGAAGAGCATGGACTCTAATGTTCCTTCCCACTCTGAGATTCTGTAATCATATGACCATCAGTCATATAAAAATAGCTAATATTTATATGACACTTTAAGATTTGCAAAATGCTGTATGTGTATTACTTCCTTCTAGCTTCCTCTGAGAGATAAATATGATTATCTCCATTTAACAGATGAGGAAAATGAGACTCAGGGAGATTAAGTAATTTGCAGATGGTCAAGCAGTTAAAACATATTACTCCTGACTCCAGGTCCAATGTTATTATCTCTATACTATGCTGCTCTCTTATTACAGAAAAAATATCAATTTCTACCTGTAAGAGACAGAGATATCTTACAAGCTTCTAACTACACTATTGGCCCTTTAGGCTTTAGAATGGATGTGTTCTTGGGAGTCATGGATAGGAAAATAACAAAATATTTCTTTTTATTCTAAAAATCAAACTGAGTTGGTAGGAAAAGTCATACAACCAAAGGAACCATATGAGGATATGCCCTATTCAGGAGAGTGTTGATAAAATGAATCTTCAGGTAGTGATGACATCACTAATGTCACTGAATTCACTGTATGTGGGGGATCAGTAGCCTAAATGATTGGGTTAAATAGTCTTGAGAGAAGACTGAGACTGGGCAATATAGTTCTGTTTTTCATCCAAGAATGAATAGAGTTCACTTTGTTTGCATGTAATGATTTTTCCTCCCTAACTCACACACACACACACACACACACACACACACACACACACACACACACACACTTTAATTCTCATCTCTCCTTCATGACCATATGATAGGTAGGTTAAGGACCCAGCAGCTGAGAAATAAATTCATACATATTTCATGGGAAGGGATATAGTTTCTTCATTTGCTGTCAACAAAACTGAACACCATATAACTGTAAAGACCAAATTTGGTGCAGGAGAAGAGATGAACATGTTACTTGCCCCTTATATTCAGTAATTTCAAGTGGACTTGGAGGGAACTCAGATGATCATTCCCAAACATGTACTACATATTTATTTGTAGAAAGCTGGGATAAAAGTAGAAAGGAGAAATTAACGTTATGAAATTAGGATGTTAAATGACACGAATATCAAGAAAGAAAGCACTGCTTGGCCATTACAAACAACTATTGCTAAAAGCTAAATGTTTAACATTGTTTCCTATTTTTTTTTCTAGCTTTGTCTATTCAAAAACATAAATAAGTACAATATTCTGTGTAATAAATGCTCATAAAGGAAGAGGGAAAAGAATGAAGGAAGGAAGGAAAGAAAGAAGGAAGGAAGGAAGGAAGGAAGGAAGGAAGGAAGGAAGGAAGGAAGGAAGGAAGGAAGGAAAGAAGGAAGGAAAGAAGGAAGGAAAGAAGGAAGAAAGGAAAGACAAAAAAGAAAGGAAGGAAGGAAGGAGGAAAGAAGAAAGGAAGGAAGGAAGAAAAGGAGGAGGAAAGAAAGAACCTTGAAAATATATTTTATGAAATGATAAATCTAGTTCCTCTCCATTCTGTAAGAGATATAGATCAAGGGCCACAGACAGCTAAGGAAAAGCAGAAACAAAATTAACACCCTGTGATACCTCTAGTAGCAGCAGAGGTGAAGGACAGAGAGACAAAGCTTTTAGGCAGCTGAAGGAGAAGTAGCCATTGCCCAGAGGAGCCACACACGTGTACCTCCACCCCTGTGTGCCTGCTCTCCTTCACAAAGAACAGCTCTGAGAAAGCCTGTGACTTTGAAGAGTGGGAAGGTAGTGTATAGAGAGCACTTTCCAAAGGTTCTCAATACATGGAAACCAATAAAAACCAGGAGGCTGCAGGATGTCTCCCACCACATCTAAGAGATGTCATAATAGTCCACCATGACAGAATTCAGAACTCAAGGTTTTCAGAAGGCAGTATTATTATACGCCCATCTCAGAAACATTATATTTTGCCACCTCCTCTACTCCCACTAATCCTTCCTCCCTAGTAAACAATCTTTCCATAGAATCCTTACTATAAAGGGCCCAAATCCATGTGATATACATATAACAATGTTAAATATTTAGCAAAAACAAAGGAGATATTTTAGAGGAGAAATAGGAGTTAGGAAATAGGAAGGTTAAGAATGCTTCAAATCCCCCTCGCTAATATAAACACATTTATGTAAACTTTAGAAGGTACTTTCCACACAACCCTGTAAGATAAGGCAAATATTATTATGTTATTCTTATTCTATTATAGGTCATGTATAAAATATAAACTCCTTGAGGATAGGGACTCTTTCATTTTAGTGCCTGGCACAGGCGAAGTACCAAACAAATCCTTAATGATAGATCAGGTGATCAGCCTCACAACAACCACTATGAGGTCAGGAGGACAAGTATTATTTTCCTCTATTTTGCAGATGAGAAAACTAAGATTGAGAGAGATGATGTAAGCAGACTGAATTCCCCAGCTAAGGCCTCAGAGCTAGCACTTGAACCTAGATTCCTGGGTCAGAGCAATTTCTGCCACATCTCACTGCTTCTCTTAACGATAATAGAAGTTCACATTCCATAGCATTTCCACACCCATTCTCATTTGATACCCACAAGGCCCCTAACAAGTGACTTCTTCCTATAGCTTTATTGATTTAACAGGAATATTCCTCTTTTTGAGGAGAGATTCTTCAAGTTTAAGTTTTGTGTCCAGGTGAAGAAATACAACCCTGGCATATAAAACTTCATAGAGAGTCCCCAAATCTCAGAATTGGACTATAGAGGCTTTTTTAGTCCAACCCAGACCCAAGCTACAAGAAACCCTTCTGTAACAGACCCAACAAGAAAGTGGTCCTTCCTTTGCTTGAAGGAGATGATCTCTTTTTTTTTTTTTGAAGGAGATCATCTTGCTTAAAGATCTCCAGAAATAGGGAACCCACTGCTGGCCATGGCAGTCTGTTCCACTTTGGGTAGCTCTATATGCTAGGAAGAGTACTTTTTTTCTTAATTACTGGATACTAATTAATGAAATTATAATTACTAATTAATTTGGTTGCTAATTAGATTACAACTCAACTATCATAAGGGAGTTTTTGAAATTTCTAACATTTAGAAATGGGTCCACATCCTCAACAAAGGTGAGGATGACATAGTGGAAAGAACACTGGATTTGGAATCAGGAGGCCTGAGTTTAAATCCTGACTTATGTGTTTTGTGATATTAAATAAATCATATGAGCTCTCTGAGCCTCAGGTTCCTTATCTGAAAAATTGGGATAATGATGTTTATATTACTATCCTTGCAGGGTTGTTGTAATAATAGAATGTCATAATGTATCTAAAGCACTTTGTGAACATTAATGTGCTTCTGTAAGAGTTTCTGAAATTTCTAATCTTAAAAAGGGGTTCAAATGCTCCCCTCTTCTAGACAATGTGTCCCTCAAGGCAGCCTAAGAACAGAAGGGGTTTTTTGACTTTCACATCACACCATTGAGTCACATGAAGCTTTCAAACCATTACATTACAATACAGTAGATTGTAAACTCTTTGAGGACAAGACTGTCTTTCTTTTTGTATTCCCAGCACAGTGCATGCCACATAGTAAGCACTTAATAAATGTTTATTGACCAACTGACTTAAACACCCAGATTTCAGACTTATTTAGTCAAGCCTTTCAGATGAACTGCTAGATAATCATACTATCCCCCATTTTGTCTATCATTCCTAATTTGGACCAACTCTATGATTTCCTTGGTATAAGCAACTCCTTCTATCAATGTAAGTCAGTACTTTCTCTGTCACGTAAGAGTCTTGTAGTTTCCTGGAACATGGAGAGGTTAAATGACTTGCCAGGCATTGTATATGTATAGGGCAGGTCTTGAATGCAGTTCTTTCAGACTTTGAAAGACGCTCCCTATCCACTATACCACCATGCCTCTGATAATCCCTAGAAGTATTTTTTTTTTTGTAGAGAGGTAAAAGCTACAAGAGTGCTTGTACAATCCATAGCACCTGGCACAGGGTTGAGCACATAAGAGGCACTCTGTAAATATTTGTTGCTCAATTCTAGTTGTGAGACCTTGGAAAAGATACCTCGTCTGTGAGCTTCACTTTCCTCATCTAAAAATAAAGGGGTTGAACTAGATGACTGCTGAGGTCTCTTCTGGGTTTAAAATTCCATCATTAGATGAAGCCCTATGACTGATCATCTCTCATATCATTTAACATTACTTGGGACCCAGCAGGAAAAGCCAAGAACCATACAGCTAACTCTTCAATATTTGGAATAACGAGTATCTATTGCTCCGAGTTTGTTAATATAATTAGCACAAATATTCCCTTTCTGCAACAATAATGGAGGCAGCAAGGTGGTGCAAAGGATAGAGTGCAAGGGCTGGAATCAGGAAGACTCCTCTTCTTAAGCTCAATCTAGCCTCAGACACTTGCTAGCTATGTGACCTGGGCAAGTCACTTAACCCTGTTTGCCTCAGTTTCCTCAGCTGTAAAATGAGCTGGAGAAGGAAATGGCAAACCTCTTCAGGCTTTTTGCCAAGAAAACCCCAAATGGGGTATTAAGAGTCAGACATGACTGAAAAATGACTGAGCAACAATAAAAATGAGGGGATTAGACTAGATATAGTCCCTTTCAGTTCCAAATTCCATGATCTCTTAGTCTGGGGTGAGGTTAAGAGATATGTTTGTTCTGAATAATTTCTGCTTTTCTCTACCCTTCTTGTTCCCTAGCACCTTCCTTTAGGAAACTGATCATCTTCTGCTGTCCTCCAAGAGCAAACATACATGGCCTATGTTCGTTTAGGGCACTACTAGCGTTCCAGACCATGCTGACCTTTACCTTATCTGCAGACCTGGATATGGATACACACAACTACTTTATATACTTTCAGCTGGTGCTACCCGTCTTCTGGTCCCTTCCCCAGGCACACCATTACTCATCTGTCCCTGGGCCATGCATTTTATGTGTACTAAATGTCTCATACATGGTAGAAAGAGAACAGGGCTAGGAAGCAGGTTCTAGGTCAAGATCTGCCATTAGTTAGCTGAATGGCCTTAGACAAACCAATCAACTCTTTTTATGCCTTCATTTCCTCATGTGTTAGATGGGAATAACATCTATTCTACTTCCCTCTACAAATTAAGTCAATAAACTCTGAATGATGAAGACTACTAAGTAGTGTGGTACTGTGGAAAAAATATGAGACTTGGAGCCTGGAGATCTGTAACAAATCAGCCATATAACAAATCACTTCACCTGTCTACACTCTTGTTTTCTCATTATTATCAGTAGTAGTAGTAGTAGTAGTGGTGGTGGTGGTGGTAGTAGTAGTAGTAGTAGTAGTAGTGGTGGTGATGGTAGTAGTGGTAGTGGTGACAGTGATAGTAGTGGTGGTGGTGGTAGTAGTAATGGCAGTGGTGGTGGTAGTGGTAAGTGACATAGAGTACTTTCGAGTTTGCAAAGCACTTTACATGCATCATCTCATTTGATTTTCGCAACAACCTTGTAAGTTAAGTATTAGCTATTACTATTCCCATTTTACAGATGGAAAAAATGAAGCTCGGAAGTTAAGCAACTTTCCCAGGGACACACAGCTAAGCATCTAGTAGGGATTTACCTCCTTCTAGTGCCAGCAAATTATCCACTTTGCCAAATTGCTTTTTGTTGGTAAAATAGGGGAGGGGGAGGAGGGAGTGATGGGAAGGGAGGAGGTAGAGATTGGACCTATTGATTGCTGGGACAATAGTGTGACAATTTGAAGGATACAAGTTTAACCTTGATGGAATGGAAACCTTCCTAATAGAACTGTCCAAAAGCATAATGAGATACCTTGAGAGGATCCTCTCATTGGAGGTCTTCGATCAGATATTATATGACAGAGTGCACTGTTGAAGGGACTCTTCCACAGCTAGGAGTTGGACTAGATAACCTCTGAGATTCTGGGAACTGAAGATGTGAAGCCTAGAGAAGACCTGATGGAAGCTAGGTGGCTCAGTGTTTAGAGCAACGGAGTCAAGAAGACTCATCTTCATGAGTTCAAACCCAGCCTCAGACATTTACTAGTTGTGTGATCCTGGGCAAGTCACTTCACCCTGTTTGCCTCAGTTTTCTCATCTATCAGATGAGCTGAGAAGGAAATGGCAACCCACTCTAGTATCTTTGCCAAGAAAACCCCAAACGGGATCACAAAGAGTCAGACACAACCGAACAACAACAAAAAGAGACTTACCAAGTGTTCCCTTCTCCAGATTAAACACAATAGTTGTCTTCAGTACCTGAAGGTATTTGTGGGAGAGGGATTTGAGCTGTTCTACATAGCCCCAAAGGGCAAACTTCCAGGGGCAGACTTAAGCACTGGGTAAGGAAAAAAATTTCTAATTAGAGCTAATTAGAGTGGTGGAGATGTCTTGCTTAGAAGGTAGTGAATTCCTCCGTCAATGGGAATCTTCAAGCTGAGGCTGGATGACTCGGTAGTTATCAAGGATGTTGTAGAGGGGATTCTAAATCAGGTTGGGGTTTGGGCTAAGATGACCTCTAGCTCCCTGTCAGCACTGAGATACCGCCATTATAAGATCTCTTTCAGATCATGTCTCAAGGTCCTTCCTTCTTTGTGTTCTATCATCCCAGCAAGGGACCCAAGCCAGAAGGGTTCTGGGAAAACCAACACTGTGTCATTATATGGGAATAGAAGAGAGAGGCAGTACCATGAGAGT
>CM053622.1:361993102-362012907 GCA_028646595.1 Phalanger gymnotis | reverse complement strand
AAAAAAAAAAGAAGAAGAAAAAAACAAAACGAAGAGGAGTACACTGAACCTGGCCAGAGTCCCGGCTCCTGCTGTGGGGAAGAAGAGCCCAGGCTGGCGTGGGAGTCGGTGGTACCGGAGGTAGGCACAGCTGCCGAGCTCAGGCTTTAGCGCACGGTCAGCGGGGAAGGGGGTGAATGCGAGAGCCGGGCCGGAGGGAAGTACTTAAGAAAAAGAGTATGAAGCTCGGGGAGCAGTACTACCGCACCGACAATTGGGCCAGCGTTGTTTATGTTGGGGGGCCGGGGGAGAGAAGAGAACCACTGAGGCACAGAAAGTGATGGGTCCCAAGTAAATAAATGGGCTCTTTTTCAATGGCTTGCACTTGGGGCAACTTGGGTTCTTTTTATGTTGTCAGCTCCCATCAGCGGGAATTTCTTGGGGACACCCTTGCGGAAAAGGATGAAGGGCGGATTAGGGGGCACCTCTCGGTGCCCAGCTGCCCTGCGCTTCCCTTCTCTTTGCCAGTTCGAAAAAGGGGGCCCCTCCCCGCGCCCTGGCGCCCTCTAACACTGCAGTGCTCCAAAAGGAGGTAGCTGAGGCCCCCCTTGCAAATCCCTTGCAGCCCTGCTCCCCGAAGGGAAAACTTCAACTGAAAAGGGCTGGTAGGGTGAGTGGCTGCTCGCGGAAGGTTTGCTTCCTATCGGGCCAGCGCCGGAGAAATCTTCTTTGGGGGAGGCTACGGGGGCACCCCTAGCCCCCGGGGCGGGGTCTCTCTAGCTCTTCTTTGCCTTCGCGACTCGGGAGAGCACCCCTGTTGGGGCCACCTCTGCCCTGCCACCCCTTTGACACCCCCCTCTCCTCCCCCCCCCCCGCTTTCCCTGGCTCTGCGGCGGCGCGCGGGCATGGGGTGCCGAATTTCGCCTGGATCTTGACGGCGCCGCGGCTGGTTGCAGTGGAACGTGCCCAGTGGGGAATACGGCTGGGGGGTCCCCAGTGTCGCGCGGGCCAACCTAAATCCTGGACTCTTAAAGGGTGGTCACGGGGGGCAGGGGGCGCAGAGAAGACAGTTGGGGGGGGGGGTTCCAGCAGCGTGTGGCTGGATCTACTGTTGTTTTTCAGCTGCTACAGGAGGAACAGGGTAACTACGGACAAGTCGGCGTTTTGGAGCTAATTGACTCCTAAAATTCTCCGCAGGTAACCGGGGCATATTAGGTCCGTGAGCGCAGAGCTGAGGGGTGGGCGCTAGGGTCAGGGGAGCATTGCGTGGGGTCGCTGGAGAGCTGAGGAGTCCTTGGCAGTCACTGGACTTGAAGATTTGGCCAGTGGAGTACTCACCAGCCCTAGGAGGTCACACCGACCTCTTCTGCCTTTCTTGCTCTCCGCACCTCACCTCCTCCATTAGCATTCTCGAGGCTGAGCTGGGCTGGGATGCAGAGCATTCACCCAGGGAAGCCGGACCGTCTTATTGATTTGCATTCGGGAGGAGGGGGAATGGGGGAGAGAGAGGGGTATCTGAAGGTCTTGAGGCTGAGGACCCCCGGCTTCCTTGGTTTCTGCCTTTTGGTACTAGAGGGTCCTAAGGATGCTGTCTCACCTCTAAGAGAAGCCCCGCCTCGCCTTAGCGGGTGAGAAAACCTCTGGGCCCTTCTGGCACCGGAGAGGGATGGCGAGGGGGGAGGGGCTCGAGGAGCTGAGTCGCGGAGCTGAACCTCTAGATCAATATTTCTCCCATTTGGGTGTCATCACCCTTAGAAAAAGAAGTCCCAGAGAAATAGGGGCGCTGAGGGAGGGGTGGGACGAGTGCATGTTGAAGGTCTTAAAGCAGAGTTGTGGTCCTGCGGCGACTGTCTCCAAACCGCGGGTTCTAAGGGGGCCTCTGGGTTTGGCAAAAATCTCATTTTCTAGATAGAGATCGCTTCTGTTCTCGGAGCTGCCTTCTCTCTCCTATTCTGTTAATCTATAAAACCGGTTGTAAGCCTTCCCCTCACTCCTCCCCTAGAGCAGAGCTAACACTGCCTCCCCCCAACTCCCCAATCTCTGACCTTCCTCTTCTGACCTTTTCTGGAAGCCAGTCTCCCCTCGGGAACAAAAAAAGGCTCCCTTGCTCCCTGGCTTGAAATCTGCCTCACATTTTGTCCCAAAAGCCACGAGATGGTGTGGACGTTGGTATGGGAGGGGAGGTGAAGAGGAGAGATAGAGAGAAAGAGAGACAGAGACAGAGAGAGAGACAGAGACAGGCAGAGACAAAGGCACAGAGACAGACAGAGATACGGAGAGAGACAGAGACAAAGAGACAGAGGCAGTTGTCCCTAAACACAGCTTAAGAAAAGTGCAGAGGGGGACAGAGGAAGTCCAATCTGGGAGAGAACTCTAAACATAAAGCTTGCTTTCAAGGACCTGACAGCTCTCTGGCCTGATAAAAGAGAAGAGGCACTAGCAGAGAAGTAGGGAAGGGAAGAGGGGAAAAGGTCCCCTTCCTCTCAAAGATGAATAGTTATACCTTCTAATAGGTTAATTTCTCATAGGAGCTGAAACAAGCAGCAGATATAGATAAAGCATCTATTGAGTGCTTACCACGTGCCAGGCATTGTGCTAAGCCCTAGGGATACAAATACAAGCTAAAAATTATATATAATATATATATATATTTAAAGATATTCCCTACCCTCATGGAGCTTACATTCTAATAGTGGAAGACAGCACATGACTGAGTAAAGAGAAGAAGGATGTCAGTGGGGTATGTGGGAAAGGCTGCTAACAGTCAAGTCAATGAAGATGGTGGAGCCAGGAGGGATGAAGATTTCTCAATGTTAAGGAAGAAGACTTGGGAAGTAATTCTGTAACCTTTTTTGTAGGAAATTCTTTGCTGATCCTCTTCTCTTCCTTGGGTAGAGGAAGATATATTTTACATTTACAATTTATTTATTTATTTATTCTACATTAATCAGAACTTTTCCAGGTGCTTCATATCTGGCATAAATCTGATTTATATTGACCATTTGAGGCAGGATCAGAAAGACTAGACTCATCATCAGCTGTCCCATAGGAGCAAAGGAGGCCCTGGGGCCTTTAACCCCATTTACCGACCTTGGGCTCTGTGCTGCTCCTATATAGATCTCACCTGTTCCATGAAACTTTCCCTAGTCCCCTTAGTCAGAGATTCTGGGATTTTGTTCCCCCTTCACTTCTCTAACGGTTCTTTTGTTGGAATGCTATTATGCACTTAGCATGCTTTATTTTGTATTATAGTTATTTGTGTCTTTATTTGTTTTGCCCTACTAGACTGTAAACTACATGAAGAGAGAGTGACTTATCATTTAATTTTTCTATCTCCCCCAACACTTTAAGAAATGTTGGTTGAATCTCAATTTTGGCCCCACAGCCAAGTAGAGCACCACCAATCTATTGGTGCCACAGACCTGCTTCCATATTGACTATCAATTGTGCTGCTGGGTAGGGCGTAAGCTACAGAAAACTCACGATAAGATTCATGGTGCTAGGAGACCTGAGAGTGGCGAGTTGGTGAAAGAGCATGGTTAAGGAGCATCACTGGGACTAGGATTAAGAAAGTGGAGCTGGGCTATGGGGCAAATATGCTGAAAAAACCATTCGGGTTAGATTTGGCCTACTCATAGTCTTCCCATCTCATAGGGATCCAAATAGGTAAGGTCTTAAAATATTAGGAGTCAGTGTAGACATTAAATAGCTTGTTCACCAGACTACATGTTTAGAGCTGAAAGGGATTTTAGAAGCTCCTTAGTCCAGCCCCTCCCCCCTTCATTTTACCAATAAGGAAACTTCGGTCTAGAAAGGATACATTGGTGGAAGAGTCAGGAGTCAAGCCTAGGTCTTCTGACTGTAAATCCAGGACTCTTTCCAGTGCACTGTAGCTCAGGAGTGTTGCTTCAAGCAAACACTTAACACACTAAAGGTAAGAAGGGGGTAGGACAAGATTGGACAAGGTCAGAACAAGGAACAAAGAGGTAGATTTGGAGCCTGAAACCTATTTCCCACTTCCATTTTTAAGACCTATGAGATTTGCTGCTCCATGTAGCACTGACATCATTGGGAAATAGTATATAAACATTTTCCTCCCCAAATAAAAATAAACTGGAGAGGAAGGGGAAGCCATTAGAAAAACATGAAAGAATTGAACCAAATGACCTCTAATATCCCTTTCAGCTCTAAATCTATGATCCTGTCGTACCGTATTTCATACACTATCAAGCAGTTATACACACATGGCACTGTGCTAGGATCTATGCAAACCAAACTAGTCAGAAATGTCCTTAATCCAAATTAGACAACCCTCATAGAGATGCATGCCGAAAAGACACAGGGATAGCAGAGCCAGCACAGGACAAACACATGATTGAAGAGCACATGATGTAGCAATCCTGTATAGGCCCTCACTGGAGACATAGGAGATTGTCGGCAGCAATGTTTGGGGCTATTTGCCTTTTCTTCTGATTTCTTAACAAGAAATAAAAAAATGATACTCCAAGCAAAAAGTAATAGGTAAGGAAATAATAAATGCAAGCTCATGAGCTCTATAACACTAAACAGTCCCAATTTTTCTCTACAGCAGCTGACAGTTGGTGGGCAGGGGAAATTCACCAAAAGAAAAAACCTAGTGGAAAGCATCCTAGTGAGGAAAGCATGGAATTTTGACTAATCCTTTCAGGTAACTTTCAGTTTCTATTTAGAGTGGATGTTTAGAAGGCTGAAGATATTTATAGTTTAATTTGCTTCCTTAATGTATGGTTTTTTTTTAAGAATGTTAATCTCAGCAACCAATGTTATTTAGCTTCCCCCTCTTTTGCCCTCCCCCATGTATTTCTCTAGTTAAATGGAATAGCTGTCCATGGTTCTAACTGAATCACTTACATGTCACTTGTCTTGTCTGTCTGTAATATTCACCTGAATTTTATATTCACCCTCCATTTCTAACCTTCCTCCCTTTCTCTTTGAAACCTGAATTGAGTCTGCCTTTTAACCCAGTCCATCTATCTTACTCTCATACTTGCTACCCTGACTTCTTCCTATTTCTTCCTTTCAAAGGTCTGGTGTTCTCTCAAACTTGTTCCCTTTCACATAAACTGACCTTTTCACAGGTCAGCGTTGAGTATTTTGTTTACAATATTCTCCAGTTTTCCCTGACTTCTTTCTACCTGACCTACCTAACCTCCTAGAGTTCTGGAAGGAGAAAGAGGAAACATGCTGCTTCAAGGGGAAATAAATGGCCTCTCACTAGGGGCCATCAGTTGTTGTCTGGATGACCACTGATCAGGGAATTCCTGGGCCAGCTGAATTTGATAGCCTCTGAGTTTCCCTCTATCTGCTGCTGTTAAGGGAGGGGAGGTAGAAGGAAACAAGCATTTAAGTACCTTCTGTGTGCCAGACTCATTTGATCCTCACAACAACCCTGTGAGTTAAGTGCTATTATTAACCCCATTTTACAGATAGGGAAACTGAGGCAGACAGAGGCTAAGTGGCTTTGCCAAAGTCATACAGATAGTAAGCATCTGAGGCTAGATTTTAATCAAGTCTTCCTGTGTTACCAATTGCCCTAACCTAGCTCCTCTAAGAGCACCACAATCTTTTCAGCCACTCATATTCGTTACTTCAGGTTCATTCTTGATGTTTTCCTCTTCCTCTTCCCCATATTCAATCAGTTGCTAAGTCTCATTGACTCTATCCCCATAACATCTCCCAAATCTCTGACCCACCCTCCCATCACAGGCCCTTCTAACTTCTCACCTGGACTATAGTAAATAACCTTACTGATTTCATTGCTGCCACTCACTAATTGCTGCCACTCTGTCCCCTCTCCAAGCCATCCTCTACTCAGCAGTCAAGGTAATGCCCCAAAGGCACAAATCTCATCCTGCTACTTCCCTATTCCAAAGCCCTCTTCATTTCCTTTAGGATAAAACACAAACTCTTTAGCTCGATCCCCCACAATCCAACTCTTTTGGAAGCCTCATTTCATACTGCTCTCCTCCACCAACTTAACATTCCAACTAACCTTAAGCTATTAACTAGTCATTCCTCAGAATTAATTCTCTATTTTTTTATTTCACAAGCTGTTTCCTTATGCCTGGACCATATTCCTCATCCTTGTGTCTAAGAAGTCTTGTCTTGCTTCAAGGCTCAACTCAGGGGTCACTTGTTCTGTGAAATTTTCCCTGATCCTCACTTCTTGTTTTAATGTGTTGTCTCTCTACCTCCCTCCCCTTTCCTTTCTCCTTCCCCCTCTTCTTATTTTATTTGTACTCTTTGTTTCTTTTTGTAAATATCTTGTCCAAGAGAATGTAGGCTCCTTGAGGACAGGAACCATTTAATGTTTGCCTTTGTAGACCCAGTTGTAGACCTAGGCACATAATGTGCTTGAAAAATATTTGCTTATTGAATTGAGCTTCTGGGGTCCAATAAAAGAAAGACTATAATCAGAGGAAGACTAGGTCTCTGTGAGATTTTTCTTCCTGCTTTTGGGTCTGAGTATTTATTTATCTGCCAAGTAAATAATGGCAAGTTATTTAAATTGCATTCTTGAAGGTTTTCACAGCTGGGTGCCAATTTGGCAACTGCCCCCTCTTGGGATGTTGGACTATGACCAATTGGCTAGCAATCAGTCACAAAAACTCTCTCTGACATTCCTTGTTCCTCCTGATACAGGAACCAGATTTTTCTTCTTGTCTCATTCTCTGGCTGGCTGACCTGAATGAATATTTTTTTAAAAAAGATATAACTGAACCCTCAGTTTTTTAAATAAAAGGTGGTTTATCTGGATACCTTATAATTACTATTTCATGATGATTGAGAAGGCATAGTATTTTTAGATCATAAGAAAAAAATGTAGTTGTAAGGGATATACTCTTTTCTTACTTATGTGGCAGTCACTTTCATGAGAAATATCAATATTATGTATTATTTGTATATGAATTTTCAAACACCAGAAGACTATATATCATAATTCCACGTAGGTTGGTGTTTTAAAGTAAAAATTTCAAGAGAAGCAGGTTATGGGTCCGAGAAATGGGCATGAAAGCTGGTTGAAACACTTGATGCTTAGATCTGATAGAGTAGAGTAGCAGAATAGAATAAAAAGCACCCTGGCTCTGGAGTCAGAGGGTCCACATTAAAATCTTGCCCCTAATGCTTGTCATCTGTGTAAGCTTGGGAAAAATCTCTTAATGTTCCTGGACCTGAGTTTCTTCATCTGTAAAATGAAGGGATTGGCCTAGATGATCTATGAGGTCCTAGTTATAGTACAGTCCTGTGTATGTATGTGTGTAACATGTATGTATGTATGTATGTATGTATGTATAGTCCTAAGCCAGTCGATCAGTATTTATTAAACTCCTACTGTATGCCAGTTGTTGTTCAGTCATTTTTAAGTCATGTCTCATTCTTTAGGACCCCATTTTTCTTGGCAAAGATACTGGAGTTGTTTGCCATTTCCTTCTCCAGATTTACAAATGAAGGACCTGAGGCAAACAGGGCTAAATGACTTGCCCAGGGTCACACAGCTAATAAGTGCCTGAGACCAGCTTTGAACTCATGAAGATGAGTTCTTCCTGACTCCAGGCTCAGCACTCTGTGCACTATGGCACCACCTACCTGCTCTACCAGGCAGCGTGCTAAATGCTAAGGACACAAAAAAAAGGCAAAAGATAATCCCTGCTTTCAGGGAACTCACTATCTAATGGGGGAGAGCAGCATAGCAGAAACATACGAGCTTAGACTTTGAAAAAAAAAAAGGACCTTTGAGATCTTCTAGTTCAGCCCTCTTATTATAAAATTTAAAATGGTTTTATTAATATCTTTTGTTTTTACATCAATCATTTAAAAATATGTTCCCTATTCCCTACTTAATCAGCACTGCACTCTTTCCTCTCTCCCACCCTCTCCATAAGGGAAAGGGAACAAGCATTTATTAGGCACCTATTGTATGTCTAGCATTGTGTTAAGCACTTTAAAATATTACCTTATTTGATCTTCACAACAACTCTGGGAGGTAGGTGCTTATTATCCCCACTTTACAGTTGAGAAAACTGAGGCACACAGAAATTAAATAATTCCCCCAGGTCACACAACTAGTAAATATCTGAACCTAGGACTCATCATGTTATCATGTGGATACCCCTTGCTCTGATGTATATCATGGTCTTGATAACCCGCTGCGCCCAAAATAGTTCATCACCTGGTGGCAGTCCTTCTCATGGTGAGCCTCCAGGATGGTCTTTGGACACTTGTGCCATCCATTAGCTGGTCTATCTTGAAAGGCTTTCCAGCTTGTGCTGGACTGGCAGAGACTTTGACAGTCCTGGGTCACCTCCAGGACAGGACAGGACCATAGGGTTCTAATGAGTACATTAATTAATACTTAGATGAAGCCAAGGAGGTCAGTAGTTGGAGGAGAAGAGGGAGAGCATTCCAGGCATGGGAGACAGCCAGAGAAAATGTCCAGAGTTGAGAGATGGAGAGTCTTATTCCTAGAACAGCCAGAAGGCCAGTGTCTTGGGATCAAAGAGTAGCAGGGAGTAAGGTGTAAGAAGCCTGGAAAGGTAGGAAGGGACTGGGTTACAAAGGGCTTTGAATGCCAAACAGATCATTTCGAATTTGTTCACAGAGGCAACAGGAAACCACTGGAGTTTATTGAGTAGGGGTGGGGGTGACATGACCAAACCTGTGTTTTAAGAGAATCACTTTATTTGGAGAAAGGAAAGATCTGAGGCAGGCTATGGCAATAATCAAGGCATGAGGTGATAAAGGCCTCTACTAGAGGGGTGGCAGTGTCAGAGGAGAGAAGGATGTGTATCCCATGGAAATAGTAAAGGTGAAATTGACAGGCCTTGGAAATAGCTTGACCATGGATAGGAGTTGGGGGAGGAGATACAGTGAGGAATCGAGGATGACTGCTAGGTTGTGAGCCTGGGGGACCAGGAGGATGGTGTTGCACTTTAAAGATATTGCAAAAATAGGAAGGGGAAGAAGCTTTTAAGGGGAAAGATAATGAGTTCTGTTTTGGACATATTGCTTTTAAGATTTAAATTTAAGATGTCCAGTTTACCAGACCTCAAGTTTCAAGATGTCTGAAAGGCAGTTGGAGATTGGAGGTCAACAGAAAGATATTGGGGCAGGAAAGGTAGATTTGAGATGGTAATTAAATGTAAATGAAATCAATGAGAGCTGATGAGATCACCAGGTGAAGTAGTATAGAGGGAAAAGAGTGGAGGGACACCTACAGTTAGAAGGCATGATCTGGAAGGATCCAACAAAGGAGAGAGAAAAAGATGTCAGATAGGTAGGAGGAAAACCAGGA
Organism: Phalanger gymnotis; assembly: GCA_028646595.1. Classification (NCBI taxonomy): domain Eukaryota; kingdom Metazoa; phylum Chordata; class Mammalia; order Diprotodontia; family Phalangeridae; genus Phalanger; species Phalanger gymnotis. The sequence goes on along the minus strand of CM053622.1, from coordinate 362,003,597 downwards.
GAGAAAGCTGTCTTGAAATCCTAGAAAGCAGAGAATAACAAAGAGGAGAGAATGATCAAGGGTGTCAAAGGCTTCGGAGAGGTCAAGGAGAATGAAGATTGTGAAAAGGTTTTTGGATTCCTCAACTAAGAGATCATTAGTGACTTTGAAAAGGGCCGCTTTGGTGGAATGATGAGATTGGAAGCCAGATTGGAAGGGGTTAAGAAGAGAGTGAGAGGAGAGAAAGAGGTGGCACCTGCTGTAGATAGTCTTTTTGAGGACTTTAGCTACAAAAGGCAGAAGGGATATAGGAGGCAAGCTAGCAGGGGGAAAAAGGATCAAGTAAGGGTTGGTTTGCTTTTTCAGAATAGAAGAGATACCAGCATGTTTGTAGACAGTAGGAAATGAGGCAGTAGACGGGGAAGAAGTGAAAATAAGTGTAAGAGGTGCAGCTAGGTGGTATAGCGGATAGAGAACAAGCCCTGGAGTCAGTTCAAATCTGGCCTCAGATACTTGACACTTACTAGCTATGTGACCCTAGGCAAGTCACCTAACCCCAATTGTCTAGCAAAAGAAAGGAAAAGAAAGAGAGAGAAAGGAAAGAAGGAAGGAAGGAAGGAAAGAAGGAAGAGTAGGGAATGGCAAAGGGGACAATCAGCTAGAGGAGTTGGGATGGAATCATCACTTGAACAGGTGAAGGGGGTTAGTCTTGGTAAGGAGTAAAGCCACTTCAGCATGTGAAACAGAGGTGAGGAAGGAGGTAGTGGCAGAAGTCACCTGAGTGATGGGAGGCGAGAAAGAAGAGAAAGGAAGAAACTCATGGTGAATGGCCTCAGTTTTTTCTGTTAAATATGAGAGAGTGGGGCATAGGGGAGGAACAATGGGAGGTTTGAGGAGGGATGAAAAGATTTGGAAGAACCTCAGTGGAGAGTGGGATAGTGAGTTGAGAAGAGAGGTACAGTAAGTAAGATTGCTTAACAGCAGCAGCGGTCCAGTTGAGATTACATAATATAAATTTATAGTGGACCCAGTCAGAATGGTTACATGATTTTCTCCACATTTACAAAATTTAATTACATTCAGTAAATATTTATTAAGTACCTACTATGCACCAGGCACTGTGATAAATGCTGGTGATACAAATTAAAAAAAAAAAAACGATCCCTGCTATCAGGGAACTTACAGTCTAATGTAGGAAGATGACACAGAAAATGAAGCTGGAAAGGGAGACAGGGCACCACAACGAAGTATTGGTTCCAGGGCATCATATTTCTTGGAGTTCTAATTAAGCAGAGTTGCAGATGTAAAATGAATAGTGGGAAACCATAAAGGAAAGCTTTGAGAGGGTTTATTGCTCCACAGTCCAGTCCTCCAGTGAGAGGGGAGAGTGTCCAAAGCTGAGTTAACAGTATGAGAATAAGATTACTGCTGATCAGTTTATCCTGAGTGGGAGCATCATGTTCAAACCAAGCAGAGATGCAGATGGAAAGTATTTGCAAAGGATTATTTAATATGCAACTAACACTAAAGAGCCTTAAAATAATTTCCTTTGTCTTGATTTTAGGATAAGATCCTTTAAAAAAAAATTTTGCCACAGCTCTAAATACCATTTTAGCTGTGCAAAGTAAGCAACAGGTTTCAAGCTATATACAAATAGTGATTTGCTTCACCATCTAAAAAACTCTTCCAATATAATTCAAGAGAGAGTTTCAGGGAGGCTCACACTTTTGTTCCCAGAAAATGTTACTATATTTTAAAAATATAATATAGCATAATATACTATAATATAATAATATAATACTAGATAGATAGATAGATAGATAGATAGATAGATAGATAGATAGATAGATAGATAGATAGATAGAGTGAGTGAGTCAGTGAGTAACTAGATGTGGCAGTGGATGGAGAGTCAGGTCTGGAGTCAGGAAGATTCATCTTCCTGAGTTCAAATCTGGCCTCAGACATTTAACAGCTGTGTGACCTTGGCAAGTCATTTAACCCATTTGCCTCAGTTTCCTTATCTGTAAAAGTCCTGGAGAAGGAAATGGCAAACTACACCAAAATCTCTGCCAATAAAACTCAAAAATGGAGTCCCAAAGAGTCAGATATTACTAAACAACAACAAAACATGTGTGCACGTGTGCATGTGTGTGTGTATTCCCCTCTTGTTTTTATATATACACATATTAGAAGCAAGGAGGAAAAGGAATTCTCCAAAATAATTTCCTTTTGTTTTTGTTTTTTTTTCCTGCTCAGGGATAACTACCACAATAAAGTTGGAGCTTTCTCAAAAGTGAGCTATTTCCTGCCTTCACTGAGCTTCTTATGTTGTACTAAGGGGAGACTTGTTCCCATATAAATATAGACTTCTTCAACTTGAATTTTCTTTTGTGGTTAACAATTCAGGGCGGGTCCCATCTGCCAAATTACAGACAACTTGGTGTTGTATTGCACTGAGGCAGATGTATTCATTTGTACTGTAATATGTAAGGCTGGCACATTGAACTAAAGTGTATAGGAGATATTCATAAGTCTGGTATCACAAATGGTTTGAAAAAATAGCACTTTAGGACCAGCCCTAGGTGCCCCCATACAATACCTCAGGAAAGGATATTTTTGAATTGATTCTAGCAAGAACAAGTAAATTACAGGCTGCTTTTAGAGAAGTCTTTTAAAAAGACTGAATTTACCTCTTTGAAAAGTAAATAAGCCTTAAACTGAAGAGCCAGAATTTTAAATGGGCAGATGGATGAAGCAGAACAAAAGACTCCATCAGAAGGAGAAAGGGGCTGAGGTGTAGAGCCTCAGTCCTAGAGGCAGGGAGATTATTCCAGTAGCAAAGTACAGATTAAAACACATTTTGCTTTAGGAGAAAAGAGGCAATGAGACCCCAGAGGCCCAAACCCTTGTTCATGAGTGCAGGTGTTAGGCAGCCTCAATCAAAGAAAGAAGAGAGACAACTGTTCTCATGCATCTTTAATGTGTTTAGAATTTCCTTTTCAAATGGCCTTTCTTTAAGTGGGCAATTTAACAGGTGTTGGAAATCATGCCTGGACAATAGAACAAATTGTTTTAATACCGGTTGTTTGTGTTGCCTGATCTTCAAGAGAGCCAAGAAAGGCTCCTTGGACAGGTGGTCTTTGTCTAGGGGATTTACTTTTATCTATTCTCTGCTTTTAATTCTCTCCTTGGAAAGATCCCTGATTGCATTAATCTGGATTGTCCCTCTAGGAACACAGATCACCACTGACTTGTGGCCCAATATATCCATCAGCCTCCAAATGTTGAACCTTCTGGCGCTGTACTAGGCTGCCAGCCAGACTACATTCCCACCACAGACCAGAAATTGGTGGCCAGGCCTGCATTGGTGCTATGTTCTGCTATCCACAGTAAAAGTAAGTCATGTGATCCTAAGAGAATGTGAATGTGAACTGATAAGCTTAAATGGGAGCAAGTGAGGGGAAAGACATGTACAGGCCAAAGATGCAGCCTTATCGGGTGGGCTTCTTTGGGGATGCTTCACCTAGAAAATTCTAAATACTTGTTACTATTGTTATGTCCTTCTTCAGTAAAGGGAGACAGAGACTTGGAGAGACATAGAGATTCAGAGGGAGATGGGGAGACAGAGACAAAGAGACTGGAAGAGAGAGGGAGAAAAGGAAGAGGGAAGGGGGAGAGAAAGGGTAGAGACAGAGACAAGCTAGAGAGAAAGGGTAGAGACAGAGACAAGTTAGGGAGAGAGAGAGAAAGAGAGAGAGAGAGAGAGAGACAGATAAGAAGGGAGGGAGACAGAGAGACAGAACAGATAAGAAGTGAGGAAGGGAGGGAGAAGAGAGAGAGTACAGATAGTATTTTGTGTCATAATCCTGATTTACCTGAGATATAATTAATATTAGATGTGAAAGTTTATTTGAGCATTGTTAATAAACTAGAATGTTGGAAATTGCACATGGCTAATCTTATAAAGTTGTCCATTGTATTTTGGGAAGATAAAAGGACAAGAGACTGGTCAGGAAATGTTATTAGTAGAATGATGACTATAGAGGACTTTCAGACTAAGTCCAACTAGTATAGCTATGGAGTTGATATCCTTTATTCAAAAGTAATATTATTCATATAATCCAAATAGCTATATTAAAGCACTACATGTTTATGAAACCAAGAGAGAGACAGACAGACAGACAGAGACAAATAAAGAGAGGAGAGAGAAGCAGGAGAATAGGGTAGACAGATACAGATGGACTGACAGAAACAGACAGCAAGAAGCAGGAGAGAGTGGAGGGGGCAGTGGGGGCAGTGGTGGTATGTCTGGTGGAGAGCCGGCCTCAAAGCTGGTAAGACAAGTTCAAGCCTTCCCTCTGGAGAAGGACCAGCTGGCTGGGGGATTCTGGCCAATCCACTTAACCTCTGAGTGTTCTAGGCAGTTCTATAAAACTTTAACATGCTGAGAAGATATTGACCAATATGGGTAGAGGCAGTTGCTTCATTTGAGAGTTCCTTGTACCAATGAAATCCCAAGTCCAGGGCCCATTCCTTTCCAACAAAAAATCAAATATAATGGAAGACAGGGGTATAAAGGTAACAGGTTGGAATTTAACAGCCCTGCATTGGGGGAAGGAAGCGTGGTGGAAAAGGTATTGAACTTCTGAGTCAGAGCTTCAGTTTCCTCATATTTAAATAAAAGGGTAGATGATCTCTGAGGCAACTTTCAGCTCTAAATCCTATGATCTTTGCTCTAGACAGCATGAACTTTGAATTTCAGGACCTGAGTTTAGATTCTGGAGCAACCATTTACTATATTTGTGACCTCGGGCAGTTCAAACTTCACCTCTCTCAGTGTCTTGATTTGCAGAGGGGTGTTTGGGCTAGATAATATCTAGGGAAGGTCCCTTCCAGATCTAAAGCTGGGATTCTATCAATATGTTCGCCTTTAAGACCATGATATCACTTTCCTTTTTTTTTTAAATAATAGAAACTGATTTTTTTTTTAGCTGTGTCTTCCTCCATCCTGTATATTTATGGATGTGGCCATTTGAACCTAAGTGCCAGGCATTCATACAGTGGTTTAAGGTTTGTTGTAAAGTATCTAATATACATTTTCTCACTTGACCCTTTACATTGCCCAGCTGTGCTCTATCCTGGTTAGATCACACTTGGAGCATTATGTCCAGTTCTATGCACTACATTTTTAAAGGGACATGACAGCTCACTGACCTAAACTGAAATCTGCTCCCAGACATTTACTAGCTGTGTGACTCAGTTTCCTCAGCTGTAAAATGGGTATAGTACTAGTATGTACTTCCCAGTGTTGTCGTGAGGATAAAATGAGAAATCTGTAGAATGCTTGGCGCAGAGCCTGTAAGTGCTTAATTAAGAGAAGCTTTTTAAAAATTTCAATTTTAAAAGAAGACAAGCAGGAGGAGACCAGAATGGTGAGATGACTTAAAAAACCTTGCCACAAAAAGACAGATTAAAAAAAACCATGGAGATTAAAAGACATTGTGGGCACATGGTTGCAACCTTCGTGCACTGGAAGGGTTAGGTCAGAGAACTTGGACATGTTCTCCTTGGCCCTGTAGGACAGACCTAGGATTCATGGGGTAGACAGATTTTTGGCTCAACCTGGGTGAACATGTCTTATCTAGAATTTGAATGTGCTGTCTCAAGATACCAAGAGTTTTCTATCACTGGAGGTATTATTCAAGAGGAGGCTGGATGTCCACTCATCAGGAACGCTTCAGGCAGATCTACGATTTGAGTAAAGATGGACTAGGAAAGGGAAAGGAATAAGTATCTACATAGCACCCATATATAGCTAATTGCTTTAGGAATATCATCTCATTTAATCCTCACAACAATCCTGTGGGTATGTGCTCTTATTATCTCCATTTTATAGTTGAGGAAACTGAGGCAGAGATTAAGTGACTTGCCCAGGGTCACACAGTTAGCAAGTGCTCGAGGCTGAATTTGAACTTAGGTCTTCCTGACTTCAAGCTCAACAGTCTATCTGTTGTGCCATCATCTACCTCTAACTAGAGGAGACTGAGTTCCTACTACCATTGTTATTTGGAATTTCTGCAATAGGACCATTTTAGAGTGAGCACAACACAAGTGACTCAGAAGTTTTCATAAACGCTGGTAACAGCCTTCCCATATGAGGTGGAGGGACCATGGACAGCAACTCAGACTCAGAGACAGTCAAATCACCTGCTTTATACAAATGTGGAAACAAGACCAGAAAAAATCTTACCTAAAGTCTTAGAGATTTCTGAACCCCAACTCGGTGCTCTTCTCGCTACTCCACGGTGGCTCCCACATGTAAATGTTATTATCGGTGAATAGAAAACAGGTGTGCTGGTAGAGATTGAATAACTGACTATCTGAAAAACAATATACATGGCAAATTAAGTTTAATCTGCATTATTAAATTCCCCCCCCATCACTTTCTTAAGTCTAGACAATCAGCAAAACAATAAAGCAAGCTCTAATTTGTAGTGTTACCTGATTCCTGAGGACACAAGTCCTCTGACTGTAGTATTTTGTTTTTATTATTCAACAATTAAGTTAAGCAAACTTTTGTTAAATGTCAACTATGTGCCAAGTGTTGTATGATGCACTGGAGATAAACATTTTAAAAAGAAGTAAGCTTTTATTAAGAGCTTACTATGTGCCAGTTACCCAACTAGGCATTGGGATACAAAAGAGAGGTGGTTCCTGTCTCATTCTCCTAAGTCAGGAATTCTTATCCTAGGGTCCATGAACTTTAAAATTTTTTTGATAACTATATTTCAATATAATTAGTTTCCCTTATAATCTTGCGAATTTTATTTTATGCCTTTAAAAACATGATCATGAGAAGGGGTCCACAGATGTCCTCAGGCTGTCAGAGGGGTCTGTGACACAAACAAAGTGAAGAATCCCTACCTTAGGAGGACCATAACACATATTAGGGTGTGGTGGTCAGGGAAGGAGTTTTAATCTGAGCAGTCAGAGGGATTTTGAATGGAGCTACAGGGCAATAGGTTGTCAATGCCTTTATAATAGCAAAAGTAATATTAATTTGATTATTGTTCCCCCAATAAGAGCAAAGAGGTACAAAGCCAGAGTGGGGGTGGGGCACATATGTGACAGCAGTAAGGACAAGATACTTTAGCTGGCTGAGCTCTGGTGGTCTAGATGGGATGAACCATAGTTTAGAACTAGTACATTATGTTTCTTCTGATATTATTGCTTCAGTATATGAAATGCTGGTTCAGATTCAGATCTGCATAGCAGATTTGAAAGAGAGTGAGCCTTGGGGACAGAAAGACCTGGGTTCATATTCTACCACTGACACACACACTCACACACCAGCCCTGAAGACCCCTGGGAAAGTCATAATGCTGGGCAATGTGGTGCACGCCTATCTTCCTTGCTGTTCGTGGGGCTGAGGCTGATGGATCACTTGAGTTTGGGAATTCTGAGTTGTAGGAGGGCCAAAGATGATTGGAGGTTCACACAAATTCTGGTATGAATATGTGACCCCCTGAGAGTACAGAGCCACCAGGATGCCTAAAGAGTGGCAAACCAACCTAGGTTAGAAATGAAGCAGATCAAACTTGCATATCAATTAGCAAGTGGTAGTAGGGTTGTTCCTATGAGTGGTCACTGCCTTTACACCTTAGGAGAGATAGGGAGAACCAGTCTCCACAGATAGATAGACAGACAGACAGGTAGGTAGATAGAAAAATAAATGAATAAAGGGGATATGTCACAACTTCTCAGTACTCTGGACAGTTCTTAACATTATAAACTGCAAAGCAAATACCAATCTATATTGGTAAAATATAGATTAATAAAATTCCTACTCCTTAGTGGGAGTTTCCTGCACCAAGTGTGATACCAAAAATATCTAGCTATCTATCATCAATCTCCTATCTATCTATGAATGTATCACTATGCCCCTATCAATCTATTTATCTTTCATCTATCTTTACCAATCATATATATGCATACATATACATACTTAAAACTTGGATTGCAAATGGTCTCATATAGCCTAATAAACTTTTGACTAGAGATTATCTGTCCTATTCAATCCAATCCAACTGGCACTTTGTATCAACAATCCGGCTAGCAGCTGCTGTGAGGGTGTAAACCAACAACCAGCTCACAGAACACTGCAAGCCCAGGTCCTTTTCATCTGCTTTACTAAGGAAAGCAATGTTAAGGGGTTAACAATCTTACTTTATTCCAGCATACAAATGTCATTTACTTATTAGTTCAAGGGAAAAAACCAGCACCCTGATTTACAGACCAAATACAATTCGTAGTTATCAACATCTGGGTGTACAGCCAGGGAGCTCATTAGAAAGGCTGGCCCAGAGTCACGCGCCACTCCTGCTGTGGCTCAGAGCTTGGAGTGAGAACGCTAACCTTTGCGCTTATATATCCTATTCAGGGCTGGAGGGCCCTGTCCTCACTCAGGCTGGGTGAGAAGTTCCCCACCCCTAATATCACATCAGATACAGATCAATGGCTCCCAATTGTCTCAGTGCTGAGAAATACAAAAACATCCCACTTTATCTGCCCCATTCAAACAAAGGCCAGAATCATTAAAGGTCAACAGCAAAAAGTCCCACCTTCATTACTATTACACACTTATACATCAAACATATCTATCATCCTCTTTTGTACGAATAGATGTTCTCCTGTGACAGGTTTCAGTATACAGTTAGATGACTTAAATTAATTAGTTGAATTACTTAAATTGAGCCTCATTGTTTTTAATCACTTACAGTATCAATATATGTCAACCTAAATATCCAAATCAATGGATCGACAGGCATTTGTTAAGTAGGGACTTTGTGGCAGACCATGTGCTAGATAGATACGAAGATAAAACAGTCTCTACCCTCAAGGAGTTTACAGTCTGGCCATGGGAGACAACATGTATATGTAAAAAGTACCTAGGTGATCAGGGAAGCAAAGGAGGAGGATCAAGAAAGGCTGTGAGTAGAAGATGGTTTTGAAGTAACCTTGAAGACAACTAGGATTCTGAAAGAGAGAAGTGAGGAGAAAGTCAACGCAGAGACAGGCAGGTAGGACATATAGTACTGGATGTTAGGAAGGTGGTACTTTTGTTTCCAGAGTGCTTTTATTTTTATTGTTCTCATTTAATTCTCCCCAAAATAGTGTAAAGTAGGCAGAGTAGATTGGGCAGCTAGGTGGAGCAGCGGATAGAGTGCCTGACCTGGAATCAAGAAGATTCTTCTTCCTGAGTTCAAATCTGGCCTCAGATACTTGCTAGCTGTGAGACCCTGGGCAAACCACTTACCCCTGTTTGCCTCAGTTTCCTCATCTGTAAAATGAGCTATCATCCACCTATCTATGCATCTATATCTAGATAGCAGGAAATAGCAAACCACTCCAGTATCTCTTCCAAGAAAACCCCAAATGGGGTCACAAAGAGTTGGTCATATGAACACCAACAACAAGCAGGGTAGGTATTGTTATCCCCATTTTACAGATGAGGGATCTGAGAATCCAAGCAGTTAAGTGAGGTCCCACAACTAGTAAAAAATGCAGCAAACATGGGAACTCAGATCTTCAGACTCCCAGTCATTTTTATATGTGTTATAAATATATTTGTGTCAAATCATTGATGTGTATATGCACAACACAAGCACAATTTGTTCTAGAATCATCTCTATTTCTTGTGCATCCAGTTGGAAGAGCCTTGGGCTCCTCCACGGTAAAGACATTTAGAAAGGCTGGTTAATTTTCTAGAATAATCCTGAAAACATTTCATAAAATGTCACCAGCTGGCCTGAAAGAGTTAATAAGCCTCCCTAAGAAGGAAACATTACAAGAGACTGACTCAGGTATTAGCTACACCATTTGCAGAGGCAAGCATAAAGTCAGTGCCAAGTGTGCTAGCAGATGCCAACATACCCTGGCATGAGCATGTCCCTTGATTCTTGGGGGAGTGGGAGGCAGAGGAACTCTCCAAGGGTCACTGGCAGGGCTCCCTTGGGTAGGGGCTGGCACACCCAGTCCATGCTCTGTGCTCCCCTGAGATGACAACAAGATAAAATAAATTTCCTCTTTACCCATCTCAAGCTATTTAAGGTTTTAAGATCTCAAATTGCTGTAGCAGGGCTCGAAATGAATATACAAATATTTTTCATTTCCTCGGTCACTACTTTGTGAATTTCCATAAAGGTTAAATTTCCATAATGAGGGAAAATTTTTATTTGTCATGTCTGATTGTTTTAGAGAGGTTATGAATAGTGAACTGATATAATGGAGTGCAGCCTGCCTAGGGGAGCTGTGCGCAAAGTTCAGAGATTGACTAGAGCTCAGGTGGGTAAACAAATCACAGAAATATCTCCAATTGGCATTTACTCTAGTTCATTTGTCATTTGCCTTTTGAATTTGGTGTCTGGAGTAGAGTGTGTTATTGTTTCCATTCCATCTAATCAGGACCATAATCCCACTGTGGCTCTTCAAGAATCACCCACCATCCCCCCAAAAT
>CM053622.1:361975914-361992602 GCA_028646595.1 Phalanger gymnotis | reverse complement strand
ATACATTTTATTTATTTTAGTGATGCCTTTTTTTTTGGTAACACATTCATTTGTAAATATGTTCTCTCCTCCTGCCCCTACCCCAACTCCTAAGGGCTTTTCTTTTTTTTCTTTTTAATTAAATTAAGATTTTTTATTTTTAGTTTACAACACTCAGTTCCTCATTATTTTGAGCTCCAGATTTTCTTCCTCCCTTCCCGCTCCCTCCCACAGACAGCATGGAATATATCTTCCACGTATAACTTCGCATTAAATTTATTTACACAATAGTCAAGTTGTAAAGAAGAATTATGACCAAAAAAAAAAAAGAAGAAGAATTATGACCAATGGAATGAATCAGAAGAAAGAAGAAACAAAAACAAAAGAGAAAAAAAAAGGAGGGCAAATAGTTTGCCTCAATCTGCATTCAGTCTCCATAGTTCTTTCTCTGGAGGTAGATAGCTCTCTTCATCATGTGTCCTTTGGAGTTGTCTTTGCATCTTGTATTGCTGAGAAGAGCCAAGTCTACCAAGGTTAGTCATCACAGAATCAATATGTCTGTGGTTGTGTATAATGTTCTTCTAATTGCCTAGGGGCTTTTCTTGTAAGGAAGATTACCAAAAAAAAAAAAAAAAAGATGATGAAAAAGAGAAAAGAATTCAGCAAAACTGACCAACACGTTGACTGCTTCTAACAGGATATACATTTCATAACCGTAGTCCTCCCCTCCCCAAAACCTCTTGAATGAAAGGACAGACATTCATATTCTCCTGTGAGGCCAAGTTTGGTCATCATAAACTGTCCATCATTTGGCTTCATTTTACTGTTCTTCCTGTTTATAATATTGTAGTCATCATGTACATTGTTTCCCTGGTTCTGCTTGCTTCATTATGCAGTATATAAAAGTTTTAGCAGGTTTTTTTTTGAATTTTTCATATTCATCATTTCTTATAGTACAGTAATACTCAAAGTAACATAACATTTATCAAAATAAAAACAAAACCAGTCACATTTATTCTGTGTCCCCTTTTGAAAACCATCTGTTTACTTAAAACCATTGTGTTGTTCCTTTATAAGAAATATACGTAGTTATAGTTCATGTATGCTCTGTGCTTATTCTGTCAGGCTTATGTTGCATCACTTCAAATAGATCTTTCCAATTTCTTTGTATTATTCAGGTTTGCCTCTTTGTAGCAATTACCTCCTTATTTAATCAGCCATTCCCCAATGGTTGGACATTTGTCATTTCAAGTTCTGCACTATTAGAAATAAAGCAGCTGTTAGGATTTTTGAACAGATACACTCTTTTTTCTTTACAGTATCATCTGTAGGTCCTACCCCAACAAAAGAGTCAAAGGGTATGATCAGTTTGGAAGTTTATGCTCCAAAAAGTTTACTCTAATCCAAAATCCCAGGAGCAATACAATAGTGTTCCTATTTTTGCACCCCTGCCAAAACTGATTTTTTTTTCCTATCTTATGTCAGTTTGATTATTGTAATATGGTGTTCAGTTGTCTTGATTTATGTTTCTCTCTGATGGTTAGAAAATCTGAATAGCTTTTTGTGTGGCTATAGTATTATACTAATAACCACATTGTGACTCAGTGGTTAGAGGACCAGCTTTAGAATCTGGAAGACATGGGTTCACATCCTTCTTTTGATACAGACTAACTATAGTGTCTAGGTAGTACAGCAGATAAAGGTCTGGACTTGGAGCACCAGTTCAGGTCAAATCCTACCTCAGACATTTATTAGGTATATAACCCTAGACAAGTCATTTAGCTTCCCTTTCCTTCAGTTTCCTCTTCCATAAAATGGTGGGTTTGGACTTGATGGTTTTTGAAGGGCCCTTCCAGTTATAGTGAATCTATGAACCTATGAACTATGCTGTCAGGGGAGATACAACTCCAGTAAAAGTCAGGCAACTTATTACAACTCTAAGTTACAGGCGAGTGGCTGATCTGAATACCCAGAGATAGTTGCCACACCAGGAGTTATACATACTAGTGAAATCTCAGGTCTGAACTTCTCCCTCCCCCGCCCCCATTCCTCCTTCAAAAATTGTTCAGATCTTTTGACACTTCCTCTCCAAGGGATTGTATGTTATTCTGAAGGACAAATAGACTTATAAAATATCCACGTCCAACCTTTATCTGATATATTTGTAATGTTTTTCTCAATGTTTTCCCTCTTTTCTTTTTAAGGGATTGCTTTTGTTTGTAAAATTTCATTTGTTTGTATAACTAAAACATCAATATTTTCTCTAATAATTTCTTCCATTTGCTTGATATTTTTTCTCTTTACAATTAAGACAAATCTATTGTTCAGTTTTCTTCTGGACTTTAAAATATTTAGCTTGTTGACTTAGAGTCTAGTGTTGCACATGATCTAAGCCATGAATCTAAACCCATTTTCCTCTCTGTGGTTATCTAATTTTCCTAAGATTTTATTGAATTAAATTATTGAATTCTATCCTTCCAGGTGTTTTTTTAATTATTATTATTGTTGATACTAATAATCCCTCCCATACATTAGTTTCTACTTCTGGCTTCTCTGTTGTGATCCATTGGTCTACTTCTCCCAGTAACAGACAGTTCTTATAATTACTGCTTCAGAATACACTTTGAAATCCCTTTATATCAGTCCCTGGGGAGAGTGGGCCCAGATTTAGAGCAGTTTCTATGTAGCAAGGTCAGATCAAAATGCAGCATAGTCACTGGATGAATCAGCTTCTCACCTACCACTGAGCTAGGTCCTGAAGATCTTTCTGTGGAGCCCCCAATGCTGGAGTAGCTGGTTCCAAACCACAACATGGACTCTCTTCTGGGACCTCAGGTGACTCACTTTCTTGCTCTTTTGAAGCTCAGGAAGTCTTAGCTATCTCCTACCTTTTTCCTGTAGAAGTGGAAAGAATAGGCATACCAACCACAAAAGCAACAGCTCTTGAGCCACATGGGCCTGAGGACTCTCTCCACTGAGGATTTAGTCTTCACCTCCTTACTTGAACAGCACCAGAAAGGAAAAAGCCAGACCAAGAGCCAGATCCAGGCTAATAAGTGTCTTTTGAATGTACCCCAGTTCCAGCTAGTCAGCTGATCAACAATGTGTGTACTTATCATCTGATTATCAGACCATAAACCACTTTTACAGAATGGCTGTTGAGGCTCCAACTCAGGGAGCATTAACTCTCACCAAGCCCCTCTGAAGGCTCCCTAACCTCTTCCATTTGGAGGATTGCATCAATTTCTCTGCCCTCCCTGTACACCCCCCCCCCCATTACAGCAGTGCGATTATTGCATTTCATATCATAACCATGAAATTCAATGTGTTCTTTGTTAAAAAAATGGCATTTTTATTCCTTAAAGACAGTTACCAATATGAAATGCATAATGAAATTTGTATCTCATGTGACTCTGTACTGCATTTTGCACAACTCATTTTCATGAAAATTGTTTAATTATCATTCTCTTTATAGCTTCTGTCTGCCATGCTTTCCCCTGAAATTAAGAACTAGTAACAGCGAATATAAATTGAGACCCTGAGTTTGGCTAATACTTCTCATGTTCTTCTCTAACCAGGTCGTTGTCATCCCTGTAGCGTGACTTGGAGAGTTTTAAGATGGATGAAGCCATAGAGTTTTCGAATGATGGAAACTCCCTGATAAAAGCCGTCTATCAAAGCCGGCTGCGCCTGACCAGGCTCTTGTTGGAAGGGGGCGCCTACATCAACGAGAGTAACGATCGGGGGGAAACCCCTTTAATGATAGCTTGTAAGACCAAGCATATCGACCACCAGAGCGTCAGCAAAGTCAAAATGGTCAAGTATCTGTTGGAAAATAATGCTGATCCTAACATACAAGACAAAACTGGAAAAACAGCTTTGATGCACGCTTGCTTAGAAAAGGCGGGCCCTGAAATAGTCTCTTTGCTGATAAAAAGTGGTGCCGACTTGAGTCTGCAAGACCACTCTAGTTACTCAGCCCTGGTTTACGCTATCAATGCAGAGGACAGAGATACCTTGAACGTTCTCCTCAGTGCTTGCAAGGCACAAGGAAAAGAAGTCATCATAATCACGACAGCTAAGTCTCCCTCTGGGAGGCACACTACCAAGCAGTACTTGAATATGCCCCCTGGGGATATGGAGGGATTTCATTCTCCAACCTCCTGTACTACCCCTTCGGAAATAGAGATTAAAACCACTTCTTCCCGATCAAACGCCTCGGAAACGGATAAAGGGCTTTTTGGCTTTAAAGATCTGGATCTTTCTGGTAGCAGTGACGATGCTTCAGAGCCAGGTTCCCCTCCTGGAAGACCTGCTGCAGTTCATAGTGGGCCTAAGCTGGGCCAAGCGCAACACCTGCATTTAGATCCTTGGATAAAAAGCCCCCCTTCACTCTTGCACCAGGGTAGAGTGGCCTCTTTACAAGAAGAACTTCAGGATATTACACCAGAGGAAGAATTCTCTCTGAAAATAAACGGGCTAGCCTTATCAAAGCGGTTTATCACCCGACACCAAAGTATTGATGTGAAAGACGCCGCACATTTGTTAAAGGCCTTTGAACAAGCTGGTTCTAGGAAGCTGTCTTATGATGAGATCTATTCGCAGCCCCTCTTTTCAGAAGGAAGTAGTCCCTGCAACGACATCACTGTGGACCAGGACCCTGAGTCAACAGCCCAGGCAATGTTTGTTTCTACCCTGAGAAGTATAGTCCAAAAGAGAAGCTCCGGGGCAAATCACTATAGTTCGGATTCTCAGCTCACTACCAGTATCACTCAGCCAACTTCAGAAGATGGAAAAACATTTGTAGGAAAGAAAAAAATCATCTCCCCATCTCCACCGGTGCTGGCGGGCTCCAAGGAATTGCCAGAGAATGTGCCTCCCGGCCCGCTGAGCAGGAGAAATCATGCGATGCTGGAAAGACGGGGTTCGGGGGCGTTCCCACTAGATCACATCGCACAAACCCGGCCAGGATTTCTTCCTCCCTTAAATGTGAATTCCCATCCTCCTATCCCGGATATCGGTGTTGGCAACAAGATTTCCAGCCTCTTTTCTTGTGGACAAAAGATACTCATGCCAACAGTCCCTACGTTTCCCAAAGAGTTTAAAAGCAAGAAAATGTTGTTAAGGAGACAATCATTACAAACGGAACAAATTAAACAA
The DNA here is from genome assembly GCA_028646595.1 of Phalanger gymnotis. NCBI lineage: Eukaryota > Metazoa > Chordata > Mammalia > Diprotodontia > Phalangeridae > Phalanger > Phalanger gymnotis. Next base: position 361,987,463 of record CM053622.1, on the reverse strand, counting down.
TTAGTAAATTTTTAAAAGATAATCAATAAATACATTTACATAACATGTATGAGTGAAAGAGAGAAGGAGCCTTGAATGGATTCTAGTCCATCCTCCCTCCTCCACGGAAGCAGTCGATAACTCGATGGGTATCTATTAGCAGTTAAGTATTATTTTAGGCACTGTGGTAATAAACTTTTAGATAAAAGAGATAGTCACTGCCTTTGTGCAGTTCAAAACACCTAAACTAGTGCGTGTGTATGTATGTGTGTGAATCTCTTGGTGAGAAAACAATACAAATATACAACTTACCTGTAATTTGCTTAGCATAGTGCCTAGCACATAGTAGGTGCTAAATAAATAAATGCTTGTTGACTGACTGAATTTATAGAGTTAGTTGCCTTGAACACTAAGAAGTGAAATGACTTTCCCAGGTCACACAGCCAGAATGTTTCAGAAGTAGGATCTGAACCCACCTTTTCCTGACTCTCAGGCCAGCTCTCCATCCACTACCACTTGGCCTCTCACTACAAGTGCAAAGTCAAAGGTCCTGTTTCTAATAGAACCTTTCATCTTCCTCATAATAACCATGGTTGGTAACTTTCATGTGGTCCAAGTTTTTCATTTAAATAAAAGTCAATAAAGAAAAAAGATTACATGGTTTTGCTGCAGTTCTATAGACTTTTCATATTCACCCAAATATTTTATAAAGTAACTCCATTTAAGTCAATGAATATTAAAGGAGTCCATGCTGCCCAGGTATAAAAGTGAAACATTATGACCATTATAAAATTTTCTGGCTATCCTCCCCCCACCCCCAAAAAAAGAGTAAAACAAATCATCTTATGGGTAGGTATGAATTTAGTTAAAATTAAAAAACCACATTGCAATGATGCTAATAAACTTATCTGGGGAAGTACTGTTCATATAATCAGCTGCTGCATCACCATGAGAACATTGACCAATTTGGCAAAGTACTATTTCAATATATACCTCTGTGTGTGTCTGGTTATTCTCTTTTGCTTTCTTCTCCATACTCACTAACTTCTATAACCATCAATGAAAATTACCTATAGATTGTCAATTGCAACATATGCATATTGTTATAGGTCAAAAGTAAAGAAACACTAATTTTGAATTATATAAAATAACTTAAGGGGTTATTTCCAAAGAAGCACCCATTTAATTGATAACAAATTATCTTTAGTTTCTGGTAAGTACTGACTAAATGTTCATTTAGTTTAAATATTGAATATAAGATTATATTTAATTAAGAAATCCAATAGAAACTTAATAAAAGAGTATAATAACTGGTTAGGAATTTAATTCTAAATATTTTATTTCTGATTTGTAATGAAGATAGGCATATTTGTGTAGACTTGTATCTGCTTATCTCCAAATGTTATTCAAGCATAGTATTTCCATTTATCTAGTTTTTTAGGATGTGGGAATGATTTCCAAACAATATAAAATGAAAACTATTGTCTTCTTATGATTTGGAAATGTTATTAAACACAATTCCTTGTCTTGGACATAGTAGTTCCAGAACAAACAATGAACAAAATTATACAGCACCTGAAAATATGAATTTAAATATTTGTGGTTCACAGCTTTAGATGTTTCTCCACATCACTCTAGCATTAACCTAATAAATAATTGTGTAGGAAAACAACAATTCTGTATTTCCTAATTTCCAGTTTATGCTGCTTTTCTTGGTAATTTGATAGAAGCAAGTTGCACTGTACATGGTAGTGGTTTAGTTGTGTGTAGTTGAATATTTTAAAGAAAATAAACATTTAGTTGCAGGGTTTTGTTACTTGATGTTTCTGTGGATGAATCATGTGATCAAAGAAATCTTTTATGATCCAGACCATTGTTATAAAGAGATATACCTGGTGTCTATAGATGTTGTTCAGTCATTTCAGGTGTGTTGACTCTCCATGACCCCATTTTGGTGGTTTTCTTGGCAAAGATACTGGAGCGGTTTGCCATTTCCTTCTCCGGCTGTTTATAGATGGCTAAGCCCATTGTTACACTTTTTAATACTTGCAGAATTGTTTGCTTTTTAGTTTTAAAGATGTACATTGGAAAGAACATGCATATGGTTCTAGTCCTAAACCAGTATATTCTGTAAATAAAGACTTTAAAATGTACTTTTGAATTGTGTCTGCCTTTGACTTGTTTATTAAATGAAAAATACGTCTATTGATTTCACAAGAATTATTTCATTTGGTTACATCTGAGGCTATCTTGAGATAAAGAAAACCACAAAACTACAGCTCCTTACCGATCTTAAGAAATGAAGTGTTGTGAGCTATGTTTAAAGCATTTTTGAATATGCTAGCAATCATCATTTAAAATAGTTTATGGATCAAGTTTAAAAAAAAAAACTAATTTGTAAGGGCTCCAAATGGGATTATTTCTCAATATCTACTAATCTGTAGGGTCAATAATGCAAAAGCTGCAAATAAATTTTTATGAGACATAGCATTGGCAACAAGAAGACTAATATTTGTGCACATTTTCCTATATTCTTAGCTAATGCTTAATGGATATGATGAGCATTTATCCTGTTCTCCATCCCCTGTACTCATTACATGAGAAAAGGCTCACCCACCCCCTTTTCTGGTCTTCTGTGCCTTTGACTTAAATAAAAAAAACTCAAAATAGGAAACCAAAATAAAACACTCCATGTGAGACTATTGGAAAATTGCAGCAATTGCTATGTGATGTACTGTGGTCTGTCACTGTGTCAAGGTGTGATGGCAACAACTTTCAATAGTTTTGCAATGCAGCTTCTTTATACCACATTTAATTTAATATTTTATTACTTCCTTAAAACTACCTTAGAAACCCAATGTCACTTTTTTTAACGTCTAATGGACTCTTTACAAACATCTTCGACCTAAATGTAGAGGACTCTCAACCTCCACTATTCAGAAGCCCCGATGCTTCACTTTAGCATTTTGTTGACTAAGTTCTGACGGTCCTTTTAATTTTGTATGGTAATCAGTGCTTTCTTTCGCCATTATACAGATGCATGGGTGGTGAATGAGAGTGGGATGGAAAAGCAGCCTTGTTCTATTATTTGTGCAACTTGCCCACTTAGGCTGTCGGGCTAGTGTGCTGAATTGCTGATCCATAAAGAACCAAAATCCGAAGCAGAAATCAAATTGAGTGAGAGGAACTAGTGCCTTCACTTGGAAGGGAAGAGGGGGGAAAGAGGAAAAAACAGTCCTGTTATCACCACTCAGGTTCTCATACAGGGTGTTCCTAAAGTCTGGACACATAGGCAAAAATGCCTATTTTCAAGAAATGAAATGAATGAAATTTTCAACAACATTTTATTTAATTGGAACATTAACAAATAACATCTTCAATATGATTTCCACCATTTGTGATGCAAAGGTTGATGCGCTTTGCAAGATTCATGTGAACAATAACTCCACATTTCCTATGTATCCAGACTTTAGGAACAACCTGTAAATTAGAAGAGAAAATGAAAAAACCCCTTGGTGGGTTCATAATGTGTGCTGTTTGTGTTATACAAACAATGGTCTGGCCTCAGGAGAACTCCCCAGTATAAGATTTCTACCCCCTTTCAGCATTTCCTTTCTACATAGCAAAGGAAGCACTTCTTTCCCAGATGGTGGGTAGGTTATTCTGAACAGTGTATCAATGCTTAAACACAGGAACTATATGCACAGATAGAATTTATGTCTCAGTTGGCTCTAAGTATATCAGATACAAGTACCAGTGTCTGAACCTACAGTTTGCAAAACGTTTTTTTTTTTTTGTGAGGTAGATGCTATAGACATTTAAAATGTATAGATCATAGGATCAGAGACCCAGAAATGACCTAAGAGAGCATCTATTCCAACTCCCTTATTTTACAGATGTGGAAACCAAGGCTTAGAAAAGTGAAGTGGTTTGTCCAAGTTACCTAGGTAGTAATCATTACATGTAGGATTTGAACCCACGTCACATTTGTGACACGTCAGAGGAAGGATCCAAACCTCAGCCTCTCTCGACTCCAAGTCCAGTGCCCCGTCATACTCTAACACCTCTCTCTCTTGTACTTAGAGGCAATAACATTCGCTACCACACCATCGCTTTTCCCATAGCCAGACATCTCTGTGTATTTTCCCTGCCTCCATCTGCTATGCAGATTGCTATGTGTGTTCATTATCCACTTTTCTTGTTGCCTTTTAAAACCCTTGGAAGATATCACAAAACTTCAGCTCATAAGGCTTGCACTTTACAAAGGGTTCTATAATAGGAAAGAGTAAATCTGAGAAGAAAAACAATGGGGTTTTTTTGTGCTATTTCCCATGATAGTACCAAGAATTTGAAAAATATATGTAGAAAAATGTGACCTGCACTTGCATTTCCTTAACATCGGTCTGCTGGACAATTGAAATTAGGTAACAGGTCGTCACCTTTCATTGCCCTTGGGCCCCCCATCTTAGACCTGCCCACCCCAGCCAATCTAATATTTCGGGTCACTTAGCTCATTTAGAGGGAAGCTGACCAGGCTGCAGTTACATCTGCTTCTCAGCAGGACACCAGCCGTGGCCAGTCCCCTCTAGCTGGACTTGGCTGCACTGGCCTTCTGAACATCCTGGCAAGGGCAGGTTTCCCTGAAAGATGTCCAGCCTGAATCTCCTAGTATTCACAGCATTTTGAAGAGACCAAGGCTCTTTCCCCTCTTAATAGTATTTTATTTTTTTCAATTACATGTAAAGATAGTTTTCAACATTCATTTTTATAAAATTTTGAGTTCTGAAAATTTCTCCCACTCTCCCTCCCTACCCTCCACCCTCCCCAAGAGAGCAAGAAATCTGATATTCGTTATACATATACAATCATGTTAAACATATTTCCACATTAGACTAAGACTCTTTTTAACAGGCTACCTAGCATCAATATCCCTGGCTATACAGACGGTAATAGTTGATGTCAGTGGATGTGGTTTAGTGAAAAACAAGCATTACTGTATAACACAGAGAGCATTCAACTTGAATCTGAATCTCATCGCCACTAACACCCACAGGGACACACACACAGCACTCAGACTTCCCTTCTTTTCCCATGGATTGGCAGCTGGCCATCTTTGTAAATGAGATGCCAGGGGAAAATACCCAGGGGGTCACAGAATACCATCCTGATACCACTGTGTCATTCATTTGGCCTCTGCTCCCAGAAGTCCATCCTAACCCAGCCCTCGGTCTGCAAGCTACCCAAAATTGGCCACTTTAAACAACACATCAGCATTATCTAAAGCCTAGCTTCCCCGCCTAAATTCTCTCTCTTGGTGTGGACTGAAGTTGCAAGAGCCATGTATTGCATATTAGTATTATTCCATGATGAAAACCAGTTTGGTCCAGACATGAGGGAAACTGTCCAGTCCAACAGAGAAAATTTTTACAGTTTGTATTCTGTATCCCAGATAAAACGCTAACCAAGCACTATAAGTGAAGTCATTTTAAATTCCTCACTCTCCTGTACCCCAGATAGCCGGTCAGTTGCCAGATCACATTGTTCCTACCTTAGCTCTTCCCTTCTCTCTTGGCTACCGCCATAGCTCAGGATCTTTTCACCTCTTACCTGGACTATGATAGTACCCTGTTAATTAATCCCTCCCAGCCTCAAGTGTCTCTTTCCCATCTATTCTTCACATAGATGCCAAAGGAATTGTCCTCAAGGAAGGAAGGAAGGAAAGAAGGAAAAAAAAAAATTTATTAAGCACCTACCAACATACCAGGGACTGGGCTATGCACTTTACAAACATCTCATTTCATCCTCACAATAACCTTGCAAGTTAGGGGCTTTTATAATCCCCATTTTACAGTTGAGGAGACTGAGGCATACAAAGGCGAATATATTCGAGACAATACAGAGTGAAGGCACTTTCCCATTGGCAATGAGTTAACTTCAACAGAGAGAGGTCCTAGATCTCAGCAAGAGGAAACTCCCTACAATCTCTAATGCAGCAAGCTGGGAACAGCGACATGATGGAAACTACTTGCTCGTCTCGTGTTTTCCCAGTCTTTTCCTTCGGCAATATAAAGTGGGGCTGGCCTCTTCCATCTTTCCCCTAGAAGCCAAAAGCCAGGAGTGGCAGAAACAACTCAATATTCAAAGAAGACTTGAAGTTTGAAGTCACAAAGGGAAGTGGCCCTCCTGAAGAATCCTGAAAGGGTACTCTTGCTTGAAGACTTCCCAAAAGGAACTGGCCCTGAAGAGTCTCAAAGAGGAATTTGAAACTTTGAGTTCCCCAAAGCTCAAAGGGGATCAGTAAAGGCTAGAGCTCTTTCACCTCTCACCAACTCTGCCCTGCCCCTCATGCAGGATCGGACCTTCATCTCCACCAATAGAGTCCCATACCAATGAGCTTTGGAACAGGGGTCACACTTACATTTGACACTCCATTTCCTCCCTCCATGCCTTGGCACTGGCATTCTTTATGCATGGGATGCCCTCCCTCCTGAGCGTGGCCTCAAAGAATCCTCAGGTTCCTTTGAAGGTCACCTCAAGTTCTACAGTCTACACAAAGCTTTTCTTGATCCTCCCAGCTGCTAGTGCCTTCCCCACCCCTCATGACCTTGTATTTAACTTTTTATATGCATTATTGGCAAGGCAATAATCACAATATAGAAGATAATTATCAAAATGCCCATGTGGTTCTGTATTGCAAAATAGCAACTCTCTGCATAGAAGGCAGAAGTTAACGATTTATTCAGGTACCAGAGAACCAGATCCCAAAACCAATGAGCCCAATCCATCACAGCAGTGAAGAATTCAACACACAATATCACAGCATGGAGCCTCACCATACCAAAACCATCCACCCCTCTGCTGAGGCCTTCCCATAAACACACTCACAGCACAACAGCTCTAGCTGCTCTCTCTGTATTTCCTATGACACACTTTCCTTTTCTTTTCAGCAAGTTCTTCCCATCACATTTGACTTACGCTTCCTGTGACATAAGCAGGTCACATGGCCTATTAGTGGGAAAGATCTTCAAATTGAAATTATTATTATATATGCTTATATATATGCACGTCTCTTCCAGCAGAATGTAAGCTTCATGAGGGAAGAAATTATCTAATTTTTGCTTATGCATCCCCAGTGCCTAGGGTCTGGTGCTTGGCACACTGATGATACTGTTGTGTTTGTCCTTCACTCTCAAAGAGGACCATGACATCAGGGAAATGATGACATGGCCTGATACTCACCAGGATGACTGGAGATGGCCCAGGATGCACTGGGAGACCCTGGCCCTTTCAGGTTAAGGTCTTTTCAGGTTCTCATTCTGAGTAAGACAATGCCCATTCAGTGAATAGACCTCTTTAAGAAGTTAATCAAGGGATGGCCCGTTTAATCAAAACTCAGAAGAAAAAAAAAATCAAACTGGGAAGGGAAGATCCTCAGGGTTCCCGGCCAAAAGAGAAAACAGCTACGTAAGTGCTTGTTGATTGACCACAGTACTAAGAGGGAATATTTTGGCAATGAGTGAAGGATGAACTGAGAAAGAAGAAAGAAGAGGTGGAAAGGATCTATTATAAAGCTATTAAAATAATACCAGTAAATGCAAATAAAAGCCTACAAGGATAGTGATAGGGGAATGGAGAGGAGTGGACTATATGTGTGTATGTGTACACATAAATACATACATAAAGATAGATAGATAGACAGAGAGACAGAGAGAACCTAGGCAACTGGGATCAAGTAACTTGCCTAGGTTCACATAGCTAGGAAGCGTTGGAGGCCACATTTGAACTCAGGCCTTCCTTATCCCAGGATTGATGCTCTATTCACTGTGCCACTGAGCTTCCCCTTTGAGAAATATTTCAGAAGTGGAACTTAAAAGTTTATTAGATGGGGGGAGGGGGAGAGAAAGAATCCATAGTGCCAATAGTTTTGAACTGGAGTGATTAGGAGGATAGTGGAGCTATCAGTGAGCAGTTAGGTGGCACAGTGGATAGAGCACTGGGCCTGGAGTCAGAAAGGCTCATCTTCATGGATTCAAATCTGGCCTCAGAAACTAGCTGTGTGATCCTGGGCAAGTCACTTCATCCTGTTTGCCTCAGTTTCTTCATCTATAAAATGAGCTGGAGAAGGAAATGGCAAACCACTGCAGTATCTTTGCCAAGAAAACCCCAAATGGGGTCGCAAAGAGTCAGACACGACAGAAACAACTAAACAACGATGGAGCCATCAACAGACAAACACATAAAGCATAACAATCTGTAATTGTAACATAGAAAGTAATTCAGTTGTTTTTTTTTTAAGTCCAAAGCAAATTAGGTATGTGAAATAAGAATGTATGAAATAGCTTATAAGATCTCTTTTTATTTTTCAGTTTCTATTCCAATAGCTTGTCTGAATTCTTGCTTTTGTGGTTCAAAGATATCATAGAAAACTTTATTCTTCCCAAAGTGTTTTCTGACATAAAGCAAATCTTCAATGGAATATTTATCATCTTTTCCTGCCCAAATAGTCAGACTGTATCTGCATTAAAACAAAAAAAAGATATGGTTATAAATGAACTCAGAGATGGTGACAACAATTTTAATAAGAGTTAAAATAATGACTTAAGAATTATTTTTTCAATTATAGAGTACATATATTGTGTGTATATGTGTGTGCACACATATATCAGATGGGAGAATTTTATATGGGTGAACTACTTAGGAAGTGAAAATAAGTCTATTTAGATGAATTGATGAGTTTTCTGTTTCCTGTACCCATGATCACATTTCTTTTTCATAAATAGAGAATAAATCAAATTGTCCGAACCTAAATTAGATAGTTGTTATAGCTATAGAAGCATCACATAAGTGTTCAGGGACCATAAGAAGCCAGGCATAATGCACTAGTTTTCAGATTGTGTTACAACTAATCAAGAAACCTGGTCCCTGCATCCACACATCACAAGTGGTAGGGATTTCTTGATAACAAAAAAGATAACACCACCTTAAGTTTGTGTAGTGGTTTATAGTTGAGGAAACACTTTACAGAGCTTTCATTTGATCCTCACAATAAGTCTGGGATGTAGGGTCAGAAGCATGGTGGAAAGGGGAACAACAACTTGTTAAAATAACACATTTCTGCTCTCAAGGGATAAAGAAGGGTTATACTAGCCTGCTAGTGATAAAAGAGATGAAAGTACAGCGGATGCTGGTGTCTAGTAGCATTTCAGTAGAATAACAAATGGATGAGAATTTCTGAACTACCACAGTAGTTCTGCATGAGAATGCAGAACAGAAATATGAAATTCTGTCTGTAGCTTTTCTTCTGGTACTTTTGTCAAAACAGCATTCTTACTAAATTGCCTTGCCACTTTGTTGACAAATCCTAAAAAAGATATTGATATAAACATTTAGGGGGGCATGTTCCAGTACTCCTCATTATTTTTAATATGAGATTGTTATATAAATTAGAGAAAAAAAATCAAACTATTCAGAGGTGTTCAATATATGAATTTAAATCAAATCCATTTAAAGACAATTATGAATTTATATTGATATTAAAATGGCTCAACAAATCCTTGAAAACAATCTATTTTTTACTTTTATCATTAGTACAATTGGAATTACAAATTATTATTTTAATGGAAAGGTTTGTTGTGAAGAAAGCACTTTAATCTTTGAAGTATTATGTACATGTGACATAGTACATTTATTTACAACTATAGCATGAATCCAAAAATAATACCTCCTTTGTGCTATCTTCAGATATGTTACAAAGAACAATTCTTAAGAGTATGATGATAACATATAATACCAGGTGATATTAGAATATGCACTGAAAGCAGGCCAACAGAAAGGCCTAGAACTTATCCCACGATGCCAGATCAGAGTTCGAGATAGAGTAGATTAAGAAAAGCTACTATTAAAATAATACTACATGCTACCAAACGTAATACCAAATAAAGATAACTACCTTTTAAATACACCTATTTCAAATAAAAAAAAGTTTAATATTCATTTTTACTAAAAACATTTGAAAATATCAGTATAAATGGATTTATTCTTAAAATGATTAAAAAAAATGTAACTAAAACCACCAGCAAGCATTATTTGTAATGGAGATAAACTAGAACCCTTTCCAGTAAGATCAGGTGTGAAACAAAGATGCCCACTGTCACCAATATTATTCAATATTGTATCGGAAGCCCTATGAAAAAAAGTAACTGGGAAACCTTTCCAGGCAAAGAAACAAACATTTATTAAAAGAAACAAAGGTGGTGGTCTGCAGTTCACCCAGGACGGTCTGAGATCCTGAGATACAAAATTCACATTTATTTATAGGTTACTTGTTGATGTACGGCTCAACAATGCCCTCTACTTTTTGCAGGTCAGCCTTTATATTTTTGCAGGGTTTGTTGTCCTTATGCCCTTTACATTCCAGAGGGCTTTCTTTCTATGTTATTTTTAACATAAAAATGAACATACAGATATGATTATTATGGTCATGTACTTAAGATACACACTTTATAATGATTATAGTCACACTCCTAAGGTTAATTAACACAGATTAGTTAACTGCATCATAGTTTCAGTTACTATGGGACTACATCATGGTTTCAGCTACACAGGCTTTCACCTAGGGCTATATTTTTTACTATAAACCAATTACTTCTTATCCTATTAAAATGATTGTAATTGATAAATGATTACTAAGCAAAATACTAAAGGCACTGATTATTGATCTTTCCTGTTATACCTGGCAATATCAATAAGAGAAGAAAAAGAAATAGAAGGAATCCGAATAGGGAATAGCTAATAAAACTACTTTGTGCAGACCTCTTTTATGGCAGCTCTCTTTGTGCTGGCAAAAAAAATGGAAATTGCAGGGATGCCTGTCAGTTGCGGAGTGGCTGAGCAAGTGGTGGCATGTGATTGTGATGGAATACTACTGTGCTATAAGAAATGATGAGCTCAACAACCTTAGGAAAAACATGGAAAGATTTGCATAAAACAATGAAGGGTGAAATGAGCAGAACCATGAGAACACTGTATACAGTAACAGCAATACTGTTTTAAGAATCACTTTGAAAGGCTGATACTATAAACAATTTGGGAGAGCAAGGAATAGTTTACCTGTCAAATTCATGGAGAAGGAAAGAATTTATGACCAAACAAGAGATAGAGAGCATTACAAAATACAAAATGGATAATTTTGATTATGTCAAATTGAAAAGTTTTTGTACAAACAAAGCCAATGTAACTAAGATTAGGCAGGAAGCAGAAAACTGGGAATTTTTATAACTAGTATCTCTGACAAAAGCCTCATCTCTAGAATATACAGGGAACTGAGTCAAATTTATAGGCATACAAGTCATTCCACAATTGATAAATGGTTGAAGGATATGAAAAGGCAGTTTTCAGAGGAAGAAATTAAAGATATTTATAGTCATATGAAAAATGCTCTAAATCATTATTTTTTTTTTTCTTGGAACATTTTTTTTATTTTTTTTTTTAGATTTTTTTTTATTTACATCTTTAGTTTTCAGCATTAATTTTCACATGCGTTTGAATTACAGATTTTTCTCCCCATTTCC
>CM053622.1:361944504-361975414 GCA_028646595.1 Phalanger gymnotis | reverse complement strand
GTTACTGCTTTCCAGTCGCCATCTTGGCTCCGCCCCCCTCTAAATCATTATTGATTAGAGAAATACAAATCGAAACAACTCTAAGGTACCATATCTCTCCTGTCAGATTGGCCAACATGACAAAACAGGAAAATCACAAATGCTGGAGAGGATGTGGGAAAATTGGAAGACTAATTCATTGTTGGTGGAGTTGTGAACTGATCCAGCCATTCTGGAGAGCAATTTGGAACTATGCCCAAAAGGCTATAAAGATGTGCATACCCTTTGACCCTGCAATTCCACTTCTAGGGCTGTATCCCAAAGAGATCACACAAGTGGGAAATGGATCAGTATGTACAAAAATATTTATAGCAGCTCTTTTTGTGATGGCAAAGAATTGGAAATCAAGGGGATGCCCATCAATTGGGGAATGGCTAAATAAGTTGTGGTATATGAATGTAATGGAATATTATTGTGCTACAAGAAATGGGGAACAGACAGACTTCATAATGACCTGGAAAGACCTATGTGATCTGATGCTGAGTGAGGGAAGCAGAACCAGGAGAACATTATACACTATTGTAGACACATGGTATCTGTGATGATTAACTGTGATAGACTTGGCTCTTTTCAGAAATACAAGGGTCAAAGACTGCTCCAAAAGACTCATGATGGAAAAAGCTGTCCACATCCAGGGAAAGAACTACGGAGTCTGAATGCAGATGGAGGCAAACTATTTGCTCTCTCTCTCTTTTTTTCTTCTTTTTTGGTTTTGTTTCTTCTTTATCATGATTCGTTGCATTGGTTATAATTCTTCTTTACAACTTGACTTTTGTGTAAATGAGTTTAATGTGAAGGTATATGTAGAACCTATATCGGACTGCATGCCGTCTGGGGGACAGGGAGGAGAGAGAGAGGGAGAAAATTTGGAACTCAAAAACTTGTGGAACTGAGTGTTGTATACTAAAAATAAAAAATAAATTAAAAAAATAATAACTTTAAATGAGTAAGTTATTTTGACTATTATAAATACCCAAAATAACTGCAAAAGACATATGAAGAAAAACATTATCTGCATCCAGAGAAAGAACTGATAAATAGAAGTATGAATAGAATAATTTTACATACATGTACCTATCTGTGTCTAATGGTAGCTATCTCTGGCGGGGAGGGAAGGGAAGGGAAAAAACAAAATTTACATGATAATTTTGTTGTATATTTGAAAGAAATAGGAAGTTATGCATAACAGACTTGCAGTTTCACATACAATCATCTTTTTTTATTGTACTATGTTATGGAAATTCTTATTTCCATAGTTAACTATTTCCATCATTAAATAAATTCTTATTTCCATGGTTTCCATAGTTAATTATTTCCATTATTAACTTAAGTTAAACATAAGTTAAAACTAAAACTTAATAATGAAAAATAATTATATAGCCTTTTATTTTTGAAGATGACTATGAAATTGATTTTCATTTGTGAGTTCAGGTGTGACTGAAAATCCTAACCTGACATTAATAATCATTTCCATACTGCCTAGACTTGAACTGCCAAGAATTTAGGGGGCCATCAATAAATAACAAATGATGAGTGAGCTGCTGTAGAGGGTACCTGAAAAACCCATGGTTGCTTGCGACTTTGATTCTCATACTAGAGCTTGACTCGAAACATGTACTCAGTGAGTAATCAAACAATCCACAAGTATTTATTGAGCATCTCCTAGGTGCCAGTCACAGGGAGAGAGGAAGGAAGGAGGGAAGCCTTAATCTCAAGGAGCTTCCGTTACTCAAGAAGAGTAGTCAGTCTTTCTACCTATATGACAGGTTCGTTTGTGCCACTGCTATTTCCCTCAAAATTCGCAGTTTATTATACTCATTAAAGATATACTTCGGTGCACCTTTAAAAGTGTTTCTTCTTCCTCTTGCTTGCAAATGCCCTGCCTTATCTTGTTATACAATAACCACTTGGATATTTTTACATGTATTCAGCCCACTTCATTGCAATGAACATTCCTCAATGTTGGAATGTCTTCATTCTCCTCCCTGATGTACTTCTGATCCTCTCAGACTTTCTCTACAACGCTCCAATAACTTCCGCTTCCCTGGAAGGTCACACTACCGTGACTTCACATTGGAAGGATCCTCCACCCTTCCATCTCTCTTTTTGATTGGTTGGCTCCTCCATTTTAAGGAGAAGCCTCAAGCCAAACATGTCTTCATTCCTTTGCAGGCTGAACTCCTGACCCCTTTCCCTTTTAGCTCTCTCTAATGGGCTGCCTTCCCCCATTAAATGTAAGCTCCTTGAGACTTTCAAATTGCTTGTATTCATATTCTCAGCGTCCAGCACAGTGCTGGCACACAATAAGAGCTTAATAAGTGCTGTTTGTTGTTGTTAGTTATTGAAATGTTTAGCTGGGCTTATAAGTGGCATCAATTCAAATGTGGCTTATTGGCGCATCAATACAAGTGTAAAGCCTTATACAGTAGGTGACCTTGTGCTAATCTTTGAAGGAAATTTTAGATTCTGAGAACTGGAGGTAAGGAAGGAGAGTGCATTTCAGACATGAAGGGCAGTCAATGCAAAAGTATAGAGGCAGGAGATAGAGAACCATGCATGAAGATACAGCAAGAAAGGTAATCTGGTTGAACTGCATATGGAGTGGAGTAATGGGTAATAAGGCTGGAAAGGTAAGTGAGGGCCAGATTTAAGCTATATAGAGGAATTTACATTTGATCCTTAAGATAACTGAGAGATATTGGAGCTTATTCTTTAGGAATAAAGGCAGTATTGGGGGCAGCTAGGTGGCGCAGTGAGTAGAGCACTGGCTCTGGAGTCAGGAGGACCTGAATTCAAATGTGATCTCAGGCACTTGACACACTAGCTGTGTGACCTTAGGCAAGTCACTTAACCCCAATTGCCCTGCCTTCCTCCCTCCAATTTAAAAAAAAAAGAAAGAAAGGAGGGATCAAATATCAAGGTTCTCAAGTTATCTGAGAGGAGGTTTTGAAAAATGATTTTAAATCTTAGTAATCAGTGTCTTAGAGACTCAGAGTTTCCCTTCTAGCCTCCTCCCAGTCACAAATTCAGTCTTGCCTTTAGAAGGACATTACTCATCATGAGATTGTATTGAATCTTCTTGTCAGGGTCAAACCCAGCCCAAGCCTAAATTGATTTTATCCTACTTAGGCTTGGGTGGAGTTAGATTCTTCTGCCTAGATAGTCCAAGACTGGGGGTGGTCTGATAGAACAAGTGTTTCTTCTGAAGACAAAATGATGGTGGGTGATATGAGCCCCTGTGGAAAAGGTATTGTACCAAGATTAAGTGACCTAAGTCAGGTACTCAAGAACTCATGTTAATATAGCCCATCTCCCAGTGTGCTGACCAATCACAGTTCATTGGCACCCCTCGGAACACCTACCTTTCAGAAGGCATATAACCCTGTGCCCCCAAATCCCAAATTGAGTCAGTTCTGGACGGGCCCCCTTGGGGGAGGCGGGACTAGTTCTGGACTGTAATTCCCATGCAATGCTTGTCAAGCCAGCTTGAGAGAAATTAAAACATCGGCATACACACCCTAATTCCGTCTGTCTCTTTCTTGGAACAGAGTCTGTTATAAAATTGGGGTTTGACAAGGTGAAGGAGCTAAAGGCACAGAAGAGCATTTGTGCCGGTACAGAGGCTCTGACACAAGGGTTATGATACTATGAGAAACTTTATCAAATGCTTTAATGTCCATAGCATTCCTCTGATCAGTCCAAAACCCCCAAAAAGGAAATGAGGTTAGTCTGACATAACTTACTCTTCGTAAAGCCATATTCATGTGTTTTCTACCCCATTATCACCTTTCTAATAATCTAAGTAAAGATCACTGTCCCATAATTTCCTAATTATACCTTTTTGCCATAAAAAAGTCAGAATTTGCTCCTCTGCAGTCCTTTGGAGTCTCTCCCATTCTCCACAATCTTTCAAAGATCACTGACAGTGGCTCAGCAGTAACATACACCAGTTCTTTCAGTGTTTTGAGATGTACGGTTTAAACTAATTGAAGGCAGTTGAGGGCTTTCTTTCTATCTCTTTGCTTATCCTGTTTTTCAACTCCCTGTTAACCATTTTTGTTCTATCTTTTCCTGTTCAAAGAGTATTCTCCCTGGCTGAAGGGAAAAAAAAAGAGAGAAGTGGAATTATGTGAGCCAGTAAAACTCCATATCAAAATAGCTTCTTTGCATAGTAATAGATAGATATGTTAATACTGTGCATAGTTTTCATGTTGGCTACTATGGAAACAGTCAAACCATCAATTTTACAAAATATATTTAATTACCGAAATCTACCTGTATGAAACTATGGTATCCCACGTATTTGATGGCTAGAAGTTTAGCTTATTGCTCTGCAACAGTGTAGTTTTCAATCAAAAAAGCTATTTGACTTTTGCTGGTGTAGCATTTTAACTATAAAGGAAAGAAACTGTCACATTGGTCTGAATACAGAGGTTGTGCTTCCTCTCTCCCCCCAAATATGACTTTTATAAAATCAGTGTGGCCTGTAATCAAATTCTTAGTAAAAAGATAACAATGAAAGCGTTAAGATGAAGAGTGATAATAAAAATTAATTAAACATCTTTCTTTGAAATGAAGTATAAAAAACACTGACCAAATACATATTTTATGTAATAATTTTTCAATGTATGTATATTTTTTTCTTTCAAAGAGGTTTTATGAGTGAAGCCTATATTTAAGGGTGGTGGCCCTTAGTCGGTATATTATAATGTGTTTAAAGAGTTCATGATAGAACAGCAATAGGAAATTGTGGCTCAAAAACATATCTGCAAGTATCAAAATACATTAAATTCTAAACTACTAACGAGTACTTTGTAGGCATAGAATATAAGAATAACTGTTGGTCAAAACGATGATCTCAAATTGCTGCAAGATCATTAAAAGGGCTTCCCGAAGCACCAAAAAACAGACTAACATGGAAGAATAGTGGTGTTCAAGATGAGGGCATTTGCAGCAAGGATCAGCTTAGAATCACTGCAAGTGTAGTGTGATTTCTCTAATATAATCCACTCTGATATTCTATTCAATTTTGAGTTCATAGACAGTGCCTATGTAAGATATATGTACTGATAAGTTTGGCTTAATGAACTGCCTCATCTAACTGCATATCATAATCTGAATAATATGCAATTTTTATCCACTTGGCTGTTCCAGAATATACTGTTTGGCCAGTCTCTCCGGAGTAACTAGATAACAGCAAGGATGCCTATTAGGATTCCAGGACTCCATGTAATAAATGCAAAATCATCTACAAAGAGCAGCACCTGAAGACTTGGATTTTATACAAGTGAGCCGACGGACAAAAGGTAAACCATTCTGGTCAGCAAGTCTCCCTATTTTATGCCATAAAGAAATGTTGAATCAATTATATTTGTGATTGAAGCTATCATGAAATTCTGTATACTTGTGATATGCACAAGAGAAACCTCCTTGGGGGAAGAGTCTTTAAAGCTACTTTTTTTCCAACCAAGTAAATGGTTTTTTAATTAATTTATCAAATTACCAAAATAATAAACCAGGATGCTGGATTCTCTGCCCTTCTCAGTCAGTTGCACGACTGTGGTAAATCATGGGGAGAGCCTCTTTATTCCCATTATTGAATGAGACAATATTTGTAAAGCACTTTGCACAGTGCCTGCTAAACAGTGGGCATTTTATAAATGCTTATTCTTCCCCTTCCCTTCTCCTCTTCTTGCCACCTTGTGCTTTCATCAAGGACACTTTCAATGGACCATTCACATGAAAATCTTACATAGATCAGGAAGCAGGCATACAGTTTGGATGTCGTCTCATCCACCTGTTTTGAAGTACTAATATTATCTACAATTTCTTCCATTCTTTTGGGGGCTTTCTCTCCTTGAATCGACTTAAAAATCAATCATTGAGTGCCTATGTCAACTCCACCAGAGATTTCTCCTGCATGCATTTGGTTGTGTCTGGCTAACATTTCTAACTTTATCTTCTTGAATGACATTTCTACCTTGCTATATTCATATTGTACATTGGATATGGAGGTGCTAGACAACTTGCAAGAATCATTCAGGAAAATTCAAATTTGTATAGAGCACTCATTGACAAAGACAGAATGATGCCCACAGTAGGAATTAGTAATTTTAAGTGGATTTTTAATAAATATCGGGAGCAATATTTTGTCTTAAAAAAGCAAATTTCTGAAAGTTTAATAGAAATAGGGGAGGGGAATATTTTATATGCAAATACTCATATATTAATTTTGAGGGCTATAGATAGCAAAGTCAAAAATAATAAATCTTACATTTATCTCAGTGCATTAAAATATAAACATTATATATCTACTTACCTATCTGATTGCCGTACCAGCCAATGTAACGCAGCAAAAGACTGCCTAAGTAATGCTGCTCTGACAGGAAATGTTACAGGCTGACTTAGTTTATTACATATATGGTCCATAAGTCTCACCATTGCCCAATTGTAGCCTGAAGAAAAAAGAAAGATAAAAAAGTAAATGTTTGCACTAGAATTCTAAGAAATAATTAGTACACATCACTGATGGAGAGACATATTTATGTAACTAAGCTTTTTGTCTCTTCTGCTGTTTGTTGGGAAAATGAGATAGGAGTGTAAAGGCAACAAAAGAAATGACAACATTGTGCCTTTAACTAACAGGATAATCAACCACTGCAAAATTAAGTATAGACCACATCCTAAGATAAGCTCTAAATTGGATATATGGTTCAGATACAAAGAGTGACATCACAAACTATTATAAGACCAAGGAAAGTATCTTTCATATCTATGGATAGGAGAATTAGTGACTAAAGGATATAGAGGCAGAAGAAAAAATGGATAATATTGATTAGATTTTTTAAAGTCTGCACAAACAAAACTGATGAAGTTAAAATTAGAGGGAAAACTGGTAACTGGGGAAATTTTTGCAGCAAGTTTCTCTGATAAAGGTTAATATCCAAGAGATATAAAGAACTGATTCAAATATATAAGAACAAAAGCTATTACCTAATAAATGGAGAAAGGATATGAAGAAGCAGTTTTCAAAGGAAGAAATCCATTCTATCCACAAACATTAAAAAAAAAACCACTCTAAATCACTAGTAATTAGAGAAGTAAATTAGAACAACTCTAAGGTTCTATCTCATAGTCATCAAATTGGCAAAGATGACAAAAGAGGAAAATGACAAATGTTGGAGGAGCCATGGGAAAGTAGACACAGTAATGAACTTTTGGTAGAACTGGAAATTGGTTCTGCTGTGGTGGAATGCAATTTAAAACTACTGGCACAGGGGCAGCTAGGTGGCCCAGTGGATAGAGTACCAGCTCTGGAGTCTGGATGACCTGAGTTCAAATACAGTCTCAGACATTTGAAATTTACTAGCTGTGTGACCCTGGGCAAGTCACTTAACCCCAATTGCCTCACACACAAAAAAGGAAACAAAACTAAAACTATTGGCCCAGAAGTCACTAAATTGTGCATATCCTTTGACCACTACTAGGCCTATAGCCCAAAAAGATCAAAGAGAAAAGAAAGAAGGTACATGTAAAACACTCCCCCATTGGGGATTACTGGGAAATGACTAAATGAGCTGCAGTTTACGAATATTATTATATTATATGACACAACAAGAAAGACAATTTCAGAGAATTCTAGGATTTGGGAACCCCACATACCAAGCAGTCACCAAATCTAGCTGTTTAGATCTCCACATCTATTACTCTATTTCCTTCTCTCACACAGACACCACCCTAGCTGAACCCCTAACTGTCTCTCATGTGGACTACTGCAATGCTCAAGCCTCTCCCCACTTCAATCCACGCTCCACTGAGCTGTTAAAGTGATTTTCCTAAAGCCCAAGTCTAACCATGTCAACTTCAGCAGCTCCCTATCACTTCTACTATTGAAGAGGTCTAAGTAAAATGATAGGTGGTAAATCATAGGTTTCTAGGGCTGCTCGTGACCCCAAAATACCGACACACCGGGTCCTGCCGAAAGAATTCGACTCAAGCCTTCTCAGCCAAGGGAAAAGACAAAGTTTATTAAGGATTCACCATAGTGGGTTGTCTTAAGAAATCTCACTCTTTGTGACGCCTGTTTTCACAAGCAGGCCAGATTCAACCTAAGCTGAGCTAGACTGAATTTGAGCACCTTCATGGAGGCAAGATGGAGATTATATATGCAAAGATTGTAGGAGGGATCGAGGGGTGGTCTGCGGTGACTAGAGGAGGGCTTTAGGGAGGGTCTTGAGGAGGAGTCTAAGGAGAAGGAGATGAGGTCAGACTCCAGGAACCAAGAGAATGGAATTAAGGGTGGGAAGTAGCTGAAGGCATGGATATTGATAGTATCCAGGGTGGGAAGTAGCTGGACAATAAAGGGTAAGGCTAGGTAGAGATTTGGGCCTAATGATAATGTAAGGTTTATGGCCTTAGGGGAAGGCCAGATCTAGTTGGAAGATTCAAGGACAATTCAAGGGGGCTCCCAGAGACTGTATTCCAGATTTGAGGGGGTTCCCAGAGACTGTGCCCTCATTACTATCAAATACAAACACCTCGGTGTGATCCCTTTGCAACTGGGCCCCAATCTAACTTTTTAGCCTTTCCACTTTTCTTTTTCCTTCTTTCACTCTATGGTTTAGTTAACTTGTTTTTATTACTGTTTCTCACATTCATACAAAAACACAATTAAAATACATAAACATGAATAGAAAATTAAAATACAATCCCATTCAGTAAGCAGAACCACATAAATGAAAAAGTAATGGATTTATATGGAAAGCTTTGTGCTGTGTGGAAATCAGAGACAATTTACTTTTGCTTGTTGATTTTGCTTTATACATACTGAATGTTTACACAGAGAAATGACTCCCACTGAAATCTATTATGTTCACTATTATGACCTATTATTTTGTTATATGTATATTGTGGATCTTTCAATTAAAAAGCATCTAAAAAAAGAAATTCCCATGTGAATTCTGCATAATCAATCACATTGCTATCAAGAGCAAAAAGGTTTCTGTACTGCTAATAAAATTTTAAAATATTGCTTTTCATCATTATTTCATTCTTTTTAAATGACTGCTTTGTCTGTTTTATAATGCTCTTAGTATGCTAGCACACAATAATACAAATACATACATTTTTATGATCAATTGAAATTTTTATTCAATTTATCAGAAAACTTAAATACAAGATAGAGTGAAAAAAAAACCCATTAGCATCTTAAGACCTCATTTCTGGTTCTAGCTCTAGGTCATCTGTCTATAGGTATGTACCTATAAAGCTTTTTTCTTCCTATTAAAAAGGAAAGTTGGACTAGATAATTTCCAAGGTCCTTTTTAGCTCTAGAATTTTTTTTTTAACCCTTTAAACTCTAATAGTGAGATGAATACACAGAAAAAGTACAGCTTTTAACTATTCAGAATGTCAAATGTTCTTATTCAGATTTTGGGATCGTAGACATAGTGAAAAAGAGTATCCACATACATAGAGCTTAATTTAGGAAAAAAAAATACATTAAAAAATATAGGGGCAGCTAGGCAGTGCAGTGGATAGAGCACTCTGGAGTCGGGGAGACTTGACTTCAAATTTGGTCTCAGACACTTACTAGCTATGTGATCCCAAACAAGCCACTTAACCCATAATACCTCAAAAAACAAACAAACAAAAAAAAAACCCACCAAAACATAGACACATTCACACAAGAGCCTCAGTAAAAATAGTATGGGGATTATTGACTGACTATGTCAGTGAAATTTTTTTTTAGAGCAACTTTTTAAAAAAAATTTACTTTACAAATAAGCACACATATATCGGGAGTATACTCGAAACATTTTTATTGATAGGGTGAACAATCAAAAAAAGTCTAGAAATCAATGGTCTCCAGACCAACCTCATCAAGTTAATATACATATGCTTAGAATAAACTTAAATTTTGATAAGTTAATTTAAAATTAGAACTAAAATTTCATTCTGGACTATGCTATATATTCCAGTCTTTTTAGTTATTTAAATAGCTTATGAATAAGAATAGGAGTGATTTCAAAGCCCATAAATAGAAGAAAGAACATTTTTCATAAAGTATAAAAGTTTATATTCACATCTTTTGATGTAAAATCAGTTAGGATTGAGAACCAGGAAACATATCTCAAGTCCTACTCACAATAGATTTATGACCAAGGGCAATTAAACAGGTCCTTCTGTTCTTCAATTTCATTATCTCAGAAACGAGGAAAAGAGAAAGCTACCCAATTTAAAGTAGTTTAAAACAACTTTAAGCAAATGAATAAGAACTGACTTCTAGATTCCAGTCCCCTAGGCTACAGCTCCAGGCAGAAGTATGAAAGTAAATGCTTAACCACTGGATGGGGGGGGGGAGAGATGGATTGTTTCCAGGGCACTTAAATTTAGTGCGCTTTATTAACATTTTCTCCCTCTCTTTCTTAAGTCTAGACAATCAACAAAACAATAAATCAAGCTCTGATTTGTAGCATTTGCCAATTTCCAAGATGCAAATGCTCAAGCTGAAAATTTAACAATCAGCTGTCGAGAGACAGTATGAGCTGGTTTCAGCATACCCTTAGACTCCAGGTAAGCAGGTAGTCCACAATACTTAAACCTGGGCTCTGCCCTTTTCATCCCTCTTCTGCCTGAGGTCTCTTGAGTGACTTATCCCCCAGCCCAGGCCTCTCAGCATAGTGGTCAGTAGGTTGGGCAGTGGCTGCAGGAGCAGGCACTCCTGGGCTTCCACTTATAACTCTTGATAAGCTAAGTGTTGAGTTAAATAAGACACTGAAACAGGAAGGTACTGGAGGCACTAACATATAAGGTAAAGGAAATGAGTGGGAATAAAAGTGCCAGACTGTACATCCTCTCCCTCTGTGGAGCTGCAGCTGCAGTGGACTAGAACCAAAGCCTCAGAACTGTGACCTTCTATGAAGCCCTCACTTGAGTTGTGGAGAAGGGAGGAATCCAACTTTCAAGTTCTTGGTGAACTCCTCTTTTATGGCTTGGAAACCCAGACACTACACCAAATTAAAAACATCAAAACCTGACTATATTTCTATAAGCACTCAACCCTAAGCCAGTAAAGCTTTTAACCCTATACAGCAGGACTTCTCTTAATCCTTACCCACCAGAGACCTATACTTAGAGAAGAAAGTTGCAGAGTAAATGGTTATCTGGGAATAGCTCTGGCCTGGGCAAATGCTTTGTTGTAATCCTACATATAATATCACTCCTGACTTGGATAATATCTCTCATCTGAGATGGAAAATAATTGTGTAAAACCAATTATGTTACTTTATCTTGCTAACCCTGTGTTATAATGTTTTATAACTACCATTTAGAAATCCAGGTATTTCTAGATTTATCTGTAGTTAAAGAGAAAGTTTACAGCTAAAACAATTTGACTATCACTAATGAAACCTGTAAAGTTTTTAACTAAGTTATTTGGGGTTACTGTTTTAATGCTAAAACCTAAAACTGTTAATTGATTACTGTATGTAGAAGGAATTATGTAAAGCCTTATCAGATTGATTCTGCCCATTCAGAACAGTCCTCTTGTATGCATGGAGGGCAGCTGGCAAAGGGCACCAGTATTAACCCCTTCTTGGGGACCATGTTACTTCTCCCTATTTTGTAAAATAGCCAAGACCCCTGGAAACTACACTGGCAAGATCATTAGCCCTGGGAAAAAGAACTGTTTGAGTTATAAAAATTTCAAACAATGAACTAAGCTCTCTGAGAAATTGCGAATTTATGTACAATAGATAGAAAAGATTCTAATAACTGGCTTTTACACCAGGACAAGTATAAATTTGAGAAGGAAATATGTTTAATGGAATCTTTTATGTATGTGAGTCCTGGCAAATCTTTCTTGCTTATTGTAGCTCCATGAAAGCAAGTGTATTTGACTCTAAGTTGTGATTGATGAAACTTGCTGTTTGGGGCAAAAGGCACTTGGGACCATAACTAATTTCGTTTTAGTTTGAATTTGGGTATAGTTGTCTGCATTGAATCAGTATCCGAGAGATGCCACAAGCTACTCAGAGGGAATGTAATCCTGTACTGTTAACAGGTGGAGGTCTGCATTTGGGAAAAAGCGGAGGGGACAATCTTAGTCTCAGTCTAGGATGGGATCTTCTTGGCTCAGTTCCTTTGGAAAGGCAAGTTTCCCACCTATTTCTGAGTTTAACAATGAAGTAGAACAGATATTGAAAAACTGTAACTATATCTGAATTTAAACAAAGATATAACAAAAATGTTATATCCTGTCATATTTGGTACATCACATGTCCCTGCTTTTTTCCTTCTATAGCAAATTTCTGTGATCAGAGCAAGTAGTCAGTAAAAGATATGAGCTCTTTTGTGTTATCTTACTGGGCAATCTAATATTATTTTTATCTAGAACTAGAACATGTGCAGAAATTTATGCAAACTGCTTAAGACTCACCTTAAGATGTTCTCTTTGTTAAAAAAATTTTAAAAGCAGCAGTACTTTTCCTGTGATCAGTCTCCTACTGCTACCAATGTGAGATTTCATTATAACACCTTTTGACTAAGAAACTTAGTGATATCTAGGAATTCTGCAATAACTAGGAATGTTGTTTGTTATAACACCTTGGGAATTCATGTTACTTAAGGACAATTTATACCAACTTAGTTTTAATGAATCTCAATTTTAAAGGTTTATTTTTCCTTTAAGGTGAAAAAGAAAGCTATCAGTTTAAAGTTTTCAACTAATCTTCTTCAGAAAAGTTTAGGGATTATTTCTTAACATCAGGATAAATCTTAAAACTTTTTTAAAAAGGGAAACACTTTTAGAAGAAATGTTTAAAAAGTCTTTTTGTGATTTTAGAAGGCCTACCAAACTTTCATTTGCAAGATAATTAATTGATAAATTAATGTAATGAGTTTATAGATCTTGCTGTTTTGATCTGATTTGTAATCATTCCATGGCCTAAGCAAAAGTTAAATTAATGTCTGAACTTATTTTACGTAAAAGATTCAATTTCTGAAGTATCTCTTTCTTCCAGAATGAATACAATCAGAAAGGATAAAGAAACTTGTGAAACAACAATGTCTGTCTATTCATTTGTAAGGTTCAAGTCAGGAACCTCTTTTGTTTAAGGCAGTACAGTTATGTTAGAGAAGAGTAATAACTTTAGCTATCTTGTCTATGGTAGAAATATAAAGGAAAGTAATTGTTTTCTCTTTCCTGCTTGGAACCATTTCCTTTGTACTGATAATGTTAACCATAGCTCTCCTCCTTCTCCCTGATACCCTAAGTTCCCTTTGCCCTTGCAAGTAAGAAAGAAGACAACTACTTAATTAAACTGGGAAATTCTGTAGGCAGAGGGGGAGCCCAAGACTACCGGGTATGTCACCCCCATCCACAGGGCAATCCTCACCTTCACCCAGAGACAGTTTTTACAAAGCCCCTCTCCCCAGTGTGACCTCCTTAGAGGTTTTTGCCACCCCTATAGTACTGGCTACTCCACAATGGGCAAATTTATCCACCTCCACCCCCTGTTTAGCAACAGGGAATTACTCTCAGGCTTAGCAGATAAGCTCTACAGTCACCAAACTGGTGAAGAGCCCTGTTAAGGGAGGGCTTGTAAATGTCTCTGCTGGTTTTTTAACTTGCGCCACTTGTGAGGATATTCACAGTGAGGAGTGCTCTCATACCTTCACCTCTGCCAGCCACACCTCTTTTACTGAGGGAACATTCACTACTTGCACCTGTGACTGTTTTCCTCCTAGTAGTTTCTCCTTATCTAGCAGCCTGCCCCAACTTATCTCTGCTTCTTCCTTTGTAAGCAGCTATGTGCAACTATAGATTAAATTCCAGATGCTGATAATTGACTGTACACTGAGTCATAACCATATTTACTATTCACCGACCTTTCTAACATGTATCTTAGAGATAGTATTTTGTCTAACAAGACACTAGATGAGAAAATATCCCCTTTAGTCCAGACTGAGAGTGAACTTAGTGACATTTCACAGTAAAGACCACACCCCTAGTAACCTTCCTGTGGGCTGTTTCCTAGAGAACTCTGGGTAATAGGCCTGTGCAGTAGATACTAAATGTGCATGTTCCTTTAAGAACTAACCACTCCTTGAATAAGCCGTAAACCACTCTCTAATCCCACCCCCAAACATCTAACTGACATGTCCCCACCTTAATCCCCTATTAGCTCCTATAAAGATTACCCCTGTACTTCTGTATGGTTGCAGGTTCCCTAAGAACTCTTGCCTGCTGAAAAAGCGTATTTAATCTTTGCCTCCTTGACTCAAAGAATGCTTGTGTCTGTGAATTCATTCCAGGCGGCCTCACCCTGGGAACTTTGGTTTGGGATCCCTGCATCCCTGGGTTTCTTCTCCTCCTCTATAATATCATAAATGAATTAGTGGAGCATGAAAAAATGCACCTGTCAGATCCATAGATAAGGGAAGACTTTACGACCAAAAAAAAGCTAGAGAGGATCACAGGAAATAAAATGAACAATTTTGATTACATGAAATTAAAAAGCTTTTGCACAAACAAAATTAATAGCGAAAATTAAAAGAAAAATAGGAAACTGGGGGAAAAATTACAGTAGGTTCTCTAATAAAAGGCCTCATTTCTCAAATATATAGAGAACTAAGCCAAATTCATAAGAATATGAGTCACTCCCCAACTGACATAGGGTCAAATGATATGAACAGGCAGTTTTCAGAAGAAGAAATCAAATTTATCAGTAGTCCCATGGAAAAAATGCTCTAAATCATTATTGTTTCAAGAAATGCAAATTAAAACAACTCTAAGATATAACCTCATAATTATCAGATTGTTCAGAAAATGACAATTGCTGGAGGAGATGCGGAAAAATTAGGACGTGCTAATGGAGTTGTGAACTGGTCCAGCCATTCTGGAGGATAATTTGGAACTATGCCTAAAGGGCTTTAGAACTGTGCATGCCCTGTGACCCAGCTATATCACTACTATGTTTTTATCCCAAAGAGATCAAAGCAAAGGGAAAAGGACCTATCTGTACCAAAATATTTATAGTGACTCTTTTTGTACCGGCAAAGAATTGGAAATTGAGGGAATACCCATCAATTGTGAAATGGCTGAACAAGCTGTGGTATATGATTGTGATGGAATACTATTGTGCTATAAGAAACGACAAGCAGGATGATTTCAGAAAAACACAGGATGGCTTATATGAACTGATGCAAAGTAAGCAGAACTGTATACATTAACAGCAACATTGTAATGATGATCAACTATGGAAACTTGGCTACTCTGATCAAGACAATGATCGAAGATAATTCCAAAAGACCCACGAGGAAAAATGTTATCCATTTCCAGAGAGAGAATCGATGAACGCTGAGTACAAGATTGAAGCATATTTTTTACTTTTACTTTTGTTTTGTGAGTGTGTGTGTTTGCAACATGGGTAATATAGAAATAAACTTAAAAATAAATAAATGTGAAGTACTACATTGTAGATGGGAAAATTTAAAAAACCATAAGGAGTCCATCAATATCTATAACATTTTTTGTTATTCTGGAGGGAAAAGGTATTATTGAATTTGGAGGGTGTTTTCATTTTACTCACATGTAAATAGTGACTATTTTTCCTTTTAACTACTTTCCCACCTGTTTTTAATTGTAAAGTCTTATTACATGTGTTTCAACTTTGTTGCTGCAAATCCTGAGGGGAGTATATGATATAAATCAAAAATAAGTAAATACAATTAAATATTTATTTTTATTACCTTCATTAAGTTTATTAGGGTACCATCCAGTTGTCCATCCCAGGGACAAAGTCATATCTGGGGAAAAGGATGTCACAGTGTCTAGAAATTTCTTTGCATCCAGCTCATTGTCTTCTCCGTTGGGACCAGGAAGTATATCAGCATTAATCCACACAGGACGATTCAGATGCATTTTGACATTTTCCAGAAGCATCAAGGATGGCTTCACTGCTGCCAGACTAAAAGTTCAAATATATCACATTACCACTGAAACAAATTCCTGATGCTAAAAGTAGAACAATATGAAAATAATAAATTTGACTTAATGTTTAAGTCCATTTTATCAAATATAAAGGCGTTGTGAAAAACTATTTTTTAATGAGCCTTTAAAAGTACCAGACATTTCAAGATATACTACGTTCTGATATTCCAACAGGTGAAAGAGAAAATTTTATTCCGACAGTTAAAAATGTCATTCTATATTTTTATTCTGAAACTTTTTCCCTATTCTGACTTTAGAGATATGGAAATATCTTAGGGACCATCACTCTGCCGTCAGGATTACATGTGGGTGCTACACATCGATACTTGGGATTCCATGCTGGTGAATGATAGGCAGGTCCCTTGGGCAAACTGAAGAAACGTGTTCTCCCACATTTAAGTAAACCTTTGGAGAATTTTCATAAGCCTAATCTCTTCAACCAAGGGTACAGAATATCAAGATCAATATTCTTTTTATTCCCTCTAAAAATCTACTGAGTAGTATTAAATTTTGCAAGCTTATATTTTATTCTCTTTACTAAAGACCTACTTTGATGTTTCATCATTTTAATATCTTCACCTCTGCCCCCAGGCAGATTAGGCAAGGTTTTTTTTTTCTTAAAAGTTATTGAGGGGGCAGTTAGGTGGTGCAGTGAGTAGAGCACCGGCCCTGGAGTCAGAAGGACCTGAGTTCAAACTCGGCCTCAGACACTTGACACATGTACTAGCTGTGTGACCTTGGGCAAGTCACTTAACTCCAACTGCCTTGCCAAAAATTAAAAAAAAGTTATTGAGACATGGTTGACTCAAGGGACTAAAGGCTCAGCTGAATCAACTCAAGGGATTTTCAATGCCTATCCTTGCTAAATGTCACCACTGTGTCTGGTGATCAGATATAATAGAAACAACACTAATTAGAGGAAGCAGTTGCTTGGAGGACGGTTGTCTGATACAGAGCTCTCTATTAAACAGGTATCCCAGTTTAGCACAATTCTGAGACTTAAATATCTTTTGAAGGACTTTGAGACAGTTCTAAGCAATTCTCTCTGACCACAAAGCTTCAAGTTATAAATCAAGAACAGGGTGTATTTCTGATAGAAAGGAAAAACAAGTGAAAGATACATCTGCAATACAGATCATGACAGTTGGTAACAACCAGTTTCAAGTACCGAGGAGTAAAATAAAGTTATTATATAAATATATTATACATTATATTATATTATATATTATATACAAATACACTATATAAATTGCAAAAAATTCGAACAACAGTAAATTATGAGAACAAGTCTAATTGTATCTGCTCATATAACAAAAACCATTAATATCTTCTTGTATCTCAGAGTGTATGCAGGCACATGGGCTCTTAGCCTTGATCAACTAGTAGCACACATTCAGAAACCTAGCAATCCAGATAAGCACTCGCCCTTTCTTAGATTTTCATTTACCTATAAATTTCAGACCCTAGTTTTGTTTCTATACTTCTAGAAGTCAAAGGCCCTTCTCTCAATTTTGAGAACTCAGGCTAAAGCAGAAGAATTTGAGGTCACAGGCTCCCAGACCCCTAAATTCTTTTTTGATGACAACTGAAGGCAATATGACAAAACCTGTGCTATATGTGTACTATAAATAAATTATTTTGGTGAATGAAAGTGAAGTTAGTCCCTGCTCTTGTTCTCTGGGCCTAAATGAAACTTAATAAAACATTGCCTCCCTTGAATCCTTCATAAATTAATGTTGTAAGGATCATCAGAGAGGAACAGAACTGGCCAGATAAGAGAATAGAAGAGCAATAGGAAAGAAGCAAAATTTCTCCAGTTCTGGAAGGTGAAAATTTTTTAAAACGTTTGCAAAACCCATAAATTTTAAAGACAGTTTTAAAAAGAAGTCCTGGTGTTTAGGACTGCTATTCTGGGACCTAATAGCAATTTTCATCTTTAAAAAACAAAACATAGGCCTTTGTAACTTTCTAAAAAACAAAAAAGGCAAACAGAAAAATCATGACTTTTAAAGAAAACATTCATTTCCTGAATTTTTTAGACAACCAAAATTTACAACTGCTTCCTCTATACCGAAAATATTTCAACTGTTTCCCCTATATTAAAAAAAAAATAAATCAGTCAACATTTTCAACCACTGCACTCAATAAAAACCTACACAATACATAAAAAAAGAAGACAAGAAGGATTATATGGTGGATACCTTCCTATGGGCACCTCAAACTTAAGATGTCCAAAACTGAAATCTTCTTCCCCGTAATTGGGCCTCTCCTCCAAACTTTCCAATTTCTGTTGATGACACCACCATCTCCCAGTTCCTTTAGTTTAAATCATTGTTGACTCTTCCATCATCAGTTGCCAAATTCTGCTGATTGTACTTCTACAATATGTCTCACATTCACCTTCTTTCTATTCATATGGCCATCACACCAATCTGGGTCTGCATCACCTCTCACTTGGACTATCGTTAATAGCTTCTTAACAGGTCTCCCACAATCTGACTTCAGTATTTTCCAGCTTCATTCCATACCACTTCTTTCATGCAAACTACAGTACTAGTGATTGCTATTTAGAGTACTAGTACTAGTAGCTTTTTAAAGTACTAGTAATTGCTAGTGGGGAGCTATCTCCTAATTGAGACATTTGTACATGCATACCACAAATATATTCTTTTTTTTAATTTCCACCTTTTAGATGATTTTTTTCCTTTAAGTCTTAATTCAGGTGCCCTCTCCTTCACAAGGCCTTCTCTGTCCACCCTCACTAAAATGCTCTCTCCTTCCTCAAATTTTCCTAGAGCACTCTGAATATCTCCTTTGTTTCCCTACCTTGTAAAATCCAACTCAATAAACATTAAGTGCTTAAATGTGACAGGCACTATGCTACATACTAGGGATAAAAACAAAACCAAAACAGTGTGTGCCCTATACTTATCTGTCTACTTGGATTGTGTTCTATTTCCAATCTTTTTATGCCCTGTGCCCTAGCCCATTGCCTTATGCATAGAATGTATGTCGTATTTGCCGAATGGATGTCCTGTTCATTCCCACAACCTAAAAGATCAAGTTACTCAAGACCCAAGTGTTAACAGCAAGCACCCTAGCATACCCAGGATGGTCTGGAACAGGTTCTTTAATCTGCTTTTAAAGGAAAGCAACTTTAAAGGGATCAACAATCTTCTTTAATTACATTCACTAGTTCAGGGAAAAAGTCAGCCCCCTGAACATCAGAGAACACACAAGCAGAGAAATTAGCATAAAGACCAACAGACAGGGCTCTGACTGCCTGAATCAAAGCATTATTGCTATATCGAGCTATTATTGCTATATATTGCTGGATCGAGAGAGCCTTTACATCTGAGCAATGGGGTGGGGGTGGGGGGGTAGGTATGGTCTGAATATATGGCTACTCAGAGTCTCAACCAGGGAATCACAAGGTCCTTCTCATAAGCAAGCCCCCAAAGCAAAACCTCGCCTCAGAGTATATATACATTTTTATCTAATAGGCTCAGAGCCAGAAGGTATCACAACCCCTCCTTACTCAGTGCCTAATTAGCTTTAGTATCAAAAGGTGTGAAAGTTTTCCTACAAGCAAGCCTCCCCCCAAGCAAGTTCCTCCTTAGGCAAGTCCCTCCCCCAATGAACTCCACCTGAGCTATTAATGGATGAGGAAGATCTTATTATCCCATTAACATTACACCAGGCAGAGAGGAATTTAAAAGTACTGTATGGAGATCCTTCAATATAAATCAAAACAGCATACAGAAATTCACCAATAGATAATTCCTATAAAAGGGACAAAATCAGGTAAATGGAACCTTACACCTATGAAATATATTATTCACATATATGAAAGATACCACCAAATCCCATGCCATCTTGGCCAGGGCTGATGCCCTGATAAACAATATAACCAAAAAAGACCAAAAGGAAGAGCTTTTTCTCCTTCACATTTTCTTTGCCACTCTATACATATGACTATACTTCCAAAATACATTTGTAAAACTGTATTTTTAAAACACAAATTTATTTAGAAGCTTTCACAAAGCTCTATTTTCTTTTGGTAAGCTCCTTTTCATAAAAAATGAAGAATGCAATAGTTTAAATTAGTTTAAATAATAATTTTTAAAACACCTTTGTTTTTTCCCCTTCCCTCTATTCTGGCTCACACCTACATATTTTTGTTATAAAAGTTTTAGTCAGCCCACATAATTCTTATTTTTTTTAAATAAACATATATATGAAAAAAGTATTATACTAATACTTTTCTGGGATTAAAAGTACAAGCTGACAGTTATTCTGACAGTTCTGA
The DNA here is from genome assembly GCA_028646595.1 of Phalanger gymnotis. Taxonomy (NCBI): domain Eukaryota; kingdom Metazoa; phylum Chordata; class Mammalia; order Diprotodontia; family Phalangeridae; genus Phalanger; species Phalanger gymnotis. The sequence continues at coordinate 361,955,072 of CM053622.1, read as the reverse complement.
ATCCCTTTTCAATCCTTATGGCTTATATGCACATAATAGAAAATGAACTCACTGAACAATTCTGAGATTCTCAACCTAGGAACACAAACTCTGTGTAAATCAATACTTACCACTTACTCTTCACTCATACTCTTTTGAACTCCAACAACTAGGCTTCTGGCCCCATCACTCTACCAACATTTCTCTCTCAAGATTACCAATAACCTCTTAGCTGGCAGAGCCAATGACCTTTTCTTAATCCTTATTCTTCTTACCTTTCTCTAGGAAAAAAAAATACATCTACTCACTTTTAAAAATTATCTCCTCCCTTGATTTCTGCAATGCTAAACTATCTCAGTTTTCCTCATCTCTCAGATCAGCCATCTTCTGTCTTTTTTGTTGGCTCCCTGCCCTCCTGTCATTTCCTAAATATGGTGGTGGTCCTCCAAGCTCCAGTCCTAATCTGCTCTTCTTCTCTAAATTCCCTCTGTCCTAGATGTTATTTACTAACACAATCTAACTTCCAAGTTAGAGGTCTGAATTTCTAAATGCCTTTTGATGCTTTCACTTCAATATCTATCAATCCCTAAAGCATAACCAAAACCATTCTCATCATTCTCAAATTTGTTCCTGACTGATCTCCTTTCTGTGAATGATACTGTCATTCTCCCAGTAATGTCAGCTAAAAATCTTACATATGTGAAAATTAAATATTGATCCTGTATTTTCTATAACCTTATTCTGTATTTGATATAAAGACCCAATTCTCTTCTTTGTCTCTGAGTGAAGAAGCTCATGAGTTCAAAAGTTCCTTCTCCCTCTCTCACGTTAGATACAGATGTTCAGTCTTCCTACTGATCACTTTTAATTAAAGAAAAACTCTGAGCTAAGTTTAGAGATTCAATACTCTCACAAAACACTTTAATTCTAAGGGAATTGTTATATCAGCACCACCTGCAAATCACTTGTTATCCCTCATAACTTCAGCTCTTGAGAAACTCCATGTTTGCTAGCAAACAAACTGCTATCCTTGAGAGCAGACAAGCTGACAGGGCCCCTCTTAGCCTCATCTTTGATAATTAAAAGAGGTCTTATCTCATTCCCAGGCCAGTGAGTCTACAATGTGTGGTCCACTACCAACAGCCTCAGGATGCAGGTGGGTCCCATAAATCCATAAAACATTCCTCTAAAACAGAATGGGGTGGTCTTGGTCCCACATGTGCATGTAAGCCTGTTTTCCTTAATGTAACCAATCATGATTCCTCACCCCCATGATGCTCCCAACCCTATAACCAATTGTATTAGTTCCTCATCTTCCCTGTTCTAGTATTTGTTCTATGCTTATAAAAAGAAGCTGCACCTTCATTTTGGGGTCTTTGCCTTAAAAATGAGGCAACCATTGACATATTCTATTTTCAGGTTCATGTCCTATTAATAAAAGGTTATATTTCTTGGAGAAAATGTGCCTTCGTCTATCTTTGTTGCATTTCACTTGTGACACACAGATCTTTGACTCTTTCTTCTCCCATACACAATTAGTCAACAAGTCTTTTTTAATCTTTTAAATAATATTTCATTTTCCCCAGTTACATGTAAAAATAATTTTTAACATTTATTTAAAAATTTTTTTGAGTTCCAAATTCTCTCTCTTCCTCCCTCACCTCCCCCTTCGCTGAGACAGTAAGGAAAAATTTCCATATTAGTCATATGGTAAAAGAAGACACAGACTAAAGGAAAAAAAAACATGAAAAAATATAGAAAGTGAAAAATAATATGCTTCAATCTGTATTCAGACTCCATCAGTTCTTTCCCGGGAGGTAGATAACATTTTTCACCATGAGTCCTTTGGAATTTTTCTTGGATCATTATATTGCTGAGAATAGCTAAGTCATTCATAGTTGGCCATCACACAATGTTGCTGCTACTATGCACAATGTCCTCCTCGTTCTGCTCACTTCACTCAGCATTAGTTCATGTAAGTCTTTCCAGAGCTGCTATAAATATTTTTGTACAAATAGGTCCTTTCCCCACCCCATTTTTTAAAAAAATCTCTTTGGGATACAGTGGTATTGCTGGATCAAAGGGTCTGCATGGCCCCTTGAGCACAGAGTCAACAAATATTTTTTGATTCTTCCTTCTCATATCTTTCACTTCTTTTCCATGCCTACACCAGACCCTTCTAATCCTTATTACAGGATTCCCTTGTTTAAAAATCTTCAATGGTTTTCACAATGCCTATAGAATGCAATACAAAGTCTTTAGCCTGGCATTCAAGGCTTTCTATAACTTCATCTCAATCTACCTTTCCATATTCTTCTCCCACTTCCTACAGAAACCCTATTCTAAATGTACTGGATTAGTTTCTAACAAACTTCTTATGATTTTCCTTCTCTTGACTTTGCTTATGCTATTTCTTCTATAATGGGCCCAAGGCGGGGGGCGGGGACTGGCTAATGAGCATCTATTCCTTAGACCATGCAAAATATGCTCTAGCTGGTGTCAACTCATGTGGAGACTTGAATAAGCCTGCTTCATAGCATGCACAGATAGATTCTGTTTCCTGTCAGCTTGATAAAAAGCCTTTTAATTGACTGTTGAGCTGGAATTGAGTGTACCTACAAAAAGCTCAAATTAATGAGCAGCTTTTAAGCGAAAGCAGGCCAGCACTGCCGTGAGGGGATGCCCTTCTCAATCCTCTGCCAAACCACTAGGCATTGTTGCTTTTTTGTCTCTATTACGTTTCTTCCTCCCACATATTAGGTGAATGAGTACTGGTGATAGAAGAGACTAGTTTATATCCCTTCCAAGCTCCAAAAAGTTGGAAGAGCCACTAGAGGCTCAGCATTTACTTAGCAGAGCCTGCAGCCCCAGCAGCCCAGAAAGGTAAGGAGCCAGCTGAGTGACCTGTTCAACAAACCAAAGGTAGATCAACCAGGCAGCTAAGACACTAAATGCGGTGGCAAAGGTGTGACTTGCCTACCAGTTATGCAAAAGCTAAAGGTGGGGGTGGGGTGGGGAAGAAGGAGTTAGCTACTAATAATCACTACTTTAAGTCTAAACCCAGTGTCCCCAGGGACTGAAGTGGTAGAGCCAAGTTGTACTTTGGTTCTTTCCATATCTCCTTAGTATATATCCTTTTGTAAAAGCTAACTGATGTTAACTGATCAACTGATATCAAAGATAACATACAGATTGTTACCTCTCCCCGCCAAGGGGAGAAGTAGTACCTGTCCTCTGGAGAATCACCTTCTGGTCCAAGTGGGATTGGGCAAGTAAGCCTAGACTCTATATCTCTATATCCCTGGTAACCCTTTTGCTCATTCTACATTTAATCCTCGGTTCCTAGAATAACCACCACAACACAAATGAAACTTAATATTGTGGAATTACAAAGAACAAGCTGGGTCCCAAAGAAGAGATAAGAGAAGACACCTCCTCCAGCTCCTTTGCAGATGTCAGGATTCATCTTGCATATAATGACAGATTGTTTTCGGTGTGTTGACTGGTTTTGCTAATTTTTTCTCTTTCCTTGTTAAAAAAAATTCTTTTTTTTTTCATTATGGTCAGGCTGTCTATTAAGGAGACAACCACATATACAAGTTAATCTATAGAGATGTCTGCAAATCAAACTTCATGTGATCTAAAAAGACCATGCATAATGTCAAAAATGGACACCTGTACAGTTAATTTGATAAAAAGTTAATTTAAACATACATAGTCTAGGATCATACTACATATACACATATCCTGGGACCACAGACATATCCAATTAGACTTTTAAAAAAAATTCTTTATTGTAAGGGATGACTTACAAGGGAAGGAAAAAAGGAAGGAGGGAAGGAAAGAATGAGGGAGGGAAGGAAAGAGAAGGAAGGGTAGAAGGAAGGGTGGAAGGAAGGAAGGGAGGAAGGGAGGGAGGGAGGGAGAGAGGAAAGAGGGAAGAAGTGAAGGAAGGAAGGACACTGTACTAAGCACTTTACAATCATTATTCTTCACAACAATACTGGGAGGTAGGTGCTATGATTATCCCTATTTTACAGTTGGAAAAACTGAGGCAGACAAAGGTGAAGTAATTTGACCAGGGTAGCTGCTAAAAGTCTGAAGCTGCATTTGAACTCAGGTCTTCCTCACTCCAGGCCCAGTGCTCTAACTATTGTGCCACCCAGCTACCTCTGGAAAAAGAAAAACTAGGCTATGTAAAAACAAAAGATATCAATATATATGTATAAATATATTATATATGTGTGTGTATGTATAAACAAAGTCAGCTCTTCATAACTTCGACATGAAGGATTCTTGAATCACGGGAGCACACAATGACCCATACTTTCTCTGAAGTCATAACAATGATTATCTATGTCAGGTATAACAAACCCATAGCCCTTGAGCTGCATCAGCTTGACTGCAATTTCTTAAGCTTTGTTACGTAGCCCTTTCTTCCTTTGTTCAGCTTATTAAATAATCTGATAAACGAATCTTGTGGAAAAGAATTAAAAGTAGCTAACCCTATAAATAACAACAAAAAACAACAGGCCCCTTGAATTTGAGCCCATTGCTTGTTAGTTTGGCTTCTTTGTAACATCACTCATATTATTCTTCTACAATATTATTTAACTCTTCGATTCACAGTTCTTTTTTCCCCAAATAAAATTTAAGCACCTTCAGAACAAAAGCAATGGCATACACAGATGCGTGCTCTGGTAATCAGTACGTGTTCACTGATTGATGACTCCTACTATCCTTGGGCTCCTTTATGATTGTCTGACATAATTTATCATGACTATCCCTAATAAGTGGTTGCCTAGTTTTTATTTCAACACCTCAAGTGAGGGGGCAACCAGAACCTCTCCAGGTAGCCCATTCTACTTCGGAACTGCTCTAGTTGTTAGGAAGGTGTTCCTTTCATTGGACCCAAATCTGACTGTAGATAGTTTCTTCCTATTGTTCTTCATTCCCCACTTTGCACCCAACCAGAATCAGTCTGATCTCTCTTCCACATGACAGCCTTTCAAATGTGTGAAAACAGCCACCATTCCCCTCTGAGTTCCCAGTTCTCCAACCTAAATGTTACAACTATTTTGTTTTCCAATTTTCCCCCTCTGGATGAGTAAACTTTTTTTCCTTTTTTTCAAACATAAACTTGACAAACATCAACAGATGTGAACATTTTCCTATACAAACACCAGAAAAAGAGGAATACATATGGAAACATGAATCTCCACCACATATATTTGGAGTTACAGAGTATACTTCAAATTAGAAAGGTAGTTCTCACTTTGCTCTACTTGTTTGTGTCCCCTTCTGAACATCTTTCTGCTCTCTGTGTCTTTAAAAGATTCACTGATGTATTTTTTTCTTTTCTTTTTTTAGTACTATAAAGTACCTCTCACTACTCCACACAGACAAAAAAATCCTCCCTTATAACATAATATCCAAGAATATGACTAATTTTAATTGAAAGTCTTAGAAGAGAATACTCATGAACCAGAGAAGGGTGGCAGGCACACTACAGAGCCCAAAGGACATCCTCAGTTATTCAAAGGACTCATTTCAAGATAAATCTGAATTTGTAATTCAGAAAGCACTAGAATGTTCAACCATCAAGTCTACTTAAGAGATTATTTGAACTCCAGAATGAACCTCTCAAAGGTATCTTCTTTGGTCAAAACTGGTAACATTGCCCATAGGAATACCTATCTAGATGGAAAATCACAAGTCTGATGTTTCCAGACTGGTGATAAAATCACAAGAATGGAGTAGGAGAAATAGTTTTAACTGGGTCAAAAATCTTAGCAACTTGGCTAGAAAATGTACTTGACGGGCTCATTAAATTTGCTAAGAACTCTGACAAGGGGTTCTAGCTTCCACCTCATCTAACATATACTACTATCATGCTATCAATTGGCATTTGGAGCATTTTCCACTTGTTAATGCTCCAACAAGGGCCAGAGGGCAGTACATTGCTGCGCTAAAGCTGGTATTTTGGTCTATAATACCACAAGGGGAGATATGAAATTAACCACACTCAGGTGGTTTAGGGCATGTAATTGTAGTTAAAGGAGTGGACAAGCTATGATGTAATGACTAGTTAGGATGTCAAAATAGCTACAAACAACAATCTTACATGTAGTTGACAGTAAATACAGGGCAAATGCAATGGTGGGTTGCTACACAAAGATTAGTTGGTGGGAAGCAAAGGGGCATGAACTGAGAGGTAGGAATGTCAACAGGGAAAATCTAGAAATCATTACTAGCATACTTCAAGACAGGATTTAAGGTATGGAGGAGTCGGATACTTAATGAATAGCCAGAGGAATCTATGACCTCACTCTCCCAGGCCTAGCTCTTTGTTACACACCATGCCAGTACGCTTAAGGCTTAACTGCCTTATGTTCTAGTTAGAACTGACTGCTAAAATTCTCCCACAAACTTGCTAAGGCAGCATGATTATGATTTTGCCTTTATCATCTTGAAGGCTTCCATGCCATGTCATATGGCGCAGTTACAGCAGACTTCCATGTTTAATCTTTGGAGAAGTCCATTTTACTGTTTCCATATTCTTTGACTTTTATGTCCCACAGGCAACATGCTGATAGACCCTTTGTGTGAAAACCCAATGTCAATGAATTCCAAATATAGAGGCACTAGGCCTTCAAACAGAGAGCAATTCCACATACTACTGCTCGTTAGGGCTACCACCCTTCATGCTACTCTGTGGAACAGCAGGGGCAAGGGAGACCTCATGGGACTTCTCCCTGAATGAACCGCTGTCCGTCTGAATCTATCCTCCCGTGCTGTGCTTGGCTATATCAATAAATCATTTTGACGTATGCTAGTGATAGTCTACCTGAACTCCACTCCCATTTTGTATGACGCTTAGTTAGAAGGCAAAGCAAGAAAGAGTTAGCAAAGGCTGGTATATGATAAATATTCTCTCAATAATCTATTATAGTATGTACTTATATTTTCTGTTCTAAAGCACCAGAGATAACATACTTGTGTCTGCTATGGTGGCCCTTAAGCCTGCTAAAAAGAGTATACAAACAGCGTGATAAATTGGGAAGAGCATTAGATCTGGAGTCCAGGGACCTGGGTTTGAATCCTGCCTCCATCATTTACTATCTGGGTGACCTTGGGAACATTTGCTATCTGCTACTCCCCCCATCCTTTACTAACTGTATGATTTTTTAACTTTTCTGGACCTCAGTTTCCTCATCTGTAAAATGAAACGGTTGAGCCAGCTGGCCTTTGAAGTCTCTTCTGGTCCTAAATCTATGATCCTATAAATGTGAATGATAAAGTTTTTTGTTTAAAAAAAAAAAATGGAACTTCATAGACTGAAGTCAAAACAACAGCTCACCAAATTACTGCCAGACCCTCAGCCTTTACTAATTCATTCAACAATAAATTTATGCCACAGATTTATTTACTCAACAATTTACTTATTCAATAATGACATTTATTCAATAATCATTTAATAAATCCCAACTATGGGCAAGGCATTGTACTAGCAAAAGGAACCAAAAAGTGAAATAGGATATAGTACCTGCCCTCGAAAAATTTATATTTTACAGATGAAGAAAAGGGAGTTATTTTCTTTTTTGTATTACTATTTTCTTTTTTTATATTTTTTTCTTTTCTCATTTGTATTCTAGAAAGGAGACAAGGGAAAGCAATGAAGAAAAAAGGATTCAGAAAAGGTACACAGCATTGCTAGAAAGAAATGGACCAGTCAAAAGTGAAATGGGGATAGTGCTATCAAAAAAGTACCCTGCAGTGTGAAGAGCTGGCAAAATTATTTTGGCTGTTGATGCCGTGACAACAGAGTCAACCCCTTGAGTTTTTATAGCAACACTTTAGGCCCAGCGCGCTCTTCAAAACTATACAAGACACTGGAAACTAAAAGGGTACCAAATAACTGAAGCACGGCTTAATAAATTATGGCATATGAATGCAATGAAGAGAGGCAGCTGTTGCATTGTGGATAGGGAGCGACACAACTCTGAGAAATACTGGCTGTGTAACCCTGCAGAAATCACTTACCCGCACAACATCCAGGTAAATCTCTAAGAATATAATTTGCCGAGGAGAAGATGCCTGCACTGATAGAGGGAGTTTTCTCATCACGAAGTCTGCTAATGTCAAGTAAATCACAGGCCCAGTTTCTGTCACAAGACACATCCTGGAGGTAATGTAAAACTATTACACCATAAGAAATAATAAAGTAGTTCATTTCAGACTAACTTGGAAAGACTAGTACAGACTGATAAAGAGTCCCAGGGAACAAATGGTGCAACAACAACAATGTAAAGGAAAACAACCAAGACTTAAGAGCTCTGATCAATGCAATGACCAACCATGATCCCAGAGGATTAATAATAAAACATGCTATTTCCTGACAGAGAGGTGATGAACTCAAGAAACAGAATAGCACATATATATTCAGACATAGACAATGTAGGGATGTGTTTTTGCTTGACTATGATATTTGGTATAGCAGTTTTGGTTTTCTTTCTTTCAATATGGAGAGAAGAAATGGGGCTTCAATAGAACAATGAAAAAAAAAGTTTAAAAGAGAATCATTGAAGCAGTTTAAAGTGCACGAAAGAGACCAGAAGGAATGTCAGTAGGAAACAGATAAGAAAGAAAGATACCTTAGAAAATAACATGTTGAATTTATTATTTATACTATATATGTATATGTGCATATACATATATATACACATACATACATACTTAGTTGTATATACTTAAAAGGAAAAGCAAGCTGAATGTAATATACACTCATAACTTCAGGTATTATACTCATTTTCTATTCTCTATGTGGAAATGCTTCTCTTTTTTTCAATTTTTTATTCTATTTTTATTATTTATTTAATATTTTTAGTTTTCAACATTGATTTCCACAAGATTTTGAGTTGCAAGTTTTCTCCCCATTTCTACCCTCCCCCCCCCACTCCAAGATGGCATATATTCTGATTTCCCCTTTCCCTAGTCTACCCTCCCTTCTGTCACCCCACTCTTCCCCGCAATCCCCTTTCCCCTTACTTTCTTGTAGGGCAACATAGATTTCTATACCCCATTGCCTCTATATCTTATTTCCCAGGTGCATGTAAAAACAACTTTCTTTTTTTAGCATTTGTTTTTAGAACTTTGGATTCCAAATTCTCTCCCTTCTTCTCTCCCCATCCACCCTGCTTCGCAGAGCAAACAATTCAACACAGGGCACATATGTATCATTATGCAAAACACTTCCATAATACTCATGTTGTGAAAGACTAACTATATTTCCCTCCATCCTATCCTGTCCCCCTTTATTCAATTTTCTCCCTTGACCCTGTCCTTTTTCAAAAGTGTTTGCTTTTGATTACCTCCTCCCCCAATCTGCCCTCCTGTCTATCATCCCCCATCTCTTTTCCCCTTCCCCCCTACTTTCCTGTGGGGTAAGGTATACAATTGAGTGTGTATGTTATTCCTTCCTTAAATCAATTCTGATGAGAACAAGATTCGCTCATTCCCTGTCACCTGCCCCTCTTCCCTTCCAATAGAACTGCTTTTTTTTTGCTACTTTTATGTGAGATAATTTACCCCATTCTATCTTTCCCTTTCTCCTTCTCCCCATATATTCCTCCCTCACCCCTTAAGTTTATTTCTTTAAGGATATCATCCCTTCATATTCAACTCACCCTGTGCCCTCTGTCTATATATATGTATCTTGCTTTCAACTCCCCTAATACTAAGAAAGGTCTCATGAGTGACAAATATCATCTTTCCATGTAGGAATGTAAGCAAAACAGTTCAATTTTAATAAGTCCCTTATGATTTCTCTCTCCTGTTTACTTTTCATGCTTCTCTTGATTCTTGTGTTTGAAAGTCAAATTTTCTATTCAGTTCTTGTCTTTTCATAAAGAAAGCTTGAAAGTCCTGTATTTTATTGAAAGTCTATATTTTGCTTTGGAGTATTATACTCAGTTTTGCTGGGTAGGTGATTCTTGGTTTTAATCCCTAATCCTTTGACCTCCAGAACATCATATCGACACTTTAACGTAGAGGCTGCTAGATCTTTTGTTATCCTGATTGTGTTTCCACAATACTCAAATTGGTTCTTTCTGGCTGCTTGCAGTATTTTCTCTTTGACCTGGGAGCTCTAGAATTTGGTGACAATATTCCTAGGAGTTTTCTTTTAGGGATCTTTTTTAAGAGGTGATGGTGGATTCTTTCAATTTCTATTTTACCCTCTGGCTCTAGAATATCAGGGCAGTTTTCCTTGATAATTTCTTTTTTTTTTTTAACTTTTGAACATCTATTTTTTTAAAACCTTGAGTTCCAAATTCTCTCCCCTCTTCCCTTTCCATCCACCCTCCCTAAGAACTCAAGCAATTCAACATGAGCCACATGCGTATCATTATGTATAACCCTTCCACAATACTCATGTTGTGAAAGACTAACTATATTTTGCTTCTTCCTAACCTATCCCCCTTTATTGAATTTTCTCCCTTGACCCTGTCCCTTTTTGAAAGTGTTTGTTTTTGATTATCTTCATCCCCATCTGCCTTCCCTTCCACCATCCCCCCTTTTTTAATCTTCTT
>CM053622.1:361923916-361944004 GCA_028646595.1 Phalanger gymnotis | reverse complement strand
TTTCAGCGGGGTATGACTGCTTGTAGACTAGAGTTCTATGTTCCACGCTTGGGGGGATGCGCTGCCTCACCAGCACTCCTCCTTCCCCAAGAACCCCCTACCAGGACTGGGCTTAAATCTTCAGCAGGCTCTTTACTCCTGCTCTGATCAGCCACTTAATTCCTCCCACCAGGCAGACCTGGGGCCAGAAGTAACTGCAGCTGTAGTTCTAAAGCTGCCCCACCTCCGCTGCCCCAGGGGCAGTGGCCAAACCGCAAACTCAGTCCCGCAGCTTTTCCCACTAACCTTCTCTGTTGTCTTTGCTGTTTGTGGGTTGTGAGGTCTGGTAAATGCCACAGCTCAGTAACCCAGGATGCCAGGCCACTCCCCGCCCGGCTCCGTGGACGCTGGGCTCTGCTCCAAACCCCACCCAGAGACCATCCAGGCTGTCCTGGGCCGGAGCCCCACTTCCCTCTGCCATTTTGTGGGTTCTGCAGTTCTAGAATTGGTTCAGAGCCATTTTTTTATAGGTTTTTGGAGGGACTTGGTGGGGAGCTCATGCCAGTCACTGCTTTCCAGCCGCCATCTTGCCTCCGCCCCGCCTTGATAATTTCTTAAAAGATGATATCTAGGCCCTTTTTTTGATCATGGCTTTCAGGTAGTCCAATAATTTTTAAACTATCTCTCCTGGATCTATTTTCCAGGTCAGTGGTTTTTCCAATGAGATATTTCACATTGTCTTCCATTTTTTCATTTCTTTGATTCTGTTTTAAAATATCTTGATTTCTCATCAAGTCACTAGCTTCCACTTGCTCCAGTCTACTTTTTAAGGTAGTATTTTCTTCATTGGTCTTTTGGACCTGCTTTTCCATCGGCTAATTCTGCCTTTCAAGGCATTTTTCTCCTCATTGGCTTTTTGGAGCTGTTTTGCCACTTGAGTTAGTTTATTTTTTAAGGTGTTATTTTCTTTAATATTTTTTGGGGTCTCCTTTAGCAAGTTGTTGACTTGTTTTTCGTGGTTTTCTCGCATCATTCTCATTTCTCTTCCCAATTTTTCCTCTACTTCTCTAACTTGCTTTTCCAAATCCTTTTTGAGCTTTTCCATGGCCTGAGATCAATTCATGTTTTTCTTGGAGCCTTTTGATGTAGGCTCTTTGATTTTGTTGATTTCTTCTGGCTGTATGTTTTAATCTTCTTTGTCACCAAAGAAAGATTCCAAAGTCTGAATCTGAATCTGAGTCCGTTTTTGCTGTCTGGCCATGTTCCCAGCCAACTCACTTGACCCTTGAGTTTTTCAGCAGGGTATGACTGCTTGTAGAGTAAAGAGTACTTTGTTCCAAGCTTGAGGGGCTGCACTGTTGTTTTCAGAGCTATTTCTACACAGCAAGCTCTGCCATGACAGTGCTACTCCTACCCCAAGAACCACCAACCTGGAATCAGATCTAAGCTGGCTCTGCACTCTTGCTCTGATCCACCACTTAATTCCTCCCACCAGGTGGGCCTGGGGCCAGAAGCAACTGCAGCTATAGTTCTGCAGCTGTACTTTCTTCCCCCTTGGGGTGGTGGCCAAACCGCAAACGCATTTCACTCTGTTCCCTGCAGTTTTTCCCACTAACCTTCTCTGAAGTCTTTGGTGTTTGTGGGTTGAGAAGTCTGGTAACTACCACAGCTCACTGATTCGGGGCACTAGGGCCTGTTCTGCCCAGCTCCCAGTCTGGTTGGTCTGGGCGCAGTCCATGCTGGGCTCTGCTCTGCTCCGCGCCCACGTCCATGTGATAGATCTTACCCAGCGACCATCCAAGCTGTTCTAGGCTGGAGTCCTGCTTCCCTCTGGGTTCTGCAGTTCTAGAATTTGTTCAGAGCCGTTTTTTGTGGGTTCTGCAGTTCTAGAATTTGTTTAGATTTTTTTTATAGGTGTTTGGAGGGACCTGGGGGGGAGCTCACGCAAGTTCCTGCTTTCCAGCCACCATCTTGGCTCCACCCCCCTAGTCTATTTCTTAAGGAGTTATTTTATTCAGTATTTTTGGGGGTCTCCTTTAGCAAGTGGTTGACTTGTTTTTCATGATTTTCTTGCATCACTTTTATTTCTTTTTCCAATTTTTCCTCCACTTCCCTTATTTGCTTTTCCGAATCATTTTTGAGCTCTTTCATGGCCTGAGACCAATTCATATTTTTCTTGGGGGCTTTGGATGTAGGCTCTTTGACTTTGTTGTCTTCTTCTGGCTGTAAGTTTTGATCTTCTTTGTCACAAAAAAAAAAAAAGATTCTATACCCTGAGTCTGAGTCCTTTTGTGTTGCCTGGTCATGTTCCCAGTAACTACTTGACCCTTGAGCATTTTTTCAGGGTATGACTGCTTGTAGAGAATACTTTGCCCCAAGCTTTAGGAGCCTTGCACTGCTGTTTTCAGAGCTACTTCTACACAGCAAGCTCTGCCACACCAGTGCTCCTCCTCCCCCAAGAACCACCAACCAGGACCTCAACCCACATCCAAGCAGAGCAAAGCAAGACAATCCTGCGTCTGCACCAGCAAAGTAATCCCTGTACTCCCCCTCCAATCCACCACTTGATTCCACTTGATTCCTCCCACGGGGTGGGCCTGGGGCTGGAAGCAGCCATAGCTGGAGCTCTGGAAGAAGCCACAAGGTCTTCCTGCTGCTGCTGCTGCTGCTGCTGCTGCCTGCCACCTCCACCACCCCCAAGGCTGGGGCCAGGCCACGTACTTCTCACCCACATCCAGCAGATTTCCCACTGACCTGCTCCACTGTCTTTGGTGTTTGTGGGTTGAGAAGTCTGGTAACTGCCACAACTCAGTGATTCAGGGACTTTGGGCCTGCTCCACTCGACTCCCTGTCTGTTTGATCCTGGCGAGGCCCATACTGGGTTGTGCTCCACTCCTACCACAGACAGACCCTTCCCAGCAACCATCCAGGCTGTCTTGGGCTGGAGACTTGTTTCCCTCTGTTATTCTGTGGGTTCAGTAGCTCTAGAATTTGTTCAGAGTCATTTTTTACAGGTGTTTGGAGGGATTTAGGGGAGAATTTAAATGAGTCCCTGCTTTTGAGGCATATTGGCTCCACCCCCAGAGATGCTTCTCTTATTGGGTATTTGTTAAGTTCAGAATTTTTAAAATACACAAAAAATTAAATTTATTGCTGCACCCAAATTCAAGTATGCATTTTTTGAGTGATCTTTGTTTCTTTTCTTTTTTTAAAGCAATTTTATTTTTCTTTATTCTAAATTTAAACACCCCAAAAATGAGCATTTTCATCCATACAAGAGAATATAAGATTGTATGTGAAACCAGAAATCCCTATTTCATGCCACTTGCCTTTTTTTTTTTTAAAAAAGTTTACAATAAATTCCACACATTACTTTCAAAACTGTTCTGTTCAGCTTTGGTACTAACATGCTAAATGTATTATATATCTAAAAAATCAGTTGTTTTTAATAGAGATTCATGATTTCATGTACAATCCACTTTTTTATGTTCTTCTTTGTATGTGGAAATCCTCATCTCCTGGTATTTGCCAAATTCAGAATAACAAAAAAAAATTATATTATAAATGATGCTGAATTTGTGAAAGAGGAGAAATAATTGTTTTAAACCAGTTTCACACAATTAAATGAAGTCTTTCTTGCATGTAAATTTCGTCTTCCTTTGTCCACTCCTTCCTGGATACTCTGATTTCACAGACTTGGAGTGATTGTACACTATTGTACAGCATGGAATAGAAAGTGATGAATATTATGTTCATCCCATGTTAAAATTTCCTCTGCCTTTGGCATTACTCTCAACAAATATTCCTTGGGAATTTCCAAATAGCAGCTAGTACCACAAGATATCAGCCAATTGAGCCCAATTTCTAAAAAGATATCTATCTGTAATACACAAATATTTTTTTCTGATGCTTAGTTTTATTTATATGTAACCAGTAGTTGTACTTTACATTTTATGTAATTTTAAAAAGCTGTAAAATTAAATTGCATATTGTCTTACAAATAAATTCTGCCTTTTCGCCTTTGCCTCCTTAAAAAAAATTGTCCTGTTCATTTGTGCTTCCTTCGGAATTTCCTTGTGTTCTCTTCTGTGCATTTTAAAAAAATATTTCAATAATCATCTTTTTATTGCTATCACTATTACTAACTTTCCCTTCTCCTTCCAATCACTCCTCCTCAATTAAAACCATGCAGGGCAGGTAGTGAATCTCATAACAAGTAAGCACAGTCAAAGAAAACAAATCCATGAAGTAATCATGTTCAAAAATTTGTGTCTCTATACCTTGAGTCCATCATTTCTTTGTCAGGAAGTGGATAATGTGACTGGGTTGTTCATTGCATTAATCAGAATTCTTAAGTATTTCCAAAGCGTTTTTCATTCCAATGTTATTGTCTGCGTATAAATTGTTCTGGTTCTGCCCAGTTATTTTTACACTGGTTTTGTTGATTTGTAGCCCCCTTTCCTTTGCCAGTGGGCTTCTGGCTGACTTTATGTGCAGTTCTAGTATAGATGAAGTCACTTACTGTAGTTTCGCATTGAATTTCTTAATCATTATTCAATCTAGTGCAGATTTCAGTTTTTTTCTGTAGTAGGTAACTGGGGCCTGGTCAGTCCGCTTCTATTTAGGCAAGTATCTTGTCCAAAAGTGGAAAGCATACAATGTTGCCTTTTGTTTCTTAGCCATATGAAGCTGTTCACTCTTACTGGATCATAAATCTAGGGCTACAAGGCAACTCTGAGGCCATTTAGTCCGGTCCTCTCACTGTGGCCCAGGGAGGTTAGGTGACTTGCTCAAGGTCGTATAGGTAGTAATCACAAGAAGTAGAATTCTAACTTCATAGTCAAGTGCTCTTTCTCTGTAGAACACTCTCTCAGCAGAAGAGGGAAATTTGGAGAGTTGAAACAATGAAGACCTCACAATTATACTTGGAAGTATTTTCTGATAAAATATTCAACTCATCTTACCAAATTGGGGAAACTGAAACTCTTCAAATTTCAGTTTC
Organism: Phalanger gymnotis; assembly: GCA_028646595.1. Lineage (NCBI taxonomy): Eukaryota > Metazoa > Chordata > Mammalia > Diprotodontia > Phalangeridae > Phalanger > Phalanger gymnotis. Next base: position 361,939,023 of record CM053622.1, on the reverse strand, counting down.
AAATTGCAATCTGTACAAAAGTTTAAATATATTTTAATCTAGTCTTAGAAAACATTAAGTAATGCTATTAATTCAAAGTAGCTACATTTCATGTTACTGTAGCACAGTGGATAGAATGCTGGGCCTGGAGTCAGGAAGATCAAAGTTCAAATCCAGCCTCAGACACTACAGACAGCTGTATGAGCCTGGGCAAGTCACTCAAACCTCTGTTTGCCTCAGCTTCCTCAACTGTAAAGGGGACCTTAGCACTTACTTCCCAGGGTTGCCGTGAGGATCAAATGAGATAATAATTGTAAAGCACTTATCACCCTGCCTGGCACATTGTAAGTGATATATATATAGTGACACAGATATGTATACGCATGCACATATATATATATATATATAAACTATTATTATTTTAATAATAGCTGTACTTAGATGACAGAGGAACAACTTGAAATACATAAGTATTTCTTCCGGATGATAGGCAGGTGATGCTCAGCATTATCTTGATTAACAATATGATCTAACTAATTCTCTCTGGGGAAAAAGTCCTATAGATAAATGATATGTAGCCAGTTTTCAAAAGTTAAAGTATCCTTCATATGTTCTGAAAGATACCTGGATTTGGAGTCAGAGGACCTGGGTTCAAATCACAGATCTGTTATTTTTAACTCTCTTGTATGACTTTGGACAAATCATTCATCCTTTCTGGGCTTCAGTTTCCTCATCTGTAAAATGCAGGTGTTGGGTTAGATGGCCTTTTAAAGTCCCTTCTGACTCTAAATCCTTGGTTCTACTGTATTATAAATAATCACCCTCCTCTTCTATAATTACTTTTTATAATAAAAATTATCTAATCAGAACAATATCTATACTACCCATTCTTATGACCTAATTGTATTGTTATGTAATGTTACATAGGCTGATAGAACTGATTTGTCATCAAAATAGTAAATAACAGTAATAATAAATAGCAAATGATAAGCAACTTTAAACTTTAAATTTCCAAAAGCAAATCTCAACTAAAATGATCCTTTAAGAAACAATTTTTGATTTTCTAAAAATAAAAAAATTACATTCTGATATTTACCCTATCTTGTTGCTTGACATAAAATCTGTTCTTACAAGTTGCTGGCCAGTTGGACTAGCCTACAACACTGAGTTTTAGAGACTGAAACATTCATTTCCTTTGCCTCAATACTCATTACCAGCAGGTGGTGGCAGAGTATCATTTCTGTGTTTCTAAACTTTATCAGCTAAAACAAAGAAAAAAGTATTCAAGTATGATATCAAGAAGATGAGAAACTTGCTGAATTGATAATACCAAGACAAACAATATTTATTTACACCCACAGCTCTTCATGTAAAAATATAATTTTGTTTAGCAACCTGTTGGGAAGCGATTAAATAAAAGAATTCTCAACCAGTTTTGGCTCTTCAAAAAATATGTACAGACATTCTCTACTTTTTTTTAATACCATTTCTCTGCTTTGCTCATTCAAAACAGCTCTGTTAATACCTACATTTCACTTCTCTACTTCTTTCACACTCACTTGATTGTTTCTGCAGCAGTAGCCATGAAGCTTGTTTTGAGAAGCTACAGAGAGAAAGATCCTATGAACATAGAAGATAGAGCTGAAAGGGAACTTAAAGATCATCTACTCCCTCCTCCACATTTTACAAATGAGGAAATTGTAGCCCAAAGGCTTAAAGTGATATGCCCAAAGTCACAAAGGTTCTAAGTAACAAAGTAGGAATTTGAACCCACCATTTTTAGCTACAAATGAACTTCTGTTATAACATGATTTGGCATAGTGGAGAGAGGACTGGATTTGCAGTCAGAAAGACCTGTGTTAAACTATTTTGACACTTACTAGATGTGTGACCCTAAGCAAGTCATTTCACCTGTCTAACTCTTAGTCTACATATATCTATGAAATGGGAATACCAGAAACGTAGGACGTAATCTTATGGACAGTTGCGAGCCTCAAATGATACAATGTAAGCTCCCTGAGAGCATGCCAGGACCAAGAACAGCTCCTGGCACATAGGTTTGTTGGATGATTTTCGTAATCTATCATTTACAAAACATGCTTTTATTATGTCTTGAGAGGTTATATATCTCAAATGCCTGCTAAGTAATGTATGTCAAAAGCTTTATAAACCTTGAATCCATCTAAAATGTCAGTTCTTATTCCATGACACCATCCTTGAGTAAACAGTGTTTTTTAAAAGTCCTGAGGCTCATCTCCATACGCTGAATTCATAAAGGACATTCCGCTATCAGTAGACAAAGGAGTTTCTCTTTGTCGGTCTGTCTGTCTCTCATTTTCTCTGTCTCCTCTCCATCCCCAGACTAGGAGGCAGGAGACTAAAGTTAGAAGCCTACCTCAAACACTTAACAGCTGTGTGATCCAAAGGAAATTCCTTTTACTTCTCAGAGTCTCAAACTGTCATCTGTAAAATGGAGATCATAGCAAATATACTCCCTGCTTCACAGGGTTGTTGTCAGAAAAATGCCTTGCAAATCTTAAAGGACTATGTAAATGTGAGTTATTAAAACCAATGCAAGGCTTAGTCCTTGGTCATGGATATGATCACAATTATTACATTGTTCCTGTGGGAAGACAACATCACTCAACAAGGATTTATTAAGTACTAACAACAGAGTTTCAAGAATGTACTATAACATAACATGACTCTCTACTAAAAGATCAGAGGATCACGGATTTTGAGCTGAAAGGGACCTTAGAGGCCAATTAACACAAACCTGGATATGTTTTTAATCTGCCTTTTTTTCACTGTTTACCTGTTTATATTAGAATAAGTTCTTTGGTATTTCTTTTCTAATTGTATTTCTATCTTAGCTATACTCATCTATGAATGAGTCATAAGGCTTAATTCACACTAACAGAATTTTCAGTTTTGTTTTCTTTAGACTTTCTTGTCCCTTATGCTGGTTAAAAGGCTTTGTCATTTTAACATTCTTACATTATATGATTGTATCAGTATTTTTTTAGGTGTGTTTTTTTCCAGAAACACATCTAAGAAAGTTATTGAATTACAGAAATTGAGTTGTAAAAGCCCTCAGAGGTCATTTAGCTCAATGCATACCTGAACAAATATCTCCTCTACAATATTTCCAACAAGTATGACTAGCTAACCTCCACTTGAGGACCTTCAGTGATTATGAAATCACTGCTTCTCGAAGCAAATGATTCTAGTTTGGGGCAGCTCTATTCCTTCTACAAAGCTCCAAATCTCTAACTTCTCCCTTCCTGGTTCTGTCTGCTGGGGCCAAGCAAATCTATGCATGTACCCAAGGCTTCATCCTAGACCCTCCTTTCTTCTATGGGTTTAATTATCATATATGTATGATGATAACTCCTAAATCTATATATCTAGTTCTCTCCTCCAAGCTTCAGTCTTGCTTTACCAACTGTCACTTAGACATTTTGAAGTACATCTCCTGCAGATACCTCAAACTCAATATGTCCAACACAGAACTCTCTATTTCCCTCAAAATCCACTCCTCTAACTTCCCTATTTCTGCTGAAACTATCAGTATCCATCCAGTCACTCAGGTTCACAACTTTGTAATTATCTTCTATTTCATAGTGGAAAAAATGTTTAAAGGTTAACTAAAATAAGTCTTGGAGAAGTAGTGTTGTTCTTTGAATAAAAAAAAAGCCCTGGAGTCACTAGGTCATGGGTCTTCCTTCTGATATATACTTGTTGAGTCATCAGGCTAAGTCATTTAAGCTCTCAGTGCCTCTGACACCCTCTAAGATGATAAGTTAGGGTAGTGGATAATTTCCACATCGAAAGATCTCAAAAACTAAACTTGGATAGGAAGTGTGGCACCATCAAATATTATCTGTTAAATAGTCAGACTTCAGTGGTTCAATGATCCATGATTTCATGAGTGTCAGTACTCCCTTTCTACATTAGTAGCCAGTCTCATGAACTACTTTGGCCATCCTTTGGTAATTAGAATTCACATGTACAATTAAATTACCTTTTAATGCTAACAAAATAATAATGTTACTCCTTTGATGGTGACTACATACAATATGAATATTAAATTTTTACTTTATTATTTGTGTTTTTAATTATATTTTACTGTTAGCAGATTTGTTTAAAATTTCTCTAATTTATTTTTTAAAAGGATTCCTAGTTAAAAAGCTGAAAAATTAGTTCTCAAATTTAACAGATCTCAAAATAGCTCCTTACTGCAACAAATTAATGTTATATGGATCATGAAAGCAGCTTGGCACGATGGAAAATGAATAAAGCTAGCCTTGAAGTTGCAAGACCTGGATTCAAGTCTCCCCTCTGACACAGGCTGTGAGACCCTAACTGTGTCACTCTTGTCTAAGACTATTAAATTAAAGAACAGCTGCTGATCTGCATTGGTAGAGGGAGTTTCCTCACCAGCAATTGCCTACAACAATGAAATCACAGGTTCATAAAACAACCCAAAAAAATTGTGGGTACTACTAAAAGACCATAGACTCTGCTCTCCCTACTCTCTATGACTGCTTCTAAACATTGAATCAGGGCAATCGTGAGTAATGTCAAAAATGATTCTACTTGGCCTCTCTGTCCAAAACATTTAGTACTATTGACTCCCCTTTCCTGGATATTCTCTTATCTTTGGGTTTTCATGGCACTATTTCTTTCTGGTTCTCCTCTGGCCTCTCTGACCTTTCCTTTGGTCTCCTTTATTGTTTCATCACCTATATCACACCCCTTAAGTGTGGGTATTGTCCAGGGTTCTGAACTGTCCCTCTTCTCCCTTCATTCTATACTCTCTCCATAACTTCATGAGCTTCTATGAATTTTATTAATATTTTTATACAGAAGACTTTCAAGATCTCTATATCCAATGCCAATATTTCCCCCGTGTATCTAATTGCCCATTGGTCATTTCAAATAAGATATCAAGAGATATCATAAACTCAACATGTCCAAAACAGAATTTATCTTTTCCCCAAAATCCACTCCTCTTTCAAACTTCCCTATTTTCGACCACCCACCGTTCTTTTGCACAATAAATTAATAATGTTGATATCATCCTCAGCTCCATATTCATTATATATATACATATATATGAAATAATATATACGATTGATATATTTGATAATTTGATATGATTTGATAATCATATATATACATATATACGCATGCGTATATGTATATATGTGTGTGTGTGTGTGTGTGTGTGTGTGTGTGTGCGTGTGTGTGTGTGTGTGTGTGTATGATTAGCTGCCAAATCTTGCCATTCCTACCTTCCAAATATCTCTCACAGCTGACCCCTTCTCTCTTCTCACACGGCCACCTCCTAGGTCAGGATTTCACTGCTTCTCACCTGTACTATTACAACAGCCTCTTCATTTATCTCCCTAATTCAAGTCTCCCCCTACTCTCACTTAACCATCACATAGCCGCTAAAATAATTTTCCTTAAGTGTAGATGTGACCATGTTCTGTGCCAGGCCTGACTCAGACCAGTTCTCTGGTAGCTTATGTTTGATACTGGAACAAATGAGGTACTACTAGGTCATTCAACAGTTAGAAAAAGGAGATTTACTCAGCCATAGGAGGAGAAGGAAATTCAACAAGGATAGGCCTGAGGACACTTCAGTTGATTCAGCTGAGAAAAGCTCACTTGCCTCAGTCAAATACCTTTCCTCACCAGCCAAGTATTACAGAATACCTGGAGATCTATATGGTTACTTTGAGCTCAGGTGACCAGAAAGTGATGTCTACACCATGAGTCTTTAGATTCTTGAGCCAATATTGCTTCAAGGATGGTCTCTACACCTTTAAATGAAAAACTAACCTAACTTGCTTGGAGGCAGGTGTTAGGCTATTGGTCTTATGACAGTCAGTGTCCTTCTTCTACCCAGTAAAATCCACTGGCTTCCTATTGCCTCTAGAATAAAATATAAACTCCTCTCGTTGGCTTTCAAAGCCCTTCACAACGTGGCTCCAACCTATCTTTGCAGCCTCATGGACACTACTCCCACTAGTAATCTCTGATTCAGCTAAATTGGCCTTCTTTGATTTTCACACAAAGCACTAGTCATCCCCAGTGTGTAGAATGTACCTTCTCCTCATCTCCTCACAGAATCCCTGTCTTCCTTCAAGATGCTGCTCAAGCATCACTTCCTACATGAAGTCTTTCCTGATTCTGCAAATTACTAGTACTTTCCCCTCTCTAATTGCATTTTATTCATTCTCTTTACGCTTATTCTCTAAATATTTAAATTTGTACTTATCTGTCTGGTTAGAATGTAAGCTTCGTGAAAGCAGGGAATATATAATCTTTTTTACTTGTATCTACCATGCTCAGCAGTGCCTGGCATGTGGTAGGCATTTAATAATGCTTGTTAACAGACTGATGATTCTCTTGAGAACCTACTTACACATCATATTTCTGTGCATCAAATCCTATTTTTCAAAATTTAAAATTGAGAATGCTTTTCGTTAAAAAAAGACATCTATATGAAAGAAGAAAGTTTAAAATCAAGTATGAGAAAAATGGTAGTTTTAAGACAGAAATAATACTATTAAAATAAGTAAAAATATCAATACAAAGTACCTGTAAATGCCAGCAGTTTAAATGAGTACATCATAACATTCCTTCAGCATCTATCAATCCCCATATATGTACAACAAAGTGATTAAGAACGTATTTTTCAGCATTTGTTTAAAATTGTTTGCTTTTACAACTGAATGGTTTGCATTTGATTTGGAGGAAAGGCCAGAAAATCATAAGAAAAACAATAAAAAAAAAACCACAGCATCATACATTTAGTGCTGGCAGAGATCAAAGAAGTCACCTAGGCAAACAGCCTCATTTTATTGCTGAAGGGACTGAGGCTCAAAGAAGCTAAGTGACTTGCCTGGGACCATACAATTTTTAGGGGTTGGAGGCAAGATTTGAGGTCTTCCTGACTCTAAGTCCAGTGCTCTACTCACTACACCACACTGCTTCCCCAGTAGTATATATACAGACAGGAAGATAATGAAAGGTCAGAGAGACCAGAACATTTAGTAAAAATTAAGTAAGCATTATACCATAAACCAAAAGCAATATATTGTGAGAAAAAAGGACTACCTGTGTGACACTGAGTGTGTGACTTAACCTCTCTGGGCCAAATTAGTTGTTTCATCTATAAAATTAAGGAATTAGACTGGATGATTTTTAAGATCCCTTTCTATAAGTATAAATTACCCGCCCCCTTCCGATTTATAGCTCTATCTATAGTTCTATTTAAATTTCTCTATTTTCACTTTCTATACACTAAGATATATTGGCATAAGGAAAATGGTGATAATACAGGCATTTACTTCAAAAGATCTATGATCCCATAGATGCGGATGCTCTGTCCACAGGAAAAAGTTGTCATCTACCTCTGCCTTTTCCTGAGTGGTTCCTGTCTGTTTCCAACCATAAATCCTCCATGGAAGACCTAATTAACTCAATAGAGGCCTTCATCTAATTCTTGTAATGGTTTGTGTCTATCACTGCAGCATTTGGCTGGTCCATCAGTTATCCTGTGCTCTTTCCAGGTGACTGGCCCACATCCTTCCATAAGGAGGCATTTTATGGTACTTTTAATGAGCAAGTCAGAGAAGCCATCTAGTCACTGGTAATATGCTGCAGCCTACCTACACTCACCATGCCTTTCTCTTCTGTCCTTTGGGTTCCTCAAAATTGAGGTTCCCCTAAAATCGAGGTATTAGAAGCCAAAGGAGTCTGCTGTCCATTTGGAGTATATAAATTGGGTATCTGTGTGTGGCTGTAGTATCTGCTTACTTCCAGTTCCTCTCCCAAAGAATCTTTTCATAAGGCCATAATTCAGTTCCCAAGAGAATCTGTGGGTTTGAAAGGTGTGGAAGAGGTAGTGACCATGAAGGCCAAGGAAATTTGGGGGGCTAGGGTGGCTTTGGGGGCTGGTGCCTTCATTGCTTTGAGGATAGTAGTGGCCAAGGAGGTAGACGAAGAAGGTTCAATTCACTTGGTGATCAAGACAGATACCTGAGGCCGCAGTGGTCAAGGTTTCGAGGGAGAAAAGCTTCCTATTAAGCTTCACTGACCTGAGTTTTCATTTGTAGGGGAAGGGTTGATGCTCTGGTCATCAAGAATACAGTGCCCAGGGAGTCTGCTTAAAGTGAGAAGAGAATCACTGTGGAGATTAGTGAATAATATATTTGGAATCTCTTCTGATCAAAGCTTGCAGTTGTCATCCTAGGTGAGGTGCACCCAATCCACATCCAGCACTTTGGGACAACCTTTGGCACTACTATCTCTCACAGTTCTGACATCAGTTTTGCTCTGAGGTATAGAGAATGATGAGGAGAGGAATGGCCTTACTGCATATTTAATATAAAGTCTTTGTCTAATGACTAATTAACTGGTGGAACTTGTCCATGTCCATAGACATTTTCACTACAAATAAAACCTAAATACATGAAGGAGATGCAGCTTCATAAAAAGACAGTACATGGATTCTCTCTGGAGAAGCACTGTGCCCAAAGGTAAAAAGAAATTATTAAATAGGAAACCTGGCTATCTCACCTTGCTTATTATACTCATTAAAGCAATACAAACTACCCACCATGAAGATGATTACAGTGTATTATCAACATTCTAATGTAAAGGATGAAGAAACAAATTCTACAAAATTTGTGAAAATATTCTAAATCAAGTAATATATTCATTGATGCTTCATAATTTAAAAAAGTATTAAAAAGCTAAACATGGGGTGGAATCATAAAACATCAACTGGAAAATGTGGAAGGAACAAGAAATCACACAACCACTCACATTTACAAAACATTTGCCTCACAACAACCTTGTGAGGAAGATAACAGTTAGCCAAATTTTACAGGTAAGAAAACTTAGGCCTAGAGAATGTAAGTTACCCCTCATCAAATAGCTAGTAAGTGACAGTGCTCCAACTTTAACTCAGATTTTCTGACTTTGAATTCAGGTCTTTCTACTATAGTATATCCATATTATCCCAATGCAAATATTCGGGATCATAGTACTTATTCCAGAAGTAAAAATATTAGTGTAATATTTTGTCATGTTGGAAAGTCATGTCATTTTCTAGCACTTTCAACAGATCAGAAAATCTTTTGTTTAACTTCAGCATCCCATCCACAGACCCCAAATACAACTCTCTAAGTAAATCTTCGAGAAACCTGAATTAATTTTTGTACCTACCAGAGTGTCACAAAAACTACAAGGAACAGTAACAATAGGAATGAAAATGACTCAGCTCTTATTTCCTCCTATCACTTCTCCAAAGATACATAGCATAATCATTATTGAGTCATGACTCTAGCAGAGCACCACAAAAAAAAAAAAAGGTCAAAGGAATATAGCCCATTGAGGAGTTAACAATTGTCATATCCATATGAATACAACAATATTAATGCAGAAGAACATTCACTTGAGCTCCTTTTTTAAGTAGTGGTAATCAGTTAGGCTGTGGTTAAATACGTTAGTCCTCTAAACAAACAGCAGCAGGCATTTGTTTATTGCTCCATTTGCCACCAGGGTAAATTTCATTCTAGAAGTAAAGAATTTCATTTATGTCTAAAAGAGCTATAAACAATTAGTCTGAGCTACAAAACGGGGCTTCATCAAGTCCTATGCCCACTCAAGAATCACTCTGTCATCAACATCTGTTCCGACTTCAGAATGTCACTCTTCTATTTTCAGGTTAAATAGAAGAGAAAGTAATCTTTCAAAATTAGATGCTACTTTTTTCCAACTATTAGCTGTAAGACCCTTTCTTAGTCTTGTAATATGCATTGCCCATCTACTTTGCCTACTCAGTCAAACCCGTGACTATATTCAAGAATCCATCCTCAATTGGACTTACACAGAATACTTCCTAGTCAACTAAAAAAAAAAAACCCCACCTAAGGCTTTCCCAGTTAGTAAAGAAGACAACTATCAAACTGATTTCTTTCCAAAATTTCAATGGGGGGGGGGAGAGAGAAGCGATTTTCAAAAGTACTAATAAAGAAAGAAATAAAAATTAGAGCAACTCTAAAGTTCTCTTCCCCATAACATGGGTAGAGTTGATAAAGAAAATCCCAAATGTTAGAGGAGCTGCAGGAAAACAGGCATATTAACATGCTTACAATAGAGCTGCGAAATGGTCTAGCTATTCTGGAAAGTTGTTTGTAACTATGCCCCCAAAATTATTAAACGGTGCATACCCTTGGACATAACAATATTAGCTCTAGTTTTAAGACCCAAAGAGATCAAAGAAAGAGGAAAAATACCTACAGGTACAGAAATCCTTATTGCAGTTCTCTTTGGGGTAGCAAGGAACGGGAAACTGAGGGGTGACTATTAATTGGGGACTGGCTGAACAAATTATGGTAATAACTGTAATGGAATATACTATTATGCTATGGTTTCAGAGAAACCTGGGAAGACTTCTGATTCATGCATAGTGAACTGAACAGAACTAGAAGAACAATACCACAACACTTTAAAGACAAAACAACTTTGGAAGCCCTGAGAACTCTGATCAACCATAATTCCAGGGGATTGGTGATGAACAATAGACATATTTTTTTGGACATGCCAATGCAAGAATTCGTTTTGCTTGACTATACAAAAGTTTTGTTTTCTTTTTTTTCCTCCAGTGGAGACAGGAGGGCGGGAAGGGAGGTTGAAGGAAGAGAAAGAAGATTTTTGTTAAATGACGAAAATTCAATTCAATTGAAAGTGAATTCTATTAGGAATATAATTAGGAATATAAGCCATTTGTGGCATTTTCCAACATACCTTTTAAAATCAAGTTTGATGCCTTTGTTGGTTTTTAATACTTCGTTTAACCACTCCCGGAGAGTATTATCACTGCTTGTCTCAGGAGGATGAGCCATTATCGGCTCTGATTCATCACAGGAAAGAAGAACATCTGCCTCGATCATGTGAGCACTACCTGTTTAAACAAACACAGAGAAACATTAAAAAAAGTGAATGCTAAATAAGTTTTGAGATCTCAAAGGATTCAAAGCCTTTTTTCTGGCATATAAAATATGTTTATTTTTTATTTCCCAAAGGTGTCTTTAACAAACCCACAACTGCTAACTATCTTGGCAGCTAGGTGGTACACTGGACAGAGCACTAAGCCTCAAGTTAGGAAGACCCAAGTTCAAATTCAGCCCCAGATACTTCCCTAGCTGCGTGACCCTGGGTGAGTCACCTAACCTCTGTTTGCTTTAGTTTCCTCAACTGCAGATTGGGAATAATCATAGCACCTATTTCCCAGAGCTGTTGTGAGGGTGAAAGCACACAGCCGGCACATAACAGGAGCCGTACAAACGCTTCTTCCCTTCCCTATCCTTCTCCGGCCACGATTCCGACCATGAGAACAGAGAAGCAGTTAGTGACCCTGCAACAACATCACTGTTGCAGAGCTTTCTGGCGCACTCTGTGACCCCAAGCAGATTACAGCACATTATAATACAGGAGGCTTTTTCAAGGCAAACAGAAAGAAAAAGCACACGTGCAAAGCCATTTACATTACTATCCTCTGCTCTGCCAGAAGAGGTCCCACCTCACACTCTCACACACCCCCTGTCCAGCACCATCAGCTCAACAACCCCAGGAGAAGACATCCCATATGAGACAAACTGAACCAGATTTTTCAAATGTACACACAGTGCTGGCTGGTTATGATTGAATGGGCTGAAAGTCACCTAAACTGGGAAGACCCACTTGGTTTAAAACTTGTCCTCTATATTTTATCTTAATTAAATTACCCTTAGAACAGACAAAACATGAAGCATTTTCAGTCATTTATAACTAAGTATGGATAAATTTATGGAAACTTTTCCTCAAAAATGTTTTGATGGTGGAAAGAGAAGGCGGTGTGAACCAGAGGCAATTTCAGTGAGGTAGAGTTATTACTAGGAAATGGAAAATTGAATAAAGAAATGGGAAGTAAGAAATACTGAAACAAACTTCACCTTTCTATCAATTTTACCTTCAACTGACCTTGTGCACATGTATGAATAAACCAAAAAATCAACAGCTTTTATTGATCTTTAAAGTCATTTCCAACTTCAAATTTCTATTCGATTCAATAAACTACAGTAGAACCTTGGTTTATGAGTAACCTAGTTTACGTATGCTTCGCTGGATGAGGAAAAACTTTTTGGAAAATTTGTCTTGCAAGACAAACAAAAATTCACAGTACAAACATCATGTTTGGACTTGGAACAGTGTGCGAAGGATGACACTCAACTAGGGCAATGGTTTTGGCTTTTTTTCCGCTTTCATATGTCAAACAAAGGAACCTCAGGTCACCCAAATAAGGCTGCAGCAATGAAAGCCATGAATATTTTTAATGAATGCTATGTCACATTTCCATGACATTCTGAAAGAACATCAAAACAAGTGTCGTCAGATAGATTCCTAGTCAGAAGCAAACACAAAGAAAAAAATCAGTGAGTCAAAACATGAAAATGATCCTAAAAAAATGAAAAATAAGTGAAGGCAGTAGTGTTAGCTGAAATCCTCGATGTTCTCATGGAAGGAGATTCTCCTTCCACGCAATAACCCTTCCTCCTCCTCCTCCCTCTCATCTCTCTCACACCAGCCATGACTTTTCTCAAAGGTAAAGCGCAGGATAATTTGTTTTATTTTCAGTTTATATTGTGTACTAATCATTGCTATCATGTTTCAGGTGCATTAGGGACAAAAAACTTAAAATTGTAAATAATTATTTTTATATGAATATTTTTTGGGATGTGGTACCAATCATCCGACTTTACATTATTTTCTATGGGAAAATTCACTTTGCAATACGAACAAATCACATGATGAACAGAATCTCGGAACGAATTAAATTCATAAACCGAGGTTCTATTGTATAATATGTTAAGCTCTTACTTTATGCAAAGAACTGTATTATGTGATAAAAGACACAAAAAGTTTAGCTAAGACAAGGTCTCTGCCTTCATAGATCTTCCAGTCTACTACAGAAATAAAAAATACATAACCAAAACACTGTATCAGGTTGTAATAGTAATTAAGGTGGGACTTTTTGCTGTTGACCTTTAATGATTCTGGCCTTTGTTTGAATGGGGCAGATAAAGTGGGATGTGTTTGTATTTCTCAGCACTGAGACAATGGAGAGCCATTGATTTGTATCTGATATGATATTGGTGGTGGGGAACTTCTCCTCCTGCTCAGCCTGGGTGAGGTCAGGGCCCTCTAGCCCTGAACAGGATATATAAGGGCAAAGGTTAGTATTCTCCCTAGGAGCTCTGAGCCACAGCAGGAGTGGCACGTGACTCTGGGCCAGCCCTCTAATGAGCTCTGTACACTCAGATGTTGAAAACTACGAATTATATTTGGTCTGTAACTCAGTGTGCTGGCTTTTTCTCCTGAACTAAGTGGATGTTATTTGTATGCTGGATTAAAGCAGGATTGTTAACCCCTTAACATTGCTTTCCTTAAGTAAAGCAGATCAAAAGTACCTATGTTGGCAGCTTTCTGGGTGCTGGTTGTTGGTGGATCTTACACCCTCACAGAAGCTGCTAGCTGGATTGTTGATACAGGCAAAGTAAAGCAATAAACATTTATTAAGTCCCTTCTATGTGCCAGGTGCTGTGCTAAGTGCAGGAGATAAAAACCAAACAAACCCTAACTCTGCTTCAAGGGTTTACATTTGAATAGAGGAAGACAATACACGAAAGGAGGGGGGGAACTGAAGTTACTTCTGAGGTGGGGGGAAGGGGGCAAGGGGGTAGGGGGGTGTCATGGCAGTAAAGTCCAGAAAGTCAGAGGAATAACTCTGAGGGGAATGAAGGTTAGCGTGCCTGGGCCTCTCCCCAAAATGGAGGACCCAGAAGGAACTCATCAATACAAGGTGGCTAACATTGTAGAGGGATAAACTAACCTATGTAAAGTACTTTGAAAATCTTAAAGCACTATATAAATACTAATGAGGAGGAGGAGAAGAGAAGGATGTTCCCCTATGAGAAGGGCATAGAGGTAGATGGATGAATGGTCCAATGTGAGGAGGCCCCAGACACTGAAGGAGTTTCCAGGGCCAGAATGAAGCTGATGCATGGTGCTAAAATCCAGAGAGTGAGAAGCACAGCCATAAGCTATGTGAGGTCCAAGGAGGAAAAGGGCTTATTGACAGAACAGATCAATAAAGATTCTATGAAGAAGATGGTATAATATATATGGATAGAGATGAATAAGGCAAAGAAGAAAAGGGAGGACATTATAAATACGCGTAAGGATTAAAACAGAATTTAGGCCTCATAGTTCCTAAATGATTCTCTGTGTTGATTTTTATGAAGCAAGAATAATTCAGTGCTTAAGCCACAGTTTTTCTGCAATCAGTCAAAAAGTGCTTAACTACGTTTCAGGTCTATGCTAAGCATGGAGATGGTTGGCTGGTTAGTTGGTTGTTGTCCTTTGTTCTCAAAGAGGACCAAAATGACATCACTGTGCTAGAGTCAAGATTCAGTGTGTCTGACTGTCTGATCAGACCAATACGAGCTCAGAATGTTCTATCACAGGTCAGGCACAAATAGTCCATGTGACTATTTGGGGTGGATTCTCTAAATTTGTGCATCTTGAGTTTCCTTTGAGCTGTCTCAATTCTGCTTTGCTCATAGAGCACAGCACCTTCTCTGATGAGGGCATGCCATGGTGAGCGGTCCTGTGCCAGTGTCTCCTGCTCCAGTCAGCTTTCTAAGATAAGGCTTCATCTGAGCATGAAAAGGTAAACAAGAAAGAGAATTCATAAGGGATTTACTAAAGTTGAACTGTTTTGTTTACATTCCTACATGGAAAGATGATGTGTATAATTTATGAGACCTCAGTATTAGGGTAGCTGAAGAGAATATGCATATAGGTGTGTGTGTGTGTACATATGTATACGTGTGTGTATGTATGTATATATGTATGTGTGTATGTATATATATAGACAAAGGGTACAGGGTGAGTTGAATACGAAGCGATGATATCTAAAAAAATAAAATCAAATTAAGGGATGAGAGAGGAATATATTGAGAGAGGGAAAAAGGAAGAGATAGAATCGGGTAAATTATCTCACA
>CM053622.1:361907558-361923416 GCA_028646595.1 Phalanger gymnotis | reverse complement strand
AAAAAAAAAACAGGACAGCATGCCCTAGCAAAATGCTTCTCTCCTCCTGATACAGTGGACAGCTGCACCTATAGAATTTATTAGTTTGACCAGTTGTGTATGTGCTGAACTGGCTGTGTACTGGGTCACAGAGATATTTACTTACTCACTGACCTATCATATGCATGCTAGACCCAGACATATGTATATTCCCTTACATTCATCTTGTCTAACAAGACATTGATGGAAGCAGCCTGGGTATTTCCCAGTCAGCCCTGACCATTCGTTGACTTAGTGACCTTTCAGACCTAAAAATACATCTCCATGTAGCCCCCACCCCCCACCCCTTGGGCTATTTCCCAATGAACTCTGGGTAAGATATCTGTGCAGTAGATACTGAATGTGCATGTTCCTTTAAGAACTGACCACTCTTTAACCACTCCCTAATCTCACCCCAAAACAACTAATTAGCACATTTGGCACATATTGTACCCCAAAATAACCTATATAAACTTTACTTTCATCCCTGTAAGGTTGAAGGTTCCCTAAGGACTCCTGCCTACTGAAAAGTGTAACAAATCTTTGCCACCTTGACTTAAAGAATGCTTGAGTCCATGAATTCATTCCAGGTGGCCCCGACCCTCTCCCGTGCTCAGGACCTTGAGGGGTACTCCTGTTCAACTACCCTGTCTAGGAACTCCAGTCTTGGGGTTCCTGGACCTCTTCTCCCCAACTCTAAACAGGAGTACTAAGCTCTGCAAGTCACTTTTCTGAGATCTCGTTGTCCTCATATGTAAAATTGCTCTAAATGACTTCTTAGTATCTCTACCAACTCTCTATCTATGAGACTATTTGTTATTCAGTCATGTTAGACTCTCCATGTCCCCACTTGCAGTTTTCTTTGCAAACATACTGGAGTGGTTTGCCATTTCTTTCTCTAGCTCATTTTACAAATGAGGAAAATGACAGAAAGAGGGTAGAGTGACTTGCCCAGGGTCACAGATCTGGGAAGTATTTGAGGCCAGATTTGAACTCATGAGGCTGAGTCTTCCTGCTTCCAGGACCAGTCCTCTATCCACTGCGCCACCAGCTGCCCTAAGATATCATACCTTCCTAATTGGGAGCATGGTGGTGTTCTCAACAGAATGAGTAGTTTAGAGGGGGAAGGGTGTAGGGAGAGAATAATCAGTTCCATTTTGAACATGTCCTGTCAGGGACTGAATGGAGCATACTGGTGGAGATGTCCCAGACAAAGCTGAAGATGCTGGATTAGCATTCGGAAGAAATTTGACCTAGATAGCTTCCCTTTTCTGTTTTCTAAAGCTACTGTTTACTTCTTGCAGTGATTAGCAGTAAAAAATTTTTCTAAACCCTTTTCCTTGTTTCAAAGTCCCTCTTCTTTTGAGCCTCAGCTTCATATCATCATATAGATTAGCCTTTCCTGATCCTCACCCACTACAACTGTTAATGTCTTCCCTCCATAAACAACCTGGTATTTATTCTCTGTATAAACTACTTTTCGTTTATTCTTCTAAAATTCATCACCCGGCTAGTAAGTGTCTGAGGCTGGATTTGAACTCAGGTCATCCTGACTCAGGGCTAGGTGTTCTATCCACTACACCACCTAGCTGCCCCAAAATAGACACACTTAACGATATATATACTTAGCTACATAGTTACACATATAATTAACATATGTTATATATATATATAAACTATAAATATATATATGGTATACGTAGGTACATATTGTTAAACCTGAAAATTTGGTTGAAGGAAGCAAACAGAGGTAAGTGATAATAAATTTATATTACTTATACATTTATTCATCCATTCCCTTTAAACATAGCAGACAGACATGATCATGGAATGAGCCAGACAGAGTCTGACTGACTTGTACAGAAACGTGAACAGGTTTTATATTTTTTTAGAACAATCACAATTCAGCATGTTACTCAAATTTATGATCCCCATGCATGTTTAACCACAAGACAAGGATTTCCCTTAATAGAATAGGGTTATAAAGAATGTTGACAAAGGTCAGTTAAAACTACGGCCCAGTGTCTCTGTGTCTCATTAACATTCCATACAAAAGGGACCCCTTTCTCTTCCCCTTCCCCCTTCCCCCTCCCCCCTCCCCTTCCCCTTCCCCCTTTCCCTCCCTCTCCCTTAAAGGCTCTGATCTTGATACTCCACCTATAGATCAGAGGGCTGAATCTGATCCCATCTCGAGTTACATTACTCACTTTGGATTAATCAGGTCCCCTTTGGGAAAAAGAAAAAAAAAAGAAAAAGGAAAAAAATAAGGAAAGATCAAGAAAACTTGGCTATGGGTCAAGCAAAAACTAAAATTAGGAATCCAGCTGATAAGACCCCGGCTTCTTATAAGTCAAGTCATTATCAGTCAGGTAGGTGATCACGAATACTGCTAGCGCTGGTCTCAGTTAACTGAAGATAGCCCTAATCTATGTTGGCCACGCAAGTCTCAGTTAACTAAAGATAGCCCTAATCTATGTTGGCCACGATGGGGCTCTTTTGACTGGTCAAAGTTACTTTATCTTAAAACCAAAGTAAGTTTAAAAGCCAACAAAACATCCAACCGGGAGTGGGAATGTTTTCATCATTGGTTTGCTGAGATGGCTGAGCGAGAGCGCAAAGCAGAAGCAGCTTCTCTTAAGGCTCGAAAAACTATTCCACCACCACCGCTTCCTTCCACCATGCCTACTAACCCCCTCTACCCCACCCTCCCCTCTGGTCCAGAGGCCCTAGTCTGTACTTCCCCTCCTGCCGAGGCTCCTCCTCCACTGCCTCCACCATACCCCTCACCTCCCTCTTCCCTCCCTTCCCTGGAGGGCTCTGATACAGATGACAGCAACGCCTCGTTGCTACCCCCGAGCTCTTCACCTTCCCCTCCCCCCTCTAGTCAGGAGAAAGATAACTCTGTTCCACTGTCCTTGTTGCTTCCTCCCCTTTCCCCTTCCCCTTCTCCTTCCCCTTCCCCTTCCCCCTCCATAGATCAGAGAGCTGAACCTGATCCCATTGGAGCTTGTCCCTTTAAGGTAGTCGGTAAACAATGCCCCCAGACTGTAGCAGTCGAGGGTGAAGATGGCCAAGCTAAACCCACTACAACACTTGTTTCCACCACTCAGTATTACTTCAAGCCATGGGAACGCGGCGAATTGCAGGCCATAAAAAAGAACTTCCCTGATGCTCGCCAAGACCCCATAGGCTTCGCTGATCAGCTCAGGTTCACCGTCCAGGGATACCTGACAATTTCCCTCTTAGTGGTGATTTTGGTTGGGAAAGGTGAAGCTCAGAACTGGTGGAGAAAGGAGGATATAAAAGGCTCCACTGAGGAAATGCAAAAACAGGATTGGGTCGCTTGTAAAAATCAAGAAAGTCACGATCATGAGGCTAAAGCCTTAGGTGAAGCCCTAGTTGAAGCTATCCCAGCAGCCTTTCCCCGACTTGTAGACTTTTCTAAAATTAAGTATGTCACCCAGAAACCTGATGAGACTGTCTTCCAATTCTACAATCGCTTAGCTGAGGTTTTTGATGCTAATTCTGGCTTAGTCCATGATCGGGAAGGAGGAGGTCAGACCCAGTTTCTCTATTTCGTTAATAATCTCCAACCTTCCCTACCGCGAAATATAAAAATCACCCAGCCAGAATGGCAGTCTAAACACCCTCAATTTATAGCTGAGCTTGCCTCCCAGCTACCCCAAACCCTAGCAACACAGGCTGAGGAGGACTTCGGCAGAAAGAGAGCTCCGAACCAAAACAGATCAAGTTTACACTAAGCAGCTTCAGCACTGACAGCTCCTATCTCAAACCCAGGCCAAATACTAAGGTAGTAAGGGGTTGCAGACCTGGGTCTGTTATTATTGCAAAACACCAGGGCATTGGAAATCATAATGGAAAGCCCTTCGCAGGGGTTCAAAAGATCGGAGACACCAGGAACACTCCTTTTCCCAACCCCCACAACAATCATAGGGGTGCTCCGAGCAAGGGTTGCAGGATCTTCCCCTCCCTGTCCCTTTCCCAACTAGGGAAACTGTCTTTGGTAGTACAAGAACACCCCATCTTGGCTCTGGTCGATACCGGTGCTATCCTGTCAGTATTGGATCCCTGCAAATTCCCCACCCCCTTCCTCGGAGTAATGACAGTTTATTAGTGGTGGGGGTCTCTAACAAGCCTTTTCGGGCTTTCAGGACTTTGTAAGGCACGTCCTTATCTTCGCGCCTCAGCCCCTCCACCGATCTCCCTAGCCCGTGAGAAGCTCCAAATCCGGAGTTCTGGGACCCACGGCCCGAGCATGGGACTAAAGAAAGCCTACAGCAGGTAAAGCTTACCCAAACCCCTAGGAGTCGTTGCCATGGGGACGAAGACCGGCTCGGATCGCGGGAGCCTGTCCACCTTCGGCCAGGGGGCGGAACCGGAATGCTCAGCGCCAGAAAACGAGGCCGGCCGGGAATTGTTCTGTTATGCGTCCAGCGTGCGCGAGCTCGGAGAAGCCTTCCGCAACCGAAACCGGAAGCGGGTCTGTGCGTTTGTTTGTTTATAAGGGGTGGGGATGTGGTCCAAGAAAAGTGACGGCAAGGTAGGAAAATTGATGACAGGAGAAGCTAAAAACAAGGCTGTTTCCTCACAACCCTAGGAGGTAGGTAGTGCAAAAATTACTTTATTTTTTTATTTTTTTTACTATTTTGTAGGTGAGAAAGTTGAAACATGGAAGTTGACCTGTCCGAAGTGCCCATCCCAAGTCCACTGCCACAATCGCTTACACTTTTTTTCCGCCCTCATCAAAGCTATCACCAAGCATTTATTAAGCACCTACTGTGTGCTAAGCGCTGAGGACACAAAGACAAAAACTTTGTGCTTGCCCTCGAGGAGCTTCCATTTTTGGGAGAAGACGGGCAAAAGACTACGGGTAAACCAGATGTACCCGGGATTAATTTAAGATAATTAACCGAGGGAGAGGGGTAGGGTGAAAAAGGCTTCTCGTAAAAGGTGGCACTTTAGTTGGGACTTGAAAGTGGAGGTGGAGAAAAGGGAAGCATCCCAGACATGGGGATCTGGGGGTGGGGGGAAGGGGAAGCGGGGGCGGGAAGCGGAGAACGGCCAGTGAAATGGCTGGAATCAATTCTGGACCTGTCTGGAGTATGTCTGAGGAATAGCCTGGAGGCCAGTGTCACCGGATTGTACTGTGCGCTGAGGGGGGAATAAAGGATAAGACTACCGGAAACATAGGAAGGGCCCAGGTTATGAGTGACTTTAAAAGCTAAACAGAATTTTACATTTGATCCTTGAAGTAATAGGGAGCCACTGGAGTTTTTATTGAGGGGTCAGACTTATGCTTTAAGGAGATAATTTTGGCAGCTGAGTGGGGAGATGGCGCAGAGAAACCAACCAGCCGATGATTACAGTAGCCCAGGTGTGGGCAGCCAGGTGACACAGTGCATACAGAGTGCTGGGCCTGGCTTCGGAAGACTTCTTCCTGAAATCACATCTGGACTCGACTAGCTGTGTGACCCTGCACAAGTCACTTAACTCTTTTTGCCTTGGTTTCTAAATCTGTAAAATGAGCTAGAGAAGGAAATGGCAAACCACTCCAGTATCTCTGCCAAGCAACCCTAAACGGGGTCGTGAGCTGGACACCACTGAGAAACAACTGAACCAGATGTGAAGTGAGAAGGTCCTGCACCAGGGTAGTGGTAGTGTCAGAGAGAGGGGAGCACATACAAGAGATGTTGGCTACATGTGGGGTTAAAGGGGTATTTTGAGAACGATGCTGTGAGCCTGGATGACAGGAGAATTGTAGTGTTCTCAAGAGTAACAAGGAAGTTTGAAAGAGATTTGGGTAGAAGGATAAGGAGTGTAGTTTTGGACAAGTTGAGTTTTAAGATTGCTTCTGTTTGATGCAGTGCTTCCACTAAAACTACAGGGCTACCCAATTATTTAAACTTATCAAACACAGAATATTTGCAAATGATTGGACTAGATGATGATTATAAGCAAGAGCCTTATATCTGCATTCTAATGATACTAGCTAATGTTCATATAGTACCTGGCACTAAGTGCTTAATACTCAACTACATAATTTTGTTTCCCCATCATGTCATTTTATCCACATTGGACTCAGACTGCTCCAGAGCTCAGCAGGCTGAGGGTGAGTCCTTCAGTTCTACTTAACTCCTTTATAATGAGCCTAGCCCCGGACTCCACTGACCCCTTGCCTTAACCATCAAGCCATGTATAGTTCCCTCACTTCCCTACTCTTCTCCAGAATCAATACCCAAATTAACACTGCTTTTGCCATGACAGATGGCTCCACTCAGTGCCCATGTTCTAAATTGTGGACTGGCTAGGCCAAAGCTCTTTTTTCTGACCACCACTCTCTCTTCTCTTATACTTATTCATGTTAACCCTAATCCTTCATTTCTCACTTCTTCATAAATGATCTAACCATTCCATTGCACCCTCTGAAACCTTGTTATTAAATTGCTTTTCATGTTAGACCTATGCCATTCCTTCCCTCCCCAAATACTCTGTATAGATATTATATTTGCTTAAAAGTGTAATGTTCTCATTCCCCATCTCCAATTGAATGGAAACTCTTTGAGGGCAGAGGCTGCTTTTTCACTTTACAGGACAGCCTGACACATAGTAGGTACTTATTAAATTGCTTGTTCTATTCATCCTCACGACTTATTTTGCAGTGTTGTTATATTATTACAAGTATTACTTCTTCCTTCACATTGCTCTCTTGCCTTTATTTTTCTAAACTTTAGTTCTTTTTTATGCCTTGTCTTTACATCACAAGTATTTCCCACTGAAGCCCTCAGATTGAACTCTTTCCCTTGTGATAAAGGAATTCATTAAGGGAAAAAAAAAATCCAATACAGAAAACTTGTCAGACACACACGATTATTTTGTTCTTGTATCACCCAACTCTCTGGCCTGGAGTTTGCTTTTCAAGTTTACTTTAACAGGAAACCCATATACTGCCTCCACATCTTTGCCTCTGTTTAATTTCCCTTAAGGCTCAACCCCCCCCATGCCTCCTCTAAATGACCCTGTATTTACTTGTTTCCATGTTACAAGTTTTTCCTTGTCTACACACCCACCACCCAGCACAATGTTTTTGTACATAATCAGAGCTTAATAAATGTTTATTAAAGTGAATTATCTGTCCTACAGAGGGGAAACTGAGGCTGAAAAAAGTTATGTAACTTACCCCTGATCAGCCATCCCAGTATCAGTCACTCTGTTGCCTTATGCTACAATCCTAGATTACAAGGTTATGCTAGCATTGTAGCAGGTTTTACAAGATGGAGAGTGTTCATGTACTGTCATGTCTTTTGTGGCACAGCATATATTCACTGAGACTCATGGCCAAGTTAGCCACCAGGCGATACTTTTTTTAACTTGTCACAAGTCATGAAGATGGAAGGTGTATGAGGTATAAAGACCGACCACGTTGAAGTTATAACTTTTTATAGTATTAAAATACAACTGTATACTGTTTTATACTTTTAAAAATTCTTTGCCATATTTTCAGATTTGATCTTCACACTGAGATCTCCATTTTGGCCGACCTTAAAATCATGTATACTGAGTGTTCTTGTCAGCTCCCAAAGATTGAATTGTCATTTCTACTTCTCCAGTCCTGACCTTAATCCTGATCTCAACTACTCATCTCCAGCTGCTGAATGGACATCTTAAATTGGTGGTCCTGTAGACAACTTAAACTCAACATGTCCAAAACTAAACTCTAATCTTTCCCCCAAAACCCTCCTCGAGAACACCACTTTCCTCCCAGTGACCCAGACTCACAATTACTTTTTAAAAATTTTTGCACATTTAGGTTGCTTCCAGTTTTTTGTTCCCTAGGTCTTTCTAAAAGGTATTAATTCTACTTACACCTATTCCTTGAAGTTTTTCAAAAAGACTCAGACCCTCAATGGTCACATCTAAACTCCCATAAGAAAATAATAACAATACCTTTTGTTTGTAAGGTATTTAACAGTTTTCAAATCACCTCCATAAGTGTTATACCTCAGTTGATTCCCTACCACCCAGCTGGGCCCATAGAGCTTCCTTATTTTTGCAGAAAGAAAGCCTGGATTTCAGAGAAGTAATTTGCTCAAGGTCACATGGTAATACAAGAGCCAAAATGAAATGAAAATCTTTAAGACATTTGTTGATGGTTACAGTAACACCTTTACTTTTGACTGAACCAGCAGATGTTTTTTATAACACCTTCCTTTATCAAAAGCAAAGATTATTTTCCTCATCTGTGAAGTGTGCATGAAAACACTACTAACCATAGAAAGGTGAATGCAAAACATGTTATTAAAAATAAGTATTAAATAGTAGAAGTCAAAGCCCAGAGCAAAGGCTAAAAAGTGAAAAATTAGACACTGGTATTAGGCTAAGTACAAAATACAAATCTGACAGAATAAAACTAATTTGGCAACTTTTTTTATCAAGAGAGACTGGCATAAAAGGAGAAAGTTGTAGATACGGCTTTAAAAAAAACCCTTCAAACTAGCTTAATATACTTTATTAATTCTAATTACCAAAACACTTAGAGAGTGGGAAAAACATTTCTTTAAGTTAAATTTTAACTGCTGGAAAACCATTTATTTACCTACTCTGCAACACAATTCTCCACTACTATTCAGGCAGTCAAAATGACAATTTCCATAATTTACTACCACAATTATTAATTTTAGTTTAGTAATTTATTATTAATAAATTTAGATACCAAATTTTAATTTTAAAGAAAGACTTTCATATACCTAAAAATGTACACTTTGTTAAAACTATACTGATAAAGCTTTTATTAGTTCAGCTTTCAAATTTAATTTCACGGTGTAGAATTTCCAGCCTGCTGACCTATAGAAACTTTCTTTAAAAAAAAAAAAAGTTCATTCATTTCTTGATTTTCACATATATACAGTTATGGTCTTCTTCTGGCCTTTTCTTTTGTGCCCTTATCAGCTGCTTTCATTCTATCCAGCCAGTGTATGCTCAGGAAATGTAAACCATGTGAGAAGTAGGTTTTGCCTACAGCTGTGTAGCTCTCACCTCAAAATTCAGAGACCCAGAACTACTGTTGTAATAGTTAGGGAAGGAAGAAACAATTATGGAGATATTTAGACAAAACAGGCTGTTCTCTTCACTTAAAAATATAAACTCAATCTTGAAGAATTTCAAGTAACAATATGAAGAACATTATCAGAAAATTATTCAGAAAAATAAATGTATGAAGATATATAAAAGATACTTCAAATATGGTCAGAAATGCAAACTAGGAATAGGAATGCATCAACTTGATGGGAAAGGCACCTACAATCGTTCTTTTGGTTAGTTAACCATCGAGTATATTCTAATTATTCTTTACAATGTGCCATCATTTTAATGTCTAATTATAATATGAACTAAAAAAAGAAACAAATCCAATTTAATAACAAATTGCTTTTATACAATTACAGTATACTTCACAAGTTATTACATTGGCATTTCACTAAATATCTGCAAAGTTAACAATGTTTACACCTGCTAAAGTAGCTACTTAAGAAGAGTGGTTATTCTATCCCACTGCTATCTTAGGCTAATTATTAGAAATGTGGTTTAACAGAAACTGGATGTTTTTATTCACTGATATCCCCAGTCTCTTCTATCCTGAGACTTTGGATCCTGAGTTTTAACTCTGACCTGTGTGTATTCAAGTTGTTAGGTTATATATTTCTTTTTCTTAAAACAGGGTAAATTAGTGTGGTGTTTTTTGAGCTATACATAAGGAGTGTTTTTGATACAAAAACATATAAATATTCCACATGAGAATCAAAAAGGCATCTAAATAATGATTAGGTTCGTACAACCTGTTGATAGGACTAATTGAAATGCACCCTTTGCTTCTTTACTACTATTTTTTGTTCTATTTGTAGCAAAGAGGGAAGCTATGTAACAGTTAATTGTCAGACCTGATGGGAGTTCACTGAACCTTTGTATTCAGGCACAAATTTTGTTTGTAATGCAAATACACAGAGTTTAACTTCTGTTAATACCCCATTATCAAAAATAAGTACTATACAAAGGATTTCAAATATGCTAAAGTAGTTCATGAAAATTGATATTAACAGTTTTCCCTGAAATTAAACAGGGCTGCCATATAGATTTCAAGGATTAATGAGAAAGGAAAAGAAATCTCGCTTTATGCTTCATTTATTGCTACATAATGACTACTTCAAGGGTCATCTATCTGGCCTATCGTCAATCACTCAAGGAAATTGTAAATACACTGGTATACTGTAAAGAATTGTAGAGGGAGGAGAAATCATTATACAAAAATATCAGCCATTTATAAATTATTAAAGATACTTATAAAACACATACTTGAGTCATTTTTCTCTATAAAAACAATACACTTAAATATAGAAGCACAAGTTCCTAAAGCACCTACAATCATTTGATTTATGTATATTTAATCAGGAAAAAAATCCAAATACTAAATCTGGAGAAGAAAAAAGGCAAAATCCATATCTTTAGCCAAATATTCAAGAGTTTAAGTACTGTGATAGCTGATGCTCATAAGAGAAATCAGCAATCTTCTTGTACTTATACACTCTCTGGGGTTTGGAAACAGTTCTATGCCACTGAAATACAGATTTGTAAATGAAGCCATCTTTATTTGCACATTTGCAAATATATATATATATGTTCCTGATTTAGATGGCATTTTTAAGAATCTTCATTAAAACCGTCGTGGACATAAAGAGGTATAGCTAAATGCAGGTATTTTCGCTTAGCATTAAAATTAGCACAGTAAATGTTGCAGATTTCCCAAAGACAAAAGAAGACTTTGCCTTTTTTTTTTTTTGAGTACCTGTAATAAGTGTAAAGTTTCAGAAATAGTGGAAACCTGAAACTTTGGGGTTATCTATACTGTGCTGAGATTTAAAAAAAAATTAATGGCATCATAGATGCTAAGCTCAAACATTTAATATCAAACATATCTACTTTAGTGTCTATTATTACAGCTTTGGTGCTTAAGTTAATTCTAACAAATCTGTTTATAATGCATAGTAGCACACTTATTTTTGCTACAATAGATTTTCTATAAGGAAAAACATTAATTCTATCTCCAAAGGTAAAATAGAGTTGGAGGTCCCACCGTGAATCACTGGGATTAGAGCACTATCAAGATCATTTAAGTAATGTTGAGGAAGAAGCTGGCCTCCAGAACCTGCCTGAAATTCAACCTGAAAAAAAAATATAAAAATTCCAAGTGAGTCATGGGCAAAAGAAAAAGCTCTGCATAAGAGATTATGAAAATTAACAGCAAGCATTCCTAAATATTGAGTTTAAATATACAAATATGATAGCAGCAGATTTTTATTCCACAGTGTATTCCTACCACTTCTTATATTTAAGTATTCTGAGATTTACTGAACCACTAGAGAGCTTTTACAAAGTTAAGGGCTAGTTGGTTCTTTTGCCCCTATTTTCAGGATTAAATATGCTGTACTTAATATCCTGAAACACAAACGGGAAGAGAAGGCCTGTGTCAAGCCATAAAAATGAAGTATCTGCCACTACCTCATACCATAGTGGATACATGTAACTATGGATAAATGCCAATAACTGTCCTAATAGGACATTGGGGAGATATACCTTGAAGGCTTAAAAAGGAAAATTTTGAATATGTCGCAATAAGATTTTAAAATATTTCTTAAATAAGAAGCAAACTGTGTCTTAAATTATGACAATATTATTTAAATGCTCTAAATAATACTATTTGTTTCTCATTTTCAATTGAGGTTCTTAGCAAAAATCATTTTATACATTTTTCCAAGAAAAGAACTTTAAAACAAGCAACTATTTTTATCAAGCAGATTCTTTAAACAAAAGCATCATGATGGTGAAAATATAAATTCAACCATTCATTTGAAAAAAGGCAACTTATAATAAAGCTCTCATTTTAACCTTTATGTAATAAGTAATCTTTTTTGAACCATTTACAATATTAAAGTGCTATGGGAAAATACAAAAGAAAGAAAAATAATTCTACCCTTATGGAACTATAATCAAATTGAGCAGACAGAATATCTACCCAAACACTAGCTGAAAAGTATTTATACTAGAGCCAATGTATTAACCAGTGGAAATTAATGTTAGGAAAACTATACTTAAATTAGCCAGGAGGGCCTCAGAGAGAAGGGAACTAAATCAAATCAAACTAAAGCCACAGAAAACAAGTTATTAAGTATATATTGAATATTATACACATGATGTCAGTATACTAAGTACAGGGAACTGGAAGGACAAAGTCAAACAAAATAAGTATTTGATAAGAAACTCAAAGCTCAAATAGGAAATCAATGTAAACAGGTAAAGATAAATTATATGCTAAACTGACTTCCTTTTAAGTGAGATATAATCAAGTGAACTTTTAGATCCTGCCATAATACATTCATTTTAAAAAGAAAAAACAAATTGTACATTACCATATCTGTATCAATGGAAACTCGGAGTCCTATCTTATTCATCCCATTACTTCTTAGAGTTTTCAGATGTGAACAAAGTGCAGCACTGCCAGCTATTGCTATTTCTTTAGCAAACTGGTAACGACTTCCTGACATGGTAAAGTCCTGGTCCTTTAGAAAATAAAATACCTGAAATACAGTAATTAGAAAATAAGTCATAATTTGTATTTATGATTATATAGACAAGATCAACAACCTTAAAAGTAACTAATGCAACTTGAGATATATATCTAACTTCAGTTTTATTAACAAGTTTTAATATTAACCTTATATACATCACTCAGCAGAAAATTAAAATTAATGGTGACCTAATATTGTAATGGCTCGACTGCACCAGCCCAAAGCTTTAAACTAAGAGATCCTGATTCACTTAGCTTTAAAAATGATGCTAATCAGAGCAACTAGGTAGCACAATGGATAAAGCACCAGTCCTGGGGTCAAGACTGGCCAAATCTGAGGCTCAAACATTTAACAGTTTTACTGGGCAAGTCATTTAACCCCAACTGCCACCAAAGAAAAGAAAATTTTAAAATGATGCTGATCTTTTTTTCACAGTAGCAAATAAGCGTAACAAAGTAGAGATCCATCAAGCAGAGAACACCTAAACAAATTATGGTACATGAAAATAATGGAGTATTAACACACTGTAAGAAATGGTAAAGGTGACATAGACAAATATGGAAAAACATAAAAAAAACAAAACCAAGAAAACGATATGCACAATGACTTCAACAAAGTAAATAGAGAGGATAACCACAATCAATACTGCTCCAGAATTATAATAACTAACCTTAAATCCAAAGAAGAGATATGAAAACATCCCCCTTCCCCCCCCCACCCCGCTTTTTCGCAGAGGTAGGGAATTACAGGTGAGGAACACTGCAAATAGTGTCAGATTTCAGTGACTGATTTTGCTGAAATATTTTTTTCCTTCTCTTTTTAAAAAAATAAGATGGTTCTTTGGGAGGTAGGAAGAGTGGGGAGACATAATGGGAAATGCAGGTGAAGTAAAAAGAAATGACATATTTTTTAAAAATTATGTTAATGTGACCAAAGTCTCTCTGTGAGAACTTCTATATAAATGTAGAAATAACACAGAAATTCAAGATGTTCTATACCCACACAATACACTTTGAAACAAATATCAGGGATTCTGGTCTTAGGTTATCTATTTATTGGTTTCAGGGGAAACAGGTCAGAGTATGGATAGATAACCACAGTCCATTATTACTGATAAAAAATAAGTATATGCTGCACTAAATGAAAGACAATGTGATTAAAAAAATAAGCTAGACCTCAAAGGAAAATTATAATTTATATCTTTGGAAAGTGGTTGACTAAATACCTTTTAAACAAAATACTTGAGATAGCAATAATTCAACTAATACCCCTAAATTATCAAAATTTGCACAATATGATGGAAACATGGAAATTTTTGTTTAAATAATGGTCAACCCTCGGTCCTCTAGGCATTCATTGCCTTTAGTATGAGGAATTTGGTATAAAACCAGATTTGGGAGATTAAAAGCAGCAGCAAAATCTTAAAAAGTAAAGGAAAATATATTTGTGTGTGTGTGTGTGTGTGTGTTTGTGTGTGTGTGTGTATGTACGTACATACATATATGTGTGTATGTATGTATATATAAATCAACATAATACAGAAAAGAAAAAACTCAATCTATTACCTCAGTACATTTTACAAGTTTCTCATCAGTTTCAAAATCTGCTTCCTGTTGTATTCTTTCACTTGGAATTCCTTCCAATGATTTTCCATCTATTGCACTAATAACACTATAAAATAAAACAAAGTAAATGTTACTTCAAGAATTTCTTTCATTAAATAACTTTTTTAAAATACAAAAAAGAACTAGAATACAAGCTATTGATTTTTAAGCAGCAAAATGTTATCTCCAAAGCAAAATAAAAGCCAAAATATAGTTCCATATCCATTTACTCAGTCCCTCAGTCATGAGACTAATTAATCCTTTAAACTATCAGTACTTAAGATGTAGTGAGTAATCAAGACTAAGCCAAATTCCCTTACATCAACCTCAAAATAAAGTTGCTTTTGAATAGATTTCATTGCCTCATAGATTCAGAGCCTAGAGAGGCTTCCCGTATCACCTAATTCAACCTCCCCATTTTACAGTTGAGGAAACTATATCTAGAGAGGTTTAAATGAGGTGATGAAAGTTGTAAATGACAGAGCCAGAATTTGAACTCTAAACCTAGTGTTCTCTATTAAAGTCTTTATGGCTTGTCTTGGCAATACCATTGCTAATTGCTTTCTCCAAGTCTTTAAGTCAGGTTTTGAAAACAGTCTTTCCTTCCTTTTCACCTGCTTTCTGTCATAGTGTCTTTCCTAGAATAGTGGAAAAGTGGAATAGCTTTTATAAATTGCTTTCTCTTCACAAGAATTTTTTCTGACATTGAAACTTTGTCACTTGGTGACTATTTCTGGATGAGTTGAACTCAGGGTTTCTTTCTGCCTGAATTTTATTTGTTTGTATCATATGTCCTTTGTTTTCACTACTTCTGGACAGCTTTGTTCCATTGTTTTCTGGAAGATGGTATTCATATTTTTTTTTTTAAAATTGGTAGGGGGAGATGTGTGATTAGGGTTCTGCACAGAAAAATGAAGAACTTCAAAAAGCAAATGCTATAATTACGGAGATTTAAAGAGCCAAAAAGTATGTCTAATCAACAAAGAACTGATTTATTTGCCATTCAGAGAGATTTGGTAGGCAAAGGAAAAACTAGCTTAGAATAGCTGAAAAAAAATCTTATAAGACAAGTACGGTAGAAAATTAACAGAATTAATTCTTTGTAAAAGAGAAAAACAGTGGAAGGGTAAAACTAGTTCAAACAAAGTCTGGTGAAAAATCTAATTAGCATGCAAAAGTACCCTGAGGATATTCACAGATGAAAATGTAAGGAGAGCAAGAGAATAAAAATGGAAAAGGTCTGCAAAGTTTTTCACATCAAACATTTTGTTCAATGTCAAGGACAGTGGAGCCACCAACTCTTGGACTCTTAATATCCTGGGTATGCTTAACTAAGAACTTAGAAACGGATAAAGATGAGGAAAGCAGCTGTAGCAGACCAAGTATGAATATAAAGAAGAAAGGCGGAGTCAAGATGGCAACTGGAAAGCAGTAACTGGCGTGAGCTCCCCACCAAGTCCCTCCAAAAACCTATAAAAAAATGGCTCTGAACCAATTCTAGAACTGCAGAACCCACAAAGTGGCAGAGGGAAGCAGGGCTCCAGCCCAGGACAGCCTGGATGGTCTCTGGGTAAGGTCTGTCCCGCACGGAACTCCCAGCC
>CM053622.1:361875429-361907058 GCA_028646595.1 Phalanger gymnotis | reverse complement strand
CATGCAACTAGAAAATAAGATGCACAGGCAATGGGGCATAGAGATTTATCTTGCCCTACAAGAAAGGAAGGGAAAGGGGGATGGGAGGGGAATGGGGTGATGGAGGGGAGGGCAGACTGGGGAACAGGGCAACCAGAGTGTATGCCATCTTGGAGTGGGGCGGGGGGGGAAATGGGGAGAAAATTTGTAATTCAAACACCTGTGAAAATCAATGCTGAAAACTAAACATATTAAAAATAAATTTTAAAAAAATAATAATATAAATGGTGTACACATTTTAAAAACAAGATGACATAAGCATTCATCTAAATGCTTAAATATATTACTTTAATATAAAATTTTGGTCAAAAGCTAAATGGTTCCTCTTATATTTTCTTTTAATTTCAATGATTAACTATTACATTAAAAAATTCCTACCCTTTGTTTCCTCTTTCTTCAGTATCTACCCAGCAGATATCCACATATTCTCTTGAGTCTACCGCATCTACTTTCCCACATGTAATTTTAAAGTCTTTTTGGTCTCTTAGAGCTAGCCGTAAGCCTTCCATTGTCTCTGGAGTTATTTGTACCATCAAACCATCTAGAAATAAAAGAATTTAAGTTAGAGATTTCTTAAACTAAGTAATGATATCTATTATTATAAAACACTGGTTTCTATTATCAAAATACTATTTTGTGTGCAATAAAGTCATCTTGTGATTGAAAAAACTGTCCATAGGTCACTGAATTCTAATTCTTTGATATGCAAAGAAAACATGAATATTTTATAAAGTAAAGTTTAATTTCAGTGAAGACTCTGCTCTATCAGCATATAAAAATATTCGTATTTGAAAAAAAGCCCTCTATTTTAGTTCTTTTTTGTTTAAGAACAAAAACAAGCATTCTTTTTTTTCCTAGCTAATTGCATTTCAGTAACACAGAAATCTTATTTGAAAAAAGCTTTCGAATCAGAGTACACATAACAACTACATACCAAAATGCTTATGATTAAAAATTTATAGTTTATGAAATCATGATGTACAATTTTTAAGATACAAAAATTATTCTCAAGGCTAATAATGTTATCTTTTCCCAAAGACTGTAAAATAACTTCACTATAAATATCTTCTCAGGATAAAGCACTTCAACTATTTTCTAAATAAACCTTTAGTTTTTTTCCTATCAATAAATGTTCTTTTCCTAATTGATCATTATGCAGTAAACCAGCTCAACTTGTATCTGCAAATCATATTTTAGTTTCCATATGGAAGGCATTCACTTTCCAAGTCTCATAAACTCCTACTTTAATGAAAATCACCATTTGTTAAATATTAAACAAAAGCAGTCCTCTGTTGTCCACTGCAGAAGGGGAAATGATCTAAAGTCATGCAAAGTATTAATCTGCTAGAGATGAATCACTTCATGTTAGATACCTTTTGGAATATTTCCTCAAAAATTCTAGAAATTTTGGAGTCAATTTTTACATCAAAACAATCGAAGAAAGTCATACCTTCAACTATGCTGGATTTAGCAAGAAATCCTGAAGATGTTTTTAGGGCTCCATTGAATACCACAAAACTTGCACCAGTCACTGATAAAGAAAAACGAAATCGGTAAACTGATGGATTTGTTTTTCATGGTAAATTAATTAAAATTTACTAAGTTGTTATCAAAAAGTAATACCCACAACTTATTTTTTCTTAAGTTACATGACCAATATATCGATTTGTTTTTGCTGAACTATGCATATCTGCTACAAGGGAATGCTTGTAGTACTCTTGTAGCTGGAAGATGCTAAGTTAGTGCATAGGTGACAGATAACAAAAAGAGAATAAAACATTTTATTTTTATACCACAGAAGAAAAAAGTGTAAAACGGGATACAGAATTTCTCTTGCTATTTTGTTAAACTATGTGTACATATACATATGTATGTATGTATGTATATGTGTGTGTGTGTGTGTGTGTATGTGTACATGTGTATATGCACACGTTCTAGGAATGAAAAGAAAGCTGGCCTCAAAGCTAGGAAGACCTTGGTTTAAGCCCTGCCTGACACACACTAACTGTAGTCACTAGCAGTCACTTTACCTCTAAGTGCTCTAAGCAACTCTCTTAAGACTATAAACTACAGAAAAGGTGCCAACCTGCATTGTTAGAGGGAGTTTCCACACCCAGGAGTTCCCTATACCAATCATACCAATCATAGACCTAGTCCCTATCCCTTAGTGTAAAATCACTGGACTTGAAGTCAAGAAGACTAGGTTCAAATCCGGCTGTGTGAGCTGGGTAAGTCACTGACCCCTTTCAGACTGTTTCCTCATCTGTAAGATGAAGATAATAATAGCCACTTACCTCACAGGGTTGTTTAGATCAAATGAGAAAATATGCATGTAAAGTGTTCTCTGAACCTTTGAGTACTAAATAAATGCTAGCTCTTACTATTATGAATAGATTCAAAGCTGTCTTTGTGGATGTTTCAGCCTAGTAAAGGGGTATGACACACAGATAACTACAATGGAAAATAATACTTCAATTCATCAGAGAAGTGCAAAGCAGTTCTGGGTAAGATCTGGAAGGGAAGGTGGTTTCTGACCAAAGGACTCCCAGAAAGAGTAATGGAGAAAAGGGTGTTTAACTTGGGCTTTAAAGGATAAAAATTTAAATAGAGAGAGGAAAATGAGGCTATTCTAAGCAAAAGAGCAAAGACCTAAATGGAGTAAAGTATCATGTTTTTAGGGGACAGAAAATAATCCAATCTGGCCAGATCAAATTTATTAATCACATTAATAAGTAAAAGTCAGTACATAAGCAATAGGTGCCTGCTATGCGCCAAGTACTGTGCTAAGCATTGGGTATACAAAAAGAGACAGTCCCTGCCCTCGAAGAGCTCACAATTTAAGGGGAAAGACAACATGCAAATAAATATATACAAAATACCTATGTAAACAGGAAATAATTAACAGAGGAAGACGCTGGAATTAAGAGGGATTGAGGAAGACTTCTTATAGATGGTGGGATTTTAACTGGAACTTAAAAGAAGCCAGAAAGAATGTCCATAGCCAAGAGATGGAAGGAATGTCTTGTTGGAGAAATAGTGTCAGGAGGCTCGCGTCACTAGAATGAACAGTATGGGGTGGGGATGGGTGGGGTGGCGGGGAGGAGAATAAGGTATAAGAAGACTTAGAAAGCTAGGAGGGGGACTAGGTTATGAAGAGCTTTGAATAGTCACCGGAATTTATAGATCAGAGAACATGGCGGAGAAGGGAGAGCCGGGAGTGATATGATAGAACCTGCACTTTAGGAAAATCATTTTAGTGGCTGAATGGAAGACAGGACGGAGGCAGGAGAGACTTAAGGCAGGCAGACTCACCAGCAGACTATTGTCACAATCTAGGCTTGAAATGATGAGGGCGTATAGCAGTGGAAAGAAGGGTCACATATTAAAGATGATCTAAAGGTGAAACTGACAGGCCTTGTCAATTAATAGTAAAAATAATTATAACGATGATGATGATGATGATTAGCTCAATAGATGCCAAACAACCACATGTAAGGGTTAAAACGTTTTTATTAAATGTCTATTTTTAAAAATTAGGCTCTTTTGAATTGGAATAATTTTCTTTAAAAACAAAAATAAAAAGCAAGAGTGCTCCCTGGCATCAAACTTTAATTTTTTTTTTTTATTATACGGTTTTATTTAGTTAACTTCAAGGATATATTATTTTGCTGATGCTCATTCCACTGACCCAGAATGTTAGCCTTCTTTGACTTGTTTGACATCACCAGGAGTAACGACGGCCACAAAAGTCTGTGTCCAATCCAGGAATTACCCTCTCCAAATTTAGACTATTCTTCTGATAAGACAAACAAGGTACTGTCAAGTCACCATTTAAAGTCCTTCCAACTTGACAAGTCCTGTTAGATATGTTACTCTGCTTCAAGAGCCCAGAGTCCCCTCCATATCATCATAAAGGATCAGAGGAGCAAGATACTTTCTTACCAACTCCCTCCTCAACGCCTGCCACCTAGCTTTCATCCTCTGCATTCCAATGAAATGACCTTCTCAAAGGTGACCGATAACTTCCAAGTGGATAAATCTAATGGCTCTGTGTCAGTCCTTTCTATCTTGGCCTCTCTGCAACATCAATCCTTTACTTATAAGTAAAGCCCTCACATTGAACCTATTTAATCTGAGTTTATACACACTTCTAATAAGCTGAATTTTCTAATTTTGCAGCTTACACAGATTAAAAGCAGTAAATTAGGAATGAAGACAGGCTATGA
Source organism: Phalanger gymnotis (assembly GCA_028646595.1). Taxonomy (NCBI): domain Eukaryota; kingdom Metazoa; phylum Chordata; class Mammalia; order Diprotodontia; family Phalangeridae; genus Phalanger; species Phalanger gymnotis. The sequence continues at coordinate 361,902,793 of CM053622.1, read as the reverse complement.
GGAGGCACACTAACAAAAGCGAAAACTGACAACCAACCCATCTAGAAGGAAAAAACCACTCCCTCCCCTCAGACCTCAAAAAGCAGAGCAGCCTGGGGTCATTTAGTGTAATGACAAACAGCCAGTCACTCCCCAAAAGGATCCAAGAACATTTTATCATACTTAATGTACAATATTTAATATTCATCATAAGAACCTTTAAGAGGGCAACATAGTATAATAAAACAGTGAGCACTGTTTCTAGAATCAGACAAACTTGGTTCAAATTCCAGATCTGATGTATAGTGTACAACCCATGTGATCTTGTGCACGTTATGACCTAAGTGACCTTGGACAAGTCACGGAACCATGCTGGGCCTTAGTTTCCTCATCTATAAAAAGAAAGAATTGGACCAGATGACTTCTCAGGTCCTTTCCACATCTAGAACTATGACTTTATCATCCTAAAAACTGTTATTTAAGAAAAGGCTAAATTATACTTGGTATGTTCTGTTTTAAAAGGAATTGTGTGTAATACATCTTAAGAATATTTTTACCCCAAATGTCTAAACCACAAAAAAAGGCAAATTCTTAAAAGGAAATATATGTGTTAACTAGAAAATTAATTTTTATAGATTTCCTCAGTTACTGGTGATAATGGACAGAATGAGGTATAACATTATCAGAAAATATTTTATCAAAATTCTAATTTCCAAGGTATTAATTTAAGGAACATACAGTCTAAACACTGGAGGACAAAAAGGAAATGCACCTGAGTGGACAGAAATAACTGGATTTGGATTACATATTTAAATTTAGTAGTTTCTGGAGTAAGGAAAATAGCCTACTCTACAAATGCTCTGTGTCACAAAGAAATGGAATTTTTGAAATTAAAAAGCTCTTAGGAAATGTTAGCCATGCTCTCACTTTAAAGAGAAAACTGAGATTCAGAGAGATTTAATGTCTTTCCCAAGGTCACATATCGGAAGAGGAGGAGCTACAGCCCAGAAATCCTGACTCAAATCAGTATCCTTCAACAACAGTGCTTTCTGTCACCAGTGGGGAACCAATACGGGACAATGAAATAATGAGCAACTACCTACATGTGTTAATTCGCTCTGCTAGGCAGAAATGTACCAAAACTATCCTGAAGCATATAGGTTTCTGTTGTATCATATTTGTTACATGAGAAGAAGAATTCACAACTTCTCGAAGTAGTACTCACCACTGTCTTTAAGATGTTGCTATGAGAAGAATAGTAGGTAATGGGGGGGGGCAGGCAGGAGGAGGCAAGTGGGGGGCAAGAGGGAGCAGCAATGAGGAGAACTTGTTTTTGGATGAACAGTGATCTAGTTAATATTTATCATTTAAAAGTCACAGATCTTACTTAGATGCCTATGCAACAGTGCTTCCATTAAGACTAGCGAGAAAACATTTTTATGTTATCATTTAAAATAATTAAACAAAAATTAGTCTTTTTACTAAAATGTTATTTAAAAAAATCTTACCTTTTCTGGGATGGCCAGTTGCACTGTTGGCTTGTGTTTGATAAATTCCATCATTCTGAACACAGACTAGATGAGAATCAGCTTCCATACTAAAACTAGCTCCAATGCTTATGACATGCTCATTAGAAGAATTTATGACTTTCATGACCTATTGATATGAACATAAAGGGTATTTTGCCTTTATTACTTATAATAATGTAAAAAATCACATTCCTGGTGGGGTTCATCACTGACCATCTTTGGTCTAAATAAATCCCCTTAATGTGGCAGAAAAATATGTTCTAAAAAGATGCAAATTAATTTATAGGAAAAGAGGAAAAACAAGATCCTACAACATTAAAACAGTGATGCACATTTTACTCATTTCCCAAAATTATGAGGCGCTGAATGCATGTCACTGAAATCTTATACTGGTGTCCATATTTTTTTTTTAAACCTAGAAGACCTCCTTCTTATTGAGTAGATCCTCTATGTAGGATTTATGGAAGGATGTGAACAAGAATTTCTGAGAATCAGGAAGCCTGGATAGGTCAAGGTTAACACTAGAAACAAGGAGTTACAAGTAGTGAGTAGATCAAAGATCCACTGGAATATAAGTATGTAGGTACAGTCTTAATGAAAATAAAATCTGACATGCAATATTCTCCTAAGTAAATATAAAATCTATCTAACTAAAAACTGGCCCCACAATTTAAAAAATTCAATTGTACTTACATCACTGTATCTTTTTCGAGGTATTTTTATGCAGCTTTTACCCATTTCCATGTGAATCAACAGCTGTTCTATATTATGCAAAGTGTACTGATAATTTCGGAGGTCCTATAATAAAAATAAGTTGATAGTTTCATATTTTCCTAAATTTTAAAGTGCTAATCACTATTATCTTACCATTACAAATACATCCCTAATATAGAGCATACAAACACAAGTAAAACACAAACCAATATGAAATAATTCACCTAAAAATACAATTACAAACTTTTTACTGGCTTCTTAATATAGTAAATAACTTGTTTACTTCAAATGTTACATGATGGTGCTTATGGCAAGTTGGGGACAGAGTAGATGTCATCCCTGTCTGCTGCTGCCTATCACCATCACGAAAGAGATAAAAGTGAAGGAAGGTATATCCGGAATGGATATAGGGGCATGGTATATATAAAAAATACATGATAGGTGGAAGCAGCATGCACAGTATTAACCTGTCACTAGATTATGGTAAAAAGAAAATAAGTGAGTTGCTAGATATTTTCATAAGCGAATTTTTTAAAAAATTCATACACTCATTAGCCACTGTACTTTAAAGGAAAGCTAGATGGCATAGTGGATGGAACTTGAATTTAGAAATACCTGAATTTGAATTTTGCTGAGGAAATTTGTATCAGCTGTGTGACCCTGGGCAAGTCATTTAACCTTTCTGAGCTTCAGTTTCCTCATCTATGAAATGAGGGTAATAGTAGCACCTACTTTACAGGGTAATTGTGAGGACCAAATGACATAGTATAAATGAAGCATTCTACAGACCTTAAAGAGCTACATAAATGTTACTTGTTGTGTAAATAGAAACCATGTTCTCAAGCAACATTCTCAGTTTTCTCCTCTAGTAGGAGGAACTACAAAGAATACACACACAAAATGGACAATTAGTCTACTAGACGATAATTAAATTTTTGACAAGAGAACATCTACTGAATTCTTCTCTAAAAGGCAGCCCATTTGGAAAATTGATATCATTGAAGTTGAATGAACTATCCATTAAATGAACTTTTAATCAATGAAGTCAATTCACATATTTGAAAAAATACTTAGCATATTCCATTTTCAGAATCTCAAAAGATCCAAACAATCACAAATTAAATGCACGACACTTGCTAAATAAAAATTTGCAAATAATTAGTAAAATTAAGCAAAATATTAATTTTACTCACAACAAGTAAGTTCATAATAGTGTGTCCTATTTCTCCAAAAAGAGGTTTTCGACATCTGATACTTGTTAAAGGTGTGGGATATACTGTACATGAGTGAGGAAAAGTGATATTAATGATTATAATAAAGCTTTTTTTAAACTATGTATCATTTCTAGTTTACAAATAGAACTACTGAGTTACCAAGCCAAACTCCAATACTATAAACCAGGTACGCTTAACCTGGGTTCCACAGATGATTAGATTTCAGGGGTCCATAAATTGGAATAGGAAAAAGAAAGCCTATCTTTATTTTCACTAGCCTCTAAGTGAAGTTTAGAAGTTAAAGAAAATAAAAAATTTTAAATTTTTTTTCAATTACTTAAAAATATTATTCTGATAAATCATCTATAGGCTTCACCTTTGTGCCAAAAGGAGGCACAAAAAACCCTCTGCTATATAGGCTGGGTTAGATCTTGGTGGTATTGTCACCAAAACGGTTGTCTAAAGGCTTGGAGAGCTGAAAAATTACAATATGGGTAAAGACTAGTCTTGCACTAAATTTCTATTAAATTAGCTAGGGATATTTGCATTGCATTATCAAAAATCTTTAAGGCATTCAACGCCTAAGTAATCTCTTCCTAAAATTATGGATTTTACTGAAACTTTTGAGGCTTGTTTTTTTTTTCAACATGAGCAGGAAAAAAAAGTAAGCAAAGTCAGAACACACAAAAGGGAAAGGTCCACAATTGGTGCCAACTTCTTCAAATACAAGAAAGAATTTCTGCATAAACTACATTTCTACCTAATGAAAGAAGAGTCCTGCTCCCCTAACTTTATGTTACTAGTCCTGTGGTAGAACCACTAAACAAGGAGAAATTGAGGGAAAGAAAATAAGTATTTCTGTAGTAGTAAATTTTTTAAATGTCTTATTTTTTTCTTTTGGTTCTCAGAATACACCCCCTAGGTTACAAAGGAGAATGAGGATGACCTTTTAAAAAAATAGAAGTGCTTCCATATGTAATCAAAGAAGAAAAGGTATCTGAAGAAAAGGAGAATCTTTACCTACATTTAAAAAAATTGGAGGGTGGAAGAATGTGAAACACAAGAAAAGTGAAAGAAGAACCCCTGAACACCAGGATTAAAAACCCAATACTAGGTTCCTCACGAAGACACTTGAAAAGCATCCATACTGTGAAGAGAAGGCAGCCACCTTCTCCCAAGTAATGATAATGTGGAGCCATAGATGCCATCAGCTAAGAGACCACCTAATAAGGTCAGAGGAAGAAGAGATGAGTTGTAGAGGTAACTTCCTGCTGACAGGACGGAGAATAAGGCCACTATCTGTTAACATGGTGACAATGGAAAAGATAGCAGTCATCCTCAAGGACTTGTCAAACTATATAGCCAATAATATCCACTTCTGGTAATTGACTTGAACACAAATGATAAGTAACCTAAGAAGCGCTTCAAAAGATTATGAAGTTTTAAGCAAAATCAGAAGACCTTAGAACACAGATAATGTTTTTATTATTGCAGCCCACTAAAGATAAAGGGGAATCATAGAGGTAAAGCAAGAAGGACCTCAAAGGTATTTAGTCCAACCCAGTTATTTTAGAGATGAGCAAACTTGAACCCAAAGAGGATGAATGACTTGACCAAGGTCATATAGGAAGTAAGGGGAAGAGCAAGGATTTTAACCCAGATCCTCTGGTTCCAAACCTGCCACATTTTCCACTGCACCACATTGCCTCCAGTGTGGAGAATTTCAGAAAAGCAAATCTGAGAAGGGTTAAAAAGAAGGAATCTGAGAATGGGATTTAGATTTGTAGACCAGGATTTAAAATACAGAAATGGCCATCCCATAAAACAATACAATGGGAAACTAGGGAATTAAAATGCTAATGCTAAATGACATTTTTCTTATATTAACCACGATGGTTTTATTTTTTGAAGGAAAAATTGATGAAAATTTACTTAACAAATCACCTAAACTCTAAATTAGGAAAGAACTTTGTGTGTGTGTGATTAATGAGGTATGGGGGAATGGCTCTGTCATATATTTGTATTACTTCGCTATATACCTCAGATATCAGGCTTTTTAAGAGATATTCAATGTAAAGGTATTTTTAAACACCACTTTTCAAAGATATACATGCAGAAGACAAAACTGGGAACTAATGAAAAAGAATAAACACAAAAGCATGACACAGTCCTATACTAATAGTGTCAGGGGCCGTTAAAGCTCATTATAGGTTGAGGCTAGGAAAAAAAGCTAAGGATAATAATATTAGCATTTTAAAATACGTCTATTTCATTTAAAAAATATTTACATATAAAGTTAACTAACATACATAAATCAGCATTAACCCTGAAGTTGCAAGAGATCATTTTATGACACGGTCCTACTTTACATAACGGTTTATAAACATACGGAACTTATTAGCCCCAAAGATGGCAGCAAGTACACTGGATAAAGAGCTGTCATTAGAATCAAGAAAACCTGGGTCTGAGTCCTTCCTCTGACACACACAGACTGTGTAACCCTGGGTAAGTAAGGAAGTCACTTAATGTCTCAGCCAAGTCAGGCAACGACTTCAGGATTATAAGTTGCAGGAACATTTGTTGATTTACATTAGTATAGGGAGTTTCCTCACAAGAAGTTCTATAAATAGAAGTCGAAGATCCAGACACCCATCCATCTTCTTCCTCTTTCCCCATCCCACAACCCAACCTCAAAAATGACTAAGATACATTCAAAGATGACGGAGCTATAACAAGTTAAAGGGAACAAAAGTATATTTGTAAACTTTTGTGGTTAATGAACAAACATGCCTTCACCAAAAATATCCCTTGGTGGCAATGTTTAAGATAATGCTGAAAAGACCAGATTCAAATATGGCATTTCCTACATGCCTTTGTGCTTAATGTTATTTTTTGTGTACTCTATAAAATTAGTAAACATTTTCTAAAGTTTCTACGATAAATTATATTTTCATGGACACAAGTTTAAATAAACATCTCCTTCACTGTACTGATCTATCTTCAAATAATGGGTCATTTTATACTGTTAGATCAGAATTTTTTGTCCCTCGAAAACATTTATTGATATATTAGAAGTAAATTTCAAATATTTTATAACAAGTCATACATTTTACATGCATCCAACAATTCCTGTGAGAAAAGAGTTAAGACTAAGGTAACAGTAAATCGAATAAATATATGATACTAGAATAGAAAATGACCACAGCAAAAAAGCTAATCTTTTTCAAAATTCAACATAGTTTTGTGACACCAAGTATCTCAAGAGAATCTACAAAATTCTCAGAAAATTCTTAAAAACTTAATGTTAATTCCTTATATTTTAAAAATTAAGTATATAAAATATATCGCTTTGGAGTGAGCATAGGGAGGCAAGCATTAAAGAAAAGGAATTTCCATTGGAATTAGAATGGTTCCATTCTAAGAATATGAATTCGAATTCACCATCCTACTGGGGGTTTTTCTTCTTAGAGTAAATGATATTGATTCAACATACCTCAGTAATTAAGAATTCTCAATCTAATAAGTCACCTTCCAAAAGTGAGCATGTGCACGCGCACGCACACACACACAAGGCAAGAAGGACCTCAAAGGTATTTAGTCCAACCCAGTTATTTTAGAGATGAGCAAACCTGGACCCAGAGAAGATGAATGACTTGACCAAGTTCATATAGGAAGTAAGGGGAAGAGCAAGGATTTTAACCCAGATCCTCTGGTTCCAAATCTGCCACATTTTTCACTGCACCACACTGCCTCCAGTGTGGAGAATTTCAGAAAAGCACACACATGCACACACATGCACACACACACACACACACACACACACAAATTTGATGGAGAAAAATACAGTTATCCCTTCCACATCATGACCTTCCCCATTGCGGTTTTGATATATCTCAGGTCAGCATAAGAAATTAAATGGAAATTTTGAGGAATTTTGCAGAAGTCACAGATGACACACAAAGGCCAGCAGACAACAGAAAAAAAGCACAGAAATTCAGAAATGCATAAAATATATGTATAGTATTGTATAGTATCAACTCAAATTTTATAATAGGGTACTGGAAATACTCCATAAAAGAAAAAGAAAAAATTCAGACCTCTTCTCTGGTATAAAAGGAGGGCCAAAAAAATTTATGTGGATTTTCTAGAATGTGGGGATACCATACCCCTAACCCCTGTGGAAGGATGCGGAAGGAATACTGTACCTTAAAATTTGTTAGATAATATTAAAATTACCATACATTCTTTGAGCACCTCTCATCTTCATAGCATGGCAAAGACAGCAGTAGAAGGTGGTCTAAGGTTTTCAATTTGCACTGACAATCTCAAAGTGATTAATCTTACATAGAATTAACTATTGGTTATATTTTTTTTCAGTTCACAAAAATTTTCATACTTTACTTTTAATCCTCTGCACTCAGACAGTTTTATATAGTTATGGTATTAGTAAAACTTACCTCCATATTCTGCTCCCAATCGCAACATTAAGCGAATTGGAAAAACTTTTGCCCAAGGAATCTCCAGCTTCTGGATGAGAATACCACAAAGAAAAGGACTACTTGGTAATGGGAGATCATCGAGTTTCTGAAAAGTAGGTGTAATAAATAGGAATCCTCCATGATCCTTGCTATTGAGAAAACTTTCAGCAAAGGTAATACTATCCAAGTTTTCTATGTATTTTCCTAGCCAAAAAAAAAAAAAAAGATATACAAGTTAACAAAAGAATTTTTAAACATCTATTTTTATAAGGAAATACAACTCTTTTAAATGTACACTGCATGTAATGACCAACAACTTTTCAAGTCCTATAACATCTTTTTGTAATCAAAACTCTTGAATAAGCATTTAAATTAACGGGATGTAGATCTAGATATATTAAAATGCAATGCCTCTAATTTTATAAATGAAAAATAGGAGAAATACATAGGTGATACAATTTGCTTAAAGACACAAAGAAAATAAAGTAAGATGTACAAGTCAAAACCATTGTTCTTTACATTGCCCTAAGCTCCCTTTATGTTAAGCACCTAATACATGCATAATTAAGTTACTCTTCTTCATTTGATCAATTTATGGATAAACTATTAGAAATGCAAGGTTTAAGATGACTGAAATGAAAACAATAATATGCAAGTGAAAGACTTTACATAATATAAAGGCAAGGGCCTTCAAAGAACAAATTCCTTTTGTCTCCAACATAGCTTTGAGGATGCACATCTATAAAGCACCCATTTGTTAATGAACATATCAACACATTTCAACACTCTAGACCCAAAAGCTCAAGAAAAAATTCTATACCTTTTAGTGCATCTTTATAAATGTTGATAAATAGAGTGAAGATGTCCTTTGGAATTATATCATCGTTTGGCAAATGTAACAAAAGAACAAAAATTTCTGCCTGACCCAAACCATGTAGTCCATTGGTTGAGAAGTACCAATATTTTTCTGAAGAATCTTAAATGATAAAAGCATGATTATAAACATTAACATTTTTGTTGACCATACAACCATGGTTATGTCATCAAGTTCAATAATTTTTAAATAATTTTAATAAATAAATAAAATTAATAAATAATTTTAATAAATTTTTTAAAATTTTAATAAATTTTAAATAATTTAAATAATTTTTAAAATCAATTTTTTTATCCTAAACTTTGAATTTTTCTATTAGATAAAATTAGATAAATTAGATAAAATTTCAAGCCAAACTATATGCAAGGAACATCAAAAAGAATAAACTTTACAAGTCCAAAAAGATGGTCATAGGATGAGACAATAGATTTTCCCAGTGGCACCTGTACTGCTGCTGCTGCTGCTGCTAAGGGTGAAAATGACAGGGAGCCTCTAATAGGGGAGGATAAAGAAGAGGGAAAGAAGGGAGGTATTGGGGGGAGGCAGGGCAGTACTGAAGACAAGTTCCATGACTGGCTGTCAAGAAGGGAGGCAACATGTCTTCCCATCCTCTGACTGGTTTATCACATACCCCTGAGATCGTGTCTCCATGCCCTTGGGATCTGACACTGGCTCCCACATTGTGGACCACTGACCTAAGAAATAACATTGGAGGCTAAAAGTTCAACAAGAAGGAGCTAGGTATAAGATTCATGCTGGAAACTAAAACGGGTTACTAAAATTGATTACCTCCTCTTAAGTTGACTCCTTACAACCACAATGGAATCCATCAGCCATAAGTAATATTGAATTACAATTAAGCACTGCTGCTGCCAATTAGACTCAATACTCATTCCAGTCAATCAATCAACCAATAAACATTTATTCAGTGTGCCAGAGACTGTGCTAAGCGCAGTCACCATATTTAACTGATGGCTCAAATGCCATCTTGCATAAATTTATATATGGTACTAATGTAGACAATCACAGCTAATCAAATAGAATATCAAAATTTTATTAAATAAGATATAAATTCTCAGAAAATGTGTCCATCAGTTAGGCAGGTAAAGAAACATCTACCATTACTTACAAATTACTAACTTGACGTTCACAAGAAGATTGGCATTTAGGATAAATGTAACTGGACTAGACCCTCCATGTTCAAGGAGTGAAAGGACTTGCTCCTGAGATGGACATTCTTCTACTACAGGATCTAAAAAGTAAAAATATATCTACTTCAGCCAGTATAATTTCTTGTTCATCTATCTGAAATGCTTTCATATTATGATATAAAGCACACTGACTCGATAATCCACTTTCATTATTTTTAGGTTTATAAATTCATCACGTGATGATCATTCCTGCATTTTAACTCATGGTCTACAAATCCAAATCTCATTCTCAGATACTACCTTCTTAATCCTTCCCAATTCTCCCTCTTCTCTCTCTCCATGTGGAAGCAGCAGGTTGCCATGGAGACCTTGCCAGATTTGAAGTCAGAAGACTCAGGGCAGGGAGGTGGTGCAGCGGATAGAACACCAGCCCTGGAGTGAGGAGGACCTGAATTCAAATCTTGTCTCAGACACTTACTAGTTGTGTGATTCTGAATAAGTCACTTAATCCTGATTGCCTCCCCACAAAAAAAGAAAGAAAAAATCACAAGACTCTGATTCGAATCCTGGCTCTGCTATTATGTGACCTTGGTCAAGTCACTAACCTCTCTGAACCTCAATTTCCTTATCTGTAAAATGACCATGTTGAAAGAGATGTCCACTAAGTTCCTTTCCAGCTCTATGTCCATGATCAAAGATGAAAATTTTAAAACAAAAAGCAAAAATGTATTGCATGTCTAATACTCTAGAACAATCTAAGGATCACTATTATGGAATTAGAAGGAACCTCGGAGTCCATCTAGTTAGTCCTCTCCATTATTTCAGATATGGACACTAAGGCCCAGAATGACTAAGTGTCTCGAACAAGATCACACAAGATTACACAAAAAGAAAGTGTTAGAATCGGGATTCAAACCCAAGCCCTCCTCTTCAAATACCTATAGCTGTCCTATATTCGGCCTTGATCCAGCCACACATAAGATTCTAGGTTAGCGCCACACCCAAGTCTTGACTCCAAATCCAGCACTTGATCCACCAGTCCACACCATAACACAAAGCCACAATGCCTCTCAATAAATTGGAAGTGATTCGGTTAAAGCCTATAAATACATTTACTGCTAAAATGTGCCTACTGCTTAATAAATTAAAAAAAAAAAAGGCATGTCTGAAAAGTGCGTAAAACAGATCACCTTCTGCAATTAGCTTAGACTAAGAAAGGTGTCCCATTATAGAACTGAAAGGGACATCAGAAATCACCTATTCCAAACCCCTCATTTCGCAAGTAAGCAAACTAGCAATTGGAGAGAGAAAATGATTTTCCCAAGCAAAATATATTATTTGCTTCCAAAATGTTGGATGTACAGAAAAAAAAACTGTGTGTCACTCACTGGGAAAATATTCACAGTAGTCAAAAGAGTAAACCTTGACACTTAAGATGACATCAGCTGGGTCTCCTAAAAATAAACAGGTCCTGAGGTACATGAGATATCTTAAGTATCTTTATCTTCATTAAGCCACAGACATAAAAGGAAAGGACATATCTAATACTATATAGTAGAATGTCTGGGGATTCATGAAAAGTATCTATGCAACTTACTCTGAGATGCACATGTATCTTAAGAATGCCTACTATTACACATAATAGACAAAAAGCTGAACCACTGAAAAATGCCCTGATATAAAGCTTAGATCTAAGAGCACCCCCAAAGTGATTTGCTGCTTTAAAGAGAATATATTCTCAAATGTAAATGTCAGATGGTTAAGGGACATATCATGTATGACCAAGAAACTCTAGTCCAAAATGCCTTCCAGAATTTTGGGGGTATGGTTTTGTTGATATAATCAGAATATTTAAACACACTAATTGAATCACAGACTCATCTGATCCAATTCATCAGTTCAGATATTTTTAGGCTTGAGTCGTTGTGTTACCAGGCTTATACATAATGGACCTACCAACATAGAAGATAATACAAGAAAAGATGCTAAGGGTTTTTTTAAAAAAGTGTTTCAAACAATGTAATCAAAAGATAAAAACGCAAAGCAATTTAGTATCAGTGTAATATTAATAAAGCTTCACCTTCTCCTCTTTCTCCAGCTGCAAGTAGGAGAGGCGGCAAGCCATCCTCATCATTAGGTATAAGGTTAACATCTTTCCTAACACATTTATCAATACCACACAGCAATCTATAATCTGAAGAACTACTACAAGATAAGGTGCTGTGTGCTGGAACGACTGAAATAGGGCTTGATTTCTCAACTGTTGTAGAAATGGGTGTTTCACTGTCAGGTACAAAAGAAGAAAGAGAACTCTGTAACATCTCAGTTACGGCATTAACGGGCAAATCTTCCACAGATGGGACTACAGAAACAGGACTTTGTAATTTCTCTTGACTTGCAGTATCTGCTATCTCGTCTTTGGACGTTTCTGCTTCTGGAGAAGGACCATGATCCATTGCATTTACAATCTGTGAAACATAAAAAATTGCCTTACAATATTAGTTCATATTTTCTGAGCAAAAGTTAAGTACTTCACTCCTTTAAGCGCTGATTAAACTTAGTAACAGTAAAAGGTAGTCTACCCTACATACTCACAGATGCAACATATTTCTACTTAGGTTTCTTAAATCCCAGTTAAGAGGGACAAAACGGGGAAGTAGGTAACATAGAAGTTAAGCAGGAAAACTCAAAGAATAGCAGTGTTCGGGGATTCTCCCAAACAAGGTATGAATCACATGTTCAATAAACAGTACCAATTTGATTATATAATTATTTTTCTTTAAAAATATAAAGGATCTCATATTGTTTTTTTTTAAATATTTGTGGTAATTATGAAGTGGGAAGAATTTAAATATTTCCAAGTCTGGTTCAATGGGAGAAACACCCCCCACCACCTCTCAAATAACCTTAGAATCAATCTGTCGCCCCCAAAATCTTATAAATAAAGGAGGATCTGAAACTAAGGTAGATATTCCAGATGGGCTTCCATCTGTACTTCTATTTTTGAGGCTGGTGAAATTTGAACCAATTTATTTTAAAGGCTAACATTTACAAGCTTAAACAGTAGTTTTCTGTCTTACCCCAGAACTCACTTTTTAAAATTCTGACATAGTCAATAATCAGTTACAAAGCATAAGCTTGTACTTCATGCACACCTGAAAAATTTGAGCATACTGATTCCTACTGACAAGTAGCATAAACATCAAACTCACTGATTCAATTCAATTAAACAAACCTTTATTAGGTACTTCTATGTGTGAGGTACTATACTAGATGCCAGGGATACAGAGATTAAACATGGCAATCCCTTTTACTCAAGTAATTCACAATCAAATACTGAGGATATGACATATATACAAAGATACAGGACTCACAGGGTAAAGTGGCATAAGAAAATATGAGGAGAAAGAAATTACTGTGAGCTGGGAAATGCAGGGAAAGGTTCAGTGATGAAGGAGAGGATTTTAGCCAGCAGAGATGTGGAATGGGTACAAGGATGCACCAAGAAAAAGATGAGGGAGCAGTGGGTAGGTTCCATTTGGCTGGAGCACAGAAAAAGTAGTGAGAAATAAAGCTGAAAAATTAGGCTGGAACCAGATTGTAAATGGCCTTGAAAGCCATGCAATAGCCATCCTTCAAGCATTCCACTAAAGCATTTACTGTTCATGTGCTAGAGCAAGTGCCGGTATTTGGGAACTCCATCAAGAATTTTCACTTCTAAAATCTCTGTACAGAGAAATAGATCATATTTCCTTGTTAACATCTTTCCACTTATGTGATTTAATTTGGCCCTTTTTGTTTCTACTATGAAAATATTGCACCTTGGTTTACTGAGTCTAACTTAGTTTATTTTTCCTTCTAGTCATATCAGAACATTTTAAATCCCAAAAGCTCTATTTTCTAGAAGTTCCACAACAAAAGAGAGAAAAGAATAAACTTTTAGAGATGGCAGGGTGTGTGTGTGTGTGTGTGTGTGTGTGTGTGTGTGTGTGTGTGTGTGTGTGTGTGTGTGTGTGTTGCCTTTAGAGACAAAGGGCGAGAAACCACTGAAAATGGAGGGAATGGAAATGAATAGGACTAACAGATGAAACATGGTCTAGGACAGTGGTATCAAACTCAAATAGAAACCACTAAACCACACACAGGGATCCCTGCTGCCCTTCTGTTATATTTTTATTTACTTTGTTACATATTTCCCAATTACATTTTAATCTAGTTCAGCCTGCAACTGAAGTGTTTGATACCTCTGGTCTAGGAGATGTAAGGAGATTAAGTCATAGGCATAAGCATGGGGTTAGCCATTTCATCCTCTGACACAAGGAAGAAAGAGGAAAGGAGAGAGGAAGACAGAATAAGGCTTTGAAGTATGAAGGAGAGGAGACAAGTAAGTTCAATGCATAGTTTTGTACTTCTCAGTAGAGTGGATGTCAGGCTATTTGCTTGGGAGGCAGGCCTCAAGGAAGTGTGCGGGGCTTGAGCAGAAAAGAGTTAGGTTTTTAACAACTGCTGTGGGGAGTCTGCTTGGAAGTCGATCAGAGAAGAATAAAAGATCCTTATGCAGTTGAGATTGTAAAGCATGAATATGTGCTGAACCCACTCAGCATGATTGGGTCCTCAGTATTCAAAAGCTCTGAGGTAGTAAGGGAGAAGATGGATGGTAGGGGTTGAGCACAGTCAGCTATTTGCAAGGTAGGAACAATATAAGAACAAGGGTATAAAAGATTTCAGGGGAGAAGACAGTACTTTGTTGAAGGAGTCAATAATGATAATAGCTGACATTTATGCAGCGCATACTATGTACCAGGCACTGTGCTAAAGGCTTTATAATTATTACTTGATCCTCACAACCACCCTGAGATGTAGGTGTTACTATTATCCCCTTTTACACATGAGGAAACAGCGGCAAACGAAGGTGAAGTGACTTGCCTAGGGTCACACCACTAGTAAGTGTCTGAGGCTACATCTGAACTTGGATGTTCTTGACTCCAGGCCCAAAGCTCTATGCACTGCATCTCCTAGCTGCCATATAGAATTCATAGATTCATATTATGAAAGAAAAGTGAAACTAGAATAAAGTGGATTGACAAAGAGAACTGGAATGACTTATGGAACTAAAGATCAAAAAACAAGTTCACAAACAAGCTATAAGTGGAATGACAAGAGATTATGATCAGAGAGGGGACTTTCAGAATTCGGGAATTTGGGGGTTCAAGGGGTTAACTCTAAGGTCCAAAGCACCTTACACAGTGCCTGATCCATAATAGGTACTTAATAAATGCTTGCTATTGACTGATTAAAGGTTGACCATACCTATGGGTAGCTAAAACAGAGTGAGAGCTGTTGGTGAACTGACAGGCTACAATGTTACAAAGATGATGAAAATGAAGAGTGAAGTCACCAAGAACCTTAGCAGCAGATGCATTAGAAAGGAAAACTGATGAGGAAAGCACTGGGAACCCCTGAGGAAGGTGAGAGAATTCCCTGAAATTGGTAGGTGGCAATGACAAGAATCCCTTGGTCATATAATCATATATATGGCATAAATTTCAAAGGAGGAAATGATTGGTGAGTAACAGTCATCAAGAAAGGATCCGAAAGCAGTAGTGGGGGTTAAGCAAGGAACATGACAACTTCTCCTGGACCTGTCTGTGAGTCTGGCTGCATGAGAAAAAGAGCTAAATCTTGTTGCATTTCTAAGTGACACATCAGTTTTTGCTCCTTGTGGGCAGGAATTCTTTGAGCTATAGTCTGTTTAACACAGCACACTGAACACAAGAGTATGAGGGAAAGAACAGAGCAAAATTTAAAAATCACCATCATACATTCTCTTTAACTTGTGGAAACCTTTGAAGACATATTTACCAAAATTCAATTCACTTCTCATTCTCATTTCCTTAAATTTACCTAATCACACAAAATTGGAAATATTTAAAACTACTAATTGCTCAACTTTAAGAAAAACCCTACAAAATCCACAAGGGTAAGCACTCTGTATTAAATAACAAATTCATTTACAGCATAAAACTATTTTATCAACAAGCAGTTTGCATATATTTATTTTCATACCATGTGCACATCAGGTAAGACAGGACTTGCTTCCTGAGAATACTTTTTGCCTCCAGAAGATAATTTTGTTGTATCTGCAACTTCACCATTAGGCAAAATACCATCTGCAAACCATACTCTCCTCTGTTCTCTGGAACATGGACCTAGTGTCAATTTAAAAAGGGGGGAAGGGCTCAAATAAGATAATATGATCATTATCAGCATTATCAGCAAGTTATGTTAATATTTTTATAAGATTTTCAACTATTCCCGAAGGAGTGCCTACTGTCCTCCCTAAACTGCAGTAGTCTATTATATGCGTTCTCATGGGCCAGAACTATAAGCATGGAACCTGGAACTCAGAGAGGAACTATATAAAAGGGACTCTCTTTAAGGAGCTCAGGGGAGAGAAGCAGGGAGTCAAATTTATAGGATAAGACAGAGGAACAATATGAGGAAGAAGAGAGTAGGAAATAGTCAAGAGAGAGAATAAGAGGGCACATGGCAAAGGATGTAAATCAAAGCACACATAAACATACCCAAACCTACAAACTTCAAAAACTGACCATGATGAGATATGCCTATTTATAAAACAAAAGCACAGAAAACACAAGTCATATGCACTCCAGAACTTTTTTAATGATTCTCAAGATTTTAAAATTCAGTATTTAAAATCCAGCGACAGTCTCTTAAAATTACCTTCAATACTTGGTTGTTTAAGTGCTGAGGTAGGTAAAGCTGAAGGTGAAGGGGTAGGTGCACTGGGCATCTGGTTATCCTGAGAAGTCTGGGCTGTGGCACATTCAGAGGAAATACTGGATTTAGTATTGGAACCAATTGGACTCATCATTCTTTCAAATGCCTGTGCTAAATAAATGAAAGTATTAAAATTTCAAACTTTTTAAAATATTAAGACTCATACTATTATTTTTCAAGTTTTGTGAAAAGGGAAGAAACAACAAGGCTCTAAGAAATGACGGAATTTGTTCATCACATTCTTGATAAAGGCATCATTCCAAATATTGGTATTTTGTAAACATTTATTTTTTTCCCATGATTAGAGTGAAACTAATCAATAACTTCTAATCTGATTTCATACGAGTTTAATATGTTAAGAGGTAATTTTCATTATTTTCCTCTGTATAAGTAGTGCTGGTTGCCCTCCCCCCAGGCCTTATCATTTTTCTCAAATGTCAAACATCATTCTCAATATCACAATATGTAAATACCAAACTCTTTGTCAGCTGCCTCCACTTTACTTAAAAGTATTACTGCCTGCTTCTCCTAAGTCCATATTCCAAACTCCACCAAGCTGCTCCACAAGTCACCTCCGACCTTCTAATGCCTTGTAAAAGCTAAAAAAAAAGTTTTTGTAAAAACAGTCTTTACCAATCTCCTCCAGAAAGCTTTCCCAAGTGATCATTATTTTAGTCTGCCACTTTGAGAATCTAAGAATCATAGATGCAGAAGCAAAAGATACTATGGAAGCTACCTGTCCAACCCCATCATTTTATAGATGAGAAAAAATGAAACTCTAAGAGGTTAAGTGACTTGTCCCAGGTGAGTTAAATAGTGAACATCCGAGGCAGGATTTGAATGTCGGTCCTCTTGACTACCAAGCCAGAACTCTTTCCACTGTATAATGCCTTGCCTGACTTCTGGGAATCACATCATCTCCTTATAACTATAATCACTGATGCATTCACAACACATGTGAACATAATTCCTCCTCTTCCATAAATATTTTATCAGTAAACATTGAAAAGGGAATTTTGTCATGAAAATATTGCAAAATACTTGGTCAGCAGCAGTTGTTTCCTTTCTACTCTATTCAAATAGCATGAATTAATTATTTTAAACTGTTTAAGAAGTTAAAGATAACACTTCCAGATTCTTCATCAGGTTGAGAGAGGACTGAACAGGGTCATGGCAGAATTTACTTTAAAATGTTTCATTTTTGATCAAAAGAGAACAATTACATTCATCTTTTCACTAAGGCAACAATCTATTCAAATTTTGCATTTATATGGCAGCCATTATTGAAAATGCCAATAAAGGACAAGAAGAAACAGCTTGTTTTTTAAGTCTTACTATTCCTGTAAAAGTTTTTAAAAAATGAGACAAGCAACATTCAGTATTGCTGAAGACAATGGTAAATACCCGAGAAATGCATTAACATAGGGTTAAAATATTAAATTTGGGAGAAACGGGTAGAAAGATATAAATGCAATGGGAAATGTAAAACTATGTCTTCACTCCTAACCTAATGTGATTTTATAAGATCCTCTGCCTCCATTTGGATTTAAGAGTTCTTTTATGACATAGTCTTTTTCTTACTCTGGAACTTAGAACTTTGAGATATATACATATGTTCAGTAAATGTTCCTAAAAATGATAATAAAAGCAATATAGTAAATGAAATTTAATATTTAGCAACTCTGACAGCTGGTTAATGAATTTTGATACTTAATGTTAGTGAAATGCCACTCCAGAAAGTGAATACTTCCTTTTCAGACTGAAAATACTAATTGTTAAAGTGGAACAAAAAGGAGCCTTGGGAAATCAAGCCTTGGGAAGTCCCAAATGAGTCAACACTAGGAGATATAGTAGTAATATAATGTGTTTATAAGACACCTATTCAAGGAAAAAAAAAAGGTTAAATTTGTATAAACTTACCCTTACTAATAGACTCATAGCAGACAATACAGACTCTTGCTTCTTTTTCCATATATTGGAGTTTGCACTTCCTGCTACAACAGACACCACAAAATACCTAAATAAGGATAAAATACTGATTTTAAGCATGTTTCACGGCATATTCTCTGCTTTTTTAAAAAAAAACCAAATTATGCTTCAACATACAAACTATTTTTCTGAGCATTACAATAAAAGATAGCTATTCAGGTCTCTTCCTTTGCAATTTTAGTTTCTTAGATTAAAAAAAAGTTTCTACAATAGAAAACTATTTCTCCAATACAAAGAATTCCTTAGTGACCATTATGATTCTTTGTCAAATAAAAAGAACTTTCCATTAAGTGTATGAACCCCTTTAATACTTAAAAAATATTTTTCCTGGCCCTTTTCAACTTTCAAGTACAGTATTTTATAATTTTCTTCTACAAAAAAAAAATCCAAAATGTCACAGAAAAATAATTTACAAAAAAAATTACTTTGTTACCACAGGACCTTTTACAATTTGCGACTGATTAATTCAATTAGTTAGAACGCTGTGTTAATCTTCCAATCATTGTAATTCTATCCCTGCGGGAGGCAGTTAGTTAGCTTTTTCTTTTTTCTATGACCACAAACTGCCAGTCAGCCCTCCTTAAAAAGTGCCCTAATAATCACACCATTAGGGTGTGGGTGGCACTCCTAACAAAACACAAAGCTCAGTTCTGGATTTGAATCCTGCCACTGACACTGCTTAAGTAACCTTAACCAAGTCACTTGACTATTCTCTGGGTCTCATTTCTCTCAATCTGTAAAATGAGGGGTGGGGGAAGTTTGGACCAAATCGTGAAACAGACAAAAATCTTTTATACTCCATTCCAATTCTAAATCTATGCCTCTAGAAGAAAAGACTTAGCTTTTATGAATTTCATACTATTTCTATTCCCCATCCAAGAGCGTCCTTGTACTTCCTTACCATAATCTACACATACACGCATTATCACTCAAACCATAAAAAGACTGCAGGGTTTTAAATATTTCCATAATAATCACTAGAAAGAAATGAGAGTGCAAAGTGATGACATATAATCCATCATACAGTTGTATTTTAGTGGGCAACAAGTCACCAGTTTCCCTTGCATGAAAATGCTCAAAAACATGCTCCTAAAAAGGAAAAAAAAATTTTTAAAACTTTTGTTACTCACTTTTCCACATGCTCGGCAGTGGTGGCGCCTTTTTGTAAAAGTAAATTTGACTTGGCAGTTCATACAGTTTGGAGCTTCTGAATCGGGAACCCAGGAAGGCTGTTTTTGCCCTAAAATCACACCTTCTTTACAAGCCTTTTCAGCTAAAGGAACAAGGTCTTTGTTTGTTGATGTGAAATTGTCTCCAGCTTCCAAGCTATTTTCATTGTCAACATTGCGGTTAATGTTAAGTTCAGCGGCAGCGTCCACAGAACAAGCTTTGGGGGTGACAGAATTTGCTACGCTGGGTTCCATTTCTGCTACATTTTGTGCTTTAGCCTTGCTCAGATCCTTTGGACTCATTGTTCTTGACTGAAAGTTAAGTAATTGCTTAGGTCTGGCTCCTCCAGCATGTGCCTTCTGGCTGTTAGTATCAGAGCCACACAATTCATTAACAACCTCAGGCTTACTGTTACAGAGCCTTTGCTGAATAGGAAATATACCTTTTTCTCCTAAGGACAGACCACTATCCTCCTCTGATGTACCCTGCTTATCAACTATTCCACAAGTACTAGGAATATGAGAAACTCCTTCTTTATTATTTAAATACATATTATTGGCCTTTTCACTATCTAGGTCTTCCACATTCATTTCATTCAAGCGAGAGTCCACATTATCTGCGTTTTCTTCCAAGGACTTTACACTAGGAGTTTGAAGGTACTGTTCAGTTAGAAAGGCATCAAGTTCAGCATCACTAATCAGAGTGTCGCTTGTTAAGTGTTCATCGATATTAAAGTAATCTAATTCCTGCCTAATACCACCACTACTTGAAAAAGTGTTACCTTCACGACGATCTTGAAATGTCAGAATATTATCATCAGAATGTTCTATTTTGGAGTCTGTTGAGATAGAAAAATCAGTGTAATGGTGTTCAGAAGGCTCAGTTCTGCTAGTCATCTGGCCAAGATCCACCCTTCCACTTGCCAGATTTTCAACAAACATTTGGTCAACTATATGTGTATGTCCATCTTGTTTAGAGGGTTCAGTATCTTTAAATGATTCCTCATCTAAAACAATACTCTTGGGTATGTCTTCATGTACAGTCACAACATCTTGTGCCATGCTCTCAACTTGTTCCTTCCGAGGCAAAATATCACTTTGGTCTTCATTTTCAATTAGTGAGCCACACATAGACACAGATATTGGAAGGCAGGACAATGAGGATTCTACTTCTTTACTAGAAATATGTAAAGTGGAAGAGGTATCTTGGAGCATATCATTGATACTTTTAAGGTCTAAATTGCATGAATTTTCCTCTGCAGGTTGTCTTCTAAATAAAGAAATGCTATCCTCCTGAAAGGAAGAATCAGGTAAGCTGTACTTTTCATCTCTTGTACTTGAGTCATTTATGCATAAGCCTTCAATTTTTGGAAGATCGCAAGCTATAACACTCATGCTGTCTATTTCCTTGGCCTCTGTTGTTTGATTTCTGTTTGCCACATTTTCCTCCTGTCTCACTAAAGAATTATCATCTTTAAACAACTCACAAGGCAAGTTGTGTTTTTTGTCTTTGGAATCAAATGTTTTGAGATTCTGTTGTGTCAAGGCATATACAGAGTTAAGGCCATGAGTTTGTTCTAGTTGATCATTTATCTTTTTGTCTTCTAAAGTGGCTGTTCTACTATGATCACATGACTCTGAAACAGCAGTATCTATTTTTAAACTCAATTCTTTGACTGCAACATTTTCTGGTTTTTGTAATACAGAGTTGCCTTCATCATTTTTTTCATCTGACACATCACCATAACCACAGTCTTCTGATGAAGCACAAATGGTAGCTGGTAAAACAGACAAATCCAACCTAATCAATGAACCTGTATTGGCTTGGAAATTATCTGGCAGTAATGTTTGAATATCTTCATGACTACTTGTCACATGAACCAAATTACCCATGTCACTGATAAGGTCACAGACTGGTATGCCACATCGTCCCAGGCTTGAAGGCTGGATTTCATCAGAAGAGCTGCCGTCCACAGTTGAAAGAAGATCAAGTCCTGTTACATTTTTTTCATTTTGTATTGAAGATGTTAATCCTCCAAGTTTTTCTCCATTTGTTGCAGCCTGATTTGTTCCACAGACTATTTCTGAGGTGGTGCCACTACTAAAACATTGTTGATCTTTGGGTGCTAGTGGAACTGGTTGTGAGGAAGGCAATTCTGAAGAAACTGAACAGTAACTAGAATTGAATGAATTTTCTTCCATGTGGTAATTATCATGTTCATCTATTTAAAATGAAAACACAAAATTAAGTGCATAAGTTTTCTTTCTCTAAGTAACTTTACCCTCAGCCCACAAACCAAACGAAAAATGAAGCTCCTTTCAAAGATTAACATGTTTGTTACATTTTCTAAGCTATCTAAATTAAGTAAATTTCTGTTTAGTTTTCACAACTTTTTCTTTAAGTTTTAACTGTGTTACAAGCTGCATCCAGAATAAGATTAAACTAAGACTGATATGACAACAAAGTAAAACTTAGCACGGGACATATCACAAAAGTTGAAAACATAATTGCCTATAAATAATGTGGGTAAGATAGTTAAGCATTAAAGACTGTCCTATTTCCCTGGAATGGCACAAATGAAAAACAAACCTGTACTCTGTTCAAAATCATCAAGGAGTTTGTCCAAATCATTGACAGCAGCTTTAAAATAACTGTCCATCCTAGTTGTAGTTTTAATAAGATTTTAGCACTCTTGAACCTACCAAAAAAAAGTACAATAGTTCATTCAGTTTACAAGTATTCCTTGAGCGTATATTGTGCAAAAAGTATATTTCATGCTATGGAATAATTTCAAAAACATACCTGACTTTCAGCTTAAAATCTACTTGGATAAAGAATATATATATATATATATATATATATATATATATATATATATATAATTATGAAAAACACAACTGTAGCAGCATAGCAAATATAAAGTGCTATAGTACAAATTGAATGCCTAAGAAGAACAGACAGAACTTGGAATAAAGGGAGTGATAAGAATGGGTTGGGATTAATCAAAGAAATACTTCTTGGAAGAAGTAAGTTTCGAGTTAGATCTTAAAAAGAGGTAAAGAACATAAAATGTTAGAGATGAGAGAAGAGTCCTTGTACTAAAAAACAGATTTGTTTTGCTTGGGGTGCAAGAGGTCAAAAGAGGCAGTAATACTATAAATAAGATTTTTACAGATACAGTGGGATTAATTAATGCAGGAACTTCAAACAAGGGGAACATTGCAGATTCTTGAGCAGCGACATGATAAAAACTGTAAGAAAGATTATCCTGGCAACTGTGTTTAGGACATGGAGAAAAGGAAAGCTGCTGGAAAGTAATGCTATGATCCAAGTACAAGACAAAGGTAGGTTAGATTAGTTATTACAAAAATAAAAAAGGATATAAATATAAAAAGACAGTAGAGAGAAAAAAAATATCATGGTTGGATAAATGAATTAGCTAAGGATTGGAAGCTTTAAAAAGAAATAAAAATAATTTGGAAGTCTGAAGGACCAGGCAAAAATGATGATGCTAAGCAAAGATGATTCTCACATGTTAAATTTCATATCAGAAAGCTATGAAAGTACATATAAATGCTTGGGAAGCAACTCAAAAGAGGATGAGGTCAAGGTTAAAACCAAAATCCAAAAAGAATTCCTATACTGATATTTGGCAAGGCTCATTGCTAGAAGCAGCAAGGTGGTGCAGTAGACAGACTGTTGGGTCTGGATTCAGGAAGACTCAAGTTTAAATCTAGACACACTCACTAGCTGTGTGACCTTGGGCAAATTACTTAACCTCTGTCTACTTCGGTTTGCTCTGTGGTAAAATGGGAATAGTAATAGCACCTACCCTGCAGGGTTGTTGTAAGGATCAAATGAAATGGTATTTATAAAAAGTGCTTAGCACAGCAGCTGGCACTTAACAGGTACTATATAAATGCTTATTCTCTTCTTCCCTCATACCCCTTTTATGGTCCAACATTTACAGTCCCCATTGTTAGACACTCAAAGAAGGACAGAGCATGAAAGAGAATTATTGTTCTTTTCAACACGAACCTCAAAGCTCATATAACTCCAAACATCTTTCCCTCATTTACCTCACTAACCCTTAGATTAATCATAGCATTCTGACATGGAAAGGAACTTAGAAATAATTTAATCCAACACACTTTTCACTTTACAGATGAGGAAACTGTGAATTGCCCAAGGTCCAGTAGAAAGTGAGGGACAGAGCTAGGACCCAAACCCAGTCTTCCTGATTCCAAATCCTTGACTTCCCAATCTTATCACAAGACTCAGTTAAGTATAGTTTTATTCTGTTGCTCCCCTTATCTTTCACCGCCCCCAGCTAGCTAATCCTCACCACTAAGTAATCCCCACAATCCAATATTCTTGATTCCTACTTCACCTGTTAAAAATTTAAGGTGTATAAATTTTGCTGGGCACATACTACTACAGGACCATACTTTTGCTTTTCCTTTTATGACAAAAATACTTTAACTTTTTGTGTGTCATGAACTCATCTGGTGAAGCCTATACACCCTTCCTCAAAATATGTTTAAATGCTTAAAGTAAAATACATAAGATTACAAAGAACACCCATTATACTGAAATACAGTCATCAAAACATTTTTTAAGTTTATAGCTCTCAGGTTAAGAACCCCTGGATTAGACAGTTACTGATGGCCCTTAAAGCTTTAAAATTCTGTATTTATTAAAGTTAGACACATATTGTCCAAGTTTTCAACAAAAAGGCAAAAGGAATATGCAGACTACAGGCAAATGAACTTGACTCAAATTCCTGGAACAATTTTATAAGTGTGATTTAAAAGGAACAGCTAGAAAATAATTAGAAAAATAAGTAGTAATTACAAAAGGGCACCACAAATGCCTTATCAAACACACATCATACCAGAATAACTTGATTCTCTCCATCTTTGTTTTATACAGTACTTTAATAATCTTCACAGTTTCTGAATCTAGGGCACTAAAACAATGGATCATAAAGTATTTGGAGGAGCTAGAGGGCATGCTGCTAATTTGACTGGGCCCCCATTTTCACCAAGCAAAGCCTTCCTTCTTCAACACTGTCAATTTATTTTTACATCGCTGTCACTTCTCAAATTTCCTCTTCTTAGAGCTATCCTTCATAACAAATAAGTAGAATAAGAAAAACAAACTGACCCATTAAATGACCCTGTCTGAGAATGTATGCCTCATTCTATAGCTGCCATCTATCACCTCCCTACTGAGGCAATTATGTTTCACCGACAGTTCCCCTGGAATAAGGTTATTGCATTGACCTGAATTCTGATGTCTTTTTGGGTGTTTTTTTTTCCTTTATATTACTTAATTCATTAAGTAAACTGTTTTCTTGATCCTAGTTATTTCATACTGCATCAGTTCCATGCAAGACTTCCCATTTAGTCCATAATTCAACTTTCTCATTTCATAGAGAGTAATAATATTCCATTGCACTTTATTTCCAATGTGATTTCTTTCGGGTATAGGCCCATAACTCAACTCACTGACTCAAAAGAGTCTGAACAGGCTAGTGACTCTTCTAGCACACAGTTCCAAATTGTTTTCCAACACGGTTAGACAAATTAACAATTATTTCAACATCGTACTAGTAAGCATTTTTCCTATGGCCCTTCCAACACTTGACTATTTTGGTTTTTTATGACCTTTGCTAATTTGCTGGAAATGAGGTTAACTAACCTCAGTTATATTAATTTGCATTTATGCTATGATTGGTGTTTTGGAGTATTTCTATATGACTGTTGATAGTTTTCATTTCTTCATTTGAAAATTGTTCCTATCTTTTGAAAGTTGGAAGATAGTACAGTTATGTGGCTTCAAAGATAAGACCAATAGAACCAACAGAATAAGTAATTAATAAGTCACTATCAGGGGGTAGAGAAAAAATGGCATCTGGAAAGCAAGGACTTGTATAAGCTCTCCCCCAAATCCCTCCAAACACTTGTAAAAAATGGCTCTGAACAAATTCTAGACCTGCAGAACCAATGAAATAGCAGAAAGAAAGAGGTCTCCAGTCCAGGAGAGCTTGGATGGTTGCCAGGAAGGGTCTCTGGCATGGTGCTGGGAGCAGAGCAGAGCCCAGCGTGGGCCGCACCAGGACAGACCAGACACAGAGTCAGCCAGCTAGAACAGGCCCTGGCATCGTGAATCAGTGAGCTGTGCCAGTTACCAGACTTCTCAACCCACAAATGCCAAACAGCACATTAGAGGGAAAGTGCGAGATTGAGTTCAGAGCAGTCCAATCACCAGCCCTGGGAGTGGCAGGGGTGGTCCAGCAGTGGGGGTGGCAACAGCAGGAAACTTCTGAGGCTGCTTCCCAAGTCCCTGGCTCACATGGTGGGAGGAATCTAGCAGCAGATCAGAGCAGGAGGGCAAGGTGCACTTTGTGGGCACAAAGGCAGATTGTCTTGCTGTGCCCTGCTTAGATCTGTATTGTGGTCCTGGTTGGCAGTTCTTGGGGAAGGAGGAGAGCTGTAGAGTAAAAGTAGCTCTGAAAACAGCAGTGCTTGGACCCTAAAGCTTGGGACAAAGTACTCTCTACACTACAAGCAGTCATATCCTGACAAAAAGCTCAAGGGTCAAGTAGTTGGCTGGGAACATGAACAGGCACCGAAAAGAACTCAGACTCAAATGCAGACTCAAACTCAAACTCCAGATTCCTTTTTTGGTGACAAAGAAGATCTAAACATACACCCAGAAGAAGTCAACAAAGTCAAAAAGCCTACATCAAAAGCCTTCGAGAAAAACATGAACTGGTCTCAGGCCATGGAAGAGCTCAAAAAGGATTTGGAAAAGCAAGTAAGAGAAGTAGAGGAAAAATTGGGAAGAAAAATGAGAGTGATGCAAGAAAACCATGAAAAACAAGTCAAGGATTTCCTAAGTGTGACCCAAAAAAATACTGAAGAAAATAACACCTTAAAAAATAGACTAACTCAAATGGCAAAAGAGCTCCAAAAAGCTAGTGAGGAGAAGAATGCCTTGAAAGGCAGAATTAGCAAAATGGAAAAGGAGGTCCAAAAGACTACTGAAGAAAATACCACCTAAAAAATTAGATTGGAGCAAGTGCAACCTAGTGATTTTATGAGAAATTAAGATATTATAAAACAGAACCAAAGGAATGAAAAAATGGAAGACAATGTGAAATATCTCACTGGAAAAACCACTGACCTGGAAAATAGATCCAGGAGAGAGAATTTAAAAATTATTGGACTACCTGAAAGCCATGATCAAAAAAAGAACCTAGACATCATCTTTCAAGAAATTATCAAGGAGAACTGTCCTGATATTCTAGAGCCAGAGGGTAAAATGGAAAGAATCCACTGATCACCTCTTGAAAAAGATCCCAAAAAGAAAACTCCTAGGAATATCATAACCAAATTCCAGAGCTCCCAGATCAAGTAGAAAATACTACAAGCAGCCAGAAAGAAACAATTTTAGTATT
>CM053622.1:361836725-361866596 GCA_028646595.1 Phalanger gymnotis | reverse complement strand
AAAAAAAAAAAAGAAACTGAGATGGTATAGAGGAAATAATGCCCCAAAGATACTGGGGAAAAATGTACGTATTTCTTGTGGCTGAGGCTTTGAAGTAAATGTTCTTTTGTAAAAGCTAATTTGTGTTGAATGGTTAAATGGAACTAGAGTACTAGTCACTGGGCCCTAACAGTAAAAAGACACAGCTGATAGGGGCTTAAGGCAACAGAGAAAAAGCCAACTCAAGACCATCCTGGTACCCTGGTACCCCAAGAGGATATGTAGCCCTTATGGCCTTGAGAAAGTAAGGGAGAACATACAAGCTACACCTGTATGGAATATTTAGCTCACTTCAAGTCAACAAATATCTGAGTTCCTACTATGTGCAAAAAATTTATACTATATTTGTGTATGTGTATGTGTGTATATATATACATATATTTATACATATATATATACACAGCTTGGTACAAATATCTATGTATATATGGCACATATATATATAGTATTATGCATAGATAGTTAAGAAATATACATAGGTGTATATACACATATATGTGTGTATATATGTATAAATATATACATATATAATTCTTCTCACTTAAGAATGTTCTGACCACTCTGAAAGGACAGAAACTTATTAATCTTTATGCTCAGATTATACTTAATGAATTAATGGATTCATGGATTATACTTAACACTTCAAAAATATAAAAAATTATTAATGAATAAATGAAAAATCATTTATTAAGCTCTTACCATGTGCTAAACAGTGTGCTAAACTCTAGGAATACAATCAAGCAAGACAGTCCTTACCCTCAAAGAACTTGTCTTCTAAAAGGAAAAGACAACACATAGAGGGTAGTGGTAGCCAAAGAGGAATATTTCAACTAGAAATGTCAGAGGAAGAGGTCATTGAAGCACAAGGTTAATGATTTGCAGGCCCTTTACAGGAATGGCATTGTTTATTTGATTGCTGCTCTTGAAGCCAGAGTTGGAACCAGGGACAAGAGTTGGAGCCCACAAGCAGAAGTAGGAGGCAGAGGCTACAGAACAGGGGACATGAGTAGAGGATATATGCTTTTCTTCACAGCTGATACCACAGATTCATTCATTCAGCAAAAATCAAAAAGAAAATGGAGCATTTGCAGTATATGAAATTAGAGTGGTAGGCACTGAAGGAGATACAAAGACAATTAGGACACTGTCCTTGGCATTATAGAACCAACAAAAAAGAGTAGTATGACATTTTCATAAATGGCATTGTAGGGAGGGATAGGGCATATACTT
This sequence comes from Phalanger gymnotis, assembly GCA_028646595.1. Taxonomy (NCBI): domain Eukaryota; kingdom Metazoa; phylum Chordata; class Mammalia; order Diprotodontia; family Phalangeridae; genus Phalanger; species Phalanger gymnotis. Next base: position 361,865,327 of record CM053622.1, on the reverse strand, counting down.
TGAGATGTTTTTCAAAAAACAATCATCCATGAAAATAAATGCTTGTTAACTGAAAAAAAGTAAAATCAAATGAAAATTACTAGAGAGAGAGAATATTAACAGGTCTTGGGATAGAGGTGACTGCAAATCAGCTATACTATGGTACTATGGAATTCAAACAAGTATCTAAGTATCTCTTATATTTATTAAATGAAGAAAAGGAGGAGGAGGAGAAGGAAGAAGAGCAAGAAGAAGAAGAAGAGGAAGAAGAAGAGGGGGAGGAGGAAGAGGAAGAGAAAGAAGGAGGAGGAAGAGGAAGAAGAGGGGGAGAAGGAAGAAGAAGAGGTAAGGAAATGAAGACAATGAACATAACTAACCCTTTATAGAAATTTATCCATGAAAGGAAGGAGAGTTAAAGAATGATAGTTTGAGAAGGTAGCAGGGTTAATTGATTATTATTTTAAGGATAGCTGGGAAACCACTATTGGTGCTCCTAACTGCCGCAAGGTTTTCTGACTCAGACTGAAAGATTTTCTGCATCCCTGGTTTCCAGCCTTTACCTCAGTTGGATACAAAGAATATCCTTCTTTGGATATTCTTCAATATCCAATATTGGATCAACAAAACCATACTTTCTTTCCAAGCTTCATGGTGGGAATTGTGTCTGGATTAGAGCTAGGGTCTGGACCCATGGAATTAAGCAAAACTGTAGCTAGGGCGTAGCTATAGGAGCCAGAGCACTGAATTTAAATAATATCAAATTTAGAGGGTACCAACAACATCACTAGTCCCTAGGTGTGCTAGCATGAACTTCTCTCTCACTTGTCTCCACGCTATAATGATCCTTCATTGTTCCAGGTGTCCAATGAGCTCTGTCACTGACAACACCTTTAATGCTATTTGTCTGAGGAACACAGATTCTTAGTTACAGCTCTGAAATTAAGTTGACCTGTCATTCACAAGGAGATCAAGACCACAGGAAAGCAGTGTGGTACTACTTAAGAAAGAGCATTGTCTTTGGAATGAGAGAATCTGGGTTCAAATCTTGCACCTGATGCTTACAACTCGAGTGACCTTAGACCAACTACTTAACCTCCCTGGATATCATCTTAAAAATAAAGAGAATTGAGGCAGCTAGGCGGCACAGTGAGTAGAGTACGGGCCCTGGAGTCAGGAGGACCTGAGTTCAAATCCAGCCTCAGACACTTGACACATGTACTAGCTGTGTGACCTTGGGCAAGTCATTTAACCCCAATTGCCCTGCCAAAAAAAAACCCAACCCCCCCAAAAAAATAAAATGAAGAGAATAAACTAAAAGGTCTATGAATGCCTTTCCAGCTCTACAGCTATGACATCAGGATGTAGATACTGTTAGTACAATGAATTGACTGGTCATAGACCAAAAATTACTTTGCAACTGAATTTTTTTTTCTAAAATAAATGACCTCAGGAATAGCTGCTTGTGACACACAGGTGTTTTCATTTAAACTTTCCTTATACAGAACACACAGGAACAAGATACACCTGATGATGACAATTACAAGAGTAACATATCACACCTTTTGTTTCAAAACAATTCTTTAAACTTTCTAGTTTAATTAATGTATATGGCAGTAGAATTAGCTAGGAACCAGCTGGAAATAACCTCTTCCCCCTCTGAGCTCTTATAGCGCTTTGTACTTCTCCAATCCACCACATTCTAATATACACATGATCTTGTTCAATTCAATAAGCAATTAATAAACACCTACATCCAAGGCATTCTGTTAGATATTGGGGAGAGGAAGTTTGTTTTTAAGTCTCGGAAATTAAGGAAATGGTCAGAGGACACCTGACTAACCTGTATCAGAGCTCAGGAAGGAGAAGAGACCTGAATCTAGCACAAAATGCCAAACAATGAACTGAGCTTAGAGATGTGAGTAAAAATTTCTAAGATAAATGAATAAATAAAACTAGGAACTGGTCGTTTGGGAAAAAAAAACAAACATGACTAACTAGATAAGCAAATTAGAAAATTCAATTTAAAAAAAACAGGAAAACTAAATTATATCCAAAAAAAATTTTAAGGAAATTTACAGCAAATGAAGAAATAAAGGATGTCATAAAAAATATTTTGCCCAACTATACATGATGATAAAACTGATCAATAAAATGAGTGAATATTCATAATATTATAAAACACCCAGATGAACAGAACAAGAAATGAAGAATTCAAACAACCCTATTTCAGAAAAAAGAAATTGAACAAGTGTATCAGTAAGGCAATAATAACAATAGAGATGATGATTGTCAAAATGCCTATGTGGTTCTGTACCAAAAAGTATATGTGGCTCTCCACATAGAAGGTAGAAGAAGTAAACCATTTATTCAGACACCAGTGAACCATATCCCATAAGCCATCTACCCAATCCATCACAGCAGTGAAGCATTCAATACATAATATCACAACATGGAGCCTTGCCATCCCAAAACCTCTCCAAACCCCTGCTTGGGTCTTCCCAAAAACAAACTGACAGTACAGCAGTCACAGTCTGCTCAGTTACCAGAGGTCCACTTTCATTACCTCAGCTCTAATTATCACGATGGTCATTAACAGCCATAACAACTTTCTTTCTCTCTCTCCCCCCCCACCCTCTCCATTTCCTGTGATATAACTACCTTTTCCTCTCAGGAAGCTCCTCCCACAACATGGGACTTAGGCTTCCTGTGACCAAGCAGGTCACATGGCCTATTAATGAGTGGGTGGGAAAGATCTTCAAATCTAAAATGCTATTATTATAACAAGCCAAAAATAAACTCCCAAAGAAAAAACCATAGAACCAAATGGATTTGCAAGTGAACGCTATCATACAAAGAACAATTATTTCCAATACTATACAAATCGTTTGCAAAAATAGCAAAGGAAAGGATCCCACCAAATTCCTTCTGTGATATAAATATGGTCTCAAACTAGTGATTAAGAAGATATAAAAATGGGAATGAAGTTTATTGGTGATGAAAGTTATGATGACAACAAAAATCACTTAGTTTCACATGGAGATTTTTCAGTAATTTCCAGGAATGAGTAGTATGTTTAGCAACCACAAAATGAAAATGACTCTGTACAATATTTTATTCATTTTAGTTGATCATTTTCAGATTACTCATACTTTTTTTCCAAAGGAAAAATAAGCTTTTCAAAGTTGATTTTCAAGCTTACTTTTTATATTCTAACTTGACAAATGGAAATGTAAAATCTAGGTTAAATATATCTTAAATTACATATATGATGTACATGTATACATGTATATGTATATATGATATATATATATATTTAATGCTCTACTACTGTTTCAAGATTTTGGTCTGTGGCACAGGTAAGAAGAAAAATGTTAATTTAGAGTTAAATGGATAATTCATTTTGATACAAAAATGTTTTTTTAAATAACTACAAATATGATCTTGATATCTGATCCATGGATAGTAAAAACAGAGAAAGAAAACCATAGACTAATAACACTAATAAATTTCGATACAAAATTTTTAAATTAACTATGAACAAAGAAGCTAAAATATAAAAGGTTTTACGCAAACAAAACCAATGCAGCTAAGATGAAAGGGGAAATAATTGCCTGGGGGAAAAAATACAATAATTTTCTACAATAAACATCTTATTTCCAAAATATGTAAGGAGCTGATTCAAATTTAGAAGAATTGGAGAAATTTCCCAATTGACCAGAGGATACCCATCAATTGGAGAATGGCTGAATAAGTTGTGGTATATGAATGTAATGGAATACCGCTGTTCTATAAGAAATGATGAGCAGGCAGATTTCAGAAAAACCTAGAAAGATTTGTATAAATTGATGCTGAGTAAAGTGAGCAGAACCAGGAGAACATTGTACACAATAACCGCAACATTGTACAATGATCAGCTCGGATAGACTTAGCTCTTCTCAGCAACACGATGATCCAAGACATTTCCAGAAGACTCATGAGGCAAAATGCTATCCACATCCAGAGAAAGAACTATGGAGTATGAATGCAGATTGAAGCATACTATTTTCACTTTTATTTCTTTCTCATGGTTTTTCTGACTTTTGTTCTGACTCTTCTTTTACAATATGACTAATATGGAAATATGTTTCACATTATTGTAGATATATAACCTATATCAGATTGCTTGCTGTCTTGGGGAGGAGGGAGGAAAGAGAGGGAGGGAAAAAAATTAGGAACACAAAATCTTGCAAAAATTAATGTTGGAAACTATTTTTATGTGTAATTGGAAAAAATAAAATACTTTTATGTACAAAAAAAAAAGAAATTCCCCAACTGACAAATGGTTAAAGAATATGAATATGCAGTTTTCAAAGAAAGGAATCCTAGCAATTAAGAAACATATGGAAAAACGCTCCAAGTCACTAATTAACAAATTGGTGCACTGGAGAAATATAAAATAAACTAACTCTGAGATTCCAGCTCAGATGGGTGTGAATCTATCAGATTGGCAAAGTGGGCCAAAAAAAGAAAATAACAAATATAGGGGGCTACAGGAAAACAGGCAAACTAATGCAATGTTGATAGAGTTCTGAATGAGTCTAACCATTCTAGAAAGCAATTTTAACTGTGCCCCAAAAGTCACTAAACTGTGTGTACATATGTGTGTATGTGTGTCTATAAATCTATATCTATCTATCTACATATAAAACACAGCTCTTTTTATAACAGTAAAGAGCAAGAAACTAAGGGAGTACTCAGCAATTGAGGAATGGATGAGCAAATTTTGATATATGAATGAAATAGCATGATATACCACAAACATCTTAAACTCAATATGTCCAAAACTAAACTCATTATCTTTCCCCCAAACCCTACCTTCTTCCTAATTTCCCTATTACTGTTGAGAGCACTGCCATCCTCCCAGTCATCCAGGCTTACAACTTAAATATCATTCTCAACTCCTTACTTTCTCTTATCCCCCAATATGTTGCTAAGTCCTGTCAACTCTACCTTTGCAACATTTGCCCCTTCTCTCATCTAGCACAGCAACTATTCTGGAGCAGGCTCTCATTCCATCAAACTTAGATCATTGCAATCATCTTCTGGTCAGTCTTCCTGCCTCAAATATCTCCCTTCTCCAGTCCATTGTCCAGTCAGCTATCAAATTTTTTTACCTAAAGCCAAGATCTGACTATAACACTCCACAAAACAATTAACTTCCGTAGCTCCCTATTACCTACAAGATCAAATATAAAATCCTCTGTTTGGGTTTTAAAGCCCTTTATAACTGGTCCCTTCCTACCTTTCCAGGCTTCATATATCTTACCTTCTTACATGATAATCAGAAGAAGCAACACAAAGACACTCTCAAGGTCTCTCTTAAGAACTTTATAATTGATTTGTGACATGGGAGACGCTGGGACAGGACTGCCCAGCGTGGAGTGCCCACATCTAAGAAGGTGCCGTGCTCTAAGCGCTCTATGAACAAAACAGAAATGAAACAGCTCAAAAGAAATGAGAGATGCCCAAATTTAAAGAATCTACCCTAAATGTTCACACAGATTATTTGTGCCTGACCTATGGTTGAGCATTCTGAGCTCATGTTGGTCTGATCAGCCACAGTCAAATACACTGTGACTTGACTCTAACATAATGGCGTCATTTTGGCCCTTTTCAAGAACAGACAACCATCTTACCTTGCTCCATGTACTCTATAATCCAGTGACATTGGCCATCTTGCCGTTCCTTACACAAAATACTCCAACTCCTGATTCCATGAATTTTCACTAGCTGTCCCTTATGCCTGTAATGCTTTCCATCGTTTCCATCTCCTGGCTCCCTGGGCTTCCTTTAAGAAACAACTAAAATGCCAACTTCTACAAGAAGCCTTTCTCAGTTCCCCTTAATGCTAGTGCCTTCCTTCTGTGATTATCTCCAATTTAGCCTGCATATAATCTTGTATGTATATACTTTGCATATTGTCTCCCCCATTGATTTTGTGAACTCTTTCAGGGTACAGACTATCCTTGCCTTTCTTTGTATTCCTAATGCTTGGCATAATGCCTAGCACATTACAGTGCTTGTTGACTAGTTGACTTGAAAAGTGCTCTTTTCTGGTCTCTTTTATATATTGAAATATTCATAATTGATGCTTGTTAAGTTGATAGTTAAAAAGAAAAAATATTTTAAAAGAGAGAATTAAAAGTCAGAGATGATGCCAAAGTTTCTACCCTAGAGGGCATATGGAAAGAATATGACTTTAATTCTGGACATACTTCTTTAGTAATATTTAGTAATATTTGTAATATTAGTAATGTAGATAACTGTCAAAAATGCCTATGTGGTTCTGTATAGCAAAGTATACAAAACTCTCCACATAGAAGGTAGAAGAAGTAAACCATTTATTCAGATACCAGAGAACCATATCCCATAAGCCATTTATCTAGTCTATCATAGCAGTAAAATATTCAATACACACTATCACAACATGGAGCCCCACCATCCCAAAATCTCTCTGACCCCCTTCTGGGGTCTTCCCAAAAACAAACTCACAGTACAGCTAAGTCAGCCTGTTCAGCTCTATCACAACGGCGGCCATTAGCAGCCATTAGCAGCCATAACTGCTCTCTCTCCATATACATATATATATTTCCTGTGATATAACTTCCTTTTCCTGTCAGGAAGCTCCTCCCACCACATGTAACTTAGGCTTCCTGTGATGTAAGCAGGCCACATGGCCTATCACTGGATGGGAAAGATCTTCAAATCTAAATTACTACTACAAGCACAAGTGGGAGATATTTAACCTTCTATAGAGAATAGGCAATATCAATGGGAATGAATGATTTCATTCAGGGAGTATAGAAAGAGAATAATCAATTATGGGACACTCATTGTTAAGAATAAAGATGATCCAGGAAAGGAATATGGAAGAAAACAATCTATACTTTTATGATTCAGCAAAAATCTATTGAACAATTTATTGATATATAATTGTTACTGCTTAAAGAGGGGTTCAATTGGGCAAAGCTCCCTCTGCTAATTAGAACACCTTCTCTACCCAAGCAAAGACCAATTTCCATTTTATAGCAATCATGAAACAAATTAAATTTCACAGCAAAATGGAATAAAGGAACAAAGAAACATAGTTTAAATTTAGGGGATTTGATTTACCAAATAGAACAATAATAATATTAATGGTAGTTGCTGCTGTGTTTGTCCTTCATTCTCAAAGAGGATCATGACATCAGGGAAATGATGCCATGATTTGAAGTTGACTTTGATTTGAGTGAGGAAGGGCTATGCAAGGTCACCAGCCTCACTTTTTCCTTCAGAGTATGCCCAGTGACCTGATGCTCACCAGGATGACTGGAGATGGCCAAGGATGTATTGAGAGACCCTGGCCCTTTCAGGCCAAGGTCATTTCAGGTTCTCACTTTGAGTAAGGTAACTTGCATTTAGTGAATAGGCCTCTTTAAAAAGTTAATGAAGGCATGGCCCCTTTAATCAAAACTCAAAAAAAAAAAATCAAACTTTGAAAGGAAGGCCCTCAGGGTTCCTGGCCAAAAGAGAAACAGTTACTATTTGGTATTCACATTCACTCTGTGCTAGGAGGGTAGGGACATATTGTCCAATCTATGAGCTCCAAGGTGAATTGGGTTTAAGGCTTGATTTTTGAGAAAGAAATCTAGCCAGTAAACCCAAAGTTAAGGAGGCAGCCTTCAGCCATTGAAATGGAGCATGGAGGGGAAAGAGAGGGAAGGGGAGGAGGAGGGGTGGGGGAAGAGGAGAGGGAGAGGGAGAGGCTACTCACAGATTGTGTTTGTACTTCTTTTAGGGAAGACCTGGAGTCAGAAAGATCTGAATGCAAATCTTGCTTCAGACAAAGGGAGACAGGTGTTGTTTGGGTTCTGACCTCAAGAACCAAACAGTGGCAGTCTCATGATTAGCGGGCAATTAGCAGGGACCAAGTTAAAGAAGGACAAGGGACAGTTCTAAGGGAAGAGAGCAGAACCAGGAGAACATTGTACACAGTAATAGCAAAATTGTGTGATGACCAACTTTGATAAACTTAGCTCTTCTCAGCAATGCACTAATCTAAGATAATTCCAAAAGACTCATGGTGGAAAATGTTATTCCCCTTCCAGAAAAAGAACTACGGAGTCTGAATACAGATCAAAGCATGTTATTTTCTCTTTTTTTGTTGTTTTTGTTTTTTCTTTCTCCGGGTTTTTCCCTTTTGTTTTGATTCTTCTTTCACAACGTAACTAATGTGGAAATATGTTTAATATTATTTTACATGTATAGCCTATATTAGATTGCGTGTGTTTCAACAATCCAGCTAGCAGCTTCTGTGGGGGTGTAAGATCCACCCACAGCCAGCATCCAGAAAGCTGCCGACAGCACAGGTTATTTTGATCTGCTTAACTAAGGAAAGCAAGGTGAAGGGGTTGACAAGCTTACTTTAATTCGGCATACAAATATCATACACTTAGCTCAGGTGAAAAAGACCAGCATGCTGAACTTCAGAATAAAATACAAACAAATTGCAAACATCAACAGACAGATCTTGTCTGATTCAAATCCCAATACTTAGTTACCAGAGTTCAACAAAGTCTTAGCATCCGGGTTTACAAGCTGCAGGGCCCTTAGCTACAGCTGCCTGGAGTCTCTTGCATCAACACCATCTCCAGAGCCCTGCACAAATAGCTCTGTCCTCCCTTCTTATATGGCTTCAGATGTCATCAAACATCATCTGAATGACCAGAATTTAGACTCTGGTGATTGGTTCTTGAGTTGGCCCCTCCCCTTAGGACCCTGAGAGGTTCATATCCACATAGATTAGGTTAACACCTAATAGGGCATGGCTTTGCCAATCTAGTATCATAGAAATAAGATCAGTCTCTGAAACTGATTAAATCTTTTATTCTAGGAAGTTTGACTAGACTTTGGAGTCAAGGGAGAACGAGAATCTTAGACCAGGATACTGCTACAATATTTTTTCTTAATTTTTTTAATGCAACTGAACTATGTGCTTCCTCAGGAGCCATTAAAGGAACAATTGGGTAGAAAGAGAATTAGAAAAGTCCAATATCACAATAACTAAAAAAAAGGGGTCAACAATGCTAAATATTATAGACTGGGGACAATAACTGAAGAAAGGCCATTAGATTTAGGAAGGAAGCAGTCACTGACAGCTATTACAAGAATCATTTCAATGGCATGGAAGGGAGTGAAGAAGTAAAGGAAAACTATAAAAAGAAAGACATACGAGGTGAAGTCATATGTTAAGAGCGAGAGTTGGAGTAGAAGAATTTGAATTCTAAGGAGAGAAGTGATCTAGAAGGAAGAATTAATTTTGAAGTGGTACAAGATAGCAGAGGGACATGGTGACAGCAGCAGAACTAGGGGCTGGACAATAGTTGCAAAGAGGCAGTGACTGACCCAGATAGCCTTAAATAAATACATCCACATTTTCACTAGGACTAACATTTCTAAGCAACAGAACTGGCCTACAAATACAGAACATTATACCAAAGAGGGTATATATCCATATCTAATAGTCAGTCAACAAGCATTTATTAAGCACCTACTCTGTGTCAGGCACTGTGCCAAGTGTTGTTAATTCTAACAGAAGAATTCAACTAAGAGGATGTGGCCACCAGAAGAATGCAACTATTCTGTGGTCAATAGCAGAATACAACTACTATGGAATGTGAGTTTAAAGGGCCATCTAATCTGACTGATCCCTAGATAAGTATACCCTTAAAATTTAAACGGAATGGGCTGCCTTTGATTGTAATGTCTTCTCCCTCAGTCCCTTTCTTCCTGGTCCTCTTTGACTCAGGATTATGAATTCTGTTATTTCATCCTCATAGTGTGAGGAATTCTTGGGGGTAACAATATCTTTCTGAGGAACTGAATGTTTCTCAGACAACAGGAGGACCTATCTGTTCTACAATTTATATGACAAGAGGCATAAGGATATGGGTGAAGAACCACTGTCTAATAGAACTGAAAATAACCTATCCTCTATATAAAAGTCAAATCACAATGCTATTTTAAAAATTTTTAAATAACATTTTGGGTTTTTCCCCCAAATTGCATGTAAAAGTAATTTTTAACATTCTTTTTTTTGAGTTCCAAATTTTCCCTCTCCCTCCCATGCCTTCCCCCTCCCTGAGACAATAAGCAACATGATATAGGCTATGCATAGGTTACATCATGCAAAATATATTTCCATGTTAGTCAATTACAATGCTATTGTTAAAAGCAAGTGTATTTTATGATTCTAGAATAGGAAAATATACACTTGTCTGGGAGGTCAAAATGCTTTTGCTTAAATAAAATGGTACAGAGAACATAAGGATGAAATAGACACTTTGTGTGCTTCGATTAATAAACAACACAGGGGAAAGTAAAAAGGAGGTTGAAAGGATCTTTGTAATGGAACTTTTCTTTTTATCTAAAATGTATTTGTAAGGGTAGAATGAAAACCTTTTCAGGCTTCATCAGCTGTTTCTATGTATAAAATAGCAGAAATACTACTAGACTACTAGGAGAACCAAAGTCCTCCTCTTCTTCATCCAGGCTTAGTGTTTTTGTACTTTTCTCCCACTCAGTTTTCTACATGGGACAGCTGGAATTGAGAAATTAAGAGAACCTCACAGCTGTTTGGCAGTTGTTGAGCAAGTAATTTCTTTGTGAATAATTATTTGGTATATCTAATCTTTAGAGATTAAAATCAAGAAGCATGGAGAATGCTCACTGTGAAAATGATGGGAGCAGTTTTGTTTCCACAGAATTGAAAGTATCTCCCCCTCTCCCCCAGCTTTAAAGCAGAGATCAGGCTTTTGATCAGGTTAAAGGTTAGAGGCTTGTGAACATTCTTAAGGAGCTGGTTGAAGGAAGCATGATGTGGGCAGTTCAGGAAGTTGCGTCTGGCCAATGAACAGCCAGGCGGGTGATTCCAGTTAGGAACCAATGAAAGGACTGGAATGAAAGGAATTCGTCTGAGTCCCTTGTACTTTCTCCTGTACTTTCTCCTTCAGGGGATGTACCCTTTTATTCGGGAGGAATAAATGTAAGATATAATTAAAACCTTCTTGGCCTTCCAACGAGTATTGTTTGTTCCTTGCCAAGGTAAGTATGTTTCTAATACTCGCTATAACCAAGAGTGAGGTTATCCATGAAAGCCCCTAGGTCAGGTATTTAAGTCCAAAGAAAAGATAGAAGATCTGAAGGCACTAAGTACTTAGCTAGGCACGTCCCTGCTTTCTGTTCTAAAGAGCTTGGCACCTGAGACTGAGCATCTTTTGCTGGAAATGAGAAGCCTCTATACTTACTGAATTGAATAAGACAGGTCATTGCATAAGGGGGAAAAAAAGTCAAGCTTTCCCTCCCTAGAGAATGTTTTTGTTGGTTCACGGTTGGTGTAGCTGCTTTTCTAAAGGCGCTATTTTAAAAGCCTCTGGCTTTTGGATTAAAAGAACACTGCAGAACTTAACTCTTCTTATGAGGAAGAAATATTACTATAGCCAAAGAACAGCTCAAACCAGAAACTGAAATTAAGGCTCCACACTCAGATTCTTCATCTATGAAACAAAAGTGTTGAACTAAATGATCTTAAAGGCTCCTTCAGCTCCAAATCTTGGGTAAAGGGAGAAGAATGTGATTCATCCATAGGAATTCATTCATTCATAGGAATGTGCCAAGCTTTAGCAAGTCATTCATATAATAGCGAGAAATTTTGCTTGTTTTGAAGTTAACAAAGGAAAAAGTTATTGTAAGTGATAATTCCTAAGTAACATATGAGCAGAGAAAGGGTCATTGTTATAGATGAGCCGATACATCTCCTGGAAAGAGCTCTCAGTGCCTCAGAAGCTTTCAAAGAATCTGAGCGCTAAAGATGGATAACGTATAAAGAAAGATAAGTCTTTACAGAGTGTAAAGACTACAACAGAGGACTGGTGATTGTGGAAATGCTGAAGGAAATATGGCATATAGACTACAGCTGATTTCTTGACCAAAATAGAAGTTAGTGTCTATAATATCTTTTCTTTTTTGACAGGAAAAGAAAATTAACCATCTAGAAAACTCATGGTTCAGGTTCTGGGAGGAGTGATGATATCCTTGCTGAACCAAACAATGGCTTTTGCTCATGCCTTTAGAATTTCACTTCCTACTTGTGTAGCTTACATTCATATGTATATATATATATATATATATACACATATATACACATATATATACATATATATGTATTTATACACATACACACATATGTATGTATATATATATATGTGTATGTGTGCGTGTGTGTGTGTGTTTTTTAAAAGACATTAACTTTTTTTCTTTTTGGACAACTCCTTAATTCTTCTGAGAACATACTAAAGCAATTTCAGCAATTGACTGATAGTGAAAACTATGAGAGGGCTGGTAGGAAGAAAGGAAAGATTTGGTAGAAATCAAATTGGGCTGAAAGGCTGATTGATATTTCATGGACTTCTAAGAACTGTTTCACCATTTAACTCTCAAATGAATACAAAGCACAGAGAACAAATTGCTCACCAATTGAGAAAATCCTGGAGGCTTCCAAAGCAGACATTTTCCTGGATCCCTGGAGTATTTCCACCATAATATAAAGATACCACAATCACAGTGAAATACATAGTGAATACATTTTCATTTGAGCAAATGGCAAACAAAACAGTCAAAGGAGAAACACATACATACACACACAAACACAGAAATGAATTTTAGTCAACATTGTTCTCAATGGAACAAAGCCCAGAGTCAAAGCAGCTACAATTACTTTCTGAACTGACACAGACTGCTTGGAGAAGATCAGCAGAAAGTAGGACTAGACCATGAGTTTCCCTATCCTTACTTCCTGGCACTCCCTACCCCGCTTTGTTCTGGACAGAAAAGTCAACAAATAGATCCAGGCAAATGGAAAAGTACATTTCTTCTCTAAGTAGACCTTGCATGGGACTATACAGGCACATATGCCACTCTAAGCCTCCAAGCAAATTTTTTCTATCTTTGGAAAAGTACAGGCATCAATAATCTTATTTGCAAAGAGAAAACAAAGCAGACTCTTGGTCAAGTGCCAGATATGAATTTCCTACAGTAGAGTGGAAATATGTGGAGAAAAAAGTCGAAGACTTTTTGATTTGGCTTAAAGATCAGGCTGAAGACAAGCTTATTTACGTGGAATAAGGTTGTGATCAAAAAGACAAAATACTCAAGTGGTCTAGGACCATAGCAAGGCCAATCGAGCAAAGAGGAGACACAAGTGATACCCATATAATGGGACAACCATCATCATCCTGAGGGTCTCCATTACTCCCCATTGTAGTGACTTTCCCTGAAGTCTTCAGGTTACTTCAACAATCTCCTTTTCCCACTTCCTACCTGATCCTTTAAATGTGATAATACTGGAATCTCTGACTTTACTGAGTAGTTTCTCATTTGTTTCTTGGAGATTTCTTTCCCTTATTGTTCAGTCATACCTGACTCTTTATGACCCCATTTGGGGTTTTCTTGGCAAAGATACCGAAGGGTTTGCCATTTCCTTCTCCAGCTCATTTTATTGATAAGGAAACTAGGGCAAATGGTGTTAAGTGACTTGGCCAGAATCACACTGCTAGTAAGTGTCTGAGGCCAGATTTGAATTCAAGATTAGTCTTCCTGACTCCAGGTCTTGTGCTCTATCCACTGCACCACAAAGCTACCATTAGTCCTTAATCCTTCTTTCCTTAGTGCCTGCTAATTGTCCCCAAATCACGAGACTGCCCTTGTTGGTCTTGAGGACAGAATTCAAACATCTCTGACCTTTTGTCCTCCAGAGACAGCAGCTGGAAGCTTCTGCTAGCCTCTCCATATGAGGGATCCACCTGGTTCTGTGGAAAACTGGTTATACTTCCAAGATCTTTTAAATCCTTGTGGGAAGCTAACAAATTACTCCAGATATAGGTGGATATTCCCTTAGGGTCTTCCTCTGGGTGGGCAAAAGACTCTCCAGAATTTCTATCCCAATTCAAACTGTTTTTTTTAAGTTTTTATTTATATTTTCTGTTTCTTACATCACGATAACATCCCATATATTCCCCATCTCTTCAAGAGAAGCATTCCACATGATGAATACTATTTTTTGGAGAGGGGAAAAAAAGGGCAGCATGCCTGATCAATACATTGAAAAAGTCCAAAAATATATGCAGTTTGTAACACCTGTGGAGCTCCCACCTCCATTAAGGAGTAGATTGTGGCTGTCTTCTCATATGTCTTTATTTGAGTCCTACTTGAACTGTATCATTTTGTCATTTTCTTTTCATTTTTTTTTTTTGGTGTGTCATTCTTCTTTCCATTTACCTTGTTGTAATTACTGTGTATATTGTTGCCTTGGCTCTGCTTACCTTACTCTGCATCAGTTCCTATAGATCTTTCCATACATCTCTGTATTCAACACATCATTTTTTACAGCATAGAAATATTCCATTACATTCTTCTACTACAGTTTGTTTAGCCATTCCCCAATAGATGGGCATTTACTTTGTTTTCAATTCTTAGCTATCACAAAAAGTGCTGCTATAAATATTTTGGAGTATATGGGGACTTTTTTCTTATCCTTTGCTTCCTTGGAGTGTAAACTCAGCAATGGAATCTCTGGTTCAAAAGCTATGGACATTTTAGTCACTTTATTCACATAATTCCAACTTGCTTTCCCAAATGATTGTACCATTTCACTCTTCTACCAATGATGCATTAGTGTACCTATCTTTCTACAACCCCTCCAACATTAAATATTACCATTTGGGGGTCATTTTTGCCAACTTTCAGGGTGTAAGGTGAAACCTCAGGGTTGTTTTATTTGCATTTCTCTTATTAGTAATTTGAAGCATTTTTTAATGTGGCTGCGAATACTATGCAATTCTTTTGAGAACTACTTGCTCATATCCTTCGAACCATTTATGTATTATGGAATGGCTATTAATTAGTCTTATATGTATTCAATTGGTTATATGGCATGAATAATAATTTATCAGAGAATTTTGACACAAAGATTTTCCCCATTTGACCACTCTCCTTCTAATCCTAGGTGTATTATTGTTGTCTATGCAGAAGCTTTACAGCTTCAAGCTCCTTCTTCTGTTGCAGACACAGTATTAATGTTCCTTCAGTTATTTTAATCTTTCTTTTAAGGTGGCCTTATTCCCATTGGCTCCCTTCCCCTTACCGAAATATCTTCTTGTCAGATATTCCCCTTTCCTCTCCTCCCCTTCAACTAGTCCTGGTTTCTTAGTTTGGGGGCACGAGGAAGGTGTTGTAAATTTTTGAAATTTATTTTAAACTTAAATACAAAATGAGAAAAGAAAAAAACCATTGCCACGTACACAGCAGAACATAAGCAAAGACTCAATATAAAACAATAAATTTCCATTTCCAGAAAACCTATATAATAAATACTACACATTGTTTTCAAAGCTGCCCAATTTTTCTTTGCTTCCTTGTAGGTTCTCTTTTGTTCCCTGTCATGTACTTTTTATTTTATTTTTTCCCCTCTCTTTACTCTAAAGAATGCCAAAATTGTATGGATATATGTACATATACATAGATATCTATTAACATACATATATACACTCATACAACACATACATGTAACATCATACTATGCTTATTTCCATTTGTCGTCTGTTTTTCTGAAGCTCGATAGTATCTTCCTTCATAAGTCCAAGTCTTTTCATATTTTTCTAAGTCAACTAGCTTATCATCTCCTACATCACAGCAATATTCCAACCCAATCACATCGTATCTGAGAGACTGTCTATGAAAGTTTTTTTCCCAATTTTCTGCTTTCCTTCTATTCTTGGATACATAGGTTTTATTTATACAAGAAAACTTTAATTTAAAATAAATGAAATTATCCATTTTATACTTCAACAATGCTCTAGTTTAAGATCTGATACTGCTGAATCTATTTCCTTTGCATCTTTTTTTTACTGGTTTCTTTGAAGTTCCTGGCCATTTGCTCTTCCAAATGAACTTTAATATTATTTTTTCTAACTCAGAATTTTTTAGTAATTTAATTGGGGTGACATTGAATAAATAGATTATTTAGGTAAAATTTCATTTTTAAAATTATATTGACTTTACTTACCCATGAACAATAAATATTATTTCAATTATTTAGACACAATTTAATCTGTATAAAAAGTGTTTTATGCTTATGTTCGTATAGTTTCTAGATCTGTTTTGGCAGGTATATACTCAGGTATTTTATATTGTCTAATTATTTTAAATGGTCTAAAAACAATGTTGAATAATATTGCTGACATTTAGTGTAGTTTCTCTATTTTTGTACAAAAAAATATACTCAAGTGTTAGAAGATAATTTTATCTCAGGGTCACACCTATAGTAAATCACCTTGTGGGATTAAGACACCCAAACTCTCAATGTTACTTGAAAGTAGCTTTTGGAAATTTAGGCATAAAGTATTAAGAAGTAACCAGTCTTTAGTTAGTTCCGTAGAACTCCAATGATTTCACTAAAGGTAACACTATGATTAGTGTGTTAGAAAGACAAATGAGAGATGAAAAAAAAAAAGATTAATGACCAGTATTAAGGGCAGTTGGAAATTAGATTACATGAATGCGTGATGAAAAAGGTTGGCAGGATTTCTGAACCTTTTTCTAAGCATGTTCTATAATCTCAGAAGAAGAATGAAGAAAGTAGATCGTGGGAGTGATACAGGACGGGGGATTGTCATGAAGAGCTTAGAGCCTGGTGAAAGATCTGGGAATGAAGTTAGGATATTAGGGGACCCAGGGTGCTGGAGAAGATGTTACATATTGAAACTAGGATGGCAAGAAAGTTCAAATCAGGCAAGAAGGACATAATGTTGAAGAGAGACAGGATAAATGACTTAAAATTCTCTGTAATGAGTGAGGTGAGCAGAATCAGAACATCAAACGCAGTAACAGCAATATCATGTGATGAACCACTGCGAACGACTTAGCTATTCTCAGCAGTACAGTGATATGACAATCCCAAAGTTCTCATGATGAAACATGCTATCCACCTCCAGAGAAAGAATTAATGGCATCTGAATACAAACTGAAGCATACTATTTTTCTTGCTTTCTCTTTCTCTCTCTTCCTTCCTTCCTTCCTTTCTTTTCTTTCTTCTTTTTTTTTGTTTTGTTTGGTTTTTTCCCACAAAATGACTAATATGGAAATGTTTTACGTGATTAGACACATATAACCTATATTACATTGTTTACCATCTCAGGGAGAGTGGAGGGGAAAGAGTAAGAGATATATTTCGAAAATTATCAAATGTTAAAAATTGTTCTTTACATGTAATTGGGTAAAAATAAATACTTAAAAAAATTCCCTGTGACAATGAGGAGAAAGTTTGGTGGATACAGTAGGAAGCTGATTTGTATAAGGAAGCTGTGGTGGGAGAGAGACAAAGGGAGAGTTAAAGAAGACAGAAATAAGGCCACATCTTTGGAAAATGAAACTAAAGTGTGGGTATACTAATGTATGGATAGTGTAAAGCAGAATGATTCAGGTTTGTAATTTAAAAGGATTAGCAACTTTTAAGTCACCAACATAGATATTGAAATCTTCGAGGATGATGTTGAGCACAAAAATAAATGTGATGTTGAATTCATAAAGAAAAGTGCTCACAGGGCAGCATGGATGATGTATAGAGAGTAGTACCCATGAATTTTAAATAAAGACCAAAAGAGGATATTGGATTGAACCTCATAATGATACAGGTTGTCACTACCAAATTCAACTAATCCACAGAGTGAACAAGCTCCAGAATAAGACAACATTTATCAGTAAAATCCTGTTATAAATGAATCTACAATGCACTTATTAGCACTGGCCTGTAACAATATACCATACAAAGGGGTCATGCTATATTCAAAATGGGTACATAGATGAACAACTCTCAGTGATAATCTAGACTTTTAGAAACAGAAGGAAAAACTAAAAGATTACCTCTAGCCATTAGTATAAGCCTAAACAAGTTCAGAAATACACAGACAGGATATTAACTGAAGCCATAAATGATCAAAGGCAAATGGATATATAAGCAGATAAAGGATATCAGCCAGATTTCATATTTTTAAATGGGCAATAAAATTGCAAAAGTAAACAAAAAGCAATTAAAATGGTAAACCACCAACAAATGCCATATTATTAGAAGACAGCACCGAAGCAAAGTTTTGTTTTTAGATAGAACACCTTCAATGTTGCTGTTGATATATTTATTGAGCAAATTGATTTGAAACTATGTGATAAAGCACATAGAAATTTTTGTTTGTTTGTTTTTTTGGCAGGGCAATTGGGGTTAAGCCACTTACCCAAGGTCATACAGTTAGTACATATGTCAAGTGTCTGAGGCCGGCTTTGAACTCAGGTCCTCCTGATTCCAAGGCCAGTGCTCTACTCGCTGCGCCACCTAGCTGCCCGGAAATATTTATTGATCCTAAGTCAAATGTTAGTCTTTTACTAAAAATTTAATTGTCTTGCTCTGAAGAACTCAAAAAGTTTTACAAATGCTACCTACAGTGTTCATAATGCTAGTGAGGTAAGATGTCACAAGATTCCTAATTGGCTGTACTATTCAGATTAGGAATCAGACATAAAAATGTCAAATATTTCTTTTATATTTAAGGGCACATCTCCATATGGAGCTCAGTTTCTTGATTTCCTCAACTCCATATTAATTGCTCTTCCTTCAATAGTAAATTATATAACTATTAACACAATTTTCCAGATTCCCTTTCGTTGTTTTTGTTCTGTCATTCAGTTGTATCCAACTCTTCATGGCCCTGTCGACCATAGCCTGCCAGGTTTTCTGCCCCTGCTATCTGCTGAAGTCTATCTGTACCTAAAATTAGTCTTATCTAACACGGTAATTTATTGGTTTAAAAAATCATAACCTGAAAAACTTAAATCCAGCAGTGAAAGTTTCTGAGGCCAGAAAAACTTTGCCATAGGAAAAAAAAAGCACTTAGCTCTACTAATGTTAGCTCATTTATTATTATTGCATCATTTTTCACAAATATGTCTTATCCCATAAATCCTTTAACTTCAAGACTGCAGTGTAATCTCTTCTATCTGAACACTTTTTAACTTGCCTCTTCCAAAGACTGGAATTAGGTGAAAATCTGACTTCCACTTCCTATAATGACAATATAGTACACTCCCAAAGCTGCAATGACTTAGGAGTACCTATTTTGCTTGAGCCACTGTGCAGTGATATAGTAAAAAGAGTGGTGGATTTGAGTCTGCAGGCTTGAGTGCAGTTCTGAGTTCTGCTGCTCACAGCGTAACTCTTCTCTGGGCTTGTTTCTTCGTGCATAAAAGGGGGAAATTAGGCTAGATGATTTCTGAAGATCTCTCCAGAGCTAAACCTGTAATCCTATGAAGTAAAAAACAATATATTCCTTTCGTACTCTGTCCAAAGAAACCAATAAAAGTGAAATTTCATCATCTGAAATTCTGGGTTGAAATGAACAAAATGGAACTTTCAGTTCTTAACTTTTTACATCAAATAGTTTACTGAACAAGCCAAGATTAAAAACTGCTTTAGCAGCTAATAGTTAATGTGTTCCATTGCAAGGATTGGCTAGATGCCACAGTTTCATAGAGCAACATTTTAAAATTGTTCCATGCTCCTTTAGCCAACCTAGGCTTCTGTTATATAATCTAATCAAATAATTATGTTTCTATTTTCTTCCTAAATCATTTTATGTGCTTAGTTTCAGTATGTTAACAAATTAAACACTAAATGAAATACCATACTAAAAATATTTTAAAGCACATATGTCATCACAATATTAAATTACAGAAAAACGCATTGTTCCCATAAAATTTGGTCCAATTATTGTTTTAAAATTAGGAAGGCTAAGCAAGTGCAACATAGGTGCAAAACTTTTCATAACACAGTAAGAGGCACAAAATCTTATTTTTTTAAATGGTGTTACAAACAACTTTCAATTCTAATTTCATCTGTTTCTTCAACTTGACTTTCTTCAAAAAACCTGATCCTTGATGGCAAGGAATGTGATTTTTGAAGCGTTCTTGTGGAAGTCTCATCTATTTTGTGGTTAGGGACTGAACAAATACAGTCCCTAGAGTTAAGAATGTGGAAATTTGAACAAGCAGGATCAAACAAACTACGGGGATCTGAAGTTTGAGGTGAGTGGTTTTCAGATGGGGAATCTTCCTTCCCAGGTTCATGGTCTTTACTCTTCTTTACAGCATCTTTTTCTTCCAGTTCCCGAGCAAGCATGTAACTAACTTTTCTCTGATGAGCTAAAGCTTCTTCTTTATCATTCAGCTGCATGTATGGGAAATAAAAGAAGCACAATTAAGGCAATAAATACCAAGAGTGACGGACACTTTGGAACATCTGTCATTTCATCACTCTCTTCCCATTGACTACTTAACAACTACCATGAATGAAAAATTCAAAACCCAGTGGTCAACCTTCTAAGGATGTGTCAGGCAGTCAATCAACTAGCTTTTAAGTGTCTACAATGTGCCAGGCACTGCACTAAACAATGGGGGTAAGAAGAAAGCAAAAACCAGTTCCCATTCTCTAAGAGTTCACTATTTAATGGATATGGGGGGTTCTCTACACATAGTTAGCCTTGTCATTAAATAGATAAATGCACATTTATTCATAAATGGATAAATGCACATTGTTTAGCCTGAACTCACAGCTTTCATAGATGTGGTAAGGCCAACTAGAGTCCACTGGGATGGCCATGGAATGGCCTTCTGAGTCATTTTTATACCTTAATCAAACATTAGAACAGTCCTTTGGTACAGAGGTGTCAAACATGTGCCCCCAACCATATGTGACCTGCAACACTCCCAAAGGTGGCCCAAATCAGATTAAAATGTAATTGAGAAATATTTAATAAAATAAAAGTACAATAAAAAATTACATTTTAAAATGAAGTCAACATGCAGCCCACATGAATCATTACATATGAATTTGGGGCCCTGTTTCTTTTTGAGTTTTACAGGGCTGCTTTGGTGGAGGGTATATAAATATATTCCAAGTATGGTACATTATAATAATAGGTTATTGTACCATATCACTCAGTCATTAATTCTCCAATGTCAAACTTTTACTGAGTAACCATGGCATATGAACTTTGTATGCAGTTAAAAATAAGTGGAAAGCAAAATTCAGAGTCTCGTGGAGTGAAACAGAAAAGACTGAACATATATGCATGCATCCGTTTATACCGTGACTTACAGACCAACATGCCAAATCATTCATACCTTTGATATGATCAGAATATATAAGTTTCAAGAGAGCACTGAATAAAGGGAGTAATCAAAACTGGGTGGCATGAATCAAGGAAGACTTATGAGGAGACACTGTGAGCCTAGTTTTGAAGAAGATGATAAATACAAATAGGGCAGACGATGAGTAGAACACTCCAGGTTTTTAGGGAAGGACATGAATGGAAGGACAATCAGACGTGGGAGAGGGGTGTTCCATGAGTTGAATAGTATTACAGATATGAAGATAGAGATGAGCAAGTTGCATTAAGGAGTAAAACAACAAGCAGATAAGGTTGGCTGGAACAGAATATCTGCATGGGGAAATTACAAGAAATGAGGTTGAACAGGTTCTTAGCTTTCCAAAAGAAGAAACCAAAGATACTGACCAAATCTATCAGAATTCTAAAGACTTCCTGAGGATTGTCCAGCTCTTCTATTTTCTTAGAATTGGCTTCGGGTATACCTATTAGCTTCTGTCCAAAGCTCTTCTTTTGTAACGCAAATCCTAAAATTAAACATGTTAAGTCCAAGTGAAACACAGCTCTGTGAAAAAATATTAGCTCACATTTATACGTATACACAGCCAACTTAAGAATTTACAAAGTACTCATAACCGAGCAGTGTTTTTCATCTTACAAAGACTTTTAAGCCACTATTGCAACGACCTTATGAGGTGCATCTGAGAGAGGGGACAGATAGATACTATACCCTTAAAAAAATGAACAGTTCCAAAAGACTCATAATGAAAATGCTATCCACATCCAGAGAAAGAACTATGGAGTCTGAATGCAGATTGGAGCATACTATTTTCTCTTTTTTTTCTTTCTCATGTTTTTTCCCTTTTGTTCTGATTCTTCTTTCACAACATGATCTATATAAAAATACGTTTAATATGACTGTACATGTTTAGCCTATATCAGATTGCATGCCATCTTGGGAAGAGGTGAGAGGAGAGAGAGGAAAAATTTCGAACTTGAAATCTTATAAAAGTGAATGTTGACAACTAAAAAATAAATTAAAAAAAATAAAGTGCATGCCCAATTAAAAAAAAAATAAAGAGCAGATGAGAGAACAGAAGCTCAGAGAGCTTATGACGTCCAAGGATACAAAGTTATTAAGTAGAAGGATCAGATCTCATAATTCCCATGCAAGCATTCTCTTCCCTATATAGATTGCTTCCGAAACATCAAAATATCTTTCCACTACAGCAAAATCTTTCCTCTTTAAAAAAAAAACTACTCAACATATGTATTCTAGTAAGAAGAGGGTATGAAACACCTGTATTAGAGGAGGTAGCTTCATAACTCATTTAGTAGAAATGAATCCATTTGGTAATTTGATACTTTATATTTTGATACTTTAAAAAGTGTTATTTTAAGTTTAGTAGTATCAATGAATACAAGCAAAATAAAAAATAAAATACCAAATAAAAGTAGACAAATACTATTTTCATTTTTATTTTTAAAATTAACTTTAACAAGATAATAACAAAATTTATGTGTTCTGGTTTCCTTCCAATTTTGTTTTATCTATGGATTTACAAAGTTTTGTTGGTATTAAAGTTGCAAAAAAAAAAAACCCAAACCAAAAACAAAAACTGGCCAACATATTGACTACAACTGATGGGGTGTTTGGCTGCCTGTGCTTGGACCCTAATTCTAACATCACATTTCTCCTTAGACTCTGCTTGGGTGCCTATGCCTGGACCCCAATTCCAAAACCACATCCAGTTCTAAAATCACATTTCTCCCTAGCCTCAAAATACTGTCTCAGACTCAAGGGCAGCATGCCCTAGCAAAATACTTCTCTCTCCTCTTTATACTGCAGCCAGCTGTACCTATAGAATTTATTAGTTTGGACTCCCTGTGTACATGCTGAACTGGCCATGTAGTGGGTCATAAAGATATTCACTACTCATTGGCCTATCATGTGCATGCTAGACCCAGATGAATGTATACTCCCTTACATTTATCTTGTCTAACAAGATATTGGTGGAAGCAGCCTGGGTATTTCCCAGTCAGCCCTGACCATTAGTTGACTTAGTGATATTTCAAGTCTAAGACCGCACCCCTATGCAGACCCTCCTTGGGCTGTTTCCCAGTGAACCCAGTGAGATACCTGTGCAGCAGATACAAAATGTGCATGTTCCTTTAAGAACTGACCACCCCTTAACCACTCCCTAATCCCAGCCCAAAACACCTAATTAACACACTTGGCAAAAGTTTTACCCCAAATATCATATATAAACTTTAACTGCACTCCTTTAAGGTTGCAGGTTCCCTAAGAACTCTTGCCTGTTGAAAAGCTTAATAAATCTTTGCCACCTCAACTTGAAGAATGCTTGAGTCTGCGAATTCATTCCAGAAGGCCTCAACCCTCTCCAGTACTTGGGTCCTTGAGGGGTACTCCCTGTCAACTACCCTGTCTGGGAACTCTAGTCTTGGGGTTCCTGGACCTCATCTCCCCAGCCCTCAACACGATATAAAAATTAGAAAACGAAAATGAATGAAAAATCCAAATGAGGACATGGGAGGAATAACAGAAAAATTGTAATGTACTGAAATTAATGTTACTAAGTGATCTCAGTTGGTTGTATTGATGTTAAGCTTTTAGTAAAACATTTATATGGTGCCCCTCTTCTAGGCCAACCACACAACATGCATTTGAATAATGGGTTCCAAAAGAGTGGTTACTGTGGATTCAAGGTACTCTGTGGATCCATACTACCAAAACTACAGCTCACAAGCCCCCACTGGTATGATTGATTGCCTTTAAAAGTTAACTAATAGAGATGATTAGATCAAAGCATTTACTGAGATAGCATTGTAAGAACAAGTCACAGAACATTACCAGCCCTGCCAAAGCTTGGTCATATTCTTCCACAACAAAGCACAGAATCAGTGGAAAGAACAAACACATGGAGCACACTAGTAGAGAGATACACGTGAAAGGAGCACATGTAGACCAAACGCCAAGCAGCTAATACTTCTGGTAGTGCAGAACCCACAAAATCTGTTCCTTTCTCATATTCACAATCTACTCCTCCTGGGTAGAACATCTGTACTACAGGTTGCTCAGCTGGGATCCCTGGACTTCTTACTCACTACAACTCAGTTTCTAAGAGTCAGGATTGGCTCTCTCCACACAAGTCACACTTCATATAACTATCTCTTGCCTTAATTCCTGGCCTGTTTCTGGCTGGGTTCATGGTCATTGATTGGCTAAGTAGCTCTAGCGCAAGATGCTTTGGCCAGTTGCAGGGAGGGGAGAGAAAAATTCCCCTCCCCTCATCCCTTCTTCCATACCTGGCTTTCCAAGTAGAAAACTTTTTCTCACCTTACAGAGGTTTAGCCCATTGTGAACTCTTCTTTACACTTCAACTAAGACTTTTAACACCTCATTGTCTACCTTACCTGCCCCTTATATTCTGTGTCTCCTACTCCACATTACCACTTCCGGGTTCTCCCCCTACCACTCCTCCTTTGAGGTCCATACAATGCGAATCTACCAGTCAATCAAAATCAGGGTGGCTCTTTTGTACAGACCTCCATGATACTTTCTCCCCTTCCTTCCTCAATGAATTCAGTACCTGGCTCTCATAGTCTTTCTTTCCTCTCCAAATCCTGTTTACACACACACACACACACACACACACACACACACACACACACACACACACACACACACACTCACTCACTTAGTACTCCCTATTCTAACCTCCTAGTTCCTTATGACTTTCCCATGATTTCCACCCCACCTCAGCCGCACACAAAGATGGTCATACACTCCATCTTGTCCTCAACCACAAATGTACCACACCCCCATGTTCAAGAACTCTGAAATTCCCTTATCTGATCACCATCAATTGGCTTCCATCTCTCCCTCTGCTTTCCTGTACCAAACCCTGCTCTTCATCCACACCATGACCTTTAATCCCTTGCCTCTTTAGTTCTCTACCAGGCCATCTCCCCTCTTTTCCCTCTCTTGACCCCTTCTTGAACCAGTTCAACTCTACACTGTCCTTGGCTTTCCTAGCTCCAAAACCAGGTCCCCCTTTCCACCAAATTAAACTCCTGACAACTGACAAGTAGAACAAACATCACCTCTCAAGCTTCATCTTTCATAATTTACATTTCTAAATCAATCAAAATCTGAAGTTGTAGGCAAGGTTTATGATTATTTGCAAATTTTGTAACTTTTAGCTTTATTAGTAACTTGAAGCTTACTTATTTTTCCTCACCAAGGAAAAGGGACTTGTACTACCTACCCCATAGGGTTGTAAGGAAGGCATTTTGTAAACTGTAAAGTGCCATAGAGAACTGGGGGTGTGTGAAATAAATCAAATTGTATTGATGCACCAAAGTTATACTTTGGATTTGCTATACTAGTATATCTTTCCTTTTGCTAATTCTTCCACTAACTTTTTTTTAAATTAATGACAACTTAACTATTAGAACAATAGCAAATGGATGCAAATATATATATACATAGATGTAGATATACATACATATTACTCAGAGCCTAGTCTTATTTAGTCATTTTGACTAATGAACATTTAGCTAAAATTCTTTTGTGGATTTTCAGTAGCAAGAACAGCCAAAATTGCTAAAGAAGGCATTCTCACTCAGAGATGAATTCTAATCAATGAATCATACAATAAGAATCTTAGATTTGCATAGGACCCTGAGAGCTATCTGGCTCGACCCATATGTGACACGAACTCTTCAGCATAGCCAAGAAGTAGTTGGTCATTTAATATTCGAGACCTCTGAGGTCTCTTACATTTCTGGGATTCTGGAATTCTATAATTCTAGACTTAATCCTACTTCTTAAATGCCAACTAAACTTCAGGGCTCTTTTATACATATATATTATCACTAAAATTATGTTTCACAAACAAAAATTACATTTAGATAAAAATAATGAACAAATTAAAATTACATTTAATAAACAAGAAATAACAAATAAAGAACATAAGATGAACCTCACATTATCAACATGACATTTTAGGAAGGGAATCTTAATGTTAAAAGACAGCATCAAAATATGGTAGATCTAGGGTTGTAAAGTACCTTAGAGGTCAACTAAGTCAATCCCTTCATTTTATAAATAAGGAAAATGAGGCTGAGAGGTTAACTGAAAGCTGTTACTCTATGTTTAACTTCAGAGTCAAACACAATACAGTATTGTACCAGAGAATGAAGCCCTGACAATTTTTATTATCCAGTTGTAAAAACTGAAGAAAGGAAACATTGTGAAGGGGTTAAGCAAAACATATAGTTGTTGAAAACGTCATTTCAACTTGGTTTTCATTGCCACTATCCAAATCATTCTTCCTTCCTGATAGTTTCTCTTAAATATACTTTTAAATAGCATATAATTTTCTTTTAAATGTATTCATTCCCATGAACATGAAAGAACCAGGAGAGAATCTGTGAGATGACCTCATGATTCTCAAAGTCTCACTTGCAGCTGTGTCCTTCAATAGCCCTATTGTTGGTTTTTTTCCATAGATGGTTTTGTCAACCAGAAAACTATGAGTAAGACATTATATGCCGTAGCTTTATTATAACAGAGCACAACTGAAATTGGCACACTTAGTGTTCTATTAGAATCACTTAGACCCCTAAAATTGAACAATGTTTTACTGATGTATAATTACCTTCATCCTTAAGGTGTTTCCAGTTTAGCCATTTGGTTGGTTTTTTACAAAATTTACTCATTTGTGTCAATCTCAAGGTCTGCTCATTTCTTCTCATTAATTGTTGCTCAAATGCAATCCTGAATGCATCTGCCATTATATAAGCTTCTTCTTTACTCTTCCTTAGCATTTCTACCTGTAACAGAAAGAAAAGTTTTAATAGGTAACTTTCATGACGGCTGATTCGGACTTGCTTGCTGGTAGTGATTAGTGTAGGACTTGGAAATATTTTGCCAAACTAGAAAGGGGTGATAGGATGGAAATAACATGTTCTTTCTACACTCATTTTACCTTTTTCTAAAAAAAAAAAAAAGCACATGTTACTAAGGGAAAGGTTCAAACACTTATTTACGGGGGGTTTTTTTGGATATTTTTTGCATGCTGCTTTTCTTTGCTATTTTTTAGAGACTCTGCTCAATATTTTATTAATGAGTCACTAGATGTGACCTCTCAGCATGGCCTGGAATTCCATTATAACCTCGGAATAAGGTATGCAGCAGCAAGAGCTCAAAAATTTCAGCATCTGAGCCTTCAGGGTTTACAACTCCTATAGCATTTTGGCTATACTTATTACTGAAAACCAGCAAAAGAATTTTAGCAAAGCTCATTAGTCAAAGTTCAAAAGACTAGATTCTCAAAATGTGTACTACATTTACATCCATTTGATACTGTTGTAACAGTTTAAAAAGAAATCTTTTTTTAGTAGCATTAGCAAGAGGAAATTTTGATAAACGCTATGCTGAAGGAGAAGCTGTGTCTTAGCAGAAATAAAAAACAAAAACGTATTCAGGAGGAATGAGGTAGATTTGAAGATGGAGAAAATGCCTGAGACAGGAAACATACGTAACCCAGAGTCAAGGTCCCTGTCTCTGTCCCAAGAAAGATAAGGGCTCCCAGAGAGGGAAGTGTTTGATTAATAAGAAAAGGAGCCATTTCTTCCCATTTTATCTCCAACCTGCCTATGGTGGACACTCCTGCAGAAAATTAAGTCAGATCTGTCTGGAAAAGACCTAACAATTTTGTGTATGAGCATCTGTGACCAGAGAAGGTGTAGCAGGTACATTAGGAGAGAAGAAACTGAGGGGAAAGGGAGGGAGGGAGGAGAAACTGAAGATCCACTGGACCCACAGGGGTAAATATTACAAAATAAAAAGTTACTATAAAATATATAATGAGAAAATGTTGACACAAAGTAGAATTTTGACATGATTGGTACCATGCATTTTGTTTAACTTTTAGCTCTTTAGCAAAACTAGGGAATTTCAGTTCAATAGTTCAGTCATGCCTGATTCTTTATGACCCCATGAACCACAGCACACCAGGTCCTCCCTCTATCCTCCACCATCTTTCAAGGTCTTTCCAAATTCATGTTCATTGTTTCCATGACACTATCTATCTCATCTTCTGCTGTCCCCCTTTTCCTTTTGCCTTCAATCTTTCCCAACATCAGAGCCTTTTCCAAAGAGACCTGTCTTCTTATTATGTGGCCAGAGTATTCAAGCTTCAGCTTAAACCAGGGAATAGTTTAAGACAAACTAAAACAAATGAACAAATATAGAATTTAACAAATAACAGAGGGGAAGGGGAAGTATAAGAATGCCAGGAACTGTGCTAAG
>CM053622.1:361809436-361836225 GCA_028646595.1 Phalanger gymnotis | reverse complement strand
TAGCATCACTGGGAAAGTTGTATTTGGCATTAACAAGATGGCCATTCCTAGCAGCCAGTACCAAGTGCTGTACAATCATCATCCCATTTGATCCTCAGAACAAACCTGGGAGGTAAGTGCTGCTAGTATTCCCATTTTACAGATGAGGATACTGAGATAAACAGAGGTGAAATGACTTACTCACCATCGCATAGCTAGTAAGTGTCTGAGGCCAGATTTGAACTCAGGTTTTTCTGACTCCAGGACTGGTACTCTATCCACATATTTAATATTATGTATGATGTATTAGATATCGTATGCATTATATAATATATATTACATATATAACAATATTATATACACACATCTACTTACATATCCCTGCTTGCCGACTTAATATCTGTATTCAGCAGATTTTTGAACAAAGTTATCTAGCAAGTTCATCTTTATAACATACATTCAAATATATAACTCTAAAATGAGTCTACTTGTATAGAAAAAAAACTTATCCAACAATCTCTGTTGTTGTTCAGTCACGTTCTACTCTTTGTGACCCCATTTGTGGTTTTCTTGGCAAAGATACTGGAATGATTTGCTATTTCCTCCTCCAGCTCATTTTATAGATGAAGAAACTGAGGCAACCAGGGTTGATTGACTTGCCCAGGGTCATACAGCTAGTAAGTGTCGAAGGCCAGATTTGAACTCAGAAAGATGAATCTTCCTGACTCCAGGCCTGGCACTCTATCCACTGTACCACCTAACTACCCTAGGCAAGGTCTAGGAGCTCTCTTTTAAATAGTTCTCCCATTAAAACACAAAAACTCCATTTAAAAAGCTTATATAGGATAACATTTTAAGTATTTCTATTGGTTTAAGATCCTGAAGAAATCATCTAACAATATATCCTGAGACTTTTAATTTTTATTTTGTCCTGTTTATGTTGTTATTCCATTGATGCTAAACCCTTGTCTTTCGGGACTTTGTTCTAAAATCATGTCGAGCATGTTCAGTTCAATAACGATACCCATCATGATTACATTTGTTTCAGTTTTATTTTTTTAGTTAACTTTGGCACCATACTGTCTGTTAGGTTTCAGTGCCCCATCATATGAGTATCACTACGTCTTAATATTCTTTTCTGTCTGTTGATACGTCACCTTGACCTTCTTAAGTTTTTCTTGTTCATTCCCTTTTCTGAATCTAATTTCTCTTTGACATGAAAAATATCTCTTTTGACCTCATGGATAATTGTATTAATGCGACAAAACAGAGTTTATATTTCAAATATTAACTAATCGCGTGCTACTGTCCCTCTAAAAAAAATCTTTCCAATAATGCATAGTGGACTGCAAGTTCAATATGATGTAGCAGCTAAAATAACTGTGATAAAGAACAGTAATTAATTAATTAATTGCAATAAAAGAGCACAGCTTCCAGGAATAGAAAGGTGATAATTCCATTGTACTCAGATCCCATTTGGAGTATTTTATTTTGTTCCGGGTGCCACAATGTAAGAAGGACAATGATGAACAGTAGCGTGTCTAGTGGAAAGCAACCAAAATAACTGAGTTCCTGACATATGAGGTTTGGTACAAGGAACTCAACATGTTTAGCCTAAAGAAAAGAAGCCTGGGAGCAGGAGGGTGGGGGTGGGGCACTCTGGGCAAAAGGCAGGGAGAAATAATAGATGTCTTAAAAGTAGTTGAAGTTTGTGGCGTGAACGAGAGATCACACTTATTCTGTTTGGCCATGGAGAGCAGAATCAGGGAGCAATGAGGTCAATCTAGGCTTGAGGTTAGGAAAAATTTCTAACAATGAAAGCCGTTAAAAAACAAGCTGCCTATGGAGGTGGCAGCATCCCCCTCCGTGGAAGTCTTCACACAGACAACCACTTTTCTGGTCTGTTATAGTGGGGATTCCTTTCACCATCAGTTGGACCATGGTCACCAAGGTCCCCTCTAACTCTCAAATTTTATAATTCCATGAACTCTGAGTTGATTAAATGGCCTCCTTGTGCATGCGCCCTATGGATCTAGGTCATCATCAGGGCTGTATGTCAGTCAGTCGGTCAATAAGCATTTATTAAATGCCACCAGGAACTGGTGCTAGGGGATACAAAAAAAAGGGAAAATAGTCCCTGTCCCCATGGAGCTTACATTCTAATGGGGGCAACAACATGAATGCACACACACACACACACACACATATACAAGAAATATATATATGTATATATATGTGTATATATATACATATAATACATACAAATATCACCGAGATATATGCACATATGTTATTCATTCATTTCAGTCATGTCTGCCTCTTCATGACCCCATTTGGGGCTTTCTTGGCACAGAGACTGGAGTAATTTGCCATTTCCTTTTCCAGCTCCTTTGACAGATGAGGAAGCTGAGGCCAACAGGGTTAAGTGACTTGTCCAGGTCACACAGCTAGTAAATGTCTGAGGCTGGACTTGAATTCAGGTCTTCCTGACTTCAGGGCTGGTGCTATATCTACTGTGCTACCTAGCTGCCTCAGTGAAATTATAGGATCAGTTTTTTTAAAAAATTCTAATGAAACAGCCAATTTATGTCAGTTATACTACTGAAAACCAAGTAAATCTCAGCAGTTGGCATTTGTCACCATGAAATAATCATTACAGATATGACTCTTCTATTAATCCTACTATTTTCAAAATGGAGAAATAAAGCATAGCAATAGTTATGGCCATTTGGCCAAACTGAGCATTACCTCTTGCTTCAGCTGAAGAAGCTGTTTCCTAGCCATGGCAGCTGTCCTAGCACAGGAACAAGGTTGTCCTCCCGGATGGTTACAGATGCAAGCACCAAGTACTGCCAGCTGCGAATTCAAAAGCACCCTGTCACTAAATGTCATACGCAGCACGTCATTTGCAATCATATTTAAAGACACTAAAAAGGAAGAGACATAAACTATACTCAAGATAGGGAGAATTAACACCTAGGGAAGAAAATCTTACTTTGAACATAATAAAACCAAATCTGTTTCCCCTCTTTCCACTATCAATGTCTTCCAATACTGACATCGACTTCCTGTATTTATATACCTTCGGAAGGAATGGGGTCTAATTATGTTTTCAATTTTTAATTTTCTACCTATTAATTTCTACTTTGTGCAACAAACTTAGTTGATGTGTTGGTTTTTTTCCTCTACTCAAATTACATCTATCTTACCTCGATCACTATCAGGTGTGTGTACTCAGTGACTACCAACTAATTTTAAATATTTACCTGTGCAAAATATAGCTGACTACAAAATCTCAACCGTATAATACATTTTATATATGAATAGAAAAGATTTTTTGTATTAATCACTTTTGCTGAAATTATCTATGTCCCCTTCTATCAAGCGATAAGAGATAGCTGTACTTGGTTTTCTTTCTCATCAGATTCCCACCACCAATTGTGTAGGGCCCTCGGTACTTGATCTTTCTAGCTCCCCACTGAAGAGCAACCCTCTGTGTATAAGGATTATTAAGACATCACTCTTTTAGTATTCTCTTATACCTAGTTTCTTTCATTTTTCTTATTGCTATTTTTTCAACCATTCAAATCATCCCATCATTCTTTTCTAAGTTCTACATGTTCCTCATGTACTGAGGATGGCATAATAGAGAATTATCATATGGTTATACATCTTTATTATCTATGTGTGTGTGTATATTCATAGACACCGGCTATATTGTCGTTGTTTGTCCTTCATTTTCAAAGATCAGTGACATCATAGGATTGTGAAACATGCAAAGAAGACACACCTCTATAAATGTCTCAACATGAACACGTATGCATTTTATATGTACATATATGTGTATATTTTGAATTTAGAATTAGAATTTTGAATTTCAAATTGTCTCTTTCTCTCTTCCCCTCTCATTGAGGAGGCAATGTGTTGTATGTGTGTGTGTATATGTGTGGATGGATAGACAGACAGGTAGATAGATAGATAGACAGACATCTCAGAATTCCATTGTCCTTCTAGCCATCTTAACAATAACTCTACACCACAAAATACAATCAACTTTTTTCTTAAGAATTCACATTATATGTGGAAATATCGATAACCTATATCAGATTGCTTGCCATTTTAGGGAAGAGGGAAGAAAGGGAGGGAGAAAAAAATTTGGAACTCAAAATCTTATAAATGTGAATGTTGAAAACTCTCTTTACATGTAATTGGAAAAAAATAAAATATTATTAAATAGAAAAACAAAAATATTTTTAAAGGATTCACATATTATATACAGAAACGACTTTTGTCCTGGAATTTGTGGGTAGGCCTGACACTTCAAATCACGGCGCTGTAACGACCATAAGAAGACTGTAACACAGCAACAAAATCACTGAAGCAGGAAATGTTTGCCCAAAATGAGCAAGGTTGTTCTCTCACCCCAGCCCAGGTATAAAGAGACTAAAGTCAAGTCAAGAAGCATTATTATGTGCCCAATTAAGTTCCAAAAACTGAATTAAGTGCTGAGGATACAAAGAAAGGAAAAAATAATCTCTGCTCTCACCGAGTTCACAACCTAACTGAGGGGACAACTTGCAAATAACTACAGGCAAGCAAGATCCATTCAGGATAAAACAGGTGATGTGAGAGGCCAGAGACTGCAACTGCACTTTATTTTTAACCTTTATTTAATATATTATTTTTCCCCAATTACATGTAAAAACAATTTTTAACATTTTTAAAAATTTTGAATTCCAAATTGTCTCCCTCCCTTTGTCCCCTCCTCCTCATTGAGAAGGCAAGCAATTTGATATAGGCTAATCACGTGCAGTCATGCAAAACTTATTTCCATATTAGTCACATTGTGCCGTTGCACTTTAAATCTAAAGGAAATGAAAGAAGGAAAAGTTTTCCTCTCTCTTCCCTATATCCCATGCTGTCCAAAATTCTTACACACTTACTTCCAGACCTGTAACCTCTGTGGAGCCACTTTTAAGACACATGCTTTCCTGAACAAGCTTCTGCTGTTTTATATCAAGCATAGCAACAGACTCCAGGCACTGCTGATTCAAAGCTAGAGAAGAGAACATGTAAGATAAATGAGATTGCCATGCCAAGGCCATACCATAAGCCATGGTCATTGCTTTAGACATCACATGAATACTCTCAGGCAGGGGTGGGGAACTTGTGGCCTTGAGGTCACATGTAGCCTTCTATGTCCTTGGCTTCAGCCTTTTGACTGAATCCAAACTTCACAGAACAAATCCCCTTAATAAGAAGATTTATTCTATAAAACTTGAACTCTGCCAACAGGCCACACCCAAGGACCTAGAGGGCCACAAGTAGCCTTGAGGCTACAGGTTCCCTACCCTCCTCTAAGGTATTATTCAAGTCAACAAAGTTTTATTGAATGATTACTGTATTGTTGTTCTTGTTGTCAGAGATTAAAAAAAAAAAAAGAGCATTAAAACTAGATCTCAGCCAGTCCACAGGGAGCTTGCAGTCTAGTTATAGAACTAAGCAATCCACAATGAGCTATAATACAATTTTTAAACACTAAAGGAGAGGAAAAAACAATGCTATGAGAGAAAAGAAGAGGGAGAGAGAACTTCTGGGGAAGAGAATCAGGTAGTAGGTGGCATTGGAGTCAGGTTCTGAATGCCAAGAAGGACTATAACAGGTAAAATCATGGGGGTGAGGGTGGGAGAAGGGAATCTCAGGCAAGAGGAGAAGGTGAACCAAGGCACAGAGGCAAGAAAGCACAGGTCATGTTCTGGGGATGGTCCATTTCAACTAGAACATAACGTACAAAAGGAGGGCGAGGGGACAGGGTTTTGGAAAGGTGGTTTTAGGTCAGAGAATGGAAAAACAACCTCATACGCCATGGATTTGATTCTAATAGGTTAATAGGGAGCCATTAAAGGTTTTTTGAGCCAGAGAGTGACATCAGTGCTTTAGGACCATTATTCTAGCAGCAGAATGTAGGATGGACTATGGGGAAAGAGACTATATGGGAGGCAAAGGCAAAGATAGGCAAATATAAGCAATAGCCCAGAGCAAGAATGGGGGCCTAAGATAGTGACAGTGGGAATGGAAGGAGGTAGAATGGCCATGAGCAATGTGGTTGACAAAATGGGGGTGCTTTGGAGGTTGACTGGATGTGGAGGACCAGTGAACTTAGCATTATGCAGAAAACCAACTTCATTACTAACTATTGTAGTAGGGATTAAATGAGAGAAGAGATGTGAAAGGGTCTTATAAAGCATAGAGAACTAAATAAATATACATTATTGTTGCTATTAACAATATGGATGCATCCTAACTACTTAACTGTAGAATTGATTCACTTATGGAAATTATTCCAATTTTTCAGGTAAAAACCTTCAAAACACAGAATTTTAAATGACTGGGTGCAATTCACCAGAGATTTTGATGATTGTGGCACTTATCCAATGACAGAATCTTAAAATACATAGTACAGGGGCAAATTGTCTTCCTAGCCAGCCTTGTTTATACTTTTCTGTTGGTCACATTTTTTTCACATGGATGAAACTGGAAATTTCCCTACTGAGTGGCAGAAGACTTAAAGAAAGCAGTTTATTTTTCAAGGTAAAAGCTCCTGTATTGAAAATGAGTCCCTAGGAGCAGCTAGGTGGTGCAGTGAGCAGAGCACTGGCCCTGTAGTCAGGGGGACCTGAGTTCAAATTTGACCTTAGACACATGGCACACATACTAGCTGTGTGACTTTGGGCAAGTCACTTAACCCTAATTGCCCTGCCTTCCCCCTCCAAAAAAAAAAAAAAGAATTTCAAAAATGAGTCCCTAGAACTATCTTAACTGAAGATTTTTCTCCACCTCACTCCAAACTGTAACATAGATACCTGTGAGAGTAGAGCTCACCTTGAAGCACTTAGGAATAATGTAATTTTGTGATTTATAAATAGAAGAGAATTTTAATGTTTAAAACTACTCTGAAATATCTCTTTTCTCAATACCTTCCTTTGATTTAGGTCAGAGATATCTTTTTTTGTGTCATGGACTTTTGGTAGTCTGGTGAAGCCTATGGACTCCTTCTAAGAATAACGTTTTTAAATGCATAAAATAAAATACATAAATTTAAAGGGGAAACCAATTATATCAGAATAAGAATATAATTTTTCCCATTCAAGTTCACAGACCCCCTAAAATCTATCCATGGACTGCATAGGAGTCCATGGACCCGATGTTGAGAACTTGTGACTAAGATGCTTTTCTTTCTTCTTTCAACCTAGTAGTTTATTAGGACTTAACAGATATAACTATATATGGATACCATTTTATTTTCTCTTTTGATCCTTTACTGATCGACTCCTGAATGGAATTCATGATCACCCAAGGAATGGCTTAGCTATGCACGCAGGAAAAAACAAAGTTAAAACAACAACAATAACAACCACGATGCAGTGGATGCAGAATGCCTATAGTCTGGAGTGGACACTGAGAGAGCTCATATGTTATGGCACGTGTCTCAGGCAGATTCTGCAAATGGACAATGAGTGGGGTTCAGAATGGAGCAGGTAGAAGAGAGCAGGCTGGATTTCCTTTGGGAAAATGCCAAGTTCTAATTC
The DNA here is from genome assembly GCA_028646595.1 of Phalanger gymnotis. Lineage (NCBI taxonomy): Eukaryota > Metazoa > Chordata > Mammalia > Diprotodontia > Phalangeridae > Phalanger > Phalanger gymnotis. Next base: position 361,828,657 of record CM053622.1, on the reverse strand, counting down.
TTCTTATGAAAGAAAGCCCTATTTTTTAAACTCCAATATTATTCTCAAATACTATTCTAAAGATGTTATATTCTTAAAAATTAATGGGAGACCATAATCTCCAAAAATTGAAACGAAGGATCGCCCAAAGGGCAAAACAGAGAGAAGCATGGTAGACATGAGCAGGCTGTGATACAGTACCAACAAGCAATCACAAATTAGAAAAGAAGAAAGAGTAAAGAGAGTCATCAAAGAAATGTATGAGTGGAAAATAATAAGGGCCAGTCATTTGGTGACAACAAGGAATAAACACCGTATGGTCTGTGTGCTCTACTACTGTACTCACAATGTCAAGAGAAAATGAGGAAATATCCCCAGCACATCAGGTGCCTCCTCTGCAAATTTATGATAGGGAGAATATGGACAAGAATTACACAGGAATTTATACAATAATAGCAATGTTGTTTTAAGGGCAACTTTAAGTAAATAAGTCATTTTGACTATTGTAAATACCCAAATTAACTGCAAAGGACATATGAAGGAAGACACTATCTGCATCCAGAGACAGAACTAATTAACATAAGTATGTATAGAATGATTTGACATAAATATACATATTTGTGTCTAATGGTAACTATCTTGGTGGGGGGAGACAGGAGAAGGGAAGAAAAAAAGGAAAAAAGAAATTTACATGATTATTATATATTTAAAAGGAATAGTAAGTTGTAGATAACAGATTTGCAGTTTCATTAGCAATCATCTTTTTTTTATTATAGTATGTTATGGAAATGCTTGTTTTATTCCATAAATTAAAAACAAAATGCATTTTAAAAATTTTAAGCGAAAACAAAAAAAAGAATCACATAGGAAGATCTGGAATAGAAGGGTTGTGCATCACATGGAATAAGATCGCAGATCCACTTGAGCATTTTAAATTGATGAAACTTCTACATTTTCTCACGAATTTTTGCATAGAAATACCTGCTTATCTGTCTGTCTATCTATCTATCTATCTATCTATCTATCTATCTATCTATCTATCTATCTATCTATCTATGTCTGTAGTTTGTCTAAGACTGTTAGTGTCAAATTCAAATATGAACAGATCTCTGTAGGGGATCTGTTAGGGTTAGAAAACTACAAATTAATATTATCTATGTTGTACTGTGTTTTTGTTTATTTTGTTAAACATCTCCCAATTTAGATTTTAATCTGATTCTGGCAACACTATGGAGTTTTACAGGCTGCTTGTGGGCCAAAAGTTTGACATCTCTGGTGTAAGATACTTATCCTGATGGATGAGCCACATATCTTGATGGAGGGGTTCTCTTGGTACACACAAATCTCAAGACCTTCTGAGATGCCTCCTCATGCAATGGCTGTGACTCAAGAGCTCAATAAGTATTTAATTGATTGATCAATTGAAACCTGTACCATTAAAGAGAAAATGGACAAGTCTCCTTCACCTTGGAAAGGTTTCAAATATAGTCATAACAAGAGAAAAAGTCTGTTTTTCCAAAAGCCATCCTACTTCACTAGAGAAAGCCTCAACAACCAATAGGCTGTCCCCTTGGTGGGAAATTTTTTGGCCATGACAATCTAGGATACAAAGAAAATTACAAAATGGTCCTCAGTCATGTGCTGCCTCTCTACTGTTCATTATAATGATAGAAGCAGGAAAAAAGGAGACAAAAGTACTAAGAATCATATGTTTTTAGACTCTCATAAAAAAAAATCAAATTGGCTATTGGTATTTAAAATATGAGATGTGAGCTCCTTGACCAGTGACTAAATAGGGAACATATTACCAGAGGAACTGAATCATATTAATCTTGACATTCCTTGCTATAAATGAAGCCAGATGATAAAAAAGGAAGTTGCCACTAAATGGAAGGATGGTTCACAGTTACTCCTTGGAGATGCCAATTAGGAAGTTGGCAGAGCTGGTTTTATCATGCATCCAAAGGCAACAAGAAACATTTCATGGGACATTTAGTTATCTCTTGTTGCAGTGCTCACGATAATTGGTTATAGGAAGACAACTGTGAAAACTGTGGCTTATGCACAAAATCTGTCACAAAGCAATAAGGACACAGGGAAATTCTGTGAACTTGATAAGACCCTCAAAATTAAATCAAAATCTACTTTAACTTGAGATGACTTGAATTCAAGGGTGCAAATAAGGACAGTGAAAAATATGTTTAATAATAATTGTTTATGAATAAGAAATGACAGGCCAAAGGCCCTCAGACTAGACAAAATACTCATAATTTCTTTAAGAAAGGAATCAGGGAGGCATGGGACATGGTGAGCAACAAATAATGTAACAAAAAATGAAACATTTTATTTTGATGGATAGAAAATAAATCATTTCAAATGTGAGATTCATTCATTCTCAAATCAGTTACCAATGTATAGTCAGATCATCAACTTGTCAAAGCAAAGATGAAGAAAATACAGAACTAGAAGAAAAATGAGAAAAATATATGTTTATTGTCCAATATGCCACTGAGTAGACAACTCAGAAAGCTGGTCCATAAGCGTATGTGTGTATATATACACATATATATGGATGTGTGTTCGTGATGTGTATATACGTGTGTGTGCATATGTATGAATACATACATGTATGTATGTATGAACATTTGGGAGGGTACAGGAGTGATATATACATACATTTGTTCAGTTTTTCAGTTGTGTCCAACTCTTTGTGACCCTGTTTGGGGTTTCTTGGCAAAGATATTGGAGAGGCTTGCCATTTCCTTCTCCAGCTCACTTTTACAAATGAGGAAACTGAGGCAAACGGGATTAAGTCACACACACACACACACACATAAAGATACTACATATAGATACATATATATCATGAACAAACACTGCCCATAATAATAATTATAGCTAATACTTATACAGTACTTTAAGGTTAGCAAAGTACCTCAGGAATATTATTTCACTTCATCCTCACAACAATCCTGCGAGGCACGTGCTATTATTATCCTCATTTTACAGATGAAGAAACGGAGGCAAAAGAGGTTAAATGACTTAGCCAGGGTCATGTAGCTGAGGCAGGATTAGACCAAACAGACATTGATTCGGGCCCAAAATCGAACAGGAAGAGGTGAGCAGGCTGAATTATCTTTGGGAAACTATATAGTGCTTTTAATGACCCTAAGATCAATACTCTCTTGGCATTGTATGGCCATGAGTCAAGGGAAACCAGTCTCCAAAGAACTGAAATTGAGTGTCAATCAAAGGACAATGGAGTGTTGGGTGTGAGCAGACTATAACACATAACAAGCCAAAAACTGCACTTGAAAAACAGTATAAAGTGTGTCACTAGAAAAATATATACTTAGGAGAAATGAGGGGCTGGTCATATAGAGAGCTTGAGGAATAGCCAACAGATAGTTCACAAGCTTCATTGGAATTCATGCATTGTCAAGAGAATTAAAGGGTTCTCAACACATTAGGTAGCCCTCCATTTGGGGGAATTCATTTAATATTTTATAATATTTACATATTTCATGTAAATAAGTGGGAAAGTTCAGGATAGAAAATTATGACATGTAGAGGGTGTCCCAAAAGTCTTAGTGTAGTTTTAAGCTATTAAAGGTATAACTGCACTAAGATTTTAGGACATCCTGTATATAGCCAGAGACAAACATGAAATTCTATTAGAAAGGACTCACCATCCAAATTCTTTATTATAGTAGAATTTTGTTGTAATGCTTATTGAATCATAAATGTAAGAGTTTTATAACTGGTCAAGATCTTAGAGGTCATCTTATTCAATCTTTTCATTTTACAGATGAAGAAGCTTGAGGCCCAGAGAGATTAAATAATTAGCCCATGGTTGTAAGAGGCAGAGCTGGGATTTGAACTTAGGCCTTCTGATTCTAATTCCAAGGATCTTCACTCTGCACCACGTTGCCTCCCTATTGCTTGAAATAAGTACACCACTGGCTGTGTTGGAAATTTTTTTGTTATACAAGGATTTCTATTGTAATGATATTTTGTGATATAGGATTTGATAAAATCACATTGTCATTCATCCTAAATCTTAAGGATATTCAATTCTTCCAATTTCAATATTAGATTTCAAGAAATAAATCATTAAATTCACCATTGGGTTTTTTAGTCTCCCCGTATATCAAATAATTATATGCTGATAAGAACAGGAATATATGTTGTTCTGGCAAAATCATAACATGTAGCTTTCACTAATGGATTTCTCTTAATTGTGTGACTGACTGTTCATAATTTTCACTAAATCAATATTTATAAAAAGGAATCCTCAAAAATGTTTTTACTCACTTGCATTCTCAGACTTAAGCCTTTTAACTTCTTCTGTTCTTAATTTCAAAGTTTCCTTAAGGATTGAATTTTCACAGCATATTCTAAAGAAAAAAAATTTTATCTTATAAATTATGACTGATGATGCCATTCTTTCAATTGAGTTAAGATACAATCATCATGATAATTAGAATACAAAAACTAGTTTTTCTTATTTTTAAGTAGTTAGTACATAACTTCTAAATTATGAATAACAGTGAAATAAAGACAATTTAATGGAGTGTGGTCATTTTAAAGTGTTCCCTTTCCCCTGAATTTACGTAAATTGCTTTATTCAAGTAGTAATTCTCTCCAGAAGCATCTCTGACCCTTCTGAGTTTCCTGCACAGACCTGTTTTATACTTTTTGTTTTGCTGTAGTTTCAATTCAATCTAAAAGCAATTTTCACATCAATCATATGTCTAGCACTATTTTAAAAGAAGTGGACAGATAAGGTATATCATCTTATTTCTTTTTTTTCCTTTTAAGAGATAATAATAACAATAATATATATATTATATTATTATATTATAAATATGTTATGTTACATTATGTTATATTATATTATAGTATAGTATTATATTGTATTAATAATAATATAAAATAATTATAATAACATTTTGATGAGGTCAGAGTTAGGAGAGCTAGAAAGAATTCACTTGGACCTTCTCTGTAGCCATTGGGAGCTTTATTAATGCCAAAGCAGCAGGCCTGAGATTTAGCAAGAGCTAAACAAAGGCACTGATGATGGACCAGACTTATATAGACAAAAAGCTATACAGCCTGTAGGATGATTTTAGGGTTTCTTATGGGGGTTGGAGATTTAGGAACAGGATAAATCTTACGAGAAAAGGACACAAGTAGAAGAAAACAAATGACACAAGGAAATTTTATGACTCAGGGTTGGGGGGGGTGGAGAGACCAAGAATTCCATGGTCGGGGTAAGGGGGAGGTTATAAGGTAATTCAAGATAAGGGAAAAGTGACTCTAGCATGCCCTCAGGCTCAGGAGGGGCCTCACAAAGGCCCTGGAAAAGCAACCCTTAATATTAGTTTTAACCCTTAGGAATCCACATCAATTTAAATAATACTTTGTAAAACACTTTATATATGTTATCTGATCCTCACAACAACCTGGTGAGGTAGGTGCTTTTATTATCCTCATTTTACAGATGAGGAAACTGAGGAGAGAGGGCAAGTCCTATATCACATAGCTAGCAGGTGTCTAAGGTAGTATTCCATCTCATGTCTTCATGATTCCAACACCAGCACTTTATACCAGGTAAATTTCCTAGTGAATCACCTCTAATTGAAAAAAAGTTGGAATATGCATTCCATGGGTTTCTTGGGTTACTGGAAGACAGTTATTTAAAGAAAGGCATGTTGAAAACTATCTTTACATGTAATTGGGAAAAATAAAATACTCTTAAGTAGGAAAAAAGGCATGGGGAGAAGAAAGCTGAAGGACAAAGAGGTTTTACATTTCATTAGAGCATTAAAAACTTACAGAATTTATAACTTAAAATGCATGTCAAAATATTGGCACTGATGGGGTATAGGCTCTGGGAGCCCCCTGGAACTCTCCTTGAATCTTCCCACTTGATGAGGCATTTGCCTGAGGCCATAGACCTTTCATTATAGCTAGGCCCAAATCTCTAGGTTACTCTTAACCTAGCCTAGCCCTCCACCATCTGGCTCCTTTCCACCCTTAATCCCATTCTCTTGGTTCCTAGAGTCTGACCTCCCCCCCAGTCCCATCAAGCTCCTCCTTAGGCTCCCCCTCAAGACTCTCCCTAAACCCCTCCTCCTGTCACCCCAGAACCACCCTTGATCCCTCCCACAGTCTTTCTGTATATGTCTCATCTTGCCTCCATGAAGGTGCTCGGATTCAATCTCGCTCAGCAGATTGAATCTGGCCAGCTTGTCAACATGAGCGTCACAAATGGTGCGATTTCTTAAGACTCTACCCAATATAGCAAATCTTTAATAAACTTTATTTTCCTTTAGCTGTAAGAAGGCTTGAGTCAAATTCATTAGAGCACGACCTGGCATGTCAGTATTTTGGGGTCCCGAGAACCTCTAAACTTCAACCTATGGTTCTCTAACCTCATTGGTACAGTCATGCGCAAATTCTAGGTGCTCTCTTTAGTACTTCCCTACCATCTTCAGGCCAACAGTCTATTACTGCTTAAGAAATTTTAGCAATTCAGTGAAACATGCTCTCTCTACAAATACAAAGCAAATTAATTCACTTTCCACTATTAACTCAGCACATAGTTATCAGGCACAAGTTAGTGTGTCAATTTCATGGTTTCCCAGACAGGGCCTGCCTATACTGCCCAAGGAAAGGAAGCAGGCAGATAGATTAAGCAATCAAATGAATGAATGAATGAATGAATACTTTGACAATGCCCTTGAGAGCATATTTAACAAAGAAAAGATGCTGTGTTAGTGACAGCAGAAAAAGGAGGAAAACTTTATAACTTATAAAAAGTATTTTCATAGAAGCAAAATTTAAATACCAAAAAATACTAACATTAACGAAAACATGGAATTGGTGGTAAGAAAACACGTAATTATTACTTATCCATGTTTAGGATTAAAACATGAAAGAGGAGACAGGGGAGACATAGTTAAATTATATTCATTTTGAAGATTTATTTTGATTTGAAAAGAAAAAATGTACTATTACCACTTACAAACCTGTCATAGTTTTGGGCCCAAGATGCCTCCACAGTTTTAAATCTATCATGATCAAATTCAATTTCCCACTGCAGGGCATTTATTTCCTTTGGAAAGAAAAAAAAAACCAAATTCATGACACTGAATGACTAATCATAAACCCATTCTAATCTAATGTAAATAACTGGTTAAACAGTTGATTACAAGATAAATATTCTCAGAATTACCGAGACATCTTGTTAGTCATGATTATACCTTTAAAGTTGACACATAAAACATTCCTCTCAGTAGTTTCTCACATAAATATACACTTGCCAGGTGGTTTGTATCACGTGAACTCCAGGGCTGAGCACATGGAGCTGTTGACGTCACTTTCATATGTTTTGCTTTTTTACCTCCTGATCTCAATGACAATATAACTTCTCTAGCACAGTGGTGGAGAATAAATCCAATAAAAATACAAAACTCCTGGACTATGTCGCCTAACTGTGAAGTCAGCCCTGAAGACAGCAAAGATTACTTTCACCAGATGAATTTTAAATACCAGCTTAATTTCGAATCTAATCAAGTGAATGTAATTGAGAAGAATGTATAAGACAAATAAATATAATACAAGTCAGAATGTAGTAAGTTCCATTAAAACAATTATTCAGCAAAATGCAAAACTGGGAGGAGGAAAAGAACAAGAAAGAGGAAGATGAAGGCCTCATAACCTGGACCCTCAAAAGCTGAAAGTAATAAATGTAGATTTTAGTTTTAAAGTTGTGCTTAATTATACAAGTCTCCTCTGAAAACAGTTCTTACCTTTTCCAAAGATTTCTTCTGTTCTTCTGATTTTTGAAGTATTTCTTTGGTATGCCTAGTAGCTTTATCAAATATTGCCTAGCCAAAACAAAGTTTAACTATTATTTGTTTAAAGCTCACCAATAATCATTCCTTTGTGTATAGTGAAGGGTTTTTTTTAAATTACATAGGATATAAGAGAATATAAATTTAACTTAAAAATAAGATAGGTAATTGCATTTTGGTTAATGCTGTAACTACTGAAATAATAAATTATAAAACAACTCCTGCACAATATTCTATAACATATTGTTTTTTAATTTTTTATTTACTTTTTATTTTTTAACATATTGTTTTAATACCAACTTAGAAATTTGCCAATTCGAGGCACATTAGACTACTCCCAAATGTTTGTGGCAAAGATCTTTTCTAGTAAAATAAATTTCATCTTCTAATAGCTAAAAAAAGAAGTATTATATCATCAATATAGTGATATAGCTTTGTTCCTTTCTTTTTTTCTCAAAGACCAAACCTTAAACCCTTTTCACTCTGGAGCTCAAAGATTGGACAACAATAGGTCCTTGCCCAACCTCCATTTAATGGCCAGATTTTGGGCACTTCTGGCTCAGAGTGAATATCAATAGTAACTGTTTCTCTTTGCAACAGCAACCCTGAGGGTCTTTTCCTCCCAGTTTGATTTTTTTTTTTTAATTAAAGGGGCTACCCCCTTGACACATTTCTTAAAGAGGCCTATTCACTGCATGGGTGTTACCTCATTCAAAGTGAGAACCTGAAGGCTAAGGTCTCCCATTGCATCCTGGGCCATCTTCCTGAACAATATCAAGCCACTGGACCCAGATGGGTCTGGAGGAGAAAGTGAGTCTGGTGACCTTACATAGTCCTGCCTCGCTCAAATCAAAATCAACTGTAAGTCATGCCATCATTTCCCTGATGTCACAGTCTTCTTCAAAAATGAAGGACAAACACAAGTGGCATAGGTAGGAATTTGGGCTCCCAACCAAAAATTTCTGGAAGGCTTCCCTACTACTTCTACAATGCTAAAAATTTCCCTCTTAACAGAAAGAAGTCTAGAAAAAAAATACAAACAGGACAACTTTGAAAGCTACAGAATGAATTTATTATATAGTTTATGATCATATGTCATAGAATTAAAAAAAAAGCAAATTGTATACAAAAGAGATCCATAGTTTCACCTACAAGCCACTTTTTTTCTGCTCTACTATGTATATGGAAATGTTCATTTTATTTAGTGTTTGTTCAAAATAAAAATAAATTAATTTTTAAAGAACAAAATAGCCTCTCACTTCTATCTCAAATCCTGTATTTCATCTCTATTCATAGTTCCTTAAGGGAAAACAAAAGACCAAAGTTTATTTGGGAGAAAGCAGATTTCTATAAGTTCATATCATTTAATAGCTGACAGCTCAAATAATTTTCTATTTAGTCAACTTGTAGTGATTGAGAATGATACAACTGAGGAACTGAATAAATTGAAAGGGTAAAAAAATGGGTCAGCAAAAAGCAGAGACAGAATTTTAAAAAGCTAGATTCTTGCTTAACATTAAAAATTGGAAACCATACCACTTAAAGATATGTGTACATGATTACAACTATTTTTTAATCAGTTTTTTTTTACCATGCTTTGGAGAATTTTCAGTGCTTCCCGTTTCCCCTCAAGTTGTCTTTGTGACGCTTCAAGCTCAATTCTTAGAACCTCTACTTCCTAAACAAGGAAAAGTGCAGAAAAAGTAAGGCTAGGCTCCCCTCTCTCCTCTATACACCCATCTGTAAAACATAAATTCAATTGGCTTATATTTATTTATGGTCTCAGAGCGGTGCATGAATAAATAAATGACCTACAGGTTAAAAATTGAATGCCCCATTGCAAATCAAATAATCAGCATGATTAGAATTTTGAAGACTCTGCTTTTGTTCATCTTCATTAGATCATTTTTGGGGGGGGTTGTTTTTGGAGGGGAGAAGGTAGGGCAATTGGGGTTAAGTGACTTGTCCAAGGTGGCACAGCTAGTACATGTGTCAAGTGTCTGAGACCAGATTTGAACTCAGATTTTCCTGACTCCAGAGCCGGTGCTCTACTTACTGCACCACCTCTCTGCCCCTCATTAGATAATTTGAAGGCATTCCACGGCAGCCAAACTCAGTGGTTACTCAACATTCATTGTTACAATCACAGCTTCATACCTACTTGCTCACGTTCAATCCTCTCACTCTAAACCTCACTCTCTGCAAAAGTCAGCCCTTGTGAAAATGTTCATTTCCATCCTACTGTATGCTCTTCTGTATTCAAGGGCAAGCTACTCAGGACTACACATTCAAGGAAAGTAAGGAGACAAGAGGAAGGGGGTGAGGGATGTATGCATGAGAGCTATGAAAGAGGAAGCTCGAAGGGTTCATTACCAAACATAATCCCTTTGAGAGACAATGGGGGTGAAGGTGAAGGGCAATGACTCTGAGCCTGAAAAAGGGAACATTCTGTGACTTAGTGACAGCATCTAGAAACTTACACATTTGCCTTCCATATGCCTTTAAAATTACTTAAATCTCTATTTTGGATTCAAATACAGTTTTCACATCAGCAAAGATCAAAGAACCTACCTGTAAAACATCATGAAGCTGTTGCCTTAATTCTTCTTTTGATAGTTCTGAATCAGTAAAATCTATGAAATTAAATGGATTAATTTAGTACTTCTAACATTTAAGTACATAAAACATATCCTTTTTCATAAGAAATCAAATACACCTTTTTTCCAAATCACAACTGAACCAAATAAAGCTGCACATACTATTCAGTCTACCAGTTCACAAATTAAGATTAAATTAAAAAAAAGATACAGACCAAGAGTAAGAACTCATTCTGTGATAGGTAAAGAAAGGACTATGACAGAGATTCTAATCTAATATTATGTACTACCCCGTAGATAAACCTAATGGAACAGTAATTTGAAGAGCATCCAATTTTATTATGCTATTTTTGGTTTCAAGCAATCAATATTTTCTTAAGCCCCTACTACGTGCCAGGGACCATGCTAATACTAGGTTTAAATTTTGTCAATAAAATTACAGGGATATTTGAGTCAGGAATATTGTGATACATTACATATAATTAATTTCACAAGAATAATGACTAAAATTAACTGACAGCTTTGGTCACTTCTTCCCTTTCTGAAACTGTACTCCATTTTATATGGAATTTCTAAAGGTTAGCCTTAACATGAATAAAAGTGAGATAAGAATCACACGGTTCTTATTTTTGTTGTGACAATAACATGGAAAAACACAGATGACCAATCTTCAAGTGAGCATTTAAGAAGGAAAAATTATTAAAGTATTTTGAATGAGGTTACACAAAAAGAAGGCATTACCATAGGTAACAAATTACTAATACTGCTTTCTTCTTCATTGCTATTTTGAACATTAACCAAAATGTCAGTAATTGAGGTACAATTTACATCATGGTTTTTTCCCTGAGACTCTATGAAGGTACTATTTGTTTCTTTTTTTTTTCATATCATCAATATTTCTCAATAACCACCAGCCATTAGAATTCTCCCTTTTAAGATGAGGGTGCCATTAAAGCAAAACAGAGTTACGGCCCTGTCTACCTGCAGAAAAATTCCACAGCGGGAGCTCAGCTCCTCTCAGTCTTTTCCCAACAAGATTGGTCGCTGCACTTCAGTTTTGATTTTTCAGTATTCCTTTCCTTCACTGTGTTCATTTTTTGCTTTTTTATTCTCAGTTCTTCTTACATTTTTGGCTATATTATTCTCAGTTCCTCTTACTTTGCTCTGTATCAATTCATAGAAGGTCTTTACATGTTTCTTTGAATTCTTCATGTGATTTCTTTCAGTACAAAAATATCCCATTATATTCATAGCCCACAGTTCATTCATTCAGCCATTCCTCAAATAATGGGCATCTACTTCATCTCCATTTTTATGCAACTCAAAAAACACTGCTGTGAATATTTGGAAACCTTATACGAGACTTTTCTATTTTTTTACTTCCTTGGGTACATGCCTAGCAACAGCATTCCTGAGTCAAAGGGTATAAACAATTCATTCCAAATTGTTTCCCAGAATGGTCGTAGCAATTCATAGCTCCATCAACAACACTGTATTTGTTTGCCTGTCTCTCCACTGTTGTTCCAGCATTGACTCTTTCTGTCTTTTTATCATCTTTGCTAATTCGAGATGAAATCTAAGTTGTTAAAGTTTGCATTTCTCTCATTATTAGTGATTTAGAACATTTTTTCACATGTATCATTTGCATGTCTTTTGAAAGCTTCATAATCTTTGATTATTTGTGATAGGATTTTAAGAATGGATTAACCCAGTGGAATATCTCGAGGTCACAGTGGCAGAGCTGGTGGATCATAGTTAAAAAATGACAGGGTTGTCACACTAATATAGAATTCAGAGCTAGAAAAAACTTTAAAGAACGATCTTCTAATCCAAGTCCTCAATTTTACAGTTCTGGCAAGAGACAAAGATCTTAATTGACTTTTAAAAGAAACAATATTATTAGAATAGTAGAGGTTGGTACAGAAAGGATCATAAGAACTTAATCATATCAACTGTCCATTCTATGCATGGGGAAACTAGGGCCAAATAGTTTGGCCTTAGGGGCAGCTAGGTGGCTGAGTGGGTAGAGTGCTAGACCTGAAATCAGGAAGGCCCATCTTCCTGAATTCAAAACTGACCTCAGAACTTAATGGGTGTGTGAACCTGGGTAAGTCACTTAACCCTGTTTGATCCAGTTCTGCATCTGTAAAATGAGCTACAGAAGGAAATGGCAAACCCCTCATATCTTTGCGAACATACACAGCATCCTCAACAGAAGCATTACATAAATGTGAGTTATCATCATTAGTGTCAGATCTCTTTATATTCTCTAGAAAATTCCTACTCCAATGCTTTACTATAGCATGGAGGTACGCTAGGTCAGTAAAATATAAGCCTTAGCAGATTTCATGCCAGGGGAACTGAATGCTATACTGAATGCTATACAAGCCTACTAACTAAGTAGGAGGATCATCGCCAACGGCTTGGTTAGAAGATGAAATTTTAGCCATAGTGACCCATAAAATAGATAACAATGAGTCTTAATTCTGTGACATCCACTTCTACTTCCATGTTGACTATTGTGAAGCAGCAGAAAAAAGGGCAAAGGATTCCATATTAGATAAGTGGCCAAAGGCTATGAAGAGCTTTCAAAAAAAAAAAAGAAGAAACGCGAACGATCAACATTGTATTTTTTTTTAAATGCTCTGGTTCATTAGTAAGAAGAGAAATACAAATTTAAACAACTCTGGAGTTTCCCTTCACAATAATCAAACTGTCAAAGATGATAAAAGAAGGGAATAGTCAATGCTGGAAGCACAATACTGTGAGAAGACAGGTACACTAATACACAGTTAGGGGATGGAGCTATGAATTGGTAGAGGAACCCTTTAGAACAATTTATAAGTATGTGACTAAAGCAAATGAGCTGTTCGTACCCACAATCCCAGAAATACATACCATCACTGGCACATACCACAAGGACTAGGACAGAAGGAACCAAGAGGTACAAAGATGAGAATAAAACTATCCCTGCCCTCAAGGAGTTAATATTCTACTGGAAGGGGGAAGGAAGAAACATATGCACAAGTAAATGTATGTGTGTGTATATGTGTGTGTTTATATATTTTAAATATATACACATACATACACACACATATACGCAAAGAATATTTCAAGAGGAAAATAGAGCTAACAACAAGGAAGATCATGAGCAAAGGCCTCCTGTAGGAGATAGCGCTTGAGCTAGGTTCTGAAGGAAGCTAGAGATGCTATGAAGCAGAAAGAGCACCTTCCAGATATGGGGGACCACTTGTGCAAAGACAGAGGAGAGAAATAGAACGTCATAAATAGGCAACAGTTAGTAATTGCATGTGATTGGAACAAAGAACATGGAAAAGGAAATAATATGAAATATGATGGAAGTCCATGAACTAGTATTTATTAAGACAAATAGGTAGGAAACATGGAGGGATTTAAATAAAAGGTTGTAAAAATAAAACAGACTTCGTGGTCCATATTTTACCCAAGAAGCAAGAGGGAGTTTTTGTGGATTTTGAAGATTGAAGAATGAAGTGTGAAATGAGCAGGATGTGAAATATTTTAGGTCTATTAATTTAGCAGCCATGTGGAAGCTGTGTTGGAGAGGGGAAAGACTGGAGGCAGGATGACCTCTGGTGGTAGAGATAGGATATTTGCTAGTCCAGGTGAGAAGTGATGAGGCCATCACAGAGGTAAAGACTGTGATCAAGGAAAGAATGAATGAATGCAATGCATGTTATGGAGTTATAATTAACAAGACTTCATTGAGTGGATCCAGGGGTTGAGGGAATGGGAGAAGTCAAGGGTAACTCCAAAATTGTGAGCCTAGGTAACTGAAGTGATGGTGGTGCTCTCAACTGAAGTTTGGAGGAGGAAGGGATTTAGGGGTAGGAATATTAAAGAAATTAATTCAGGATATTCACTGATAGGTCAAATACTGAAGCTGAAGCTTAAATACTTTGGCCATATAATGAGAAGACGGAATTCACTTGAAAAGATCTTGATGTTGGGAAAGATTGAAGGCAAAAGAAGAAGGGGATCGCAGAGGATGAGATGGATAGATGGTGTCATGGAAACAATAAGCATGAATTTTGACAGACTTCAACAGATAGTGGAGGATAGAAGGGCCTGCTGTGCTATGGTCCATGGAGTCACAAAGAGTCAGAAACAATCAAACAACAACAGCAAAAACAAATGAATGAGTTCCATTTGGGACCTGTTCAGTTTTAGGCCCCGACTAGACATCTAGGTAAAGATGTCCAGGAGGCAGTTGCTAAAAGGGGGAGGGCTGTAGTTAGGAGGGAGCTTAGCGATGGAGATATAAATTTGGAAGTCATCTGCATAAAAATGATCATTTAACAAATGAAAGCTGATGAGTATATCAAGGAAGAGGTCCCACATATACCAAAATATGTAAGGCAGCACTTTTGTAGTAACAAAAAAACAAACAAACTGGGGGAAAAAAGTGAGTGCTCATACCATAAAAATCCAATGAAATAGCCAGAAAAAGAGAATTTCTAAAGCTACAACTGAGTACTCAAATCAAAGTATTAGGAAGATTTTAATTTGCTGTCATTTTGAATAAGGAAGGGAAAAAAAGTGAGAAATTTTTTCTTACCAGAACTATTTTGTCGTTTACAATTTGCAACTCCATGCTTTTTGGAAACTGTACCATGTGAATTATGATGCTTGAAATAATGAAAAAAGGTACTGCTGCTTTCTTCCCCCTTTTCTGGAGATGAAAGAAAGGATCCTTTTCTGGAATTAGATGCATTTAGATCTTCTGTTTCATAAATACCACCAGGTTTTCTGCCAAGTCCATTTCCTAGATCTCCATCTGTCAGATCATCTTCCCCTCCAAAGGTTTCCTCCTCCAGTTTCAGGGGCAATTCAATCACCACACTCATTAGTCAAATGCGCTTTTAATATACAGAGGAACACACTTATCTAAAGATAAGAGAAATAGTCATAACACTTGAATTTAATAGAAATAGAAATTTAATAGAAAAGATCAAAAACAACTACCTGGACATGACATCAATGCACAAATACCAACAACAACAAACTTCATTGCAAACAAAGGAACTTTAAAAATCACATGACCACCATACTGATTTTAATTACTAAAATGTAAAAATAAAAATCCTAAGCACTTCTGATTCCAAACTGTTGAAAATTTGAGAGTAATTGTTTCCTCTGAATTCAACATCCTACTGATGAGACAAACCAACCAATCCAGTTCCTTTCCAGAAAGACAGGGCATTAACAGGGTTTGAAAGGTATAATAAAATGAAATAGTTTAGTGCTACATTAAAGGAGATAGATGAGAGGATGGCTCCCCTCATCAAACTGATGAAATATAGTTGAAGCCACCACCATAATCACTATAGTTCTGAGGAACTATTGCTTTGGAAGTAACTACTGAAGTCAAAGTTTTTATGACATGACAGTAAGGGAATCTTCCATACATGAGGAAAGAAAGAGAGAAAGAAAGAGGGAGGAAGGAAGGAAGGAAGGGAAGGTGGGGGAGGGAGGGAGGGAAGGATAAAAAGAAAATAAATCTTGCCTGCTTAAGTAATAACAAAAACAGTGGAGGAAACAAAGCAGATATTGTTGGGTGACAGTGGTAATGGTGTCAACTTTGTGAAGTTGATTACTCTGAATTACTGCCAACAGTGTTTGTATGATGCCAGGAGGAAAAGATACTAAGAAATAAGACCCCGTCTTTACATTCTGGGCTCTTGAAAGTACAATTTTAAAAAGAAAGGTGATTTATTCTAGTCCTAAAGATGCCATTAAAAATGTTTTTACGAGTGTCAGTATGTGTCAAGTAAAGAGCTTGATATTAAATGCTATTCGGCAGTTGGAAAGAAATTTGATAGGCAATGTTGTTTTATTTGAAGGAAGATCCTTATAAAATGAAAGTGAAGTGTCATACAGATATAAGTGGCTTCCATTTCTGAAGCTCTATCAGCTGAAAGAGATTTTGACCCCTCCTACCATACCCTCTCAGAAAACATTAAGCAAGCAAGCCTACTGATAATTTTATTTTACTTATTGGAGAATGCACCAAGGAAGAATGGAATTTTTTGATTCTTCTCTCCCACCATGAGCAATGGTATCTTATAGCAGAAAGTACATGGCCATAGTACATATGTGTTTATATGCTGGCTGATTCAAGACTGTGGCTTCCTGAACCCCAAACTTCTGGGTGGATGATCCCTAGATATAACCTAGCCTACTAGCACAGAAGGGTCAGCATCTACTTTAAGGGTTGCTTCACCGGTAGAATCCAAGTTTAAGAGTTCCTAATTTTGAGAATTCCAAGCATTGTGTCTTCTAGAGAGAGGATTCTCTGATACATCCAGATCCTTGGACATAGAAAAAGTCAGTCTATATGGCTCCTAAGCAGCCTCATACTTGGACTGCAGAACTACTGAAGACTTCAGTTGAGTCAGAAGCTTGGGCTAACAGAAACCATGGCCAACCAGTATTCAGCAGCAGCCAGTGGAGAATAATCTAGCAAAGACTGTGAGACCAATACAATCAGGAACAGCTCAAGGACAACAATGACCCTGAATATTAGTGATATGAAATGTTCCTCCAACATGCCATGACCATAAATGACTCCAATGTGTGAATCTTAGTACTTATGACTTGTATGTATATATATATGTATGTATATATATATATATATACACACACATATATATACATATATATGTATACACACACATATCCTTTCTAATGTCAGATGTATTTGTGGGAAGGGTTTATGGGATATATTTTGTTTCTGTTCTTCATACAACCCATTTCAGTAAATGCCTTACTTAAAGCTAATTGTGTCCTCTGGCTGACTATTAAAAGGTAAATACATCAATTGGAGCTTATGTGCTATAGCTTGAGGAGTTGAGGATTCACAGATTACTTTGAATTTGGAATAGCCAACAAACCCAACCTTTGAGTTGACACTATCTACAAGAGTCTAAGCACTTCACAAAATTTGAAAAGGTTTAGGAATAAAATCAGTTTTAAATGATGAAGACAATCCTTGACCATGGCTGGCCTTTGGCAAAATTGTGAAGCAAGCAAATTCCTCCCTGTCCTGGTTTCTCCTTTCTCTACTGTTTTTTTGTTTTTTGCCTTTTTTGCAGGGGGGAAGGCAGGACAATTGGAGTTAAGTGACTTGCCCAAGGTCACACAGCTAGTACGTGTGTCAAGTGTCTGAGGCTGGATTTGAACTCAGGTCCTCCTGACTCTGGGGCCAGTGCTCTATTCACTGTGCCCTTTCTCTACTCTTTTATTCCTTCTATGTATTCATCATAAGAAGAACGTAGGCTCCTTGGGGATAAGACTCATTTGGAGAATTTTTAGTTATTGTATCCCCTGTGCCTGGACGTAGTAAGCATTTAATAAATACTCAATGAATTGAATGTCTTTATGATCTCCCTTCCTTACCTTCAACTAAAACCAATGGAGAAACAATCTTAGAATCCCATTAATTCTTTTTTTGCCTTTATTTCTTATTTAATATTTTTTAGTTTCCAACATTGATTTCCACAAGATTTTGAGTTACAAATTTTCTCCCCATTTCTACTCTCCCCCTACCCCAAGATGGCAAATATTCTGATTGCCCTTTTCCCCAGTCTGCCCTCTCTTCTATCACCCCATTCCACCTCCCTTATCCCCTTTCCCCTTACTTTCTTATAGGGCAAGATAGCTTTCTATACCCCATTGCCTGTATATCTTATTTCCCAGTTGCATGTAAAAACAACTTTCTTTTTTGAGCATTTGTTTTTAGAAATTTGAGTTCCAAATTTTCTCCCTTCTTCCCTCCCTACCTACCCTTCTTGAGAAGGCAAGCAATTCAACATAGGCCACACATATATTATTATGCAAAATACTTCCATAACAGTCATGTTGTGAAAGACTAATTTATATTTCCCTCTATCCCATCCTGTCCACTTTTATTCAATTTTTTTTCCCTTGACCTTATCCCTTTTCAAAAGTGTTTGCTTTTTATTACCTCCTCCCCAGCTCTGCCCTCCCTTCTATCATCCCCCCTCTCTTGTCCTCTTCCCCCCTACTTTCCTATAGGGTAAGATATCCAATTGAGTGTGTATGTTATTCCCTCCTTAAGTCAAATCTGATGAGAGCAAGATTCACTCATTCCCTTTCACCTGCCCACTCTTCCCTTCCAATGAACTGCTTTTCTTGCCACTTTTATGTGAGATAATCTCTCCCTTTCTCCTTCTCCCAATATATTTCTCTCTCACCCCTTAATTGTATTTATTTATTTATTTTTAGATATCATCCCTTTATATTCAACTCACCCTGTGCCCTTTGTCCATATATATATCCTTCAAATACCCTAATACTTAGAAAGGTTTCATGAGTTACAAATATCATCTTTCCATGTAGGAATGAAAACAAAACAGTTCAACTTTAGTAAGTCCCTTATGCTTTCTCTTTCCTGTCTACCTTTTCATGCTTCTCTAGATTCCTGTATTTGAAAGTCAAATTTTCCATTCAGCTCTGGTCTTTTCTTTTTCAAGAATGCTTGAAAGTCCTCTATTTTATTGAAAATCCATATTTTGTCCTGGAGTATTATACTCAGTTTTGCTGAGTAGGTGATTCTTGGTTTTAATCCTAGCTCCTTTGACCTCTGGAATATCATATTCCAAGCCCTTTGAACCCTTAATGTAGAAGCTGCTAGATCTTGTGTTATCCTGATTGTGTTTCCACAATACTCAAATTGTTTCTTTCTGGCTGCTTGTAGTATTTTCTCCTTGACCTGGGAACTC